>CM023199.3:43801801-44486544 GCA_004115045.4 Sinella curviseta | reverse complement strand
TCATGTCTGAGTATAATATAGCTCATTGCTTGAACGCTCAAAGATGTGAGCAAATACTTTGCTTAAACTTCAATTCCCCGTAATCTCAATTGCTTTATGCAAAAGATATAGCCCAATAAATGTACATCGTTTTCCCGGTATCCTTGCATGTTTTGTAGAAATAAAAGTGTAGTCGTACTAGCAGACAGACACACTAGTACCACAAGATCTAAAGTAGGAGAAAATGTTTTTTCTCTCTTTTGCTTTTTCCTCCTTTTCATTGGAATTTCTCGCGTACACAAAACTGGAAATGAGTTCCGGAGCTCACATTTCATACTTTTCATATATACACTTGTTAATATTCCAGGCAGATATTTTCAGATTTCTTTTACATTTTCCCATTTAGTATGGTGGCGGCGGTGGTGCTGCTGTCTACCAAATTCCTTTCCGTCTTGTAGGCGCACGGAAAGAGACAGGGAGAAAAATAGGAAGAAGGTTCTCCAGTGGCTCTTTTTCTCTCAGATTCCGGCTGATTGCAAATAAGCTTCGTCCTTTTCAATTTTGTTGTTGGGTGGCATTTTGAAGAATATTACGACATGATGGAGGCAGATGATGCTAAAAACCGAGAAGAGGAGAAAAAGCATGGTGGTAAACAGGAAAAGACGGTGCCACCCAGACAATTACACTAGCAGAAAGCGGGATTTTTTATATTCAGGCAAATGAAAATGAGCCCAAGAGGCTTGCCGACTTCTTATGGCATCCTCATTTTCTAATCAGAATGGGAATCTTACTCATTTATTCATAGGAAAAAGTATTGCATGCAAAAAAATCTCTTTTTCTCTTATGCATTCATTTCAAGGAAATATATTCTTCACAGTGAGGCTATGGAGAAAGTAAAAGCATAATACTGATAAAAACTGGTTGAGGTTCTCAGTATGGTGAGAAAAGCAAACATTATAGTGTACTTCGTTTATATTAAAGAGTGCACACAGACAGACATACTAAAATACTATATTATTTGCAAGAACAAATCTTTTAAATATCCCTTTACCAGCACTGTAAGTACCGGTGGTGGCAGGATGCAGGGTGTCGTTATAAATGACTCTATCAAAATTCCGGCTTAATGTTTGCTATCGTATGAGAAATACGCTAGAACTTTCCTCGTCTTCCTCGCTAGGATGGAGCCTTATGAATTTGTTACTTTTTACTTCTAAGAATGAAAAGTAAAAGGAGAGTGCTTTCTGGTACTTCAACGTTCGTATTGTGTCTATTGTTGGAGAACAGTGTGCATTTAGGATGCCTAACGTAAAAGTATCAAATTGTATTTACCTAAATGCCCACGCAATAATGTATATACTACGCATCAAGGTGTGAAAACGTAAGCTGTGAAGTTGCTTGTTTCTACATTTTCTTAATAGATTTGAGACAGTGAATATTCCGCATAGGACGTACTGCTAGTCATCTACTTCTAGGCTCGCAATGGCGTAATAGCCTAATATTATTACTTTAATTTGCGCATAAAATGCCTTGCTTTTGTAGTTTAGTAGCAAAGTTATTGCATGTCTGGTTAATTTTAAACTTATACATCTGCAATATTAAATTCGCTTTCCCAAAATAAAACACTCATTTAAGAAGCATCCATGTGGAAAAGCGTATATTTGTCAACCTGTCCATTATAAACTGATTCTGTATTTTTGCTTGCTCCTATGTTAGTGTGTGTACGTACACTGCGAAATAATAGCGTCTACATGTCTTTGTCACGCCCACACATCATCTCCAGAAGTGCTACGGGTGTTCCTGTTTGCCTTCCCTGCTGTCATGATGATTCCATGTTGAGTGAAGAGGAGCTTGGAATTGAGTACAATTAGCGTTTAGGAGGAGACTCATTTCAGCAAAGTACGTATATAAGAGGAATGTAAGTGAATTGAAGAGAGTTGCGTGTGTGTAGTCTGGAGTCTTGCCTTCACTCTGTCCCAATTATATGCGTGACTACAGGTTAATGATACAAACATTGGTATTAAATATGTACATAATATGTAATACAGATTTCTATTATTTGCCCATGTTTGTATCTGAAATACCAAAGTTGTTTCAATCAACACAAGTTTTCCTAACATGCACTACTACCAATCAGCATCATTAACTTTCATTGTACGTTGTACTCACAACACCACCACTTTTGACGACAGGTAAAGGACGTTATCTAACGTGAGAGGGTGTAAGTGATTTTGAGAACCATGAAAGTAAAATTAGCGTAACTAATCTACGTGGGACGAAGAAAGGAAACAGGAGCTCCTGCTTTGCGTAACGATCTTCGAATTCTCATGCCTTAAATTGTTTCAACTAATTTGATTGTGCATAATGCATTATAAAATAGCGGAGAAATCTTTTTTGCTTAAACATGTCCTATATATACAGTAATGTGTATAGAGTTTCGTTTTTCGTAGAAAACCCTTGAATAGAAAACACAAAGTCTCAACTCGTTTAATTTTACATGCAGTGAATGTTTATTTTATTATTATTTTCATCTTCTCTGCCTTTGTAATATTGCATGAAGCGACAATTAAGTAGAAAGTGGTAGCTTTTCCTCTTCCTTCCGTCTTGCTAATGAAAGTGGAAAAGGAGTGCGGCTGATGTCCTTTTACTGGAAACGCTCATTACTCTTTTAATGATTATTACCACTGCTTCGCCTGTATTATTATTATCCGGGAGTCCAAAGTGTTAAATTTTTCGACAAAGTGGTAAACGTCTGTGTGTGACTACGTAAATATGCAATACAACGATACCTCGTTGGAGACTCGTGCAAAGTACTTTCCCTATTACTGTAACAATAGAATTGTAAAACTTGATTTCATTTATGGAACGTCAATACGATCTGCAGTTTACAGGAATGCTTTGCATTCGAAAAGAATTCATGTTTTTCGCATCAAACAAATTTAGTATTCATGAATTTAAATTTGACAAACAGCAAAGTTTATTTTCCGGCAGATGCAATGCAGTGTACTTGCACAAGTTTATTCCCTGTGTGAACTTTAGTATTGATTGATTGTTGTGAAGTTTATTTCTCTATAACCACCCACCATTCATAATATTATAGTGACCCAGTTCACTCCTTGCGAGTTATGACCTAACAGGTCTATAACCTGCTCTACTACTGCAAACTGAATTGTGCAATTATTGGAAGGAAAGTTTGTTTCCTACAAACGCTAGTGGAGAGAGGTACCGTGTGTTGGAGTGTGTACACATCCGTATATGTGCATAAATGAATAACAAGACCACCTACATTATAACAATTGATCTTTATAGTCTATAACAACATAGCGTACTGAGGTACGCAAAAGTTACAAATTTGTTGTGTACCGGCATCTCTTGTGACGTAAGCTCCAACTTTTGTGCCGTTTTAGCATATGTTGTGTCCTATAAATTGTAGCAAAGAAAATAATCTACATCTCCGCTTGTGAGTATACAATACACATAATCGTGTATAGGTATTTGAGCACGAGACACAACTTACACGAAAGAAAGGAAAGGCGTAGCTGCACTGGTATAATAATCTTACTTTCTCACTTAAATAAGAGTGCCATACAATGAATGGAAATGGGTAGCTTCCTGCTGAAGTTCTATATATTTGTGTCGCTCATTTGCTGTTTGTACTTGGGCTTTGGCAGTAGAAATGCACGTGTCCTTTTCCATTTACGATGTATGGCTATCTTTACATGCGCACACGTTAGTAAACACTGAGCTTTCGGCTGTAGGTGAAAGAAGAAAGAAAATGGTGGTAGTAAAAAGACGGCAGAGACGAAGTGGAAAGGCAGACAGGAAAAGGAGTGAAAATGGTGAGATGGTCCCTCAGGAACTTTGTAATCAATCGCTTATTCTCTTATGGGACTTTTTGTTTCAGTGAACTAACAAACAACTCAGAGTACTCAATTTTTCTTCTCTCTTTACTTCTTTCATCTGATACTTTTTCCTCTAAGGCCTCTGAATAACACGTATTATTTTTCTACTTATAATCAATGTATAGACATGTATTTGCTTTTGTGCGAATGAGACACTCGATTATAGCGCTACACACACACTTTCTCTATCCTCTCTCTTTCCATTCCATTTAGAGAGGAAGAAACGTCTTTTCCATGAATTATACGAATCACATCATAAAACCAGTTCAGTTTTCCTTTCTTTCTGGAAATGAAATGAAAATAGTTTTTTTTCCTCAAGAAAAATGCTTAAAAATCATTTAGCTGTGATGTATACCTTGCTCGCTGGTAGAATGAGTTTTGGTGAGCTGACTTTCTCTCTCGCAAGTCTAAATCACTTTCGAACGGAAACAGAATCTAAATCACTTGTGAAGTTACAAAGTGAACTGTTAACTTTACAAAGATGAGGATAGATGCGAGAGAGAAGGGTTGTGGGAATGAATGTGTTATGGTGTACTCATTTCTCTTGAAAGAAATCATCTAGCTTTCATTCAGTGAAAAACCAAAAGAGAGGGATGGAGGGAGTCAGATGATCTGTATTCCACAAAGACCTCATATTCCTTTAGACTAGGAAGCCGTAAATTTCGTGACACATCATCAGCAAATCTTTTTGGACTCTCGTCTGCAGAAGAACAAGTAGAGAGAGAGAGAGAAGGAAAAGAATAAATGGTGTTGCTTGTGTAAGTAGTTAGTAGAGCGGATAGTACAACTAAAAAGTTGGAACTATTTTAGCGTCCTTTTTATATGCTCTTGGAAATATACATAGCAGCATAATGTACCTATATACATTGTGGAGCTACACAACTCTATTACCATTTCCTTTTCGTCATGCATCACATATTGCTTCTTGATTCATCGCATATAGCCATTAGCGGAAAAAGAGAACAATTTCAAAGTAGTTCCTTTATCTCATTCTTTGATTTAAGTGAAATCGCCGAATTATGTTATAGGAGATCTATACTGGAATAATGGCGAAATGAATTGAAATTAATGAGTTTCAATATCGAAATATATAAATGTGCGTGGTATTAATAATATGTATATGCGGAATGGAAAAGCTTTTACGTTGGCAGTCAAACAATAGGCCAGTTCAGGATGTAAGGATGGATGGAGATGAGGACTTATGCCAAAGCTGAAAAGCCAATTCCTATTTTTAAAATGCTGATCCTGAACGAAATTAACCCTTTTCAATCGAGTTTGCGTCAGTGAAATATGATTTACAATGATTTAAAAGTTCTGAACAATGCACAATGTAAAAATGTGGCAGTGGAGTCAGTAAAATTATCACTGAACCATTAGCGTGCACCACACTTAAAAAATCAAGACAGGGAACATCCACAAATCGTACAGTCCTATGTTTTTCACATGTTAAATGAGAAATACATTGTATTAACAAATGAAATAAAAATGTTGCTGCTGTGTAGAGCACTAGATTGTCTACAAATTTCAACAAAAATGGCTCATCACTCTTCCATAATATAGATAACAAACTTGGAAACAACAAAGATGTAGGATGTAGCAGGCTCATTTTACGAAGCCAACAACTGTCAGTAAATTTTATTCGCTTGGGTAGAAGGGGGAAAAAGATTAGTTGGCATGCATTTTAAGGTAACCGTTTTTGGTTGTATCACGAATACAATTGAGGTATGCATATTGCATATGTCTAGAATAACTTATCATTTAGGTAAAGCAGTTCCATTTCAAGACACTTGTCTCTCGTCTTCAGTTTCATAATATTTTTCAACCGCTTACTCATAACTGTCATTCCGTGTTTGCATGAAGTGTTACAGTATAAAATTTCGTATAAAACTTCTTAGCAGGTTTTAAATTAAAATGTTTGAGTTTCTGTGCATTTTGGGAACACAAGTATGCTTAAATTGGATTGAATGTTGGATTGAAAAATAGACAAAGAACGTTTCACACAATCAGCGAAAAATTATACCATTCAGGTTTGAATTCAAATCACCAGTTGATGTTTAGGAATTCGATAATTTAAAATTGTTCACTCTGTAATCATTTTCATAAGCATCAAACACACGAATGCAATCTCAATTATGGCTTCTCTCTAAAAACTTGTGCTTCCCATGAAAGAATACAAAAAGTAGTGAGGATGCTGAAACAGTTGAAAAAAGAAAGATTTTAATGGCACTTTACTGAAGCATGGCGTTCCTCTCCCAATGAAAATCTGAGGTAGATGGAATGATAAACATTACATATTACTGTTTTGAAAAGCATGAATCACAAAGTTGAACTACTACCATATCATCAGCACAAACCTAACTTTTCAACCCTTTTACGCCAACCTTTTTAGAATAAACAATACTTTCCCACTATTTTTGTTAAAATCTAGATGATGGAATTCATAAATACCTGCTACTTACCCCTTGATGTACCTTACAAAAACGAATAATATGCTATGTAATAATATTTCGGCTTGACCGGACAAAAAATCAAGTTTTCTGGACCGTGTACTTTACCACAAAAGCGTATTCCCTTTGATGTGAACAAGTTTCTCTCGTGAAAAATATGGAATCATATTTAATGATGATAATAAAAAGGCTGTTGAGTAGTTGGTGTTATTATTATTATATTATGCTGTTGTTTGTGGAGAAGCATATTGTCTGCTTCTTATTCCTCTCATCCGTTCACCCTTTTTTCCTCTGTGGAATGTACTCCAAGTTTTGTCTCTTCTTCACAGCAATCAGGTATTACACTCTTCCTTTAGCGCTGTTGCTGCTGCATTTTCAAAGCTGGCACTTGAACGAAAAATAATCATAATATAACATTATATGGTCATTATGATGATGAAATCAATAATTTGATCTCTTTCAGTGTCTCCAGCCAACACATCATGCGTTTTTGTCTAGTTCACTCCTCGCCTCGCGTTCCATTCCTCTGTGTTGGGTAGAGTATAAAGTTTGCTGTTGGCACAGCAGGCACAATCCCAAGATTCCTGCCGAAATATTGTTTTGTGTGTGTGCATCCAGAAGAAATAATAGTAATGATATGGTTAATGATCGTCTTTTCAACGTACGCTCTTGCACGATGAAGAAGATGATGATGATGGGTGTTGTTGCAAAGTACTCATGGCATTCGAACATATAATAGTTTCCCTCGTGTTTCCCTCTCTAACCCTTCTCAAACTACCAGCATTGTTGCATGAGCAGGAGTGTTCTCACAAAGGTTTAAAAATATTTTAATGTTTGGAAAATTAATGGTCTTGGCTGTGAAAAAGACGACGAGAGAAAGTCAACAAGAACATTAATATTATGCACTAGATGCGCTCTTTCTAATGGCGAACATAGTGCAGAAAGCATAATGGAGTGTCGAGTGGTTTTGTGCGGTATGCTAGACTTTAGACAATGTAATGTACCATGTATTTTCAAGATTTTTTGTTTTGTTTTATGTATGAATATTATGTTGTTGGGTTACGTCTCACAGGGTGAGTCACTGCATAGACAGACCACAGCAGCATAGCCACCCTTCGAACAAACAACAGTTGGCGTGAAATGAAACTTGTTATTGTTATTCGTGAGTTGATATAGTATGATGGCACCGGACCACGCAAATGAAAGCGAGAAGCAAAATGTACATGCTATCCAGCAGCAGTGTCCATTGAAAAATAAGTTTTCTGTGCCGTCATAACCTCAACACGTCCATAAAACAAACTATGCAACATCTCCTTTTTGTTTTCATCTAGAGCACAATGCGTGATCCTCCAACATCGTTCACTCTGTAATTCCAACAAATGCAATTTAATATGAAAACTGCCTTAAGTTTTTCTACTTATTTTGACAGAACAGTTGGCAGATTGTTGTTGCTTTCCTAAAATGTTATGCATATTATGCATGAGACACTCTCCCAAACTCTTTCTTGAAAAACAATTTAATTTTAGCTCATGCAAACTTCCTATTAGTTCGGCATTTGTTCCTCCTCTCTTGTGTCATTATTAAATCTGTACACTGACGCCTTTCTAATTGAGCATTTAACCTTGATAACGATAACATATACGTGCACATATAGAGTTCTGGTTCTGAACTGTGTTTTGTAACGTATAAATCCCCAAACTTTTTGATCCTCCAATAAATATTTCATCACAGCATAACAATATTTTTCCTGGAAGCTATTCAGACTTGTTTCCGGTGTTTGTGCTGCTGGAGGAGGCGTCCTCACTTTAAGTGTGATATATGCGCTATAAAATACACGGCATAGCTAAATTATAATGTGCGCAATATATTTCCATTTTTTTTGCGTGGGCTTCGTTTTTTCTCCATCCCTGGTTGCAAATTTCAATTTTAGATTTTCCACCACGAAAACTCGCAGATATTCTCATTGTGTGCAATGCAGTACTCACGCATTGCCTACGCATACACTCCCTCACACACGCAGTGGCAGAATCAGACGATGAATGAGCATACAATTTCATTTTTAAAGGAACTTGAAAAGGAACACGGCTTTATTTTGCTCTTCCCGAGAGAGAACAAAATGTTTTTGGCGTGTATAGGTGAAATTTATAGCGTTGTTAATTTATGAAAGGAAAGCAAAGCAGATTCCATGAAAAAGTTACAATGTGTAACACCAGCGAGCAATATAAATGTAGTCTGGAGCGGAAGGAAGTAGGGCAGAAGGAACAAGCAGCGAGAGGAAGGGAATCAAGTGAAGTGAAACCAAAGAAAATGATTTAGGACTCTACTTGATTTGAGAATGGATCTTCTTTTCTTGTTCCTGATTATGGCATGTGTGTGTAAGGTTGCTACTCTGTGTTGTGTTCAAGTTTGCTATTTCCTTTCTCTGCATACCAGGGCATTAGACAGAAAAGCTAAAGGAGCATTCTAACGTACAAAATACATTATGGTTTCCGTTACATTTTACATCACTCACTCACATCACATGCTCATCTTTTCAGCTGCTCCTCTTAAAAATTCCTGCCCACAAAGTGTAGAATATTTCGCGAACAAAGCAGCCCATGATCAAAGAAACAATTTTTTCCCCTCTTGGTTGTGAGCATAATATATCTTTCAGTTCATATCTCTTGAATAAGAATGACAAATACACACTTCCTTTCTATTTAGGATTTATTTTCCTTGCTTCAATATAATCAAATCTACCGACATGAAATTATTTAATTCATCATTGATGTTTTTTTTGTTTTACAGATTCTCCCAAAATACCGAGTCATTAGCGTTCTACTAGCCCTGCCAACAATCTACCAAAGACAGTCAATGACAACTGACGAAAACACTGATTCGCATTTCGTCTCACTCTCGCAGGATACAACTATTGGATCCAAGATTCAAGATCCAATTGGACAAAAAAGCAATGTGAAGAGTGAGAGTGATTGAATTGAGCGAGCTACATTGTTCTTGAGAGTTCTCCTCATTCCAAGAAAAAAGGTAAGACGCAACCGTACGCGGACATTCCATCTCCCTCTCTTTGCTTTCCTAACTTCATTCTCATTTTCTTCCCTAATGGGAAAAGTAAAAATGTGGTAGTGGGACACAATCACTTTCGACGTTTAGCTGGATGGCAAGTCCATGCGTGTGACAAGATTACCCGTGTCTGTATAACTATACACGACGCGCTATCAGAACTATTAGGGTTTCCATATTGTATAACTTTTGTCTACTTTTTGGGACAGGTTCCTCAGAGCCGATATCTGCAAATCCAGTGCTGCCTTTGTCACATCTGTTCTTCCTCTTACTCTTTCTTTCTTTTTAAAGTTATTTAAAACCGCATGTGTATGTACCTATAAAGTTAAGCAGGATAAAAGCTCTTGAAAATTCGTACCGGAAGAGATTTTTCACTACCAAAGAAAAAATGAGGGAAACCTAACAAAAGTATTCAAAACAATGCTGTTACTACAAGTCGTGACGGTGGTAAGTAGTTGTGTGTCGTCGTGTAATAAACTAGTATGCCAAAGGCAAAAAATGAGTGGATAAGAAGAAGAAAAGTAAAAGTAGACAAGGCAGATATCAGCCATCATGTAACAATAATATAATGGTAACTTTCTTCGAGTCAACAAAACCAGTATAATTTTTGGCGAATATCATGTGAGTCCAGCTTTACACGTACACACTACACTTCTTCACATATGCTGGCATGCTGGTTATAATACTGCAGGTTTGTTCTCCCATCTTCTTAAGTGCAACTACCACCAGCGAGAAAAAAACTGGCCGTCTGTCTTTCTCTAACAAAACCGTACTTTTCACCGTATCAAATGGAATATGTATGGCATTAGAGAAGAACGACACGACGACATGTTATAGCTTCTGATGGGAGAAGCAGTTGTGGAAAAGGAACAAGGAGAAAGTAAAATCAAATCAATATAAAAGCACTTCTCAGAATAGTTTCGCCAAGTTTTTTTACTCTTTCTCCATTTCCCTCTTGACGAACATGAAGAGTAAAAGAAGAAAAGAAGGAAAAAAAAGAAAGACAGAAGAAGTAGCATAGGAATTCTATGCTTGTGTGAGAATGAGGTATTTAGGTAAATACCTCGTAATGCAATGCCTTTTCAAAGTGATTTCCTTTATGTAAGTCAGTAAGCACAACGAGTTTTCTTCTTTTGATTCTTTTGCTAAAATATTTTTGTCTGCTTTTTCAAGCTTTTCATACCGATTTTCACACAACTATCTGCTGCTGTAAAACATGTTGAGCGTTTGTGCATTCATATTAGTCTGTCGTGTCGTGTATATCGTATTCGTATCGTAATACACGCGAATGAAAAGAACAAGAGGAGGGACTCACAATCCACATGATGTGTTGTAGAAAAGCCTTTCTACTCCTTTAAACTAATAGTAATCTTGTAAGAAAGAAGAGAGAAAGAGAAGCAAAAGGAATTTCTTTTGTGCTTCGTCATAGTACAACTGCTACAACAATCATCATCAAGACCAAAAAATGTTTCAAAAGTGTTTCTTCGAAAATTGCGCCTACCTTTCAAAAGCGTGTATACGTACGCTCGTGAAAATAGACAAGCAAAGTGTAACAAAAGTATAGAAAGGCTTTATGCATACAAATACAAAACATAAAGTGTGCGACTAGGACAAGAACAACCTTGTTTAACAAAACTACACGTACAAACGTAAACATAATGTGAAATGTTACACAAAACTTTTTTTCTCTCCTTTCTTCCTCCGTCCAACTATGTATGTTTTCTGAGAAACTAGCTCTTTTCCGAGTAGGAAAACAAGGTTTACGATTCTTTTCCAAATTCGTCTCTATTCAAATGTAATCTTATCGACAGCGAAAATGGTCTGCTGAAAGAGTGTTTGCAAAAATTCAAGGAGAAAGGCTCTACTGAAGGGGAAGGAAAGTGTAAAAGAAAAACTACCTAGTTTCTTCACGTGCTCGCTTACTTTTTTTGCACTTGGAGTAATATGACTTTTGTAGGTAAGTTATATTGTCTATTTTGTGTGTACCAAGATGATGATGATGATGGTGGAGGTGCTTCCTAAAAGATGAAAGCCAGTAGTTCTACTCCACATTTACCTTATTCTATATACCAACGCGGCGGCACTCTGCTTGTTTTTGTAGAGGAGAGAGATGCGATAGTGGAGAGAGAGAGAGAAAGAGAAAACGCCTTTGCCTCGAACAGATGTTCCATACACGTTCTTGGGGAGATTTACGCTTATGACAACTTTAGAATAAACGTTTGGTCTATCTGTCATCATATGTTATACATCACATACACATACGCCGAGGGAAAGCAACGCGAGTAGATTTCTAGCATGTTACCTTCGTATTGGTAAGCCATAAGGCCACACACATACTCACATGTTCTGTGGAACCTATAATATGATGATATGATAAGGATTCTTCTCGAGTGCAGTTCAAGTCTGTAACCTACAGATATTTACATACCTGATATACAGTATTGTAAACATTCATTTCATGAGTGTGTTTGTAAATGCACAGAAGCGAGCATTTTGCATGAGTTCTCTTCTCCATGTGGTAAATATCGTATTAGTGGGAGAGATTCACTACTGCTGCCAGGCAAATTGAGAGTGCACGCATGCATTTTTCATGCCGAGTTTATGTAAAACAGGAGAGCTGTGTGTATGTTGGCTATTTATGTAATATCCTGTTGGACCACTCGGTTTTCAGAGTGCAAATGATAGGATTGAAGCCATAAATTTGAGGTCGGTTTGAATTTCTAGTTAATGCGTTTTCTAAATTTGTGTCCCGTTCTTAAGATATATTTATGGTTTTTTCTCTCCTGACTGTTTGTATTGTCTCGTAAAGCACTTTTGATTGTAGTAATTCCAAAGTTGACTACTACAACTACAAACTGGCCAAAAATATGAGCCCAGATAAACTAGACTGCGAGGACTAGAGTAGTAGTGAAATAAAATGTGTGCGTTTAATGGTTGTGGCAGTTGTAGTTGTTGAGTGCGGTGGTGGCTGTGGCACACGAAATCCGCTTTTATGCGTACGAACAGATTACGGATGGGCTAGATCTCTTGTCCTGAACTTTAAACAAGATACGCATACAATACTAATGTGTATATATCACTCTTTCTGGCAGTTTGCAGCAACTACCAGCAGCAAAATCAACTCTCACTAACTTAACATTCTGTTGGATTATAGGATGTGCCCTGCACAATAATGGCTACAGTCACAATAACTACATGTCTGCATTAAATTGACTGATGTGTTGTATTTATTATAACGGACTTGAGAGACTAAACACTATACGGGGTGTATCGTATTTGTTGCTACATGATGATGATATGATATTTCGTACATTCAATAAAACATTTTTTTACAAAAATTCTCAAAGTAGTATTGTCAGATTGTACCTCATCGTCATTTCAAGTTACAAGCTTACAAGGTTCGGCTTATATAATTTTTCAAGTAGCCGTCTTCACAACAAAGAATCAAAAGCGAAACGCAGTTTTAATAGGCATGTTGACTAGCGAGACCTACCCTTTTATTTTTCAAACTTTCTATCAATCGTGACTTACCATTATCGTATTATGTAATTGCTTTTTTTATCATATCATTCTTTTTTCATGTTTTACCCACATTTGTGATCCATTGTTATTAAACGCGCAATTCACAATTGAACTACATACCCTGTTCAGCGTGACTGAATACCGTTTGCGTTCGTTCAAGTGTGGAAAATTTTTAACAACTGGAAAGCATTTTTAACTAATTCAAATGTTTCGGGCGTTCTCTGATTGTCTTTATACAGATACCACTCCTTAAATACTCTGCTATAAATGAAAACCTTTTCCTCTTTGATTTATCATCAAAAAAATATTTTTTCATAATGAACTTCTGTTCCAGCTCTTGCAAACATGATGTACTTCATAATAATTATATTCCCCTAATAGAATCACATTTTCTATTAACAATCATGAATGAAGTGACCCTTCATTGTTTTGATGATGATGATTCAGCTACTGCTAGACAATTCTGAGAAATTATGAAGGGAAGTGGCTCATTACAAAGTTCAATACAAACTAGAGGTGGCAGTAGGAGTGGAGAAAATGAGGCGAGAGATGAAATATAGTTAAACAGACAGCTGGACAATAGATACATAATAGAAGTTGAAAAGGGGCGTGTATCGGCATGGGTCAGTTTATTACAAAAACGAAATTGAAATTGGAACGAGCCAACAGCAACTTTACATAAAGAATAAAGTTGTGCCAACACAGTGAGATATACATATTCTTATCATAATCGAGATCATATTTAAATAAAAGTGTAGTGGTAGGCAAATCATAAGGCTATATATATTGCTGTGACTAATTACACTTCACATCTTTATAATGGACCTATGTAATGATTCGATACTTCATTGAATCCGTTTAAATTGCAAGCCACTTCATCGTCTGAATCTGAATAATGCATAGTAGATAGCTGCTGAAAGAAAATTTATTTCACTCGAAGCATAAATTATAGGTATATTTGCTGCCCGCTGACCCATGAAATCCCAAGTTTGAAATTGTCCATATGTCCAGCTGTGAACACCGATGCGTGAACAATGGAAGTAGGAGAAACAGCGAATCAGTAAGTGTCGAGTCGGGCACACCGCTGCTGCTGCTTACTCAGCGGAGATGCAAACTAAGCATTGCATGACGTGATACCATTATTTAGCTGATTGTTATTACTTGTTTCAGTTAATTATTTACGGAACAGTAGCAAATTGTCTGTCAAATGAGAGCAAAGTGGTAATGCGAGGTAAATCTTTTACGCACAGAATGGAGTATACTTGCCGTAGCGTTTTCTATTCTACACGTCTTGCTTCCAGCAAATAAAATGTTACCTTTTCGTTACAGTACAATGATGCTTGCTAGAGTCCTACGAATATATATGTATATCTACGTATTATATCCAGTAATCGTTCACATACAACATAAAATTGCATATACATGTTCCATAAAGTCTTTGTTATAGCACCTCAATAACTTATGCCGAGTCATCTAAGCAGAGATTAGAAGCGCTTGGTCGGGCTGCTTGATTTTGACTGAACAAAATATAGAGAAAAAACACAACACAAAAGGAGGATGAGTTTAGCTTCTGTATAGGAAAGGATGATGTGTAGTAGTGAGTATTATTCATTTCTCGTAACTTTATTAAGCCTTCTCGATCTAATGAGATTACGTACACAACAAGTAACACACATGTGTGCGTATAAAACATGAAATATGCTACTGGCATTCGACAACGATGGTTTGTTGCGTACAGTAAGACTCTGCACTGTTCGGAACAGATAGACTAGTGTACAAAGCATCAGTCCAGCATAGTACAACTCTTTTTACAAAGTAACAATGCAACCACAATGTTAGTGAACATCTGGGAGTAAACAGAGCTACAAAAGCTGCTTTTTTGGTTTATTAGGGATACTACACACATAAGCCAGGCCAATATCAAACTCACTCTACTCTCATCTCTACTTTTCTTCTGAAAAAGATGATACAACTGTGAGTTTTGGCCAGAACTAATTTAGCCTCAAGTTCCTCTTCACTCCCAACAGCACAGAGTCATCCCTTTGACGGTGGAAAAACACTAGCTGAATGTAGTAGAGGAGGCAGTAGTGCTCCAGTAAACTTGTATAGAGACGTTTGGAATTATTCTAAGCAGTAGACAAAAAGATGTAGGAAGGAGCGTTTTAGCCTATCTTTTACCTTTTTGGATTGGAACACTATATATCCACATCCATATTACGTGTATAGCAGAAATAGTAACAGCAGTGGCAACAACACCCGTCCCAGTCAATTTCATTTTCAATTTCCTCCACATTCGACAAGCAAGTAAATGAGTTTCTCATCCTATTTAGCGATTTCATCCTTGAGATATAATGGCAAGCTACCAGAAGGACTAGTTGTAAATATGTTTTGAGAATGCAAGGCAGCATAAGGAATTTCACGGAAACTGCAAGTCAAAAGCAATGCCATTCGGCTGGATATATAATAACATAATATGGTTATGGTTGGAGCCAACCAGACTCTCAAAGATTTGTGCGTAATACCTATTAACACATTTTATTTTATATACATGAAAATGGATACGTCCATTTTGGTTTCTCTCTCTGTCTCTCTGTAGTTTATTTATTTAATTTCTTTATTTACAATTCCTTTGCGACAACAATAACAATAGCTCAATCAGACAAAAAGAAACATTCCTTACGAGATGGCAATGATGTATAGTCAGCGTAGCGTGTTATTATTATTTATATTAAATGCTTTGATTGGTTGATAAACTAGTTCAATGCATATATGCAATATGCATGAGGAGAAAATACCGTATAATTATGTGAATGTATCATTTATCTCGACTACTCCACTCCAACGAACCAAGTCCAAGTAACCGGCTGGCAACATTTTGTTTACTTGTCCAAGCTGGAAACTATCTCATCTTATTTGCCCACTTCTTGAAAGAGATCTGCATTTCTTATTCATCTCCGTCGTCAGACACTTGTGATTAGAAGAAAAATGGATATTTCATGAAATGTGATCCCCTTAATCAATGACAATTTCGCAGTCTTGTTCTCGTTTTTTACCCTTCTTATCAAAGTTGAGGATCAGACTTTGTTAAAGATGTGTGAGATGATGATAATGTGAATGGGATGTCTATCAACGTACGTTTACAGTATCGCCTAGCCCTTGCCTTTTCCTGATGTCAACTTACTAAAACTGGAGAACAAGGCTTTTCCTTTTCTCATCTCATCTCCCTGTTTGCTTCATTGAGAAAAACTTCTTGAGAAGAATGAAGATTCTTTTCTTTTCTTAATGAATGGAATGGAGAATAGCAGACAAGAAGGGAAAGATGTGGAAGCAGTCGCACTGCCACTTATTATTATTATTTCTTTCCTTAATGAACTGACTATGAGTGAGAGAGAGAGAGAGAGAGAGAAGAGAGGGTAAAGTGAAGTGGTAATCTGGCTGATGGATGGAATGGAGCCTGAAAAAACTGAGAAGTTCTCCTGACGCTCTTATTCTTCTTCTCTTGATAGAACTGAGCTGACTTGTCCAGGAAATATTGTCGTTTTGATTATAAACATAGATATCTTTGGGAAATGTAATAATAATAATAAGGCATATTATTACGCTCGTTTTCAAGTGGCTCACTATTACTATATAGTGCTGGCACAACTTGGTAATAAAAATGTTGAATTAAATTGGAAGAGAGAAGGAGAGAGGCAGAGAAGAGGATGCGGTTGGCTCTAGTTTGTTGTTGCTGCTGCTGGAAGAATTGGAAAGGGGGAATGAATGGCTCGCGTACTTATTCTAGTGTAAAAAATTCCTGCTATATCCTATTATATTATACCTTTTGCTAATGTTCATTTGAGTGCTTGTGTGTATTCCTACATCAAAAAAGCAAAATGTGTAGATTATTGATATGAAGTTGGTTGGTTTTTATAGTTTGATAATAGTAAATGATATGGCATTGTGCATATAATGGGATTCTTCTGCACGACGTGTACTTTAGAGCAGAAAAAAATACTAATGTGTTTTATATAAAAAATAATTTCAAGACGAATCATCATCGTCAGCCAAGAAGAAATTTTTTGGTAGTATGCAGACGAAGGAACGAAATAAATAATGCGATAACTTATTGTTATTATTATGGGTTATAATAATGTACTGATGATGTAAGTGATAAGTTATAAATTGAAGTGATGGTTTACGCATCATGTTCATACAGTGCGTAGAAATGAATTGTGAGAAAAAATATTGTTGTGCAAGCCCGATGATGATGATGCATCATCTCCCTCTCTCCATGTGGCTTTTCTGAGGTTCTTTTCTATCTTAAAGTGTACACGTCCTACTGATATGTGCGTATTTAAATTCACGGGAGTATTTGGTGGTCACAGCAGTTAGTCGTTGTGGAGCGTGTATTTGTACACACGACAATATCACATAAATATACATTTCTCATTCCACCTCCGCCTCCTTTTCAAAGTGCAGCGCTGTGAGTACATGCTCTCAGTCAGTCAGAGTGAATATTATAGAAGATGACTAAAGTTGCGTTTGTATATTATGGTATAATACAGTGTAGTGGTAGTTAGTGGTTGGTAACAATACAATAAGGAAGATCTTTTCTGGCTTGGACATGAACCTTTTGTGAATTGGATTTATTTGGGAGAGTGAAAAGGGCGAGAAGGGCTCTCCTTCCCCAATCCATCTTAGTCACGGACGTCTTCGCTCCATTTCACTTGCCATTCACAGATGTATTATACTTGAATATATACTCGCATGTACATTTTATTCCATCAATTTACCTCTCCTCTCCAATGAAAACTTGGTTTAACCCAGCGCAGCCAGTCTCAAAATTTTACATTGCCCCATCTTCAATAGAGTAACTATTCATTTATGGAAGAATTCCGTGCTATTCTGTTTGAAAACTTGCTGCTAAAAGCATTCATCCTTTCCCAATTTTTTGTACATCAGTTTATGGTGAGGCTTTTTAAAATTTACTCTCCGTTTTTATTGCATGGATTTCTTTTAGTTACGTTAGATTCTGCTACACTTGAGCACTGACTGCATTACAATTTGGCACATAAATTTACCACTATGCACTCAGCTCGTACATTCTACGCGGTCCATTATTATTATGAACTGTACCGAGCCAGAGGTTACTTTCCTCTGGCCGTGGTGGACATTACATAAAAATTGCTCATGATGTTTACTTAGGTTCGGTCTACGTACATACTCTTGGGAAATTCTATGTTTTTGCCTAATGCATCATCCCTGCAAAAAACTATGTAGTCTGCAACACTCACTGTACGGAGCAGGAGGCAAAATCTCTGTGGACTACTTGCTAAATTTCGCTATATTTGGTTGCTACATTTTTATCCGTAAATCTAAATCAGGTCTTGTGCAGATGTACGACCACAAGAAGACACTAACATTCCTTTTTAGCTGAGTGTGGAGCAGCCGAGCACTACACAACGATGGATTCAGTAAATGGGCTCTATCATTTTAAGAGCATTTTCTTTTCTCCCCTCCACGTCCTTTTACTTCTCTCTCTCTCTCCTCAAAAACCACTGACCGACCATTAAGATTACAGACGTTTATTCGTTATGTACGTATGACGTTGAGCCTCTTTCCTCCGTAATGTGTGTTCCTAGATGCTCATACATTTTTAACTAGTTTCAAGTTTGTGGTGTGCGGTGGGGGTGGATGGGTGCCTCTACCGTATCACATAATCCAGTAAATTAAACATAGGAAGCAGTGCTACAACAAACGACAACAGTCTAAATAAAATGAATGTTTCAAAACATGTACTGAAGGAAATCCTTAAATACGACATACCCTAAAGTACACACGTACGTAACATACCTATAGAGAGTCATGTACCCCCAGCTTGGGGTATTGAAAATGTCTTTCTGAAAATAGAAAATCGTAATTAAGAAGCACTTCTAAATTGGCCTACTTCTTTGAGAGATCCGGATCCCTCGTGCTTCTTTTAGGCAAAGGATTGATCTGAAGAGGGATCTTCCGCCCTGCTTTAGCAAGATAAGAGTCATCAACACTCAAGTATAGCTTCAGATGTCAATGAGATCTTTCGCGTTCTACGCACAACGGTACAACATCCATATAGCTGGTGATGTAATCCATATACAGAATATTTTCCAGCGTTGCCACATTACTCCCTCGAATATGGGCAACAATATATTTTACTTGAGTAATAACTGACAGTTCTCATTACCACTTGAGTACTTCACTCTTCCAAAAACAAGGCACGGAAAAGACAGTGGAAAGTTCCATGCTCATATCAGTAGCGTGGCAGTAGTGGTAACTCCAAGCAGCATAAAGTATCGTTGCGTACCCAGCGTCCCTACACACAACATTCATATTGTAGACAAACCTTTCATTTCCGTCTCACAACCGCACATCTTCTCGTAGTACCTTATAAAGTTGTGGAGACCATTTCGTAGATTCCATTTATGGGAGAAATTATCATTGGTCTCTGCATTTTGGATTTTATCAAGGAAACGACTAAAATAATAGTAATGTCTGCTGGGACATTCATTCTATTTATTATCTATTATGTACTTACTGCTGCTCTATACCCTCTTACATTTACAAACAGAGAAAATTTCGTTGTTGTTGCCTTCACCTGCTTGTAATATATAAGCTGTTCTTTTATTTAAGACTTCCTTCAACTTTTTTTCCTGAACAACTTACATCATGGAAAAGTATAGAGATAGCCATTATGATCCTGACGATGACGATGATCATGAGTTGAGTTGACTGGCCAAAAATAGAGTCGCAATGCCTCATTTCCCTTCTAACATGAGCTGATAATGCTTTTTCTAGAGTTTGGCAGACGTGTACACGGACAAGAACGTATGTACTATACTTCCTGGTCATCTATCCTCCACCTTTCATTATTATTACTTATTGCGGAGAAAAACACACATTACTTTTTTCATGTCCCTCCTTTTTTCTTTCACAAGCAATCTAATCCATTCTTACCTTCCTTTTCTGTGAGGTTCAATAAAAAAGAGTGAGAAAGAGAACTCATTCCGATTCGGATAGACTTGACCACGAACCAAAATCAGAAGGGCCCGTCGTCGTCAGTGTACGGTTGGTTTAACTTGAGCCCACGGTCATTTTTCTAACCGCCGGATACGCTTCATCCGTCACCGTTCTCATCATCAAAATCAGCACCGACAATGGCACCATAGCGTATACTTTGGAAGCAGCAGCGCTAGTGCATCAGTGCCAAAACGTTGTAATGCCAAAGAAGCATTAGCCTTGCATGACGAAACCATCAGTCAGCACTCTCTCCTTTCCAGAACAATGTGAAAGAATAGGGAAAGGGCTACCACCGATAATCATCAAGATTTTCTCTCTTGATTTTTTTTATATTTTCATAGACACTAGCCAACCAAAAAGCAACCATTTCAGCAGTGCATAATATTGAATAGTACCGTCATCATTCTGAGAAACGCTTAAAGCACTAGATTAGGTATATATAACATGTTCCTATACCTAATACTAATACATAATACAGCGTTACTTTTGTTCACATCACAAAATAAACCACCCTTTCCCCTAATTTTCTCGGCCACTACCATACATTTGGTATACTTGAGTGCACTGGACTCAACTCATTCTTGACTGACTGCATACTCAATCTTAAATGTCAGGCAACGACATCACATAGTCATCATCATCATTATCTCGATTCTTGGGGCGATGTTCAAGTTACCTTTCCCCATATTATTCACCTATATTTACCCCACTTGAACTAAAATCATAACCGTGCTTATAACTATAATATTGACACAAGCATGTGTATAACAAGAGATGAAAGTAAAGTACAGATATTCATCTAAAAATTACATGTCATTTTAGACGTAAGCTTATGAGAAACGAAAACTTTTCCCCCATTACATAAATTTTCTACATGGAAAAAGTCAGAGAGAGAGAGAGAGTACAGCATAAAGTGAACACAGTCTGTGAGTGTTCATGGCGAAGCAAATTACAAGTTTTTGTGCTTCAAACGAAGCGGTACCTCGAAAGCAGCCGTGAATCTCCAGATAGGTATGTACATAAACAAGGAAAGAGAAATATAATGACAATAACGAAACGTAATGTGGATCCCATAACCTAGTTCCAAAGCCCCTGGAGAATTTCCTCTCTGCGTCTAACATTATTCACATATCAACAGCATCAACATGATCGCAGTGATGATCATCATCCAGAGCACCCATCAACTTCCGTGTTATTTTCTCTGCTTCTTCTCAAGGACAACAACAACTGCCGATGCCGATATCCTTCTCCTGATATCATCATCGTAGACTCTGCACATCGTAGAGATGCGGTGCAGGAGCACAATGTACAAAAATAGGAACCAGCAACCTCACAAAACCATTTTGATAAGATGTTGATCATGTTTGTGATGGAGAATCGTTACAAAGTTATATTTATTCCCGTGATTTATTTTTCCAGCGTATTATATAATATACGTACTCATCCGGATATAAAATCAGAAAAATTGCATCTGAGGCCTGGTTGGAAAGGAAAACAAATTGATGAAAAGAGAAGTCGTAACGACATAAACAAAGCACAGGACCAAGGAAAAAAATTACTTCATAGATAAAGTATGTTTTCCTTGCTCCTTTTTCTTATTCTTTCCTTCATTAGCCTTTTGTTGCTGACAATAGTAATCATCATCCTGGTACATGAAAAAGAGGTCAAACGAATAAAAATACATCTTAAGAGCCAACAAGAAAAGAATGGATGTATTTTTTCACTTTTCTCCTTCTTCTTGAGAGGAGAGCTGATGATGATTTTTTGTATCCGGTTGCCTGAACAAGATCAAGAGAACACACGTAATGCTTCATCTTTTCCAGAGGACCCTTTGTGCGAGCTTCTTATAGCTGTATTTCTTATTATATTTTTTACTTGATAGAATAATAAGATGTACATCATCGCATAATATAAACATCTTGTGAATTAGGGAATAATGAGACAAATGTCGACCAGATAGATGTTATGATTCTGGTGGTGAAGTAGCTGTTGCCCAGTTATATTTCCCTTATTCACATGATCCATCTGGAGAATGCAATTTTTTACTCTGGATGTTCTCGCATGCCTGACTTGACTATCATCTCAAGAAATTAATACTACGCTTTGAGGGAAATAGTTAATGTAGCACATATAATATGGACAGACGGACTCTCCTATTTTTTGCTGTTTGTTGTCCGGTATGAAACACTTTGTATGTGTGCGAGCTTTTTTGTAGTAATGATTGTACGTGATATCCGCAGAAGCCACACTGCTGTAGTTTATGTTGTTGTTGCTGCTGTTGTTATTCTACTGTGAGTTGAGCGAAAAAACAAGCCTGGGTCAACTTAACTACTACTTAGAAGTGGACAGGATCACTACTACAATAATGTCTGGGCAGATGGTGAGCCTGATTTTTAAGACGAGGAAAAATGGCTGGACATATAATGCGCTGTAATCTAACTAATGTAATGTTGTTGTCGTCAATTCATTCTGTCTGCCAAGAAGTAAAAGACCGAGGATTATTATTAGTGTAGGCAATAATGCGGCACTGACCCGTTTGTCTTTCTTTGTGGATAAACTAGATGTTGTCCATGTTTTAATCTTTTGTGATCTGACCTTCCTTCTCCCCTCATTCGAAAAGGAAAAATATAGCAAGATAGTCATCACACTTTCTCCGTGAAAACAACTATTGATGCAATAGAGTACAGCCATTTGGAGACCAATAACTTTTATTGAGCCATGTTATTATTCTGTGTTGTTGTGTGTGAACAAAATTGTAGGCATACTCGAATGTCCAGTTTTGGGGTTTGTAGAGAATCCGTTTTATGTGAAATGTTGTGTTAGATATGTACCTACATACCTATAGCAAGTTATATTGCATTATGTAATCCCTCCCAGTCGTAGAGTTGCAAAACGGAAAATATGCAAAACATTTTTATTGAAGAAAGTATCTGACAGACGCAGACGGGGAAACACATAAATTATCAGAAAATAAGTTACATTATATGCAGGACATTTGCAAAAATGGGATGATTTATTGCTGCCAGTAGGCTTACAAACTTACACAACTACACAACGATTTGTCTTCACTAACACTACCAAGCATGTGGGAACTCCTGACAACGTTGCGCTAAACAAAGTTTGACCAAGGAAGGAATGTCTATACACTTTACTCCTCACCCTGGCTGGCATTTTAAAGCTTAGTTTAGTACGACTGGACATTTTTTATCCAGTATACACTCGTATTTCAGGAAGGATGATGTGGTGCTTATGCTGTATACAGGATTTGAAAATATTCACCAGTTCTTTCGTTTCTAAAAATTCACACTTTGCTTCTGCATGAAATGTGTAGGTATGTACATGTGAAATATGGTGGTAGACATGAGATCATCGTTCTATATTCCCATTCCTCTTACTCTTTGCTGCTCTCTACCAATACGTCCATGGAGAGAACGGAACGTGCAAAGGAGTATAATGCTGATTTTTTTTGCTGTATCAGTGAAAGACAGAAACCAATATAACATAATAGTGAAACGGAAAACGAGACCATTTACAACACTCATATATTATCTGTATGACAAGTGGATTTGTTAGCGTTGCTTGATGCAGAATATTATACATATTTGAACATGATCGCAACAGTTGTAGTAAGCATTGCTTACATTATACCCATTGGCGCTGGGTTTCCTTTCATTCGACTTCAGAGTGTCGGATGAATGCAAATGGTCAGTTAACATTTTGAATCGGGATTACACTTATAATGTCTTGGTTGTTGTACTATTTACGCCCATGAACTACCAAAGTACATGTATTCGTTTGGTTTCCCGTTCATGTTAAAAGATACAGTTTCTGTGAAAAATGCAAAAATTGGCACGTTCCAGTATAGTAACCTCATGTGAATAGACAATTCAACAAGAGGAAGTATACGTCTCAACTTGACAGTTGAACTATTTATTGTGTGGCCATACATAAAATATTGCATAGGGTGTTAGTGTACACTATTGTACAAAATATTCTGTATTTTATATTGATAACAGTATTCTTAAGATGCAGAGATATTGTAGTTAGTTATTTGGCTTATTCGGTACTCATCCATAATAATTTGCTTTTGTGTCCAGACAGGGAAGGGAATGTGATTTCTCATTTTTCTCATATAATCTGCCGTTGTCTTTTATTAATCACATAGAATTTCCTTCTTCCCGGTGACAAGTTGTCGTCATCAGCAGACATTGGCGTTTCCCTGTTGGTTCAATCTAACTGCCTAACTATATTTCACCCTGATCGTATTACATGAAAGTGAAAGTAGCGTGTCACACAAACAGATATGCACTCATGTATGCATCTGAAGGAAGGTAGAATGCCTTTTTCTCAGTTGTATGAACGTACGCCATTTCTCTCCTCTTAAGTATGGAAATTAATTAACCGATAGACTATGGAAAATTCTACGTTATTCTTATCAACATCGTGTGTGGGCACTGGTGTGTAGTTGTATTCTGTTGTATTTTTTATTCTCTCGAACTCGTCTGTGCAGAATGACTCCGACTCATTACTTTTCTGGTGAACAGCACATACTTTTGTCGTGTGTTTTTTCTTCCATCATATTATTACGTCTGCCTGTACGGAAAACTGACCGGTCATTCAAATAGTAAGTGCTGCATTGTTTCCTGACATTTACAAATTAATAATGAGTCGAGCACTTATGTCTTGCACGCCATCATAATAATCGCAATGGCGCGATAAGAAACAAGAAACATTGTTAAGAGTGAAAAATGAGTTAATATTGGTAGATGTGTAATAATACTTTTTTCTTTGCGGGGGTTGCTTTTGTGTAGGATGTTTATGCAACTACCAATATGACGTATTTTTAGTTGTAGCTTATCACATTTCATCGCTCCGCTATAGGAAAAAACACTACTTAAGCCTAGTTCTTAAAACATTCGAAAACTTTTGTGGAATTTCACCATTTTCCGTGTGATTATCATCAGCAGTTCTGAGAAAGCAGAGATATTATGACATTTATGTTATTAAAGTTTTAGTAAGTACCCGATAGGAAATGAACCCAGTGCCGAAGCATCGATGCTGTAACGTCTCGTTTGTGTTTTATAATGCATTGATTGTAAACATTTTGTAATCACAAGCCTCCCTCCTTGCATGGAGTGGGCTATCAAATAAAAAATTGAAGTGTTGCGATCCATGAAAAAGAGTGAAACCAGTGAAACAGACGTATTAGCGGTAACAAATGTTTTATTTATTCAAAGGATAAATTCAAACTTTCATCTAACCAAACAAGCGTCATTTATTTCCAATAGAAAAGGGTGGCCGTGACGGGATAGATGCTGCTACCTACATTCTCCGCAATAGGGAATCTATCTCTAAACCATATATTACATTGAATAAAGATGTAAGATGCAAATAACGATGCGTGCGGAATACAAGACTCTTATCCCTGCTTATTCCGTGCTCCTTTTGCTCTGCACAACACAAAATTCTAGTACGGAGCTTCAAATGAAACTCACACCATGCAATTTTCCGTGTATCCACGTCCCACGTAGATCGGGAGAAAGGGACCCTGAGGAAAAGCTAGCACATCCTTAGCTGATGATAAAAACCGGATAATTTTTCAAGTCGACAGGAGACAGAGTAGAGAAACAAACCCAAGTTACAGATCTTGTCTCTCTTCAAGCTTAGGGAGAGTAACGGCAGCTAAAACTACACAAGCTATACGTTCATATTATACACTTGAATGCCTATATCAAGTCATATTCATAATATTTTTATGCATTATACAACAGCATAAAAACTCTATTCTTCAGTGCGTATGGGCCACTGCTATTACCATTACATACACTCATGGCATGCCACAACTTTCACTTTACAATATTTTCACAGCTACATACATTGTATGTACCCATATACCACTCTACATGCTTTCCACAATAGATGCAGTTCTCTTTACAGAGAAATACAAATAGATTGGAAAAATGGATTTTTGTGTATGACGCACTAAAGACAGTATTTTTCTATTGCATTGACTGTATATTAGTTTTCATCTTATTCTCCGTTTGAATAGGAAAGGGTAAAAGAAGATGATAGGCTTTACCTTAATATGCACTTTCCCCGCTTCTCCCAACATTTCTCACAAACAAAACAGAAAAAATCATGTTTGGGTTTTGAACATCAGATCATTCATGCATGTGCGTATATACTTTTTGTTATCCTTTTTCTCTTTTCACTTGGAACAGTCAAGCATATATCCCGTTCAATATGCTTTCATCTCTACAACACGCTACTACATGCAATACCAGAATAACATGGGGAAAGCGGTAGCAGAAAATCGAGAAACTGGAAGAACCAGAGAATTTGTAAGCGTAACAAAGTGCATTACTTGATTGTGACTAGTCAATGACAGGCGTAATGCAGCTCATCTCCTTTTTCATTCTTATCTCAACTGCAACGCACGCACACCAACGATTCTATTAGACGCACGTACACGTGAGTATACTTTTTACTTAAACAACGACCTGCCTAATGTATATGTACACAAGTCAACATGCATTGCATATTTTCCTTGATTGTACCAATGCGAATGCCTATCACACAAGGTAAAATAAACGATGTTGAAGTTCGTTAGTTAAGTTAAAAGCATTCCTTTCAACCTCTGTCTCATTGCCGCCGCTGCCGACGTTGCCGTACAATCACCATCCTGAAATATCATCTCACCCTCGTGTTAAAGTAAGCAAGACGAATGATGTTAAGATTCACCTGAGTGTATAGATCTTTTTGTCATGTATCAAGCAAATGATTCATCACCACTTCAAACATAAGTACACACATACACTACCGTTGAGTTGACTTTGTAAAATGTTCAATTTCAAACGTTATTGCGCCCAGAGGAAAACGAGATGTGCAATAATAATCACGGTGCTGATGATTGTGATGTTGATCATGATCACATCATTTTGACTACCGAATACCGACTACATTTTAGATATGTTAAAAGCTGTGTACCAGCTAGAACTTATAGAACTCCTTCGCAACAATATCGTCTGCTGTAAGCAACGGTAATGTTTCACAACAGGAGATCTGTCAGTTTCAGTGTCATCCAAAGTCGGTTGTATACAAAGAGTACATACTATCCCCGGAGCTGATATAAATAAATAGGAGCTATCTCTTTCTCTCTCTCGAGAAAAAGTCTTTCCAACGGGTAGAAATCACACTTAAAGGAGATTCCTCAGATGAGTTAAAGATCATAAACGACTTGTCACCCTATGCGTTGTAGTGGAGTTAAAGCTGATGAGTCGTCGCTGACGTAGTGAGTAAGCTGCTGGTGGTGCCTGAGTTGCAATACTGTTCCTCACATCATTTTATATGGCAAGATACACTAATTTATTATGTTTCTCACTTATGTGAGTTACTTCTTGCTGCTAGAAGACAACCCTGATTTTTTTATGAAATATGACCCTTACTATTTTAAGGGTGTGTTTATTCCTGCAAGACATAACGAGTTGATTTCTCACAACTTTGCTTTATCCTTCCAGTCACATCATGTCATAGTCGTACATTATTTACCTACCATATTCAAACATTTGGAATATTGATGCAATAATTGATAAGCTGACATATATTTTCTCATGTTGCTTCACTTTCGTCATCTAACTCGTTATATTATTATATAACGTTATTATTTAAACTGGTGCTTGTGAATTCGGTTATAACTTTTGGAAAACAACTGCATATAAATAACATATTGTTGTAACGTCATCTGAGTCTTTATAAGCAATAAACGCAAATGATGATGGAGAAGCTCGTCAAAAGAATTCAATTTTATAATCTTTATCGAGTAACTGTCTTCTTTCTCGCGGAGCTGGAACCCATGCTGTGCACAAAAGAGCTCATTATCTCGGTGACGATCGATACGAAGCTGGTGACAATCATTGTGTGGCAACCTTCCGTATTGTCTGATGCTGTATTTCATATTGTCACAGGTGAAAGAAATCTTTATAAAATCATGTAACACTATAGTCAGATGCACTATACATATTTACAATCTTGCTCTGGTTGTTGTACACCACCATCCTCATCGCATATGACTCAAACCTTCCACTTTATTCTGGCATATCAAACATGGTGACATTTAAATATTTTGATGAGCCCATCAAATCTCATGTGCACATGTTAACATTTTAATATCGTTGCTCTTTGTCATCTCTCTCGCTGGTATTATCATATTTATGTCATTTTCTCTCAAGTTAAGTGTTTGCATATGTGCATGCCCATGTCTTAAAACATTATGTCAGATGTGATACGTATTCGGAATGGATATATCTTATGCAATGCGTTGTTATCAAATTCTGAAGCTATGCACCTACTAAACGGCATATCAACACATTTTATCATTATGAAAAATGGTTTGGATTACTATCAGTTATATAACAGAACTGACTTGGATCCATCATTATACGTATTCATCGCACACATGCACATACATCCGATCTTCATAGGTAGCTGAGTAAATTGTATAAGAGATTAGAAAAACGCCTTCCATGGAAGAAACGCTAAGTAAGGGAGCTAGTATTATGACAATGACAGCGACTAACTTAATAATGAAACAGGCTTATAAAGCAGACTTTTAGAAGAGATGAAATCCCATCCCCCCAGACACTTGTGTAACTGCATCCTTCTACCTCAGCCGCACTCGGAAATATTGTCTCATTGCTCGATTGCTCTACATTATTTGCGTGTTCCCTTACTAGCTCTTTCCTTTCAACTCATTTCTGTGCTTAATGCATACCTACATATTGTAGATGATATTGCACCATTAGTATATGAAGTGGAAAACGAGTATAGTGGAAAGTAGAATTGTACCTATGCCATACATTGTTTCTTGGCTGGTTGGGCAACTTTTAGATGGAAGTCAGTTGAATTGAACCTGCTACATCGTCACAGATTGCATTGACAGTAATTAACACTTTCCTGTGTTGCCTGACGCAGACTGTTGGCTGGCTCCTTTGAAAACGTAACATTATTACTTACTGTGCTGGATTGAATGTGTATGAGTGTAATTCATGGCCAACTCATTTTTACTTTTGGCAGACGAAAATATGAACATAAAACATCAGTATAAGTTGCACAAGGCGCAAAATGTGCTCCTGTGCGAAGGCATCTCCATTTATTTTACCAGTATCAGGGAAGCCACTAAAATTTTGTGAATGTAATAGTAAAAGTACGGGGGACCATGAAGGATCATAGATAAATGTTATTACATACCTACAAGGCTGCAGGACGGGAGCCATCTCATCTCTCTATATTTCATATTAAGATGATGAAGGATTATCAATGCTATATACACGGTTCTCGTTGCCTAACAGACAAACCAGTATGTAGTCTAGTTTGGTAGTCGCCCATAACAGGGTTCCTTTCCTTTGACTTGATGTCTATGCCTTTTCAAGCTCCATAAAGTCGTTCTCTGGAGCGGTGGATTTTCATCTTGGTGATAGTGAGATTCTCTGGTACACAACATCGTCGGGTCAATTTGTGAGGGATTGACAAAATGACAATATTGCATGGAGTGCACCAACGACATGAACCAGCCGTTCCACAAGAACTGCAATGTCAAGGCCAGCACAGTGAACTTGTATGTTAGAGTTGCTACCCATATAACAGCGTAAGAATTCCTTATCGCATTTTTAACAACCTTCCTCAGACCACGCAGCGACATAAAATATTCCATGTTAGCCATATTTCTTCCTGGCCGTCATCATGTACAAGCGGTAATATATTTAAGTAGTCCTGGTATACTGGTAGTGGCAGCAATTTTCGTCCTTACTCACAGAAACGGTGTAAGAAAATACAGTTACTTTTAAAGCAAGTAAAGAAACACGGGAAGATGGTTGGAGAGCCGGACAGAAAGCTTCTTCGACAACACCATCATTCCTTTATTTCCTGTGCAGAGAGACAGTATAAAATAATCCTCCAGACTGATTGCGTATATTTAAGAAAATTGGATGCCTAACTATGATTTGAATGTCTGCATTTCTTTCTTCGTTTTCATCAGCTCATGTGTATACATTAAAGGTCTCTTTCGCAGTGTTGAGCACTTACTTTATGTTCTGCTGTTGTGCATGCTGATGATAATGGCCATACGACCATCATCAGAATGATTGTACGTAACAACTGGACTAGTCGTCGAGATTATTATTGGCAGCACGGAAAGCTTGTATCAATGTTTAGACAGGCACCACTTGGCTGCTCGTTACGAATAAAGTGCATGATGGACAAAAAAGCGTGTATGCAGGCTGACTTCATAAGCATGTTTAACCAAACCATGCCTTAAGAGGAAAGGTTGCTAGTTGGGCTTTGTTCACAGAGAGAATCAACCCAAGTTCAAAATGAAAGATTTCCCCGAATGTGTGTACTGATGATTGCAGGATTCCTCAGAGTACATTTTGGGCACGCACTACATTGTACTCCATCTCCGTCCAGACGAACTGCTGACAAAATAAACTTCTTCCTTGATAGTACACACTTCTAGAAAGTATAAAAGTTAGTGTGGCTCCTGCAAGTAAAGTCATATCATTTTAGAGGCTTTACGTGAGCTTTGGTGTATCATTAGAATATACCTTCTTTTAAAAAGGATCCATTAGCTGAAAATTGAGAAGGTATTTTGGTTTGACTGCCAATCCAAATCATAGGGCTTATGATTCAATCAATGAATCAGACGTTGTATCTTTTAATGAAATACCTACATATCATATTTTGGACAGGATTTTTGTGTACATGAGTAGGTAATTCATGTTGTTTTGTAACAAAATGCTTGATAAAAATGCTAACAATCTGACTCATTCAACGAGACATAAAAATTGTTTCTGATTGTACGTCTCCACTACAAAATTACACATATCCTTTGCCTGTAAAGTCATTATTAAGAACATTACTGAAAGAATGCATTACACGGTGAAAGACAGGTGAGAAGTTAGGATGAGCGTTATTTGACAGCACAACAACCATAGCGTATACGAACAGAAAGGCGAAGGTGTGTATGTTTTAATGAACCGTATACCATACGCTCTGAATATGCCACTGTCCCACACACAATCACGTTCACGTACCGTTGCATGACTATATTATCAATATCCTGTTGACTTTTTATTTTAAAGCAAGTCACGCTTGGGTGTACAAGAAAATTATTTTTACGAAAATGCTTTATTGTTAAACTACAAAATAATAGCTACACTCGGTTTTGTACAAAAAAGGGTAAAACATTAAAGTGTCGGAGCAAATGTTTACTTGTCAGAAAATTTCTTTAATACGACCGCATCACCACAGATATGTATTGATTCAACTTGAATGGCCATCAATTTGTTTCTCTACGTTTTCTCCAGCAGTAGTCAAAGAGTCTTCAATGAGGCGTCGGTAGTAGCTGGTTAATTTAAAGCTGTCGATGTAAAGATTAGAAGTAATGGAGTCAAACAAGCTAGCTAGCACAATCGGATGCTCGTCTTAATTTTACAGAGAAACAAATCAAATTCGAAGGAAAGGAGGTACAAAGTACAAATATGAAAACAGTAAGAAAACAGGAAAGGAGTAAGAGAAAATTCGTAGGTATACTCATGTGCTTTATAATATACACAGTGCACCAAAGCCTTCCCTGTATTTCAAGCAAACATTTACTGTTAGCAGAAGCTTTCAAAAGTACAAACGTACCTCACAGGCATGGCACGCTGAGCAGCTGCAGGAGCATCTTAATCTCTTACCAGGCCAAAAAGGATGGTTTTAAGAAAGAAAAGATTGAAATAAATGAAAGTAGTCGGAGATACAAAAAGACCTCACTATCTTTAAAAAGAAGATTCAGATATACCTACTATCCATATCATCGCGCACACAACTAAAAACAAGTCGCCCATGTAACTCGCAGTCAGTCGAGAGAAAAAAGAGATGTGCACTGGTGGATGTTGGTTGGTGGTGTCTGAGTCTGGGATCTATCTTATTTCTCTAATTACACAGCGGCTACTCAACATTACTCAATTACTTCCATTACACTTATTATAGGAACAAGACGCAGCTGGTTCTCTATTTTTTATATATAATTACTCTGCTTATGGCTTTTCTACAGGCTCATCGCAAAAAAGTATCATTAGTAATATCATTTATATACCTTTTTACGGTAGTATCGGTGTGAAGTAAAAGGCTTACGCCACGTTAAGTAGCGGTGTAGTATAGCCTTTCAGAAAATTTCACTTGCTCCCAGTTAATCTTATTTGGTGGAGAAGTTCTCGGTAACAAGCCCGACATTTTTTTTCAGGCTGAAAATAAAACAAATCTCAATTGACACTTGAACACAATATTCCCTAGGTAAGTTCCGCGAGCAGATTCTTACGTATTGGTATATATGTATCATCAGTTCTAAAAATCTTTTTCAGTTAATTCCGCTCCTTTCTCTTGACTTGTTGTAATTTCAGTATAACGGCAGAATAAGCAGCAAACATTTAGCCCTGTTGCCGTTTCCAAAATGTTTCTTTGCTTCAATTGAAATTCTCCATCTAAGTAATTAAGCGAGATGCCAATCTTTTTAGTCTTATTAAGAAAGTTGCAATGGTCGTGGAAGGATTTTTTTATCCTCCAACTTGGTCGAGGTATTGCAGTTTTTAATTCGTGGAAAAGAGTTATTCTGAGAATGGTTAAACTAGTGGGCATAATATGTATGTATTTATATACTTATATCTGCAACCTTGGATTGTCAGTATGCTTTTACCAGATGTAACTTTTAGATGCAACGTAATATTCCTAGTAAGTATTTTTGACTGCACGGTGGATACAAATATAACGTGCCTTTATAACTGCACAAGATGCTCTTTTATTATTGCGTTATCCATTATATCTCGCGCTTATGAGGTTCGCTAACTTTCCAAAAACTTTCATTAAATAGCAAATGCCACTGCCACACGCACAGGAGGATTGGTTTGACATGGTAAGTTGCCAGATACGAAACACTTCATTAAAAATCACGCCCTTGGATTCTGGCAGTCGACGCGTGCCGGTGGTGTAATGTACAAAAAGTGCATTCAAACTAGTAGTAATTTCTTTCAAATTAGAAAGAATAATTTTAAGAGGGGAAGGAAGGAAGAGGAAAGGTTCTGCGGTGTCTGCACCAGTTGTGAAAGATAGGCAGGCTTTCACTGTACCAACCCGTCCTGCCATCTGAAAGTTTCTTCATTTCCCTAAAACGGTACACGTCTTCAGACAATAATGAAGAGTTTCGTCATTGTCACCGCCGATGATCCTTTTGCAAGTTTGCTTTGAAAGCAGGATGGATGCATTGCCTGCAGTCTACATTTCATTCGAAAAATAGATACAGATGCTTTTCCCTACTTTTCTTTTTCATCATGATGATCCATGTGGCAAGAAAGAAGATGATTATTTTCCAAGGAAGGAACAAAGCGTTCCCAACTCTGAACCGAGACAACTGGGAGAAAATAGAGCGTATTTTATTTATTTTTTGTGAATGCATTTTATTCGTCTTTGGTTTGTTGTAAGAAATGAGAACGACAGGGATGGCGGAAGCCTTTTTAGGAGAAGTGTAATTCTGAAAGATTGTTGGGAATCCTTCGACGAATCATCAAGAAATTTTGTCGAGTTTACATTAAAGCCTATGAGGATTGTGGTGAATGAAGAGAATTTATATACCAGTTTGATGGATTCATACATAGAAAGGATGAATGAATGGCATAAAGGATGTGGAAAGGAATTAGCAAAGAAGAAAAGAAGTCCCATCATCATCTCCAGTTTCTTCTCCCAGGATATGAGCTCTCAAGTGGAATACGTCGTAACAACAAAAGAGACTTTTTAAATAGACTGTTTAATAACAGGACAAGTATATCTCGGTTCTCAAAGTAAGTGTATTTTAGATTATATAGTGTTACTAACGAGAACCCGGCAAAGCCGGGCCTCGCCACCCTTTACAGGTTACGGGTGGGAGCCAGGTTACAATCAAATGACGCACATACATAAAAGCGCCACGTACTGAAAACCTTACGATCAGCATAACGTTATTTGAAACCCACAAGTTCGCACCAATACATCAGTTAGTTAATTAAGACCACGTAATACCTGGCCAGATTTGTGTCCATGCGCCTCCATTACGCTCTATTGTGCGTAAAGAAAGCTTGATGATGATCAAGCAACATTTCACACAGTTTTCCAAAACGTATTGAAATTTTAATTTGCTACACGAAACCGCAATACTGTTATATTTTCCAAACATGATTTCCAATTTCCATTTTATCTTTGAAAGGCAATACCGTCCAAACGCGTCAGAGTTGGCATGCGGTTCCTTTGCAAAATTTGCTCAATTTTTGATGCTCTATCAGAATCCACAATAAAATTTTTTAACATTTTTCCAACCCCGACCTGGTTTCTGGACCGTAACTCCACAGGATGAGGGGGGGGGTCCGCACATTTTATTGCGGATTCGGAATATACGCATCCGCAAATTCTACCGTAAGATTTTTCGGCGTCTAAATTATATTATGTATTTATAACAAGACAGAAACGATAGGTTATAATACTATATAATAGTATATACAAGCCAACATTTCTTTCTTGATATTTGTCATGAATCATGATGTGCTATATCGGTAAATTAGGGTGGTATTATTACAACACGAGATGCATGCACTAATACAAATCTGCACGGGAACTGCAGTAAATAATGAGAAAAGAATGAGACTGATTTAAGTAGGGGATGACGGTTTGGTGCACATCAATACAAAAGAGTCTCTCTCTCTCATTCTGTTCGATGTGGCGTTTTGTGAGTGCATCCTTAATAATACCGTACACAAAATTGGTTGGATGGAATAAGCTGGAAAAGCTACCATACTAGATGAATGTGCCTCATTTGACTTGACTACGATACGCACACAAACCTGCACTCTTCAAATATATTCTACCGAGACGACTAGTAAAGAAGGAGAGGCTTTACATGAAGTAAAAAATCTCCAAGAAAATGAATGCGCTTGAAGGAGCTGCATACAAGTGCGTTCTTTCCTGTTTTGACGTGAGCTCTTTTTAATATAAAAGTGCTGGAGTGAATACACTCTTTTCTCTCACTCTGCCCCTCCACATTTATTTATTCAACAATAGAATCTATAACAAGAGTTTGGCTTTTTATTATATATATATATATTACTTCTCTCCCATAACAAATGGTTCACATCGATTTAATGAGCCGTTTCCGTTCCAGCTAGCCACTTGAATGTCTTATCGGTTTCTTACATAACCTTTACTACTAGAACAGGGTAGTGTGTTGTGAGAAGGATGTCTAGTTTAATCTGCGCTAGACGTCGTCCACACAAGGAAAAGGTAACAACCTATTCCAGGATATCACGTTTAGTGTTGTGTTCTTGCTACAAGTCTTACTTGCTATACCGTCAAAGTGACACTGCAATTTAATGACGAAACGACTCATGTAGAACACTGCTGTTGTAATAATGGGAAACATGCTAGGTTGTTTAGAAGTAGCGTTTAATATTTCAATACTAAAGAGGAATGCATATGATATACGTAAGGTCTCAAGTTTGGGGAGAGATCTATATATATTATCCGGTTCGGTGATGCTAATATGAAGAATGCCAAGTTAGTCGAGTGATGGCGTTAAAAGATTCATGTTTTGTTAAAGTTAATACACTACCATCGATTTAGTCATAAATCCCTCATGTGTCTGTAGAAGTTCGGTAGATATATCCCTCATAAATATATGTTTTCCTCTCTAGAAGATTGTGCAATTGACACTGTTTAAATTTTTGTTATAAAAATTGTTAAAAGTCACTGTTGCGACAATGTTTTGAGCCATTGCACGCAGTGCATGGTTGGTTCTGTGTTACTTTGTTGTTGCGTTTATATATTGCTTGATGACGTAGTGTGTTCAATGGTACGTGTTCAATTGACTGTGAGAGCGATTTGTTGACTACTTGTATGAACTTATATGGAAAGTATCAATGGAAAATTGCATTCAGCCTCGAGGTGAAAACGAAATAGGCAAAATAAGAAGACAGAGTCGCGCCACAACATTTATAGCGTATCTTCCACTCGTACACGTATAAACATAGCCCATTATACAAAGGACGATGCATGTACGGTTCACTTGACTTTCCCCATTATACATTACATTTTTCCTCTTTTCCTTTCTTCCCGAGTCACACGCTGTTTTTTTCTTCTTCTCCGTCCAGTAAACCTTGTGCATCTTACCGTTGTATATATACACATTTAGATATATGTCAAGGAAAAAAGGGAAAATGTTTGGTTTCACTCAAGGATGCGGGTTTCTATTTTGTGTGCGGATGATTTCTATACACATTTCTGCATCACACACGCACATGTAATAAGGACCATTGTATATTCTATACGATCCTGGTCTCCAACAACTAGAAATCCGTAAGAGAGAAAGCACGACTTCATAAAGAAATACATGCATAACCAAGAAATTCATTTTATTGTACAAATGCACGATCCAGACGCGTGTATATGTATACATACTATGATGCACGGTATTCTCTGGAGTACCATGGTCTATTGGTGTAGGCAGCTGGTCTGCTGTTGTGAATGTGAATTGGCTGGTTTTCCCAATGGATGAAACTGATCTTCATGCTACACTTAAGACCATAAGGGAAGACACCAAAAAATGGAATAAGAGAAAGAAAGTCAGTATAAAAATTGCCAGTTTCCTGGAAATTGTCGTTTATTTTTCTCCCCTTCCTTTTCACCCAAGAAAAAAACTTTTTCCCTTATTTCTCGTCTCATAATCCTGATTGTACTACTGCTATTTACTTTTTATACATGTAAAGAGATGTATAAATATACGAGAGGGTACGTTTTGTCTGCATGGATGTCTGGAATGAACGATGGGGTAGCAGGAATGAGTTTCTTACGTGAACTATTTGTGCGGTGGTAATGTGAAAGTAAAACCAAATCGGAGGTAAGCTGGAAGGAGGAAAGAAAGAAATCCGGTGGAATATTTTGACCCGCTTGTATCCCTCTCAAAATGGCTCCTCTAAATGCCTGATCCTGTCAGTCTTCGTCACTCTTTTTTCCTTCTCCGGTTTTTCTTTTAAATTCTGGAATTTCCTCACCATTTCTTCTGGCTTTTGCCTTCAGAATGCAGACAGAGAAGGGGAGAAAAGAAAGGAGCACACTACAGTGCACAACTCTGTATGCTGCTGTCAGTAGTGGATCTTTTTCTCTTTTTGTTAGGAATGGCTTTCTAAGTAGTTTCAATTTTTTTGGAACCCCAACAGTGTGACAAGAGAAATTTTATTTCCTGATATTTCTCCTCTTACAACAACAACTATTTATTCAGTTTCTGGTCTCAATTGTATCAGCATTGTGTCTTGTCTTGTCTAAAGCACTTTTCATCTGAACAAGTTAAATGTTTCTTTGTTTCTGACGTGTTGAAATGTTTGAAGTTGAGAATGTATTAAAGTGTCTGGTGGAATAGGGACAAAGAGGGAGATGAAGTCCAAAATATGCTGTGAATGCAATGACAAAAGTCGTATATGAATGGTTGGTCAGTTATGGTTTTTAAATTATCTTCACGATAATAAGAAAACCGAACAAGATATATAATGTTGGAAATGATTTATATTCTACACAAAATTGTCAAATTTGGAGTTGCGTTTTAAGATTCTCCATTGCCTCACTATTTTACCATTACTAATTAACATGATATGCTGTAAACGGTGATCCGGTCGGTCCCTCCCAATGAATGAATGATGGTAAATGATTACATGGTAAATGAATGACTCTAAACATGTGATTATCGTGTGGCGCTTCCGGCATCTATTTGCCTATCTGTAGATGAACTGATTGTGATGTAAACCGTAATGTACGTACATTGAGTTCATGAACTCGGATTCTTCCTTATGTATTTCCTTTTGATTAGCATGAGAATGGGAGGCATTTCCCGAATGTTGTTTTATAGCGTAACTAACAGAACCAATAGAATGGGTTACTTGTAAGCATCAAAAAGCACATGGCGCTTTCAAAGATGATGCTTAGTTTGTAAATAAAATGATAATTTGCTTCAATATCATGGTGAACATGGAATGGAAAATATGTACTAAATAGTTTATGCGAATATGTATTTCTCTCAACATTTTTCTTTTGAAAATTGTTATCCTCCATTTACCCGAATCCAAACCATTGTTACTTTCTAATATGCCAGATATAAGCTCAAACCGTCTTTGAAACAAAATGAAAAGCTACATTTTCCGTTCCATACACCATCCCTTTTCGCTTCTTTTATATTATTTATCTGTTGAGCTGTTTTGCTTCCGCATGCGTGTGTACAAGACAATAGCTAAACGCAGGAAGAACACAGTGAAAAGGAAGTTACTGGCGGTATTACGAGCGGTAAGGTTAGTGTATATGATGCATAATTTGAATTAATGTTGCTATTTAGTAGCCTAAACATTGTGAATGTTTAATATATAAAGGTCTGTTGGAGTATGCATTTGATAAAATTCCGTGTTGACGGGGAAAACGACTCCTTATTTTGTTCGCTCTTTTTTCATATTTGGAATACCAGCAACAAATATGTTTTTTCTTCGCATAAATGTTCACAAGAAGTTAAGAAGTTGTAAATATGACCGGAAAATATAAGCTCTCTTCAGTTCTTTGCACTTTCTAATACATTCATTCATACTCGAATGCCGTTGCAAACTGAAGAACCTCACGATGCATTTATATAGTGCGAAGGAAACTGAAATGCATATGTCGTATGTATCAGATATACTAGTACAGTACATAGAACTAAATACCTAGGTATGTAATATGTTTCAGTAATAATCATAATAATCCAACCACATGAAACCTCTACTTCAACACTGCTATTTTCTCTTCTCGCTTCCACACATTCTTCGATATTTGGAATGGGAAGGGAGTGTGAAGGGGAATGGTAAGTTAGGGAAAAGGAAAGAAATATAAAGGGACTTTAATGATGATGACACAGACACACCACAACAGCAGCAAAGTAACATTCATTCTCTTTTTCACACACAACGCCACACCATTGCATTGTGATATTGCCTTAAAGAGAGAGGATAACAGCAGTCTAACTAAACCCACGCACTAATATGTCTTAGGGCAAAAATATATAATTTTTTGCCTTGGTCCTGTAGACTCTCTATATAACTTTAGCATCACCGTTGGCTGCGTCATCCAATCTACTTCTCCATGCATGCGAGATTATTTACTAGAGAGATGAATTTTTTTATTTTGTGCATTTTTCAAATGACTTTCATACAGCACGCTGGTGTTCCATCGTAAAATTACTCTCATAATTTCCTTAATGGTATCATAAAGATTCTTACGGGACACGAGAAGCAGGCTTTACTATTTTATTATCAAGTGTAACCATCTCACAAATAGATACATTCAACGCGATGTAATAAGCGATTCAGTGATATTCCGAGGCGCACTGCTTTTCACAAGAGAATTTAGCTGATTATGATTTACAAAGAATTACTATATACGTCCCGTAATACATATTGCACTTATGAATGAGACGGTTCCAAAAAGCTGACTATCTTTTGATTAAAAATCATACATGTGGAGAATGGAAGTTTTTTCCCGACGTCCCATTCAGGTGTTCCAGAAACACTGGTGCTGAAAACATACTTGTGCTCGTTCGTTATGAGCAGCAGCGTCAGCAATCCGGATAAAATTCAATCCTATTTTTGGATAAATGTACAAAACGAGTACTTATGTTTCCATATAAAGACTAGGGACCACAAACGAATGGGATTTTGGGGGACATTTTGGTCGTGAAACGAAACTACGTTTCGTATATGTGTGTGTACTTATATTTGTGCTGGTTATGACGACGTGCAAAATTTTGCTAATTGGTTAATGTGTAGCAAGAGGAGATTAAAGAAAGTGTTTAATGTGGTAAAAGAAAAGAGTACCAGCATAAAAATTGGCAATTACTTCTGCGTAGACTGTCTACATTCATCCAAAACCCATTATTGGGGAGTGGTAATATAAGAAGGAAGGAACTTGAGTCACGCACTTGCATCAGAAATTCGACACGAGTCAAAGAAAGCGATAAAGATCCAATGTAATATAATTTAACCGTTACCACCAAGCCTTTTGATGATAACGAAGATGAATCGAAGTCGATCGTTTCGTCACTTGCTTTTACTTACTTTTCTTTCACTTTGCCATTGCACAAGGATCTCTGAACACCACCAAGAAAGCTCACATTCTCTCTGCTTACTTTTTCAATACCAAGAAGACATTGATTTGAAGCGTATTGGGAAATGCACACTTTTCCTTGCCACTTTTTTCAAACCGAAATAAAGAGCAATAAAACGATGCACTTGGCTGATACTTTCACCGAGATATATTTTACTTTGAATATTTTTTCACAGAAGGCGGTGGTGTTGTAGTGTCGTCTAGTGGTCGTCTAAATGTCAGAAGAATCCGTATTTTATCTGTGATGATGATAGTGTGAAGACATGCAATGCTTGATGTGACGACTCGACGGGAGAGTCGTTTATGTATTTTGCTGTTTTGTAGTTTACAGAGCCGCCAAAAAGCTTAAATTATTCGCTTAGTATCTATTCATCCTTTTTCACGTTGTGTTTGTTTGGCTGATGGCGGCGGTGGTGGTGATGGTAAAGCTATGTGATGTTGTGGTGCTCACAATTTACACAAAGTACATTGGGAAAACGAGAAGAAAGGAGAACGGCGAGAAGGAATGAAAAAGTTGAGTGTACCTAATCTATAAAGCTAAACATTAAGGGAAACTAGAAAAGTGGAATGGGGCAGTGAAACTTGAACTCTATTGCCTTTTACCCACTACGTTATTGCTTTCATCTGTCACCACGCCGTGTTGTGTTACGCGCAAAAATATGCATGCGTAATACAAGTCGACCGCGTGGAGGACGGCAGTAGTGGTGGTAGTGACGTAGATTAGCTTTGCATTGTTCCGCGTTTTCTGAATCTTGGCTTGGACCCCAGGGCGGACGACGAGGTACCTAACAAGAGCATCGCATTCTTTAGTTGTGGTCGGATGTCCCAATAATATGCATGACTGGCCTTGGCTCTAGGCTGAAGCTTTTCTGTCAAAAATGAAGCTGTATACTATTGCCTTTGATGAAAGTAGCTGACAAAGATAGCTACGCGAAAAAAACAAGCTCGTGAATACAAACAAAGGAATTTATGAAGAAGGCTTGTCAAACATCAATGCTAACTGGATCATGAAATTTGTAGCATTTAAAATGTTTTCGCTCAAGTTAAAATAAATAACTCAACCCGAAATACGTGAAATAATCAGCGACGTTATTTTACATGTTAACGATGTTAATGTAATTTTCCAATAAAGAATTGTGTCACACGACTTTCTCCAATAATTTCCCTAACACAAAAATGTACCGCCGCATAATTGCCTGTGTATTTACAAACGCAAAAAAAAGTATCAAAAGAATGTGGGTCATTTTTATAAAGAGCTATAATATTGCTTAATTTACTATTTGCAGAGACTCGGTTTGGGATTCCAAAGAAAGAGGGACTACAAATTGATCAAAAGAAAAATCAAATTGGAACCTTCGTCTAGAGAAATCTCTTGAACGTGACGGGAAAATTCCACTCAATTTTGAAATATTCGCCAGGCTAAATACAAAGGTAAGAAAACTCCGAGTCTTCAGTACATACGCAAATATTTGCATGTTGTCCAACGGTTGTATTTTATCATGATCATCACGTCAGTTGACAAAGTTGGTAAATATTTACAAGAAATACCACCGAGGTAATTCTAGATACACGAGAAAGACGGTGATTTAGGTGGGTGGGTTTGCATGTTATTATAAATGACACAATTTGTTGACGACGAAAACATTATTGAAAATGCAAGAATGAAAATCTATCTCCGTTCCACCTACATACATACTCAAGTCAATGGCTAAACGCACACATACACGCAACGGCAACATAACGAGTGTAGAGCACGAAAATAAATCAAACAATTTTCTTAAGTTTCGCCATCTTACGAAACCGCACACTTTTATATTAAATATCTGTATATATGTGTATACTACATACATCATATTTTAAGCAAAATGGGAAATCTGTAAAAGTCAGTACAAGATACACAACTACTACTAGTACGAACGACGACCAAAATCGAAGTTTTGTTGGTAGTTTACTTTGTGTAACTAATACATCAAGTAACTTGGCTTCTCTCTGAGTACGTACAACAATTGTATCAAATTTCGTCAATCGTGTTTGACTTTTGCATCTTCTTCATCAGTCAACAAGATTCCCTGCTTTTCCATTCACTCCCTCTCTCTATATTTGCAGAACAAGTCAAGCCAAATCAGAGTGTGGGCAAAAACTTTCATCGGAGAGAAAGAAGAAAACTGAGCTGGCAGATTGAGCCAAAACTTTTGCAACTTCTCTCGACGTAGACAAAATTCGAATATTGATAGATAAATACATGTACCAGCAACAAACTACTTTACAGGGCGGGAATCCCTGACGCACTTGTACGTATCGTTGTTGCGGAAAAGTTTTTGACAAACCAGTTAGTGTCTCCTTGAGAGAAGGCACAATACACCGTGTATTTTGATGCTGCTCTGATGTTTCTCTACGCATAAAGTTCTGTCAGAAGAAAGTTCTATCAATCCGTTGTCTGTTTCTCATTTTTCACTGAGGGTGAACTTTTTTTTAAAAAAAATTTCTTCGGCTTTTGCCGAATGACAGCAGCAGACATAAAATATACTAAAGATTTCATTAAACGAATTACCATTTTGGATTGGGGAAAGTAATCAACGTTTGCATGTTGAGCAAATCAGTCCCCTTATGTTTTTTCTGAAAATGCTGAAAGTTTGTCCGTGGAAATTAGTGAGACTGGCAAAAAATCCCCAAGTTAGTACTGACCTATTGAAACGGTATGATAAACGGAAAGAAAATTGGGCCACATGTCACATTAGTTTGACCTGCTATGTTGGTACGCTTTTATGTTATTATTTGTATGTATGAAGAAAGCATGCACGCATTTCTCCCAAATGTAGCCAGTCATTTTCGAGTAAACTTCCTGCTCACACTCTCATCTATAATCAGCACACATGTCCATAATTTTGAGCCGCAAGGGCGTATGTATGTATGTCATGTCCGTTTATCGGTCTCTTCTCTTCGTTTTATTACTAAAAGTTAAGCAGTAATGGCATTTGTTGGCTCATCATCACGAGTCACTGACAGGAAGTGAAGTGTTGTGAGCTGGAAGAATTGCACACTGGACTGCCTCACCCATGCCGTTTCTACTCTATGCACCTTTATTTTCGCCCATGCTTGCATTGTCTCAAGCAGAAAAAAATGCTGGAATTTGGCACATTATCATTACAATATTAGGAAAAATATTACTTGAATGGTAACAGTACGAGTAAAGTGGCGATAGCATATTCTTCGTGATCATGAAGTTGGTAAAACTTTTGTAGTTTGGAGGTGAAAGTATCTACCATTTTCGCAAGCCATTTGAAAGAAATTGGCAAAATGTAGCCAAAATATTCAACAAAAAGCAGAGAAGTGGAAGTGTTGGTAGTTCCTACGTTTCCTTCACAGCCTGCCTTTGAAGATTACGCTGCATGGTTTGATAAGGTGCACGCGGAAGAGAAAATTTGAGAACGATAAAGAAGGCAGTGAAGAGACTAAAGGAAGTGATATAAAAAAGAAATAAGTTGGATAAAATATAAAAAATGGTATAGGAGCTTATTGGATTACATACACACAGTATTCTTGATACAAACAAGAAAAATATAGCCTTTGGCTATTTTTCACTGATTAGCTGTAAAGGAGAATTGATTCCAAGAAAGAATATGGATATTCATTGCTAGAACTTTTTCTGTAAATCGAAGTACACATCTGCTGGTGAAAATTTATTACCGTTAAAATCTACTATATCGGGTGAAAATATACATAATTTTACCCCTCCTATTACGTAACAACATGTTAGCTTAAATTCAACTTTAGGAGCATATAAAATTTTTAAGAACGAGGTCAATTGGTGTTACATGCAGAATGGTTTATCATTCAATTCATATTCTTTCATTCTGATCACCTGACGGGAATACTAAAATTTCACTCAATTCCACACGGGAGAAGATAAAACTACTGGATCAGAATTTAGTGAACATTGAGCATCGTTCATTTCCAACTTGCACTTCTCCCTAAAGTTTTAACGTTATGTAATGTTTGGATTGGACAAGAGACTTTCTCTTCACTGAACACAGCATTCTGTGCTTTCTCCACGTCCCGCGACGTATATATCCTTTTGATAGTTCAAGTTAAATGGAAGTGGAAGTAATGCATACATACTTCCCTAATTCAGAATATTATGTAGCAGCCACGAATAATATCAAATCTATCGGGTTACACACATGCTTACCAAAAGCTTAGCGGTCATATCAAAGTAGTAGCGTGGTAGGTAGGTATACATATATATTATATCAACATTGTGAATGGACGTAAACAAAGCAGCAAACTTTTAGAGGAAGCGGCTTTGCATAATGATAAGCGGAAGACAGGAAACAGAACGATTGCAAATCTACATAATTAGAGACTTCAGGATTTGACTTCATTTGTTCAATATATATGAGTGTTATACATACCACAACCAACTTGAAGACTTAACTTGAAAAGTGTTCCTATACTTCAATTGTTAATGCTAAACATACGACGTGGTATATCAGCTACATAAACTACCCAGTTATCCAGTAACCTAACTCAAACGTCTGCGTGACATTCACATTGCCGGATACACACCAGCCAAACAGAATTTAAAAGTTTTATACGTAGGCATATGAATCTAGATTTTATACGTTTGTCTCCTCGTCTCAAATATATAGTTTCAACTTTGCATAAGGTAATCTGAAAGTGTACGAATATTTAGAGCAGATTACGACAATGTCCGTTCCTCTTTTCCGTCTCCTTTAATTTAGTTTATGTACGGGCTATTAAACGGAATTTGGTAGGAAACTGCGGGAGAGTTTAAAGAAATCATTTGACCTCTTGCCAATTTTACAGATGAACAGCATGTTCGATGGTGAACGAGTTTGCTTCTGGCATGAACTCGTTGTCTTTTAAAACCAAAACCATGCTCTTATACATTACGCTGCCTAAGTTTGCAGTGGAAATAAAGTTTCGCTTTATTTATTCAATGGGTATCTGTATAACAAGTTCAAAGTTTGTGGATGTATTTAAATACCAACAATTCACGGAATGAGAAATGTTTACCGTTTACACTCGATTCATTCATAAATAGTGGCATTCATCATACTATGCAGAGCATTTCATTCGTTGTAAATAAAGTCTCAGTTTTCATTGTCATTGGACCGGGTAAAAAAATATTTTATGCGAATAAGTAGTGACTTTCTTCTTCAAGTTATATTGCCACTGCTTCATATTTAATTATTGTGAGCTTTTTGTGATTAGACAAAACTATCACGAATATTACATGTGCAACAAAAATTTCATTTTTCCTCAGATTCAAGTAATTCTAGAAATTGCGCCAGAATGATTTTGCATTTTTAGAAAAGATCTTCATTATACACCATTGCTACTTGGCTAATGGGAAAAGTTTAACTGTGAGAATCACTTAATGCTCCATACGAAACGCTGTTACGATACAACTATAAGGAGGATGTTTGACAAACAAATGCTCAATGCTGCAATAACGCTCTATACATGTTTCATTTCGTTTCTTATATGATTTGAGAGCTGCGTCTGGTTTGTGTAAATGTAGATGTATGGTATAATGACTTCAACCTTTCTAAGCGACGGAAACTTCCATAAAATTGAGCAGCTCTCCAGGGAAGGTCAATGTAACAATGCTTCTAGTGAAAGTGAAAACCTTTATTCATATTACAGTGCATGTACATAGATATGCACAGTTCATGTAACCTATATGAATGTATTGCCTGTAGTTTTGTTGTTGTGCCAGATGCTTCACTCCACATAAACTGCATAAACATTAAGGATATTGCTACTTTTAAAAGATCAATAATCGTTTCCCGTGCCCTATATTCTATTAATTTAAAAGCGCTCGTTGTTGAATGGACTTTACCAGTAAGTGCCACCTTCCACACAGCACATCGTTCGTGTGTGCATTTATTCCTTTCCCCGTTTCGATTCCATTCCATTCCTGTTCCACTTCTCAATTCTATTTTAGAAGGAACAATAATAATCTTCATCACCACTGCTCCCTTTCTCTCTCACTTCTCAATCTCAAAATATGTGTAACCCGGAACATATGTGGCCTTTTGAATTGAAATGTGTGAAAACATTAGGAAAGAGAGAAAAGAAAAATTTTACGCCAGCGATAATCTAGTAAAGTGTGTGCACACTAACACATCGATTCTTATTCCGGTAATGGGATAGGGTGTTTCCCTCTAACTAGCCTCTCCCATAAATCTCTGTCGTTCCCACACAATAACACTCGACTCACTCTCATCATTGCCACCGTCATCATCATCATGCATGATTTTTCACGGATATTTTTCCGTTTCCTGCCATGCCAAGTATAACGGCGTTTTCTTCACATCCTCGTCTGTCTACAACCAATAATATAATGCTTATTTTGGATGTTCGTTCAAAATGTGATCACTCGTAGGTATATGGATTTACGGCAAAATTCGCTTATGGCATTTTTGTTGCGTTTTGCGTTCTATCAATTCAATGCTTTGTTGAAAGTATGTAACAATAATTTGACATGTGGTAGTGGCGAACGACATGATGACGGGTAGGTAAGTATATACATACCTCACGGTTTGATGTTGCATGTTTTGTTAGTGTCATGAAAAAATGAATGTGTCTGGATGAAGCGAAGCATTTTTTACGGGAAGAATACTGGGGTAGAAAAGTACATTTAGCCAACAAAGTACTTTCTCTTTTCTTCTAAATCGCATTCCATAACAAGTCTACAAGTTTTGGAACAATACAGAGAAAATTTTACGAGCTGGATGGACTTTTAGTCGCTGCATGCAGAACTGACTGCACAATCCATGCATGTAGACGTATAAAAACCAAACATTTATTTATTACACTGCACAAAAATTTTTCAACATACTCGTTGAAATGTTATGACTCGTCAGATGAAATTGAATTCTTTCCATCCATCAATGAACATTCTATCAATACCAATCCGTGTTTTGTGCATTATATGGTGTTCTCCATCTCTAATTTCTCAACTCTTTCTCTCCATCGAGGAGACTGGAAAAAAATTTGCTCGCTTACGAATTTATGGTTTTTAATGGCTCATGTAAGCCATACAAATTATTCAAATGCGGATTCGACAATGAATGTACCGTGTATCCTGTCATAATTAGTCTTTTGAAAGTCAGTTTCACAGATAAACGTACTGAATTATATGATCTATATTTTTCTTCATGATCCATGATCGAAATAGCAAGCTTATTTGAGTTTGAAATCAATCAACAACATCAACGGAGTAGTAAAGTAGTATTAAAATGTTCAGATGCGACTTTAAAATAGATTTAGAGATCATAATTTAGCTATAGTTTAAGGAATGGATCACGCTTTCAACGAAAAATGTAAAGTTATTGTTATTAAAACGTATTATATGTGAACTGAACACACACAGTTTTCCCTTCCGCGTTGTTTACTCTCATCATCACGTCCTCTTTTCATGTTCATGGACATATGTAGGTAACTATTAAAAGTTTCATCAGCTTAAAAGTGGTAAATTTGTTTCCCAACATCAACGCACTAGACAGTTGTAATTGTACAACTCCCCATGATGATGATGAAACCTATAAATATTATGCATAAATGTATGTATGTGTGTGTAAATGAAAGCAATGGAGAAACAACTGAAAGAAGATGAAATGTGGGGTTTTTGTGATATAATGTTGTAATAATAATCATCATCATAATAACACAAGTTTTTACTTTTTTTCAGTCTTTTTTCATTGCAAAGCAGTATAGGAAAACCTGGTGATGGCAGCAGCAAGAGTGCAGTAGTGTGTATATTTAGTATTATGAATGAATGAGGAAGGACGGGTAACAGTGTGTTTCCCATTCATGAGATCATTAGGTTCATTACCATAAAAGTCGTAACAAATGAGTCTCGTAGAGGTAATTTCCGCAGCATTTAACATACGAGCGGTGTCATCTGTTACTTTACTTGTTACTTTCCCACTTTATATTATTATCATCACATGAGTTAGTTACTCATTCCTCACGTTATAACTGCAAAGTAACTCACGATGCGAAAGAAAGTTTTTACACTATTACTCCACCTCCTCCACCGTTGCCTCTTCTGTGACATATCAACTCAACACCAGCATTCTGGTTTTAGTCCTTGTATGTATATGTCATCTCTTTGTGTCTTTGAAAACTCAGTAATGTTATTCTTGTCCTACGAACGAGAATAAATATTACCCATACTCCAGGTTTTAGTGCTGCATTTTATGTGGGTAATGACAATAATTATCATGATTATTGTTATTATGGTTTGAGAGAGAGAGGGAAAAGGAGTATGTTGATCCCATTCATTTTCAACTCTTTCAGTTCAAAGTTGTCCAAAAATATTTCCCATTCTATGAGTCAAACTTTATAACACTAAATTATTTTTGTGCGTTGAATCCGAATGAGAATTAAAACAAATATGCATACCGGTTGTATGTACAACTCTCTTACATAGAAGTACAATTTTTGAATGAACATAAATTAGAAACTCTGACTATTCTTGTAAAAAGTATATCTTCAGTTGCATAACATTCGAAAGAGCTTGTATTGTATGAAATAAATAACCGTATATTATGCTCGTATATGGAGTTATTTTAGTGAAAGCAGATGGAGGTCATAAATTGTTTTAGTTTTGAGGAGCAAGCAAACGAAATTCAAAAAGCTGGATTCTTGCATAATAATTCTACCAACAAAATGAATGCTATTCCACACACACACAGTGCTTCTACTTTAACTTGAAAGGCGAGAATGAATGCTCCGTAGAGTTTTGTAGCGTTACACAAGCAGGAATTTCGTGAGTGAAATTGGCAGGACAGAAAACTTGACTGCTGCTGGAACAGTCACTCAAGTGAAATCTGGAGTCTTTTCTTCTACAAATGGCTGTGCAATGAACTAGTCATCTATCTTTCTTGTACAGAGACTTCATTTTTTAACAAAAACGAACTCTCCTGTTTTATATTCGTCGTATCTGAACAACGGCACAGTCGTTACGATCTAAAGTCGCACTAAAGTCATGCACACACTCAAACTTCAGAATTCAGAAAATGTAACTGATGACATCCATGTGACCTACTGCTGCTGCTGCTCCCGTAGTCGTTAAACTAGACCTATATCTACTACGCTGATATGCATACGTACCATATTTCACGAGATTTCATAACATTGAATATTATTTTTCATGGTTGCATCATCATGTGAGGGGGAGTAACAGTAGGTTGTTCGCAGTTTCCAGAGCCCCAGAGTCACATCACGGGACAAGTTGACAGAAGTGCCATTTAGTTAATCCAAACTACATTTAATCTAATGGATGGAAGCTTTTAAAACGTTTCGCCTTGTCTCCATCCTCTCACTTTTCTCCTGACAGCGACATTATTTTTCCAAAAAGTTAGCCATGCGTGGGTCATGTGTGTGTGCAAGTATGCACAGACTAGACTACCACAATATTTTCATTCACTGCATTACACGACAGTATAAGTAATGTATATGCATGTTGTAAATTCACAATAATAAATTGCGTGTCCTCCTCTGCGTTTAACGGTTTATAACAGTAAAATATGCCATCACAGAGTACATGTAGACGACAGTACGCAATAAAACGTCATAATGCCTCTAAAAACTTGCATAATATGCAGACGTATACGAATGTAATTATTTCTATGACTGATGGTAACTGCACATCACACGTTCTGATGGCATGGAAGACTGAACTAACTGGAATCTCATCGTAAAAACGTGTGCTTCTGTATAATTGAACACATTGAATTTGTGAAATGTGTAGCTCAAAATTTATAGTGACTTTTGCTGTAGATGAGACCATACTGCTCCAGTCTTTAATTGCTCCCGAGGGTGCAACTCATGCTAGATTTCAGTTTTAATAGACCTATCTTGTGGTTGGTACATCACCTGCTATCAGATGTACAACTGCTTGTTAGCTAAAATACTTACTATTTTAGTTTTACTAAAAGCTTGTAAGTTTGTTTTAAAAATCAAATTATACGTAGCTGCTGTCCGCGGGCTCCTTGCTGACACCGACTGCTTATTAAAATGAATATGTATGGAAAATGATGATCAGCATTATTAAAATGGCCTATAATCTAAGATGATGCTATGGCTGATCTGAAATTCAGTACAAAACTACTATACTACATATTAGTGATGATATTTATAATGAAAGATTTAAATTGTTCTTTCAAATCTAGAACAAAAAAAAACTTTGTATCACAATTTGTTTTAGGTGCAACAGCCACACCATGGTTGGAAACATATGGTATGTTAAAAGAATGAAACAATTCACGATGACATGGAAGTTTGCTTCGTTTTCCTCTCAACATCCGATTCCCGTAAAATTTCTTTCTCCCGTCTACTGAATGTTTGGAAGGCTTGCGTGAGAACGGTGCATCTTGAAGTAGAGTAGCTGCTTGTAAAAGTCCCGTTTTGTATACACTCTGTTGTAATGCACTCACACCCATAAATAAACCGAATAAAACAATAGCGAGGACTACGTAATGGTACTGCTTCCAGCCAGACACGTATTCACTTGTCTTTTGAGGTGTTCCTTAATTTGAAACACAAAACAAATCTTGCTTTTGTTTGACTGTTGCGTGCTCAAGTCTCTATGAGATAACAAATGTACCAAAACTGTCAAGTCTGACACTGAACAAAAGAGAAAAAACCGGAACGAAACAATAGTCTCTCGTCCTTTTCGAGCTTTTTGTCTCAATGAATGTAATATTTCCCTCAACTGTTTTAAACTGTTGAAACAAGTAGCAGGAAGAAATCGGGTTTATATTATGGTGCTTTTGTATTATAGTACCTAGAAATCAATATTATAAATGCGAATTCGATTGTTAGTTTCAACAGTTCGACGAGTCAGTATCAAAATAATAATAATAGTAACAGCTAGTTTAAAAAAATATATACGATAACTATGGGACATGCTGAATTAGTAAATTGTTAAGGACTAATATCGTCCATGACGGGTCGAAAAATACGACCGACAGACATGCCTGAGTGAATTTTAAAACTTGCCTTGCTAATCATCGACCACGGAATAATGAAAATTTCACATTCATTCATTCATTTTACACAGTAATACCGTTGTTCCTACAGCTCCACACTCCTCATTCGTAATAGTCCAAACTCGTATTTATGTTATAGCTTGTCAGGAAACAATATTTCATTCTTGACTCTGTCTCTTTTTTGTTCTTATCATATGAAACGATCGCTTTTTGATAGCTTCCGGAATGTATTTAGGTAAAAACAGGAAAGTCACACTATTTCTGTCTCCTTTTTATAATAAAAATCGAAATTTATACCGCAAATACAAGTGAACAAACCACTATCATGGTTCTATTTGCTAAAAGCCATGGATCATTACTCCCAGTTCATATCTCTCCGTTTTCTCATTATAACTTGAGCTTGTGAATTGCTTCATCATTCTTTATTGTCCTGGATCTCCGTTGAGCACCGTGTTATTCCAGAGCTGTGCTTTTTGAGTGCTGAATAGTAGTGAGTCATATTAACCGAGTTCCTTTCTCTGGAGCAGCAGTTCTATTACTTACTGCACATGGCCGCATGCTCTACAATAAAACAAGCTATATGTATTGTATTGTATAGGAGCAAGCCATCGTATGTGTACGGCCGATGTTGGTTTCGAGTCACTTGAGTTGAGATGTGATTAATATACAGGGGGATTGTTCTCACAGTGTACCTCAGAAATGTAAGACAGGCCAAGGGTAATTAGTAACGGTGTCGGTAGTGATTACGGAGTTCTTGATAATAACACCGCACACGCAACCAGCTCTTGGTATTCCAACACAACCAAGCAAGCTCAGAATATTGTCATCGACATGGGAGAATGAAATGGACTAGAAGAAATAGTAATAGTAATGGGGAATTTATAATAATGACATTGTGGCTCCTGAAGATCTTCCACTCGCTATTCACAGAGGAAAAGTAAAACAACGGAAGGAAGTCTGGAAATTGGAGCAAAACGATTTGCTGATGTTATGCTCAACAGTGGAATGCAAAGACATATGCATGAGCATTGACGTGGTAGTTACAGTTGTGGAAGAAAAAGAAATGTACAAAATATTTGCCGCCCCCTTGTCGCTTTCCGTTCCCTATTCCATATCTTGTAATCCTGGCTTTTGTTGCTCAAGTGTTTACATTAAAGTAGGTACATAACTTTGATGAAAGTGTCAATTTACAGAGGAGGCAGTGTTTGTGCAAAAGGGAAGAAAACAGTCGACCACTTTGTGCGTTCAAATTAATGCACTTCTATACGCAACATTACAGTCAACAGTGAATGTAATGTATCAACTTGCAATGGGTATGTATTTACTTAGAATTAATCGCGGAAGACCATCGCAAATAACGAAAGTCATGGATCTCACTGGGGATTACTTTTCATGTGTATTCAAAGGTAGCTAACAAATCCTTTGTTCAATATTTCTCAGTATGATCAAAGCTTTGATCTATTTTATATACGACAGTAAATATTATGGAATTGTTGGAAAGTTTTGCCTGTTTCCCGTGTCTATAAAACCACTCATCAAAACGACTCCCTAAAGGGTTGGATGATTGATAAGTAAATACATACAACTGTACAATAATAAAGATGTGTAATCGTGTCCCGTTCCAACATATGTACTTCGCGTAAATTCATTAAACCGTCTGCAAATTCCTATATATTTGGGTGGGAGAGAATCACAGAAAGATGGTTTACAACACTTTCAGTTTACTTTTCTTATGTAAATCGAATAAATTATAAATATACCAATGTTAACTTGTAAGTAAAAGGAATAACTACATACATACCTATGCCAAATATCAAATGCAATAAGAGTCCTTACTTTTTTTTTACAATGAACCGACATGGCATGGTTCATACAGCATAAAAAATGACGCAGTCAAAAAATCACATATACTGACATCTTAGTAAAATACCTAAACAGTATACACTCCGAAAATGTTTCTACATAAATCCTTATTGCTAGTGTACTAGAGGAAAATTTTTCAAGTGCATAATAACATTGTTATGATGAATCGTATTAAATCGGAAGTAATCTTCCACATGTTAAGGCCAAGGAGGAAACGTGGGTGTGTGTCAAAAGCAATCCTTGTGTGAGGGAGAAAGTAGAACATGAAAAGTCATGAAATGAAATAAACAAAACGTACTGGCTTTCTTGGCATAAGAATTTCATTATGAAATTATGGATGATATGATTTTCATATATGTATATGTTTCTCAAATCTAGAGGCTGAAATTGGCAGTTTGTTTCATGTTTTTTTTGGAAAGAAGACCGCTGTCACATACATGACCATTTTAGAGAATAATTGAAGAAATGCCATGTGCTCACAACATTAAACCGTATTATAGCCTCATTTTACTACACTAGGATTTAAACGGCCACTAAAATAATAGGAATAAAATAAAATATAGTTCATACAATATCTTATTTCATCGTAATAAGTCAAGCAAACATACACAAAGAATATTTTTGGCACTTAAACGGCAAGGGAAGCAGCATGATAATTCTCTCGCGTTTTGGTACTTTCTCTTTCTTTAAGAGCTGCGATATAATCGCTGTGCATATTCTCACTCGGGTCATTCACGCAGGCTTCTTAATGCTCGAAACAGAATAGAGAAGGTTCTTCCCATTATATTTAATCAAGCTTCTTCATCCATCCGGAATTTTAATCCTTGATTGTTGAAGCCACTCAAGCATTCCAGGCATAAGTTACTGTGAAAACATTGTGCTTCTTACAGTTCCACCGATAGCACTTAAAAGTATCACACACTTTTTCGCAATGACTAGAGTTAAGATCTAAATATGCTTATGTAAGAACTGAGCTCGGCACCATCTTATTTCTACTCTTAAGGACCCCGTTTCTACATCTCTACTCTTTTGTTAAAATCTCTGTGGTACTTGTGGTGGTTCTGGTGTGTGATATTGTCGTTTACTTGAAATGCCTCCAAGTTTGCCAAAGTATAATTTTAAAAGATATTTGTATAACGTCCAGTATAAATCTGAGGACAAGGCAGTAGGGACACGAACAAAGGGAAGTATCCATTTAAAATACAAACAACAATTTACGCTGGTCGTATCATTTTTCCTGGTTTACTCTCCAGGCATTCTTCCTTGATATCGATGCATTGTGGGCACTATAATAGCATACATACATTGTTGTATTGTTCTCGCTGTGTCCTGCAAAGAGTTTCCGTTGTCCCTTTGAAGTACTAATATTGAATCTGTACATATTTCTAGCGTTTCCAAACGATATATTATATATGCCAGCGAAGTAAAGGTTGAAATATATGAAACAGCTTCCTCTTTTCACTGGTAAAAGTCCGTATCATTTGCCACTTGGAGAGACAATATCTTCCTTCTCTTGTGGCACTGACAGTTTGGCAAGAAGCTTTAAAATTACTAAACACAACCAAGTCAGAGACAAAGATGTGACTCTGTATTCTTTCTCGGTTTAGCAAATACGGTAAAACAGTTGAGGAGCGCTCATGTGGACGATAGTAGGTTTCTTAAAATTTATATAAGAGTCATGTACCAATCATTCATGCACAATCACTCTTCCATGTAACTGTTGTAGTGTTGTAATGTACAAACCACACGTGTATGTACAGTACGTAGTGTGTTTATTGCATTATGAAATATAATATTTCTTATCCTATGAATCCCTTTGTTACGCTGCACACCTAGTTAGTATATACAAAAATATAGTTTACTTTATTTGTATAATTTGTAGCTGGTAGCGTATCCAGTCCACGAATCATTCTCTCATCTCAACCTCCTAGAGAAAATGTCTTAACTTTTAACAAGTTCTTTCTAGGGCTCCTTAGGCATTGTAGCCAAGTAATATGTGGCCATGTATTTAATATGATATGAATTGCACAATATAATACATCACATTATTCTGTAAATGTGTTCTGTAGCTTTCTGTTTTGTGTGCGTTTGAGTGGTGCTTATTTTTGAGAAACGGCAACCGTAAAGGAGGAAGCCCATGGAGAATATGAATATCAGACTATTGTTGAATTGTTAAGATTACAGATATTATTATTGTTAAGATATTAAACATACAAAAACGGGAACAATTCATAAATGTGTGTTGTGAGCTTGTTTTTTTTGTATGTGGTGCTGACTACTGCCTACTCTACCATTTTCTCCTTCACACACAAACACAATACACCCCAATCCGTTTCCAGAGGGAAAGCAACCAAAATAGCAGAGTGAAAGAAGAGAAGTGCTGAAATTGTCGTTGTCAGATCAGTGAAGCAAGCATGCATACACAAAAACATTCACAAGTGCTCCTTGAAACGGAAAAGAAGCCAGGGATTTTGTGCTTCTTTTCCTTTTTTGTCTCGATTATTTGTTCTAACTCTATATACTGTATTGCATAGCTCCTGTCTACTTTGCTGAATGAAACATTGAACACTGATATGTAAAACACACGCTGGTATATAATGTGTTTTATTTAAACACGCGATACATAAAATATTTTAAGTCTTTTGTCTAGAAGTTGAACGCATTAAATGCACATTCACAAGTTTATTGGTGAAGAAAGCTACAGTCATCCCTTCAGAATAAGAAACAAATTTTGGTAGCCAACTCCTGACTTGACTTGACTTGAAGTTTTTTAACCAGGCCACCAAGCGGAAGGAGTACACATCATAGTGGCAGGCAGTAGTGCAGTGTCATTTTAAAAGGCACACATTTTCTTTTGTGACTCAACAATACGTACAACAGAAATTCAGACATTTAGAAGGAAAGGATGAAATGACAAAGTTAAGATGAAAAATAGAGACAAAGAAAGAAGAAAAAACAAAGTAAAAAGCGGACGATATACTTTTGTATGGTTGTATGCAAGTACAATAGGAAGGACTATAAAAGGAAGCATTCAAGTATTATAAATGCACTTGATAAGATGGCATGGCATAAATTTTATTTGTGTATGTACACTCGTATAAAAATCAAGCTACCATGTGCGCTTCTTCGTTCAGCATTGTTGTGAATGAACAAATGAATGAGTGCAAACAGGCATGTAAACTTTGCTGCAAAAATAAGATGAAACAGGCTGAATTGAATGAGAATGTATGTGTCTCTTCTACTCATTCATGGGACGTATCCTGGAATGGGATATGTGCCTGCATATAAAGGAAAAAAGTAAGCTCACACAAAGTTTCAAATAAAAAAAACAGGAGGATATTGATGATAGCATCTGTTAGTTTATTTCTGTTATGTTTCATTTGGCGTCATGCTTTTCTCAAGTAAATTTCTTGCTTTCCTTCTATCAGATTTTACAGATAGTGCAAAAATGCTGCGCGCTACATAAACAAGAAGTCGTATATGAATAAGAACTTGTGCCGAAACTTTGTTTGCTTTTTGTCTTCATCATCATCCTGAGTTTTTTTTGGCTCGCTGGTGTGTCGAAGACTTCCCACTGCTCTTTCCTATATGGTTTATTAAGCAGTTCGTGGAGAAAGTTTGTAATATGCGCAGATGTAGGCCATTCAACAATTTTTCGTGACCAGTAACTTGTATTATTATTTTTTGTAGGCCGTGTACAGAACAAAAGAAAATATCACTTTGATGTCCCTTACGCCTTACGTTAAGTTAAACAGATCGCTTATCACAGTTTCCTTATGTTGTTGATGAATTGGCTTAAGTTACAGTACTTCTTAGTAACTTATTGGAATCAAATAATAATGATGTTGTAAACTGTAACAATTTCATCTTGTGATTATTTTTAACATCTCAATGTTGCAATGTCGATCTAAGCGTACAAGAATTTACAAATTCAATGATTGAGGTGGCATTGTTTTAATTGGGATAAATATCTACAACAGTTTTAAGTAATGCAATTTATTGAACTATCGTTTCTGTTTTATCAATGTATTCAATCTTGAATCTGTGTCACAAACAATCAGCGGACAATTGATGCCAAGTGTAATTCCAGCATCTAATGAAGTTTAGGAAGTATTGCGCTCCTCATGATAAACAACATGTTGCTCTGGTAGGTTTTGTGAATTTGAAAATAATTGCCCATTAGCTCTTTTGATCCACTAACCTCAAAGGTTATGCCAATAACATTTAACCGAAGAATTGTCTAGTGCTACTTTCAATATGCTACTTTGGCTGCTATTGAAATTGAAATATGACTTGCTGATAAAGCTGCGCGTTCAAAAAATATCTGGTATAAATATGGAAAGTGCACGATAATGCTCACATAAACGGTTATACAGGAAAACATACAATATTTTATATCACGAAAGCTTTTGGCTTGGCTTGAATCATTGGAATTTTTCTGATGAAAAGGAAACCAGCGTGGTCGTGGTCCAAACAACAATGTAGTGTGTACAAAGACATAGTAGAATGGAGAAAATAGGAGTGAATGGTTTGCCAAAGGGAAAAGTAATTTCAAAAAAGGAATCGAAAGTCTCATAAACCTTTCTAGAAAGGTAATAAATTCTCCAAAGGAGTGCATGCTGTTGTAAACCAGGGCAGTTTAATGTTATGATGAACAATAACGATATGTTTATGGGGAAGTGAGTTGAAAAGGGCATTCAAAATGGAAGTCGTATATAATACGATATGTAATTTGGAATGTTTGTTATAGCGTCACTACTGCCGTATTGGACAAGAGACAATTTTGAATCAGCTAAAAAGGTACTGCAGACCACCAGCTTTCTCCGAAACAGCACTTTAGTTGCAAGTTTTCGCATACGTTGTACTTTGCAGATAACATTTTGAAAGCTTCAATAATAATATTACTGCACTATGAATCTTTGGCATAAAAACCATAAGGACCTTTTGTACAGAATTTAACATTGCAAATGCAATGTGCTTTTGGTACATTTTCACTTTAATTTGAAGCTACCATACCATCGATTGTCGGTTTTTTGTAATTTAGTAATTACTGTACAGGATTGCAGTAAGTTTTATAAGCCCTAAAACTGTAATTTTTAAACTAATGAAAGTCCCATGCAATGCAAGTAATGAAAGCCAAGGAACCCATTTGGCTTAATTTTAAGAAGGTAGAAGACAATGCCTTGTGAATAACAACAGCCTAAATAGCATTGGAATATTTTCATATTGTTTGAATATCTATGTCTATATCATATCCCCATACTACAAGGAAGGACCAAGCTATACATATTTCATTGATAACATGGATAATAATAATAAGTTGTGAGTCAAGAATGCACTTTTTCCTAGTTTCCTGACAGCACTTCTTACTGGCGCACTTTATTATTCGTTATGTAACGGCCGGGCTGGAAGGGAGGAATATCTTTTAGCTCTGGCACGTTGACCCAAATAATGAACAAACGATAATTTTATTATATTTGGAAGGAGTCTCTTAAGCGTTCATTGGAATGGCTATATTAGGTATATCTAGTACATCTTCATGTTCCTGTGCTCTTGTTGGAGTTTTGGAGAAGTACCATGTTAAAAAGGTTCTTTGAGAGCGTTTTTGTGCCGCCCGTTTTGTTGATTTCTTTTTTCATATTTTCTAGTTTCATGGTTTCACATTTTGAGCAATGGCCTCGTACTTGTTTTCTTTTAGGTTTCTTCAAAGTCATTTCGCCCACCGTTCGTTCGTTCTACATTTACCGTTCATATATTACAACGAATATTGCGCAGTTTTTACAAATTTCCCTATAAAATACGTATGTCTATATTCCGCAAATGGGGAGCAGATAACGTTTCAGATAACATCCACCACTTTTAGCAGACATATGATATCTGTAGTTGCTGGAAAAGATGAATTTTCAGGATTGCCATTTTGCTCTTTCAGTCACTTTTTCTCACTTTCACGTTACGAGATCTCTACAAGTTTGCGGCAGAAGGAGCAGCGGTGCCCTTTACTTCTCGCAGTACGACCACACAAGTGATACAGTTTCCTTGTCACGTCCCTTCTTACGTGTATTTTTAACAGTTCAAAATGATATTATCATAATGGAGTAGGAGAGTGTATAGTATGGTGTGAATGTCTACAGCTTGTGCATCCTCAAAAACGAAAACTGTCTGGGGACAAAATTGCAGAAACTGTGTTATATCCTAAATAATATGGTTTCAGTGATGTGATTCGTACCTAATTTTTATTATGTTGGCAGTTAAAGGGTCATTTTGAGGAAGGAGCATATTTGCAAAAGAAAACGTGTATTATCTAGTTTGGCATATTGATGAAAACATTACCAAACAAGGCAAAGATTTGAAAATTCTATTGACTTTGTCGTGCATTAAAAGTTATGTTGCAGACATTCTCATTGGAATTCCCCGTTAAAACTATAGCAAGGGAAAGCAATATATATGATGATGTTCTATCTGGTTTACAATTCCAATAAACTGTCATCCCTCCGGGTTGACTGGCTCCATTATCACAAAAGTAGAGATGTAATTGCAATTGTTGCTGTTCTAATTTAGACCAATATAATGTACACCCAAAGTGATGCATTATTATAGTTTGCCATATGTATGTAATTTGTGATGTACATATGTACATGCATGTCTTTTAAAGGCCAAAGTATATTGTAAAGTAATGATGGTGAGCTTTAAATGATGCAAAGGCCCTTTGGCACATAGGTACTTATATATACCGTATATGTGTATATACCTATGTGTGAGCTAAAGGCGGAGCATAAATTAGCCAGAGAAAACAGTAAAAGCAGACAATAAATTTATTCATTTTTAGTAGCCAGCAGCCAAGAATGAGCCTTCCAGTATAAGCAAGACAGATGGAAGGAAATTATCATGTAAATTACATTTTCCCTGTAACATGTGATCACTCTGATCACAATGGATTCGTTTTTGGGAGACTAGCTCCTTTCTCTCGACTATCCTTGTTCACGTGTAGCATTTTCCATGTTTTACATACTTGAGTAGAGCATATTCCTCTATTATGTAAGTTCAAGTCTAGATGTGATTTTCAACTTTATCACTTTGCCTTCAACGTAATATGTTTAGAATACTATTTTATATCTCGTGCAGTCCACGACTAGCGACTCTTTCTTAAGTAAATGTAAAAGGAAGGGGTTTAAGCATTGAACACTGATAATTCAATAAAAGAAATACCTTTGGTTTTTTCATCCATTATTGTAATTTCTCAGGTCATGTATAAATTATAAATACTTTGGCAATAAAATTATAGTGCTTGAACTTGTAAGGACAACACTCTCCTGCTCTCCCATAATTTATACGGTTTCAAATAATGTAATGGAGAACTGTATCCGCAAAGAATTCCGCTTTTCACCCTTTGCGCTCCTCTGCGAAATCAAACGTTATAAATAGGTATGCCATGCCAGTCCATTAAATGAGGCCACAATAATGAATCAGGGAAAGTATGTAGGATGATTGTGTGAATGAATCGATCACGTAAGACTTTATACAATGAATTTTCAGTTTATTCGCTCAAGTCAAGTCGAAACGATTTTTTACTTCACTTCGACAATATTTGCTAAAAGTACATTGTTTTATAGCTGGATGGCTCAATCAAGAATTAAGTCGTTTTATGAAAATTTTGTTCTACATAAAATATCGCTTCGGTAAGAATTGCCAGTTGGAAAAAAATATATACTAAAAATTCTTTCACTACCAGTAATCGTAATGGTAGTGAAGTGGAAAAGAAATCAAATTTATTTTTTGAAAAGTTCAGTAGTATTTATGAGGTCATTCCATGCTTTGAATGGGAATAGTTTCAAAAGAGCGCTGACTCATTTCTCTGAAGTTTAAACACGTTTAGCATGCATGTACGTGGTTATAAATTTATTAGGGCTTCTCCAGTCATCGAACTGAACTGTCTAAGAAAGTACAGTTTACGTAGTATTTTCATATTATTCATATTCATGTGCTTTTGAAAGCACACATAACACATGAAAGAGTTACAAACTTAGGAATTAATTTAATTGTATGCTGCATACTACAGAGTGTGAATTCGCGCATGGACGAGGTTTTGCATAAAGAGCTTGGTAAAGGTACAAGATACAGATGTTATGAATTCTCTTGTAATTGGAAAGGAATGTTGAGAAGTTGGGTTATATAAAGAAGTAAGTCAGCATAAAGGATAATTTGCACGGGTGAAAGTCATCATGGGATCTACCAGCCAGGAAGAAATCATTGGTAATGTGATTTTTGAATTTCACAAGACAAAAACATGAAGATGTTAGGAAATTCTATTGTTTTATTAGGAATTCCTTTTGTAACCTCTACGGCTACATGGTTTTTAGCAAATATGCTCGTTGGCTGATGAAACTTTGGTATGTATTTGTATAAACTTCACAGGATCTCAGAAGAGATCACTGACATGAGCATATACATATTTAAAATGAAAAAGGGCACTGACACAGTAGCGCCAAAGCCATTATTCTAGTCAACTCTCAGGTATTTTATCTCCATTAGAAAGCAATATAGATACTTTTACTTGTACTTTCACCATTGTGATTTTTTCTTACGGCGAGAATTTCTCCCGAGCAGATTTTTTCCAAAGTCTTACAGTTTTTGGTGGTGAAAGTTACAACTGTACAACACTGTCTTACGCTTTCCTTAAGTGTGGAAAATACTGTGACAAAATGTACTTCTATGAGTTTATAAAACTTTCTCAATTGTACAGTTACCTGCTGCTAGAAACCGGAACTATGCTGGTGTACTTGGTAGGAGAAAATATTTCATGGTGCACCGTGTTATTTGATTTTGTTTTCCTTTATTACATTATCGGTGATGAATGTGTGCTCAAGACAAGATGACAGGAAACACAGGCCTTTGTTTTTTATCGTATTTGCTTTATATTTTTCATAGATATGTCCATTGTATTTCACCTAAATGTATATGCATTTCACTTATATACCTATCTATCCCAGTCATTCTGGAATCAAAGTGTGAAATGTCAAGATGAAAAAAAACTTTGTAGCAGCTACTTCCCACCACAGCTTCGTTGTGATTTTTGTTTACTGATTCAATGTTGTTGGGATTAAATAAATGTAGTTTAGGGCAGGTCCCACACTTCCGTGACAAAATCTGTTAGCGATGTAAAGACAGCTAAATTGTACGCGGCGGCTGTGCCCATTCTACTAACCTACATGACAGATTACAGTCAACTTAACATTGGTGGGGTAGTTATGTTATAGGCACTGATTGAGTGTGAACTTCACACTGTGAAGTGAGAATCAAACTAGTATGTGTAAAAAGAAACTGAAAGACCTGGAGATAGTCTAGTTCTATCGAGGTATCTTGTGTAAGTCAATTTACTTTTCTCTCTCATTTTGTCTGCCAGTATTTGAACTAATTGAATCAATCTATCTGTACGACAGTTGGTAAACTTTCACTTATACTCACGTTTAAAATTTCCGAGAATTGTCAACATTTTATTAAGGTCCGACAAAGTGAGGAAATTCAATTAAGTAAGCATACAGATGAAAGAGTGTAATTTTGTAAAATCGAGATCAACCTTTGAGTAAATGATTTATCCGACATTGATTTGACGTATTGATGTAATTGCCGCAAAAATCTAAATTACGTTTTACAAAATCGGGTGTGATAAAATTAGGACATACATATTTATGCTGCGGTGATATGAAAAACCGACAACATAAACAAGTCACTCACTTTTGATTATTATTTACGGACCCTTATTATGCATATACCATCCATAGAAGTATATCCCTGTAGACTTACAAGTATTAACTTTGATCCTTTTCGATCCTAAAAGATTTTTGTTGGCTTCTCGAATATATACCATACGTTGCAGTAATGGATTTTCACTGTTTCCCACACAGCGGCTTATATACTCCCAGTGCCCACAAAGAGGATTCCAGGAGAATGCTACCTTACGCAACTAATACAACTATTTATTTCAGTGTTTGTAAAAACATGATCAAATTATGCGGAATAATCAAGTCGGCGTACACGTACTAGCTCCAGTGCTTTTTCTATAGTAAAGGCTTTGGATGGTTTTATGTGTCACCCTACTCCTTTGGAGTAGTTGATGATGATGTGTGAGGTAACTCGCGTTGTTAGGACCTCGGTTGTGCGTGCTTTAGTTTGGCTTTGGTTGACTTTACACAAGCGGCTTCATTGGTGTGGAGCAAACTTGATTAACACTCATTATGTGGTGAATACCCGTGAGTGTATTTTGACCTGGTTTCTTGGCCATCCATCATTGCTGAGAGTTGTCAGGCGAAAGTAATTAATCTAATTGGATGAGCGGAAGCCTGGATGGATATGGCACACAATCATTGAGCTGCTTTGTACGATTTATGTTCAGATATTGTACATTCACCCTATCACAATCCCCGCAACTATGACTTGTATATCTATCCAACTTTCTTTAGCTCATTAGGCATGATTTTAATGTGTGAGTGAATTATGGCAGAATGTGAAAGGCTGTGAACTGTACACATAGGTATTCCCAGGCCAAACTGTACCCACAAGATTTCCCTTTCTTTTGAACCTGAGATTTTTATTGAATTATATCTAATTTTAGGGCTGGCAGTTTTTCTATCATCAAATCGTTGTTGTTGTCGCCTTTACTTATAAAGATTTATTATCGTTATTAATTTTAGTCTCTGTAGGTTTAATCTGCGAGGAAAATATTTCCACCTCGATTAAAAAATCTTTTTTGACTGTTGACTCTGCTTTGCTGGCTACCATAATGTTTACTTGGCTCATTTGAATTTTTGAAAGTAATAGTAAAAGGACACAAGGACTTTACTAAAATCAAATTAGGCGGATCGCACAACCACAAGTACAAAAATGTGCTTGAAAGCTACGGTCACTAAACTAAACATGGGATCCTTGGCAAGGGCCATGAAAATCATATTTTCTTTATTTACGATACCGAATTGGTAGTCACATTTATTTCAAAGCAAAGACTTTCTTCTACTCCAAACTTAAGTCCATGTGAAAATAAGTTTAGTTTTACTTTTTAAACTCTTATCCCATCGTAGGCATCTATTTCCCCCCTATTTCGTCTCGTGCCCAAGAATTCCAATTTGAAGTAAGTTGTAACTACTAATTTTGCTTTTGCGAGCATTTCATGCCTGCAATTTTTACATTACGAGTGCTAATGGCATTCTACATAGTGTAATTTAATGCACTCATATTGATATCTCATAACATTTGTAAAAAAGAGAAATGTATAATATCTATGTCTCATTTATTGAGTGACCAAGGATTTGCAGCGTTGCTGCTTGGCTTAGTTGTCACCTTCAGCCTGTATACGCAAACTAACATGGAATTGTTAAGTATTTAGTTTGTTTATGTTAATACAATTATTACCAACACTAGATAAAATATTGCACAATCATGCTTACTCCTTATAATCTTTGTTTATGAAGGTTTTAGTGCGTTTCTGCCTATGTGAGCAAATGGTTTGTTTGTAGATACGTTCCAATAAGTTATTCGTGCTTCATAATAGATGCGCTAATGGGATAAGTAAAGTTAGTTGACTTTTGAGCGATAACTGCTGCGTAGCAAACGACACAATGAACCTTATATTCCCAATAATCATCATGGAAGAAAGATTATATTCTTCTGAACATAACCTCTATTATAGGTAATGGTGATAGATTAGATAAAGTGGTGTTGTTAGTGCTTGCATACAACGTATCCTGATATACCATGATGATGGCATCATACCGATTTAAAATGCCCATACCTAAAACAAAGAGTGCTATGCTTACAATGCATAAAAACGTATCATCATCTTATTATTTACTGATGGTACTATAGCTCACTAGTAAGCACAATAATAGCACAAAATGAGTCATCGTGCTCACACTGCGTACCATTTGTTATATAAGTAATGTATTGTATGTTACACAGGCGTATATATCAAAACAAACGCAGAATATTAAGCTGCTTCATCGTTTCTGCTTCACTAACACTTTCCCATCATTCATAAGTCATTTAATATTGTATTGATAGTTTAATGAATGGCTCAAAATATTATTTTTTGCATGCATGCGTTTTTACTTGTGGCTTGAATGGCAACTGCTCACGATCATTTTAAATGGCTTTGAGAAGTTGAAGATTTCAAGTGGCAAAAAATGACAATGTATTTGAAAGGGCGAAATAATAAAAAGTACTCTTCAGAATACGTAAACAAAAAAAGTTCTTAATCAAGTAGAAAATGAGCATGCAAACACTCCATTAGATATGCGAATCTTGAGTACTCTGAGTAAATACTCTTCAATTTTTGCAAACATAAATCTTGGCGTATTCTGTGCCAGATTTAAAGAAGACAATACTTAACAAAATTAGGGAATCACCGGCACGCTCGTTAGCACGTTCATGACATAACATAGCAAAATACTTTGTAAATTACTGCCTCCTCCGTTCACACAACCCATCGTTTACTGATGTAAATGGTTTTCATGATTTTCTGGGGGCATTTACTTTACATTTACATTTTTTTAGTTGTATGCAATTCAGAGGATGGTAGTTTGTTTTCGATTGCTCAACTAATAACTTGTCGCTATTAAGCTCTATATGATTCTCGCTCACCTGCATTGCATAAGTGTGTTAAGTGAGTTAGCTTATTCTTAAGCACAAACTCGCATGTAGATTGCGCAGAGGATAAATAAGTTCTCTTTTCACAGTAAAGCAACAAGCAACGGATGTGTGGTGGTGGTGACAGGAAAGTGTTAATAAAGTACACAAAATGAACGCGCTTTAAGCAGAAAATCGGTATAGATATTTACCTTCCGATAGAGTATTATTCTTCATGTTTTCTTTTCTCTGGAAAATCAATGTAAATATCATAAAACCAAACACAGTATCAAGGAAGTGTTTTATCTTTAAGGTAGAGTAAAATGTTTTATGATACTGTAAGTAGACTCAAGTCTAAATTGGTGGGCTTATGTGGTGGTGATATTAGTGTTTAACTAATTTACATGCGTGATATGCCATTACAATTCCTCATTCTCAAACTAAGTATAAGTTGTGGATATGGCATGATGATTGAAGAAGATTTCATTGTAAATATTTCCATATGCCGAAGCAAGGTAAGGTGATAATATGAATATATACAGACTCTTGCAACCAGAGCAAAATAATACCAGATTACCGAAACCTGATATACCTTTGTACAATGTTGTTAGTGTTTTGTGTTTCACGTGCGTTATGTTCTTCGTATTTTTACCTTTGTCATGAAATGACACATTGAAACTATTTCATTTTTTACGTTGCATACTAATAACGCTTGTGGAAGCAAGACTACACTGTGCATATATTATTATTTGACTCATAACCATTATTATCATCAACGTATTTTCAATGCAAGCTCAGTCTTTCATTTCATTTGACGTAAAGTTTTATCTTGTTAGCTTTTACTGATAAGAAACGAGCACAATATAGTGTGGCACAACAGTAAAGTAAGAAGAAGGAGTAGAGATGATATCATCCACATCACTGCGTCCATCAGTTCTTCCACCACTACACCAGGCAGGCAGGAGTTAGCTTTACGCATATTATATTGGAGGAACAAAACAGTGAATGAGTAACTTTCATAGTTAGTAGATGTGGCTGGTTTGATCTGTCTAGAATGAACAGCGCACAGTTAGTAAAGTTTTAATTGCATGTAATTTGTGAACTGAATTATTTATTTATTCCTTGAATTAAAAAAAACTTGGGAGTCTGTCATTTGGAATTCGTATTAAAACTTCTTAAACGTTGGAGCTGAACTCAACATAGAAAATGTAATAAATGGAGCATGAACTTTTAACTTCTTGTTGTTTACGCGGTGTTTTCCTGGAATTGAGAATCGTAAAGACATAAAACTTAGTTTTTTCTCTCTCTCTAGATTGTTGTAATCAGACGAAAAACGAGGTTTACATTTATTTAAATACAAAATGTGAATAAAGTAATTGTTTCAAGTTCTAAACCCGTCAAAGTGAAAGCCCTTAAGTTTTCTTAATGATCCTGCAAAACTGATGTGAATAGAAAAGTTTGTTGAAATGCCTACCTACGAATAAGAGTGTAAGTTTATTGTCGTGATGAGCGTATTGATTGTTACTGCAAAATGACGGTTCACTTTTAAGTTTTAAATGATCATTTGACTTGGCACTTGTAAATGTGCTCGGACCTAAAGCAGAATATTTTAGTCTGGTAAGTACATTATTAAAACTTGAGATAAAAAATCGTGTACTGTGTGTGTAAGGAGTAAAATGAGAACAATGTACATTATCGGACAACATGTTCTCGATCATAATATATGGCGCAGCTTCTCTATTATATTTTCATAAAATAATATCTGAATGGTTTGGATGATAAATTGTTGTTTATTTCATATTATGATGTCGGAACTCTGAATCAATGTAAACTCAGAGTAGCCCGGAAAGAGTTTATCTTTCTGGGGACAACAAAAGAGAGTTGCTTTTGGAAGAAAAAATAGGCGAAGAATGTTAGGGACTCGTGGTTTATAGCTGCAGTCACTACTGCTACGCATTTTAGAAAGTGCGTTTTTGCGTATTTTTTTCATTTATTTAGAATTTCCAGTGGAAAGAATGAGCAGCCAAGAGCAGTGTAACTTTTTTGTTAGTGTGTGGCTATATTTTATACTTTTCATGCTGTCCGCATGTCTACCCTGCCATTCTCTTTGCTTGCACACAAACGAAATGAAAGCTAGAATATTAAGATGAAATGTGAGTAATATGTAATATATGAGACCTCATAAGTCCAATGTGTAAAGTGAAATATTTCGTATGTGAAGTATTCGAAAGTATAGAATAAGCATCACTTTGGCATTGTTGGAAAGTATTTTGATTGTGCCATGCTACATCGTAAGAAACACCAAAGAAGAAAGTCAAGTCGTGTACCGTCCCCTTTTTGCTGGCTTGGTTGAACTGAAGCCATCATCAGAGTCGTCTTAAAAGCACTTCCTTTCTGCTGTGTAAGCAAAGCCAAGAGTAAAAAAGATGAACATTTAGTAGACGCACTATAGTATACAGAATTGATGTATGTATCCACAATAATGGCCATGTTTTACTCAAAGGGCTGGTTTTACTACAATACTGCAGTTAAAATGCGTTGGTTGAGAAGAAGTAAATTTTGTATTCTCAAAAGTGGAAACTTAAATGGAAAAGTTCTATCATGAAAACAACTTTTTGTATGCACCCAAACGGCCCCATCACACCACAATTTACAGTAACGAAAATCAGAAGTCGCTGTTCGGTAAAGCAGAGGTCACATTCTACTGTTTTCTTGCAGTTTGGATTACTGTTTTAATGCATCTAAAAATCATTCTATTGTTTTGCTGAAATGCATTCAAATTGAAAAGTAAGCAGATATAGAACTGTCTAAATTTTGTTTATTTGAAAAGTTTTGTAGTTTTTTTTCCTTTATTTTTTAAAGAATGTCCAGCTTCTCAAGATAACAATTAAAATGCAAGCTCCAATCTGTATGTGTACATTTTTCATGTCGGAAATCGGAGAATGAGAGACCGTTGTATACTTTGGGGTATCTTGAAACAGTTATGAATTCGTAATGATTGATAATATCAATTTTGATAGTCTGTACTGTAGCAGGAAGCTCTTGTTGTTGTTGTAAAGCAAATTGTATAGTGTTTTACAATATAATCATAATAATCTAATTTCCTGCGTAAATGTCAACGTTGTGAGATATGACATGTCAAATCAAATGTAAATGGACAATATGTATACAGCAACTGTTATCAAATTTTCATATCGCCCACATAAAAGATAATGATCCAAACAGGACATGGAATTTTCCGGTCGATTGATTTTAAATAATATTAGTAATTAAAAAGGTTAAAGTAGTAATTATTTTAGGTTAAGTTCACAGTACTGGCAGAATAATAAACGTTGTTATTAAATTGACCATTCGATTCATATTATAAGCACGGAATGAAGGAGTTTACAATTTTTCTCTTTTTGACTTGATGAATCATCTTTTCTCCAACGTTTTGTTTTCAAATTCCGTATTACATTACAACAAGTGTAATATAATATATATCAGGAAACATTAGGTAGGTAAGTAAGACATGTTTATAATATTGGAAACCTCGTTACTGACATTATACACATAATGGATAAAGTAACATTTCAATACGCTTCGAACCCCGTTTAAAGTACGATCACTCACGCATTCACTGGTCTCAGCTTTAGACAAACTATGGACTATGGACAGCTTGCACTCATGGCACAATTTTCTTAACTATCAGCCATATTCATTTCATGATGTGTAATGAGATGACGTTATAGTTTCAACTTCACCTTGCTCTCTAAGGTTATCTCCTCAAGACCTGCTTGATAGTTGATTTTCATAGCTCAATTTTATGACTTATGTCGCTATCATATATAAGTAAGTATAGTATGCGTAAACATCATTTCCAAATCTCCACCACAGTTCCAAAAGTTAATACAGATTTACTTGAAATCTCCCTTGTTAATCTGTCACTGACTTGTTAATGAGCAACTCTAGTTAAGAAAACATCTCATATTACATGAACCAAGTCATCAAAAATCGTAGTGCAGTCGTTGTGAAAATGTTGGTGGTAAACAGTTGTAGTGTATTTTGTACTATTTCATATCTCTCACGAGAGTCATAAAATTTGTAAGACAGTTATTGACTGTTAATATCAGCTACTACAAACACAAATTTTCATATTACTAAAAATGTTCCTTTTCGTTGTTGATTTCAGGAGACCACTGCGTGACTGTACTAGAAACAGCTTCTTGAGGAAACAAATCACCTCCAGTGTGCAAGAGATATATGGGAGAAAGTGGATGTGGATAGCGTACTCGACCAGCAGCACAACACAAAGCTAATTTTAAGACAGTCATTTTATTTGGGACCAAGATAAAATCCTCAAGGAATAATCCGTCATTATCAAGAATGCGGAAATGTTAGGAAAACGGAGAAAAGGGAAATTTCTGGCCGACACTCATGACTGTGTAAAAAAGTCGAAACGAATATCTCTCAAGATGAAACTTTTTCAAATCACAGCGATAGTTTTATTAGCCGGCAGTTTGGGCACAGTGTCCGCGGTGTGTCCAAGTGGCTGTAGTTGCGACGACGAGAATCTGCATGTAAACTGTATAGATGCAAATCTAGACATTGTTCCGATTACCCTGAACCCTTCGGTACAGCGACTCGTTCTAAAAAATAACCGCATTCGGAGCGTGGACAGTGGATTGAAATTTTACCATGAGCTCAATTATGTCGACTTGAGTCACAACCACTTGGTACGCATTCAACCCGGCAGCTTCGTCTCTCAAGGAAAATTGGTACAGCTCCATTTGAATGCTAATAAAATCTCGCAGTTGAGCAACAAGACATTTGGAGAACCTCAAAGTCCCATGGGCGCCCTTGATGTGCTAAATCTACAAAACAACCTTATTGATACTGTTGAGCCTGGAGTGTTCCTCTTTGCAGAAAACCTGAAATTGCTTGACTTGAGTCAGAACTCAATCAAGAATATGAACGTCAGTGCATTTCTCGGACTGTCCAATCTACGAATTCTGAAACTTGACAATAATGAGTTGACCCAAGTCCCTGATGTATTTTCTCTGAGAACTCCAATACCCTCGAGTGGAAGCAACGGTGGATCCTCGTTTGGAAGCGGTGACTCCAACAGATATTCAAATGGCGTAGTACCACATCTCGCAGAGCTGTCCCTTGCTAACAATCAAATTGATAAAATTCGGAATGATGCTTTCTCCGCAGCCAAGAATCTTGTCACCCTTGATCTTCGAGGATGTCAGATTTCTACCATTGAGATACATGCTTTTAGAGGCTTGAGTGTACTTCGAAAACTTATACTCGTCGACAATAATCTCAATTCCATACCATCCTCAAGCTTTCCACCGTTAATTCAACTGGAGATTTTCAAATTAGGACGTAATAATTTTGACCGCATTCCAAAGTTTGCCTTTGCTGGTTTGAAGAAACTCAGAACCATTGAAGTCAGCGGAGCTCCAGAATTATCACTGATTGAATCGGAGGCATTCTCTCTCAATTTGGATCTAGAAAATGTGGAACTGTCTAGCTGCAAGAACCTTGCCGTTCTTCCTCCCAAGCTGTTTAAGGGACTAAGCGGGCTCAGAAATTTAAATTTAAATGTAAGACACGACCTTCTTCATTAATATTTTACGCTTATCTAATTAAAAAGTATATTATGCTCTATTATTTTCTGCAATATTGGCGCATTCTAGTGAAATAAATAGGAAAATTGGCAATTGGTTTCTATCATTTTACATGTCACTAAATCCCTTTATGCAAATAAAAGTAAGCCCTTGCATGTTGTCTGCAATACAATGCCAATTTTCAATCTGTTTGCTAATGTATTTATAGTCCGTAACGGCATTCATTTCAATGTCACAGATAAGTCTGGCATCTAAATCTAAATCAATTACAAGCATGATATGCAATTGTTAACAAAATTAATGAAATTGCCGTAAAAGTCAAATCAATATCTTATTTTGCCCCAAAATATACCATAAAATTTTCACAATACTGTGATTTATCGTTGCTGTATTTACATGCTTTGGTTATTTATAATATGTGTGTGTGTAAAATTACAATGGGGCATACTAATAATAAATTTATTTTTTCCTGCTTTTCAGGATAATGCACTGCAAAGTCTTCCGGAAGACCTTGTGAGTTGGACTAACCTACACTCCTTTCGTCTGGACGGTAATCCAATCCATTGCGTGTGCGAAATGTTTTGGCTGAAAGATATTTTGGAACAAAGACATTCAAAAAATTCCTCTTCATTTGTGCTGTGTGCCGAACCAAGAGAAGTTCGAGACAGAAAAGTGGTGGAAATATCTACCCATGATTTGAACTGCTACCTCCAAGGACCGGTACAGAAGACAATTTTGGGAGTATCCATTTTTCTGGCTGTGATTTTCTTGGCCGTATTCTTTTTCGTGTTATATAAATATCACGATAAAATAAAGAATACGTGCAAAAGAGGTTTCCGACGACCGTCCCGGCGAAAAAATCGCAGTTCTGTAATCTCATCGACGGCTAAGGAGTTGGATACCGCCACAAAATCATCGTTCCTTAGTCAGAGTGCGTACCCATTTTCAGATGACGAGTTCCAGGTGAGGACTTCTCTAATGAGTGGAAGCCCTGGACCTGGCTCCGGAGGAAGTTATATGCATTCAGCGAGTCATACGTTGAATCCTGTAACAATGAACTCTTTAAATTACCCATATGGGTCTAATAATAGTCACAATAATCATAGTTTACGTTATCCAATTACTCATCGCCACCATGTCGCCTCGGCTAACACATATAGTTCTCCCAGTTATAATGAGTACGACGCTCCAATTAACTCTGTAAATTATCCACAACAATTTACGCAACAGCAAGCGCCCTCTCAAATAGACTTGCCTATTCAATATCCCCTTCACCAGCATGGCACTTTACCTGCTGGAGTGAAGCCAATCCCAATCACGGAACTTTAGCAATTAAGGTATTAAGCGTTATGCAAATTTTGTAATTTATACGTGTAATAAAGTCTATTTCTGTAAACTAATTTAAGCGTGTTCACTTGTACATACTAGAGTGAATTTACCATAACTTTAAAACATTGTCTACCGTTCTGAATATTGCAACTTTTAATTTTCTTGAATTATCGGATAATCATTATACAGATATGTAATCATAGAGAGGAATAAGGACGAGCACGCATCACGCAGACATGTAAATTATATATACATTTATTTTCTATGTTATATACATTTTCAATTAATTGAATAGTAATAAAACATGTATATAACTATGTACTGCTAACACATTGTGTATCGCAGTGCAGGAGTAAGTGTAACTGGTTTCGGGTAATGAGAATCTATAAATGGCAACATGAAATTGCTATTCACTTTTTAATAGGTAAGGGTAAAGTTGTGTATAATGTGGAATTTTTTACTGTTGACTATTTGGAGCAAAGGCGCGTGAGAGTGAATTAACTTTGTATTTAACCGATTACTTAAATGTACTACTTACGTGTAAATCAATTTTAGGTTAATTTAAGAAGCAAATTACCTGTATTGTAACATGTAGAATCTGCAGTTTTGTAGTGTTAAGATATGCATATTCTTAAACCTGTACTTTTTCAGCTATCACAGTTTATTGTGTTGACACGCATTCCATAGCCCACAAGACAAAAAATGTAAAATAATGTTAAAATGTTATTACTATTTTTATTTATAGAGAAACGGAAAGTTGTTGCAGCTATAATATTGTTTGTTATTGTATTATCTCTCCATTTTCAATAATCAATTCCGATAGACATAAGGCACATAAAAGCCCCTTTTTTGTTATACCTTTCCTCTTGAATAGTCAATCGTTTTTAATGCATAAAAATCATAATATGTATTCTCATAATTTCTATTGTGATGTCAGCTAAATATGGAAATGACGTCCTCATCCTGACTTTGCTCAGAGTACTCGCAATATTTCGAATTGCGCAGGAGTTCTAAAAAGAAATAACACTATATTTCGAAAAGTCTCAAATACAAAATACCTATTCTATTGGCTTCCTTTTTTAAATGATTTCATCTCTTTCAGTAAAACCCGCTGTTTTACAGGCATTTAATTTGAAGCATAAATTTTCTATACTATTTGATAATCACAGGCCATTAGAGTAACTATCAAAAACTAAAATATAAGACGAAAATATCTATCACTATAATTTGTTGACACTGATCACTCAAGCAATAATAAATATACAAATAAAATATCTTCGGAACAGAATCCAGCATAAGGACATTCATCAGGTCAAAATTAGGACGTAGGTAGTAAGTAAATTTGCAGTGTGTGGATTGAAGTTGAGTAAACGTTATAAAAATCAACTCACATTTCTCGTTAACCAATCGACGATGGAGGGATGTTAATGTTATGTGTGTATGCATAAGTTACAAACAAGATATATTTTGATTTTAAATCGTTTGAAACGGTTATCGTTATCATCTTAAACTGGTTGTACTGAATGTCCAGTTCACTTGTTACTTCACTTTGAATTAATGTAAAGAGAAATAAAAATCCGAATTCAAAAGCTCTTTTGATAATTGCTTTTTTCAATAATTGAAGCCTGGTTCAGTTTAGTTTCTATTAAACCTTTGAATTGAAAAGTGCAAGACGAAAAACAATTAGCAAAATTTATATACATATACACATACTGTAAACCTTCCAACTTCCAACGCTAAATAGCATTAAGTTTTGTTTTTATCTAGTCAAAGTGTCATTTGTTGTAGTTAGCTTTGTTAATTTAATTGTACTTCTAATAACTTGTTGTTTTTACGTAGAATACGTACAATACAAATTATTATTTAAAATCTAGACATAAATGGGTAGCTTTCTATTCTTGAATTCCTTTCCCTTTGTAATAAATCGTGTAAATCATTCCTCGGATTTCATATTAAAATTTCATACAGCGCAAATATACTTTATACATAATATGTAGATATAAATTGTCATAATAAGCATTCTTTGTACTTGGGTGGTCAGCTCAAGTGTGTGACTGACTCGGATTGAATTAATTGTAATTGTTGTGATTTTCTTCGGATTTCTGATAATTTCAAAACGTTGAATTGCTGTAACAAATTTTGACGGAAATAAATAATACTTATGAAAATATGATAAAAATGAACTGTATTATAACTTTATTGCTAATTTCCATTGCATCCATTCGCTCCTACGCCAGTAAAGTTTCTGAAATATGAACCATTGTGCATTATCTATAAAAAATGGTTAAAAATAAACAACAGTTTACACATTTTTACAGTGATCAATGATTTTTTATTTGCTTCAAAACAAAAGTTAAATAAACTACGGAGAACACTTCATTCATTCCCAGGAGCTTTTGTTTTTCAACGATGTTGTACATCGACTGATATTAGCATTCTCACTCTCAATCTTAAATAAAACTAGGTCGTCACATGTCCAAATCAAGCGGAAGCAACTGCTTTGAAATCGAAGGTAAAACAAGACTGAATCATACAAAGTTATATAATATGTAACTGGTTTCGTAGTTTTCATGTAAATACAAACAAGTAATTCATATCTTACAAAGCGCGTACGTTTACAGAATACGACACAAAGAAATAAGCCATTAAAGTATTTTATGCGATTAGATTAACTTTGGGAATACATTGGCAGTTTAAAAGAGCTTCGTTAACTTGGTTAACAATAAGTACATTTTCAAATATAATATTGTACAGTAATTCAAAATTGGTGAAATTATTTTAAAATGTCAGCTCGGCAGCCAAGCGCTCACTATGCTGATGATGCTGCAATTGACGATGTAGTAGTAATGATAAGATTCATTCTGACGTAAAAATCATCTTTTTGCTTTGTTATAATAAGCATGTTTCAGCAAATATAAGAGGGTTCACCGTGTTACCTTTTTTGTCACGCTACCCGTGTACTCGTCTACATGTCTACTGTGTTAAAAGTTTATTTTCCCTTTTCAGATTTGCTAGTTTCATATTCTATGGTACAATAGTTTGTATCTAAATCGTGGTAGTAGAGTACGTTACATATATCATATCTAGGATTAACATTAACTATAATTTTATCATTATCTATAATATCATACGAATTGAGAATATCTTTATTGCATACTTTGATGAGTGTGTCTATAAATGATGATGCCCTTGCCATTCAAGAAGTGACTATCATGGACCAGTTCAATAAAAAGCACAGATAAGAACCCTTTTGTCTTCCTCGTTTTCATAAAGTAGGTGGCATGAAGCTTAAAAGCATTTTTCAATGAATTTTAAGCAAAATGCTATCACCTAATTATTTTCCTAAATTTTGACCACCACGTACATCTGACCTGACTAATTCAGTACGGCTAAGTTAAGTCTGATGGTTTTTCCATTTCCATGTACAGTATGGAGCTAACAAACTATAGGCTTCATGGAATCTCTAGCACAGAGCTACATAAACATTCCACACAACGGTATTTCTCTTGACGAGGTAACCCTGCATTGGATGAACCCTAGAAAGAGCACTGCTTGTCGACTATTTGTATGTAAGATAGATATTACTATTACTACTACCTATTGAATAAGTTCTGTTTTTTTTTTTCATTTCTTAACCGGCCATTACATTACGCACACCACTAATAAATGATAATTATTATTTCGTAAGAATTTCTTACATGTACTTTGTTAGTAGTATCCTGTGAACATGAACGGAAAACAGTTAACTTTCTGCTCTGTGCAAATTTTCCATGTGAAAGTGATAACACAGCAGCACCTTCCAATATTATAGTCTTACGTTGCTGATCAGTATTAAAATTGTATTAAACAGGTTAGTATTATTATTATCGTAGCAGTTAACTCATCAAGTTTATGTACTGTCGAAGTATATTCTATTCTTGGTTAATACCATTTGCACAACCCAGAGAATTCGACCACTGCTCTCGTCTCCCACTCCAGCTACAAAACTAGATACTTTCACCAATTCCATTTCCCCTTACAGTTATGTATACAAAATCCGTTTTAAAATCCCGTTTTACGCCTTAAAATAGTAGCATCAAGTATCGAATAAGAATTTTATTAGTTATTATTTGGTACACCCTCCGCCGCAGTCAGCGTAAGGGTGTTTTTTGTTTGTTAAGTTTGAGAAACTTATCTATGTATATAGTATTTACGTATGTTTTTATTTATAATCTATTAGTGCTATCTACTAGTTATCACGGAATGTGGAAGATTAAAATTTTTATTTTACATGCTGCATTTAGCATAAAACTTTGAAATCACAAGACATCGTTTTCTCTAATAAGTAAGGAAAAACTGCTAACGTAAATACCTCGTTGAAATTGCTAGAATTAAGAAATTAGGTACTTGAAACAAAGGTACCACGTACAACACTTTCCAACTAAAAATAGTCAATGCGCGTCAATTTCACCTGGAAGGGCAAGAGCTAACGGCAACGCTTGCAGCAGAATTACTAGAAGCGCTCTCAATGACTGAATTTGCTTTCGAACTCACAGATGAAAGTCCGCTTCGTTGGGATTGAAGACTTGACATAGAACCCCTGCAATTTCATGTGAAAATTTTTGTTAAAAATAAACCTACTAGAAAATACCAATAGTATATTAAGTGAAATAGGCAGAGTGAGAAAATATAAGATCTTACTGGTTCATTGCATACCTATAATCCGATGATTTTAAAACTTCATAGTAGTACATGACTTTAGCTTTAGACGTAGTTATCGAATCCATGAGATGATGACTAGCCGGTGCTATGTCATGAAACTTCCACTGTAAGATGTAATATCCAGTATGGTTTGTGACATGCGAACCCTGAAAGGAACAATGAAAGGATTAGCACTTCAAAATTCACGTAAAAACGCCATTCATAGCAAATGGTCCACTGGGTATACCTGGACAGATTCTCCATCATGGCACACAATACTAGCTTCAACTCGGAAGTAATCGTGACCTTCTTTCCACTGCTTATCAATCACTGATTTATGGTCGTTTTCTGTTAGACTTTGGTTAGCCTGCAGAGTACCGTTTGGTGTAGCCACGGTATTTTTTGTTCGAAAGACAGAAAAGCACACACTATGCCGCAGCACATCAAAGTCCCAAGTTATTACACTTCCCAAATCCTCGTTTGTAAGAACCACTTCATGAACCTACACATAATGTATTGTAAATGAAACATCAGTTGAAACATGACATTGGAAGAAACTGTAGGTGAAGATTTGAGTTTTGAGCGAAAGTATACCTGTCCTTTCGTTAAACTGACTGATTTATATATGCTTTCATCCGACAATGCTAAGTGCTCGAGTTGTTCATCCGGCATGTAATGGCTCTTGGGAACTAGACCACCCTCAGGAAAAGATACCTAGAAGTTTAATGAAAACATTGAAATATTAAGTAAAAACACTTTTACAGTAAAAGTAAAAAAGTTTTACTGTACTAAAACAAGTGTACTTACAGTGGATGAGCCGCTAAGAAAATCGGGTAGATATTCGTCTGAAATGTAGTCCGGAAGTCCACCAGCTTCTTGGTAGTCATTGCCGGCATAAAAGAAGAACTTGGAACAGGTTCGTTCGTCTAAAAATATGTCAATTTAAATGTCATGATATGTTACATTTACAGATGCTTATGTTTTAAGCTGACATTTGAAATTTAAACTAACCGATAAATGTTCGAACAAGTGTCCATAAAACTGGAAATACTCTAGGAGCTCTAATTATAAGTACTCTTCCCATCGTTTCCGGATAATTAGCCTCTACAATTTCAATTATCCGCAATAATGCTCGAATTCCAGGTCTCCACAGATGTCTCATGTTTAGACCTTCCAAGTCAAGTAGCAGTGTCCATGTAGTAATGGGGCGACCAGATTGTGCGGTTGCCTCTTCAATTAACCTTAGGCCTTCTTCACAGAAGTGAAGGGTCATTTTCAAAAGACCTTCTTCGCCCACCGATTTTATAAGACCTTTCACATCCATCATTCCTAACCTCAGTATAAATAAGGGGCGTCCATCTGCGTACAATTCAAAGCTCATTTTAAAGCATTTCTCTCAAACTTTCTTAAGCAGAAATAAAAATCTCGACAAATAACTACATACCTTTATCATGGTAATGCCAGCCTCCCGGAAAATAATCCTTTATCACCTCCACACTTTCATATTCAGATAAAATCTTATCTACTTGATATTTCTTCCTCCAGTTAAGAGATTGCGAAAGCATTTCTCTGGCCTTCTCAATATTAAAATCCCTTGCCCTTAAAAATCTTAAAATCATTGTGTCACTGGGAAGCTAAAAAATAACCACAAAATGCAAATGTTATATCCATCAATTTCCATTAAAAATGACAAATAATGCAAAAGAGAAATAAATCAAGGGTCATACATTTCCTTTCTGTAGTTGAGCGAGCCAATTCCTCAATTGAATTAATTGTGACTCTTCCATTGGCGACAACTCCCCTAAATATCGTTGAATGTAGTCCGCATCCAACCTAAACTTATTTTCCTCCTCCGCAAAAGACTCCCGTCGCATGACAGAGTGTGAACTGCTATGACTTCCCGCACTGCCTTTATCTGCACCTCCAGACGCTTGTCGGCTGAGACTAGTATGTGATTTAAAACTTGAACTAGCAATCTCACTATTTTCTCCAGCTGCTACTTCCTCACTTACACTGTTTTTTACACTGTTGTCTAATGATGTTTTCCTAAAAAGCATTCCAAACATACGTCAATTAAGTAAAAGTATGTAAAGTTGTAAGTAAAAAAGTGAATGAATGAAAAATTAAATGAATGCAAACCTGGAGACTGGCTCCTCTGTAGTAGTAGTACTTTCTTCTTCTCCAGCCGCAGGAGCCGCAGGTGAAGTCGATTCCTTCCAGAGAGGAACTTCGGTAATTCCTTCTTTCTTTAATTCGTCGATGAAAAATTCTATGATTTCTTTTCCCTACAAAAATAAGATAGGATTTTCATTACATTTCAATCCAATAACATGAGAAGACACTTAATTTTTCTCAATTTTTATGCCCTTATAATCTTAAATTACCTTTGCAATATTTGCAGAGTATTGTTTAATGGCAAGCTTTTCCACAACATTTTCAAAACCATAAAACGACTTGATTTCAAGACTAGCTGCTTGATCAAAGCATGTCCAGTTTGGATTTTCGGGGTGGACAAAATAGTTGCACACTTCGTGAATTATCACGCGCGTGGCAAAACTTTCGTTGTACGCCTCAATTTTCAGCGCGCGGCTTCTCCTGTCCAAGGAGTTCACCTGAATAAAATACACAAAGTCTACCCCAGCGATTTTCTTGAGCAAATACGGTGCTTCCACGTTTAATTTACAGCGTCTCTCTATAACTTGAGTGGATCCATCTTCGCTCTCTGTCTCCTTAATTATGTCTGAGCCGACAAAGACGGGAATCATGGGGCAAGTGGGAAAACGCCTTTCGTAAGCCTGAAAATAATATATAACATGAAATGTTAGTAGGATACAAAATATACGTTACCGGAGCTCGTATTAATTACAATATGCAATGAATATTAATATGCATTCTATCTTCGAAATAAAATCTAAAAATACTTTCTTGAAGGTATTCTGGTGAAAGTGAAAGAAAGCGTGAGCTGCCAAAGAAGAGTGAAAGTTAGTGCAGTAAAAAAAGGATGAAAGGCCTAAAGCTATTCGGGATCAAAGAAAGCTAGGAATCTGCACGTTTGCTTAGTATTTCGTTGTAGGTAAATACTGTGTAAATGAATGTACTTTCATAGCCCCATAAAATAAGCAGCTTAAATTCCACACTTTCTTGAGCTGCTTTTATTAATCTACCTACCCTAAAAACATCTCATGCTAAAGAGCTGAGCTGAAAAGACGGAAGTAAAGCAGAAAGAAAACTGGGAAACAAACAAAGCCAGATAGCTTGTTTAGAAGATGTATGAATGAGGTGAATGAATGAACAAAGACACAAGGCCATGTGGGTGCATGCAGAATGCATTGTCTATGCAGATCGCAGAATGCACATAAATGGTTAAAAGAGCAATTTAACAAGTTTACAAATAAATTATAGATTTGAATAATCGTTAATGGTAGAAAAAACTTACCGCCATGATCAGCTCGAATGGATATTTGTAGACGCGCACGGGGGATTGATATTTTTGCACCATTTTGATGGATTATAAAGATACGAATACAAAAGTTGCAAGTATTTTAGGCAACTAATTAAAACACTTTTCGCGATATTTTTACAGGTAACACAAGAACAAGCACTTGAAATATGTATATGCACTGTCTTTTTGAAGACTTCGTCACAGTCTAGCAATTAGTGTATGAATAGGTTCACTTTTCGAAATCTCATCAAGTACAAGTACTCAAGAGTAGACCAAGAAATGGAAGTCCAAGTTCAAATTCCGTGATATGGATGACAATAATAACAAATCGCAGTAAGTTATTTTCACTACTGTTAATATAAGTGAAAATATTTAGTTAAAATGCCATTTTCTTCTATAGAGGCACGAACAGGAGCTACTAACTACACACATCTGGAGCATGATTTGTACTGCACATCAAGCACAAAATATTACATTATTCATATATATTAATTTTTTTGATATATTCACGACGCAGTAACGTGCAGGAAAGAAATTCACAAAACAACTAAATATGAGTCGAGAAAATGTCAAAAGCCGTAACGGAATTGATTTGTTAGGAGGCTCGATAATGGTCTTCGTTTTTCTGCCTGCACGACGGTCTGGTGTAGTTAATACGAACGAAGTAGAAGGCGAAGCTTAATAAACAAAATGTATCATTATCATTGCCTTTTATTTTAAACGCGATGTATGTATATAGCGCAGCGTGGAAGGCGAGCTTTGTATTATCATACGCTACATATCAAGTATGCAATTAAATATTTATATAAGAAATCGATGAAAAAGAGTAAATTCTTAATAAAAAGAACCACTTGATAATTTCCTTATCACCACACGGATAAGAGTGTGGCTTCGATAGCACGTAGTTTAGGCCAAAGGTTATTTATTTTCTCTGATATATTTGTAGTATGGCTGGCTGGCAATGCTAGACGTTGGATTCGAAGATATCAAAATTTGATGAGAACTAATTATAGTTTATTTATGTATGCTGGTTTACTGTTTTTTTCATTAAACTTCACTACACACACTGATGCCTCTTGTCTTGTACTTTTGACTTATTCACTGGACACATGAGATCGAAGTTCTCCTCGTGGAATGCGTCAATACTTTAAATGTCGAAATGCTTGCTGGTGTGCTTTATATTTCATGGAGTCTATCGGTATAGCAGTACATATTATAGAGAATTTTCCTGCAATAGATGTGATGAAGAAGTAATTTAATTTTTCCTGTTAAATCAGTTGAGGTGAATGCAGTGACCGTAATAATGTTCGTCCATGTATGTATATACAAACATGAACAGGTTGAATAATTTTGTTGTTGCGCGTGGCTTGTCTGTAGCAGTGTAGTTTACAGAATGTGATGATACAAACAAAAATAATGATGTTTTTTTAAAAAGCTGTTGTTGTTTTTGTCCAGTACGAAGAACCAAGAATTTATGATTACCTGAAAAAAAGAAGAAAAGAGAATATTAGTTTATATGCCATACATTGTAGCAATGGATGGAAAAACCATATAATAGCTTATGATGGGAAACGCTAAAAATCGATTTTATGAGATTTCTGTCCTTTCGTTGGCGAAAATATGCTTTCCTCAATTACGTGATTCTAAAAATATACGCTACATAATTTGCCAAACTGTCTTCATTCGTTAGGCAACTCGTTATCAGTATCAGAGTAATTGCATAAATCATAATGTACCGATAATAAATACATGTCAACTTCTTTTGAATGGATAATTGAAGATTAGACATGGTCCAAAGAGTAAACTCGCTAGCCATGTACTGATCCCTTAATGATCTTATCTTTTATCTTATCGCTACTCGAAGGAGGAATGGTTGACTATAAAAAATGCGACATGATTTATTTTGGAGATGTGTCCCTGTCCATGTGCTTCCTCCTTTTCCGCTATGAACAAAAGCAAAGTTTTGACTGCCATAAACATCGTATCGCGTTACTTGACGCGTCACATAAAGTGCAACTTTCGCAACTTTTTCTGGTAATGACTGGGACTATGAATATAGGAAGAAGGAAATAGGCATCCAGGAATGCTCAGCTTACTTATAAAAATAATCCATACAGGATAAATGAGTGATTATGTGATTGCGCAAGCATACATATATAATATGGCATTTACGTCTACGTTAGCGTAACTGACATGCGAATGGAGAACCACAATTTCCATAGTGGAAGTAAAAAACGTATACAGTGTTAGGCGTGCTTCTGTCAATTTTTTGCGACAAGCTTCGGCCAAACGTATGAAATCACTGTATTCTTTTGATTGGCCCATTAAATAATAGATTACAAAAAATAGCCCACTTTTTCTCATCTGTTTTTGCAACAAAAATAGACATACGGTAGAGGACACAATTATATGTGGTTAGTGACCTGAGGTGCAGACGAGAATTTAACAAAGGAACAAAAGAAGAAAGTTAAACTATCGAGATAGGTAAATATTTAAGTAATAGCGAGTTATGTACATGTACGAACTGACTCACGTCATATGCCGTCATAAGAAAGACACTGCTACAATTACTTTCATTTCCAACGCTCATGTAAATACATCCAGCATTGAAGCTTAATAGGCTTTGATGGTTTCGCGTAGATATTCTGTAAAACCGCAATTTATACGGATCGATATGAGGCATATTAGAAAGGATGTTGCCGCATATACGAATATTAATAGAATAAATTAAACAATCAATTAAACATATCAGTTACAGAACATTTGCGTGGTTCGGGATTTTGAATAGATTATAGGGTTGACTGGATGTTATAAGTATTTTTATCATTCAATCTCATTTCGCGAAAAACTACAACGAATTGCGACATTTTATATGATTTGTGTAAAAAAGTATTCAGAATTCTATACACTTCACAATATGACTTTCATAGTTTATGATTTTTCACTGTACTAGTTGCTTATACATATATCTTTTATATGTATTAGTGAACGTATTTGCTTGTATAAAAACCTCTGAAGAGTACCTACGTAGTGTTTTGTCATTGCAAAGTGACAAGACCTCTACAAAAACACGTGTTACATGAAAGTGAAGTTTTCTAATTGCTTGCACTACTCTCTCAAAATAGTCAACCCGTTATGTTTATTGTAAGAACACACCTAACATTACAACGAACTTTCAACCGTAGACTTGGGTATTTTTTATAAAGAGAATACATTTCATAGCGGAAAACCAAAAATGTCCATTCGATCTTGCTTATGGGAGAAGTGTATGCATCAAAGATGATTAACTTACTATAGTTTTGTCAACTTTGCTTTGTATTCCAAATTCATATTTGCAATGGAAATCATGAAAATCGAGCACAATTATCACATCCTGCTGCTTGCTTTACGGTTGACTGTCCGTATACATGTACCGTATACATATTTATGGAATTAGAGCTATAAGCCTGGCATGCGTGTATGCCTACTTTTTGTTTTCCTCTTGTGCAAAATAATTACCACTAACCCCAAATGCAACACACTCACTTGTCGAAGAATTAAGAAAGGGTCTTTGTCGCATTAAACGTATGAATAACTAGAAATTAGTACTCACCTACAAATATCTGCTTTGTGAGCAGTACACAAGACACAGTGTAGATTCATTTACAGTACCACTAGTACTGACTCAGTGTTTCGAACGATAACTTTCACAAGTTTCCACTAAACACGACACTTTGTGCATCGTGATATCCATGTGTTAGATAGATACACAACAGAAGATAATTATGGAACCCAATCATGAATGTCCTAATTTTTTTAATTCTTAAAATGTGTACTTGTAATCATGCATCCAAGAACTGGTTCACTCGGGAGATGTTCTCCAATCCGTCCGTATTCCGTGTTTGATTTTTAAAATACCTATCTGTATGTCATGCCTATATTAATATGTATATAATATTATGTGTTTCCATCTTACTTGCCATGAAACAGTAGTAGTATTCATGTGTATATGGGACTCATGGGACTTCCTCCAGAGAAGTATCGGTATGTGTGCTGGAGGAGCAAAATGAAACAAGTTTTCTTTCACACGGAGCAGCATCAGTTAAGCTCATGCACAACACACGACTCTGCCTCTTCTGCAGGTCTATATTATTATCAAGCTCTCTTTCTGTTCGGTTTCGTTATAAGGGAATGATGTGTGCGTGTTAGTAGTATGGATTTTATGTTCTATTCTCTTCTCGCATTAATACAATTGAATATATAGAGTAACTGCTTCAATAGTGAAATTGTGATTCCGATGCCAGCTGCAGCAGCTGAGCTAACTCGGATTCTTTATGTCAATATTTTTCAGAGAGTTTCTCTTCTTCGTCTCTGTATATATTACTCGCACCAAAACACAACCGCACTCTTTTATTTCAATCAACCAAAAGAAATGGATAATGGTTCAATAGCCAACAACAGAGTATATAGCATGAAGGAAAAAATTGCAAAAAAGTATACATAAACAGCATTACACTAAAACCATAATAAAATATTACTTGTTTGTAAGTAACTCGTTCTCGGTTAGAGAACACATTAAGATTTTTACTTACACTCTTTTACCTATCAATGCAGCACAAAAAAAGCACATTATATTGATGGGTATATGTATGCAGTAGGTAGGTACAATATGTTACTCGCAGAGAGTTTGAGTTGAAAGTAAAAACTCGTTGATGATGGTAAGGTGACGATTGAATTGTGCGATAGTAAAGTTTTGTTTGTGAGCATATTGTGGTGGCTGACTAAAGTCTGCAGCATGCCTCGCATTCTCTATGCATAAATTTTAGTTGAGCTTATATTCTGAAGGCTAGGAAAGCGTCAATATAGTGTCTGGTCTTTAAAAGTTAGAATGAATGGCATGTTTGTTACTGGTTACTGACTCCTTTAATAAAATATGTTAGTCAGACAAGCACTGTAATAACGCACTTTCAGCTTTATGATTATATACTGTTGCAGAACATTCTGCAGAATACCTTGACGCAGTTAGTAAGTTTGCAAAAATATATGTGTTAGTTATGCTATGCTTATATGACCGACCGCGCGACTCGACTGAAAGCATAAGGTACCAACAAAACATGCTCCAACAACCAAGAAAACTCATTCTTTCGTGATGGTACATAGTTATTTATGTATTTTAATGCAAACAATTTCAGAAAATTATAGTAGTTTACACTAAATACATAAAATGCTCATTTTAACCACCACAGTCGAAAGCAAAGTTTTTCATTGCTCCCGCAGTATGTAGTCCATGATGCATCATTGTACCAAAAAATGAAATGATTTACGACAATTTTTATTACGGCAGATATTCGGTTATCTGGAAATTACCTTTGCTACTATGTATCAAATATTATTTTTATATCGATTAAAATAAGTCAATACACTAAAACTAACGTTTTCTAGATTATTTGCAGTCTATGAAAATTGCATGAAACTACGTAAGAAATGAAAAAAAAACTTACCTCTACCTGTGTACATTATTCACAACTCTTCTGAACAAAATTCTTAACGATATGTAAAAAGGCAGATTGCTAGCTATTGTTAGACGATGTGAGCCAAGTGCACATTCATTTTAATAGCTGATGTGTTGGTTCCCTTTCATTTTCTTAGCCTCTGACCATCACACATTTATCTGTATTACTTGTGAAACTACATGTGTACTTAAGGCTCACACTAACCGGCGATAGCTCCAACCAACCAACTATCTTTGTTCGATACAACATATAAAATGATAATTGGTAAAAACCAGTTATGCCAAACATTTTAGCTCTTTATCAAAAGTAGGGAAATATGCCAAAGAGAGTGTGTTTTTTGTTTGCAGTGTGCATTCATGGCCGTGGTTAAATCGTGTTTGCTATTACGACCATGACTCGCACTAAAGGCAAATCCAAGCAGGTATCCTGCGAACATATAAAAGGTAATATAAAATTCTGCAGGATGAATTCTTTTAAATATTTTATATTATGATAAAGCCTCAACACTAGATTCGCTTTCATTTTTGCACGTGATAGAGTTGGAAAAATGTAAGCAAAATTTCTTTACTCCAATTTTCATGCTACACTAACGTACATAACATGCGCTACAGTAATTTCTCAAGGAAATGGAAGGTGAAGGTTACCTTTATAAACACGGCATTTTGATATGGTTATGGCTTCTTTTATGTCTTGTGTAGCGTTTTTCTTGTAAACACGCTATTTTGACTTTGTTTCGTCTTTCAGCACTATCATTGGAACTGGAACAGTTTTCCTTTCCTTCCTGCCTGAAAAGAATTTCTGGAAACAAACTTGAAAAAAGACACATGTCATGTATGCATGTGTATGCAAAATCTAAATACGCCAAACGTTGTATTTACATTGTAAATATTTGGTACTATACTTTGCTAACGGAATCTTTGTAAGGTTTAACGAAATTGTAAAACTAGCGCATATCACAAAAAAAACGATAACAAAAGGATCATGTGGGCAATAATACATCTTTTTATCTTAATTGACATTTTTTACATACATTTTGAATTGCTGCATTGTTTATGATGATTGCTGTATTGTATTGTTCGTGTGCAATATTTTAGCATGCCTAATTATGTTACGTCAGCTTCAGGTATCGTATAAGCCATGCATAAGTCACAATTCTAATTCCCAAAAATCATTGTTCAGATAAACTAATTCATGAGCCATATAGCAGAAAATACGTCAAACGATAACTTAAATCAGCAAGCTCATTCAAGCTTACTTTAGTTACTGCATGTGTTATCATTTGGCACAAAAAATCTTTACTCTAACCATTTATTAGCTTCCAACTTTTAACTACTTTACACAATATAACGAGAAGAGTTTTATTACAGTGATCTTTTAATCCATTCAATTAAAATAGGCTTTCCTACTTCAACTAAACGTAAGATTAATTGGCATTATTGGGTGGATATTTAATGTTCTACGTACGGAATGATGGACTAGTTTAAACTAGAGCATATTCAAAAACATTACTTATGTGGAGGACATTCTAATGATATGAGCTGCATGACTAAACGTTGACCAATGCAATTAAAACGGCAAAATTTCATTTTTACAATAACTTATATAATATGATTTAGATTTAACCTAAACAACATGCTACTCCAAAGTGAACTTAACAATGCATGTCAAAGTTATTGTCATAATAAAATTAATTTGATAAATCAATTATTTTAAAGAGTTCTCAGAATAATAGCCACTTATCAATGTATACTATGAAAAAGTGAATGGTTTTTAGATGCGAGGAACCAATCTCCCCAGGAGGCTTCCTTTTCACAGCTTTCATTATTTCGGGGTTTGGAAAGCAAGCAAAGAGGAAAATCTTTAAAATGGACGATCTTACATGACTCATGCAACACGAGTGAAATGTATTTTAGTAAAAATGCTAACTAAAAAGCAAAATAAGCACCATAATAATAGACATTTCATGATTATGACTACATGATAGAATTAATTTTTCTAAAAACAACAAAAAATTAAGTTATATACGAAGTACTGCATAAAACCGATCCGCATATGCGACAGCAGCGTCAGCCGAGCCATTGTTGCCTTTTCACTTTGTTCACAGCAAGTCAATCAAGAACGCTATGTTCGCATCAACCAAGCAGGATTTGTGCAATTCATGCCGTCTGGTTGGTTTGCGGGGCGAGTTGATACGAAGCTCAGCTTTGGCAGCAGAACAGCCAGCCAGAGAGTTTGACGGTGTTGCGGGCAGAGCGCAAGTCAAAAATTTGTTTGTCATGAAGCGAAGGAAAACCTGCTGATGGGTTTATTGTCATCCTAGCAAACTGACAAGCGCATACACAACACAAACCGGGCACTGCTAATCAATCTCTGATTTAAGCGAGTAGTATTTTTAATTGTCATTGTAATTGAGGGATAATTAGGCGTCCTTTGGGTGCTCTTGCTAATTCATTTAATTTCTGTTTGCTTTATTCTGTGGTGAAGTTTAACTGGCAATTATTGCACAAGGATTTCTGGAAAGGTAAGTACAGTAAATAAAGTCAATTAACTCACTTCAGAGTTTATTATCGAGTCCATTAATCATGAGTCGCTTGAAGGCATTATTGTATTGCAGTGTCTTAATTTTTGATTAGCCATTTAGGGTTAATTTTTACTTTATGCATTTGCGTGTGTGTATGATAAAGGATACTAATTTAATTGTTGGGTTTGCAAATTTGTTAAACAGGTTAAAAATTTCAGTCACTCCGTCCTGGCAAGATGGCTTCAGCTTCTGAGCGTTACAGTTTCTCCCTTACGACTTTCAGTCCATCCGGAAAGTTGGTGCAGATCGAGTATGCGTTGGCGGCCGTCGCATCAGGCGCTCCAACCGTTGGAATAAAGGCTAGCAACGGTGTCGTTCTTGCAACTGAGAAGAAGCACAAATCTCTCTTGTACGATGGGACAAGTGTCTGGAAAATCGAAACGATTAATGATTACATTGGCATGTGCTACTCTGGAATGGGTCCAGACTACCGACTGCTCGTGAAGCAAGCTCGGAAAGCCGCTCAAAGTTATCAGCTCATGTATGGCGAAAGGATTCCTACTGTTCAACTTGTCCAGCAAGTGGCAGCTATTATGCAAGAATATACGCAGTCTGGTGGCGTTCGACCATTTGGAGTCTCTCTTCTGATATGTGGATGGGACGAAGGAAAACCTTTCCTTTACCAGTGCGATCCATCTGGAGCCTACTTCCCCTGGAAGGCCACCGCTATGGGCAAAAGCTTTATTAGTGGGAAAACTTTCTTGGAGAAGAGGTGAGTTTCAATTGGCAATACAATTAAAAATATTCTCGGCTCTCGCACTGGGTGGCTGAAATGCCAACGGAAATGGTCTTGTTAGTGTCGTAGGTCATTTTTCTTGTAACAAAAATTGAACAATGTGAGGAATATAGTCTGTCTTTTTGTTTCTTTCAGATATAAGAATGATATTGAGCTGGAGGATGCGATTCACACGGCAATTTTAGCATTGAAGGAAAGCTTCGAAGGACAGATGACACCTGAGAACATTGAGCTTGGAGTAGTAACAAAGGATGGCTTCCGCCGACTAAACGTAGCCGAGGTCAGAGATTACCTCGCCAATATTGTATGAAGAAATGTACCAACAACTAGTTCAGTTGCTTTTATATTTTGTTTCATTGTGTAATACCTATTCAAAAATCACTGTTAACAATAGCGTCACTACACATCGTAAGTAATTTAGATTTTGTTCTATTCTCAATGAAGTATTTGGTGTATGTAAATCCTATTATTAATCCACTTGAAAGTTTTAATAAAATTCAAGTGAATGAATGAAAATATCCGAAACATATTTACTACTACTAGCTGTATTACAAACCATTGTCATATTTCTCTTGTATTAAAATGTATGAAATAACCTCATACTGCGTTTGTTATTAAGTGGCGGAGCCACTTTATAAGATCGAGATGTCCGTCCGTCCGTCTGTCCGTCTGTCCGTCCGTCCGTCTGTCTGTGCGCGCTCTAACTCAAAAACGGTTTGACTTTTTTGAAATCTGTTTTCGGCAATCGATAGGTGGTCACCTCAGAAGGGTCCAGCGTGATTTTGAAATACGTAGGTCAACTGTAACCGTTAGAAACCGTTACGAGGTCAATTTTTTAAAGGCTAACATAGAGCAAGTAGCATATCATTCGACTCGTCTATGACCATAACACATAGATATGAGGTCATTTCGGGGTTGACGGTTACTGCTTAACGGTTACAGCGATTTCAAATAATTTTACATTTTATGCTCTCCTGCTTAAGTGGTTTGGAATTTTGGACTTCTGTTTTCGGCAAACCACTTGTCATCACATGGGCTTTGCCTGACATGCTTATCAGCTCCAAAGGTCAACGGCAACGGCTAGAAACCGTTACGAGGTCAACTTGTTTAAATGACAACATATGGCAAGTGACATATCATTCGACTCGTCTAACAATATAATACACAGATCTACGGTCATTTTGAAGGTGACGGTTACGTTTTAACGGTTACGACGATTTCAAATGGTCCTGTTTAAATGGTCTTGAATTTTGGACTTCAGTTTTCGATAAACGGCATGTCATCACAAGCGTTTTATGTGAGAAGCTTGGCAGCCATAACGGCCAACGGTAACCGTTAGAAACCGTTATGATTTCGAAATTTTTAAAAGTCACTTAGGGCAAGTGGCATATCATTCGACTCCCTTGAGTGTTCGTTATGCAAATCCGAAAACATTTTAATCGTAACGGTTACCGTTTAACGGCGATACCTGATTATTGGTTTTTATGTTCTAACTTGATAATGGAATGAAGTATATGCATTCTGTTTTTAACAAACGGTGGTCTATTTTGAAAGATGCATGTTAAGCGTGTCCCTGCTCCGCCACTTTGCTACATGTTAGCTTGCTGAGTTTATTATGCATGCATGCGCTCAAAACGTACGGTGAAGCGGAATAATACCATTCCATTTATTCGGTTCATTGTTTATTTACAAAATTACAGACAAAGGTCTATTCTAACTCGCAACAATTGAGTGGTTAATGTACTTTTCTTTTCATTCTTATGTCGAAAAGCTGATTCTTGAGACAGTAATTATTATTATTCTTTTCCATTGAAGTCGAATCTTTTCTGATTTATTCAAAAAAAAAGCAAAAGGGACGAATTGTTGGTAATATTTTGTCGGCATTTTTCTTTGTTTTCACTTTCCTCTTTTAATAGAGACGAGTATGGAAAGTGTGAAATTCGTCACTTATATCACAAGGACCATTTTACCTTTTCCACTGATGGATAATGTTGTATAAGCTCGAATAGGTTATGAAGCATAAGTGAAGGATCTGACAGGATACGATATGAAGATGAGTGGAATAATGCCATATTTTATTTTTATTTCCCTTCTTAATATTATGCATGTAGCTGGGATTTTTGTATGGCAAACAACAGATATCCAGATAAGTAGAAGTCATCGTGACGCCCAAGAAGCAGGATGTTTTGATACTTTTATTTTCGTGAGCACTGCTCAACTGGGGCAGCAGTACTAGACGAGAGAACGATAATCCGGATATGAGATTCCGCCTGTCCCAATTTCAGTTTTCTCAAGCATGCACTTTTATATCGTCTTAGCATTCAATCCCATGTAAATCCACAGCTCAGGGTTAATGGAAAGACTTGATGATGATGATGAGCAAAATGCGACAGGACCCCCAAAAACCACACACACAGCATGCTGTCTGCCTACAAGGCAAGGCTTTCATGTAAAGAAAACCCTTCAGTCAGGCATCCAATAAAATGATCTTGTCTTGTCAGCGAGTAACAAGTAGTTTTCTCAGGTTAGGTTGAAGGGCCTGCTTGTATGCATTGACAAAAATAGGTCTAACAGGACCTAAACACAAGTCCTGAAAATGAAGGTGATGAAGTATTGATCATTACTAACCCATCTACCAGGTTTTATGATCCTTTGAGCTATTGCATAAACCTGCTTTTCACATGCAATTTAAGCTATTATTACAATAGAAATGTTGTATAAGGCACGGCAGAAAGCGAAATTCATGCAAGTTGTAAGAAGTGTAATTTCAGGGAACGGATGAAGAAAGATCAGAAAGGACTACGATCATTCTTGAAAATCCGTCCTTTTTGATAAATGTCGACAACTCAGGGAAAGGGTAACACTCTTGAGCTAGTGTGTCTACTAAATGATGTTGAAAAAAGGACTGCACGTGAGAACCCTCAATGAATGAACTCAGTATGGGAATAGAGATTGAAGAAGCAGGTCAGTTGGTAATTCTTGTGTAACATCAGTTTTTACTTTGGAATTACTGAAAAGTGCATTCATTAAAATGGTAAGTAGTAATCAGATTAATCGTGGAGTTTTATTTTTTTGGATATTTATTCATTGTTTGATTTTTTAATACACCAACAAAGCTTACGCTAAGATTATTTCTATGTGGAATCGTGCAAATAGTGTTTATATTAATATGTATAACGTTTTGATTTCTCGTTTTGTGCAGGATACGTCCATCAAATTCATCCTTTTTACCGTTTGGTGCTCAATATTTCTTCCGCAAAGCGTCCACCCGCAAGGCTACTTTTACAAACACAGAGACGTGAATCAGTATGAAATTCGTAATGGAAAGTACAGGCTTATTCCAACCACAACCCGTCCGCCAACCCTGATAGAAACGTTTTTCCCATGGTCTGGGAATGCTTACAATTCTGTCAGAACTCCCGAGGAGGATGCTGCCATTTTGAACAGTATTTCTGATCCAGATCCCTCCCAATCAAACACCGAATCTTCGTCCTCAACCGAAAGTGACAGCGGAATCATGTCGTGGTTTTCCATGCCATCAATGCCAACAATGCCGACAATACCTGGCTTTGGATCTTCAGCAACAAGCGGTTCAGCCAACGAAGCCCCATCGATGCCTGCCCCCTCAGGACCTCATTTTCCTGCCCCCTCCATCAATAGCATACCGATGCCGATGTATGGTGCAGCGTCACAAAACGAACCAATGGTACTTCCACCACCACCCGGAGCTGAAAACCAATTTGGCATGTTCGCCCCACAACCAGCACCGTCACCTATGCAAGTACCTCCATCATCCCAATATCCTCCATCTGCGCAGAACCAGATTCCTCATGAAATCCGCAATAATCTCGGCCCCACATTCCAGTTCCATCAGCAAGTGAAAGACTCCATTCCAATCCCGACACCATCACTTTCTGGTTTCACACAACCCATGCTTCCTTATCCTTATTCAAGCGGAGGCACTCCTGATTTTTCTAAGGGCACCACCGAGAAATCATCATCAATTTTGGACACGATATCCAACTACTTTACTTTTGGAAAGAGGAGCGACTTAGATGAAGATCTGAGTGAAGATGGCGAACAAGTGGTTCAAGCAAGAAACATGAACAGTTTTGAGGAATATGACGAAGAGGACGACGATGACGGTAATGGGTACGAGGTAGAACTGAAGGAGGCATCAAATAGTGAAGATGATTCTGCATCCTCATCGCCGTCAGCTTCCTCATCATCACCATCTACAGACGGCAAGACGTTTCCTTGTCCAAAATCTGGAATATGGAGGTGGAACGGTGAAGTCTGCATTGCAGTTGGCCCTGTTCCCGTTTGGGCTTGTAGACCAAATGACTTAATCGTTTCTGGAAAAATTGCTATTTGCAGAAATAAAATATTTTTCTCGCCAAAAGTTATAAATGCCGGTAAACGGGCAAATTAATTATAAGGGTGACAGTAAGATTGTGTTAAAAAGTAGACTATTTTTATAAGTTAAGCTATTCGTCCGTTGTGTTTATTCCTGGATTTTGTACTTAAATTGCAATATGATTTGCTTAATGTTATTACGTTATAGTAATAATTACGTTATTTAAGAAAACTTTATTCATGACATACAGATATTGTAAACCCAAACCGAAAGAGTTGGGAATTATTATGATTGTAAACAGCCTTCTTGGCGCTTCCTGACAAAAATTAAAGCAGTAATGGAATCAGTCACCGATTACTAGTCTCTTCGTATTTTTAATCACGCCACAACTCATATGAAAGTTTATCTTGCACATACCTATTCCTTTTCTCTGTTTGACACTTAATTTTTATTTTTACTGTAACAGGATTAACAGTTTTTGCAATACATCATGTCATACAATGCAATCTAAACTAGGTCACATTTTTAAAGCACATGCAAATACATATTAATTTTATCTCATCACAAACATACCAATTCTCTTTGCAGTGTCTTGATCAAGGAAGTCTCCATTTCCATGAAATTCGTTTTCGCGTTGTTTACGCTGATATCAAAGAGTGAATGTCATGTACCGAGAAGCGAGATCATTTTTGCCCATCACAGCCTTCAACTTCCCTGTTATCCCTATCAACTATACTGACCATCGCATCATGAATCGTGCACAGCATGAGTGAGTTGATTCGGCTTCCCCTGTGAAATCAAAAAGAAGGTGGGTTCCAAGTTCCAAGCAGATGATAATAAATGTCAATTTATATATAGGGATGTGATGTGGTATTATTATGTACGAAGGAATGTGTCCCAGTCCTGGCATTGAAGCATTTACCATTTGTTATAAAATTTTGCATACAAACTCATAAACTTCATTTTAAGTAAAAAATGAAAGAGTATTCGTTGGCATGTTAAGAGAGCATCAGCAGGAATTAAGCTTTAAAGGTAATAGACCTTTAATCATGAATCATTATCGCAGATAGCAGATACTTGATTGATTAATATAAAACAACATTTTATTATCACATTGATTTGACATGGCGAAATTTGGTTTTAATTCGCTGAGTTTTCGCCTCTCAGAAGAGAAGCTGGGTTTTCATTCCTAACCTAAAAATATTTTCTCTACAAAACTATAAATGACCATGATGGCGTCTCAAAGAACATGCTCCTCAGTAATCATTACTATACTTTTCAGTTGCGTATTCCTGGCGGTATTCTTTGACCCGGCTGCTAGCGAAAGATTGGTCAAGACCTCGAAGAAAGGGTTCAAAATTGTTGATGTAACAAATATACTTGACCCGGGCAGTGAAAGTGGTGAAAGTGATGAAACCGCTAACGAACAAATAGACGCAATAATGGCAAGTTCTATTGACGAGAATAATGTCGATAGTTGGTCCGTTGAAAATGGCAAGGGCGAGGAAAAATTTGACGCATTGCCCTCTACGCTAAATCGCAAGGCTTCTTTACCAGTCGTTATTAACACTTGGACTTTCACCGAAGGAACGAAATCGGGTATCTATCAATCAGTTAATTACAAAAACTGTCTAGGGCTTCATTCTTTGCAGTGGTCACCTGCATTAAAATTGCGTACGGTAATTATGATTTATAGCTTGGAATGTACTTTCAACGGGAGGAAGTGCACTTGACGCCGTTGAACAGGGTTGTGCCAGATGCGAAGAGCTGCAATGCGATGGCACGGTGGGCTTTGGCGGCTCTCCGGATGAAAATGGCGAGACGACGTTGGACGCCATGATAATGGACGGGGAGACGCACGCAGTGGGAGCTGTGGGCTGCTTACGGAGAGTCAAAAATGCGATTGGAGTAGCACGAAAGATATTGGATCACACTGGTCACACCCTTCTCGTTGGAGAACTTGCGACAAATTTCGCCATCAAAATGGGATTTCAAGAGGAGAATTTAACTACTGAATATTCTGAGAAACTTCACAATGACTGGAAAGAAAATAACTGTCAGCCAAATTTTTGGAGAAATGTTAGACCGGACCCTACACATCACTGTGGTCCATACAGTCCCGGTAATTCGTCTAAGCCACAAGGTCAAGACGAACTTCGTCCTAAAATTGACCGATTCAATCATGACACCATTAGCATGGTGGCAATTGATGTAAATGGCCGGATTGCTTCAGGCACTTCCTCTAATGGGGCCAGGCACAAAATTCCGGGGTAAGATTATCTAAAAACATGTCATTAAAGTTCTTGAAACAATTTTTTTATTTCTTATTATTCATCATTGTATATTTTTCTGTAGAAGAGTTGGTGATGCTCCAATTGCAGGAGCTGGGAGCTATGTTGACAAAGAAGTTGGAGGTGCTGGAGCCACAGGTACATAAATTAATATGGAATGTAAAATACTAAAATGCATACCAAATATAAAATTCTATTTCCTTCCTATACGACTAGTTTTGTAAAAGGCTCTATAATTCCCACAAAATTCCACTCTTGAATGAAATATTATTTTTGACTACTCAATAGGTGACGGAGACATGATGGCAAGGTTCCTTCCAAGTTTAATTGCGGTGGAAGAGATGAGGCGAGGGAAAACTCCGGAAGAAGCTGCACGCTACGCTATTTCAAGGATTACAAATTACTTTCCAAATTTCAGTGGAGCATTGATAGCTGTGAATTTACAAGGTGAAATTGGGGCAGCATGTCATAATATACCAGACGGATTCCCTTTTTCTTATGTTCAGGAGTCCTCATCTGGCTCCGCCGATGTGAAAGTTGATTATGTTACGTGTATTTAATTATCAATTTGGGGATTCGCTAATTGCGTTGTCAAAAATAAGTATTTTTATTATTTTTTTTTAAATACAACCCAGAAACACCAGTAAAAGACAATGGATGTTTGAAATGAAAATATGATCAGTTTTGTGACTCAGATTTTTTCATATAATATCAATTGTATCCCTCCATCCATTAGGCTTTCCAAAAGCTGGTGTATAAGGATCTTCCCATTCCTCTTTTACATACTTGACACATCCAGGCTTGTAATCGCTATCGGGATTGTAATTTAATCCGGGATTTGAAGCGGGTGCATGCCAGTAAGGCAGACAGTATGCCTTCTTGTCAAACTGGTTCAATTTTGGATTGATAGCGTCCAGGCTAGATTCAAATTAAAATGCATCACTCTCAGTTTGTGCATTTCTAACACTTTAAATTACCCCAAATAATATTTACCTACCTAGTTCTTCCTGCGATTTCGTCAGGGATTTCATACTGTTCTTCAAAAAGCCTGTAAATTAAAACATCAATGTTAATTAATTGCATCTTCATTATCTTCTGTAATTGCAATCTGATTAAATAAAGCGCATCATAAGAGCATCCTGGATTAGAAGATCAGTTATCCAAAGTTCTACCCCACTCACTTTCCCCCCATGAATTTCGAATATGTTGGTCTTCTGATCCATTTCCTGTACACAGAGAAACTGCGAGCAGCAGCCACACATCTATCCAGCGCTTTGCCAAATTTTTCTAAATTGAACATTTGGTAAATGTACTTGTAGGCCTTTAATGATAATCCCGGATAAAACCTGTAATGTAAAAATGATTGGTTGTTAAAAAGTATTAGAGGAAAATTTCATGACTCTCATGACTGACTGTTTAATGAGTTTCAATTTACCAACGGTGTTGTATCCATCGATTGAAAAACTTTTCCATTTTCTGTTCGAAAATGCTGAAGCCTACGCTATTCTCTCTGAAATGCCTTGCGCAGTAGTAGTGAGTAAACATAACTGTCTTCCATGCCGTTTCCACCACCAAGTCTAAATCCGTGATATTGCTCCACAGATAGCAAGGAAGTTTGGCCATTATTGTTCGATTTAAGCTTGTGGTCTTGGTTTTAAATTCGTAATGAACACCTAAAAACTACAAATCCAGCTAGTCTACATATATTCTTGTTACAAAGTTTGGAATATTTTTACTTTTACATGTTTTGACTTCGTGCAATTAATTTTCATGGTGTTTCTTAAATTCACCTTTCCATCAGCACATTTAGCTGGACCTGTACCATTCCCCTGATTGGAAACCACAAAGGTCATAGGTTTAGCTTCCGCAAAGCATGTATTTAAAATCGTCCAAATTTTCTTAGTTTCCTCATCGTCTCCAAGTTGGTTAAACGGATAATGGAAAAAACTTTCATTAACTGCTATACGGAACATCCTGTGCATTCCAGTTAGTACCGTAGAAGGAAGATCGGCTTCCGGACAAACTTTATCCAAAATAGTTCTAGCCTTCTGTAATAATCTGTAGTCTGCGTATTTTACCCTCGGAGAAATGTCGTTTTTTACCGAAGACTTGATATTTAAACGAATCATGCGCTTTGTTTGCTCCTGTATTTCAACCATTGTCTTGTTACTTAAAACATATTCCCGGTCGCATTTTTGTTCTGGCATGGTCGCTGGTAATGGATTACTTTTGTTTGGCTTCCAGCCCATTTCGTTAAGCTCCTCCAAAAAATATTCATCAAGTATTGGATCCTCGTACTCTGGAGAAATACTGTTGTTTTTTCCTGTTCCATTAAGAAGTAATGGATGTGCAGAAGGGCATTCTGTCGCGCATTTTGCGTTGTCTGCGCCTATCACCCAGGTCTTGGGCTTGACAAATGGACCAGTCACTTCATCTGAAGGGGGAGAAATTTTGTCTGATCAAGCACGGCTAAAACATTACATAAGTGCATCCGTAACAGTAATCTCGAAGGCCCTAAAGTACTCACCCGTCAGTGTTAATCCTTCGTTTAATACATACCCCGCGTCATATTCAAAGTTTGAATAATCCTGATTTGCGTACGCGAAACAGCTTCTCTTTTCGTAGTAGGGAAGCTTAGGAACAAAATATTTCAAAGCGAATGGAAGAGATGCGTTTCCCTCATGAGAGAGACAAAATCGTCCGGTCATGGATTCCACTCCTCTCTCACGAAAGATTGCTCCTATGTGCTGATTATAGTCGGGATGAAAATGAGTTGCTTTATCTATCAATGTCATTTCCTGTGGAAGAGTTTGTATGTATTCCAACCCACTTGTCCCCACAAAATGGTACGGCATAAAGGCGTTGTTGTTCCAACCTATATGTTTGATATACCTCACCTATAAATTGATACAAAAATATAACACGCAATTATCATGATGACTGACAAGTAGCATGCTCTCTCCAACCTTCCGAATAAGAAACGAGTTACCACCGACCAATTGCTAATTTGTTAGCAATATTGTTCCCATTGTTGGTATACTGCGTACTTTTAGTGAAACTAAAGATAAGCTTTGAAGAGAGAATAACTACGTACATCTTTGTTCACGTTGAAGCATGAGCCGCCTTTGGCTATAATGATGCGAGCAGTATGATCACACCATCCCCGTGCAAAAATCCATCTGGAGAAAATTGGAATTTTGTAAAAAAAATCTTGACAAGTAAAGTCATAATTATGTCTAATTAACAGCACTTACATGCCGTGTCCACAGGCACAACCAACCTTCAAGGGATCTTTGAACCAGTATCCTGCAGGACATTCGTCATCACTTGTGGAGACAACGCCAACATATTTGCCGGCACCTGGTTGACATATCCGAAGCCATGCGGCTGGTCCATTGAATTCTTCAGTAGTGCTATTAGCTACTGACTTACTTTTCACTTGTCCAAATATGAGAACTAGTACGAAAGTAGTGCCTAGGTAGAATATCTGTGCGGTAACTGTCATTATCGAAACAATTATCTTAATTTCAAGCTAATACTATTTGTGCTATTTGTCTTTGGTTTAAAGGTCCACGAATTATTTATGTAAAAAATATCCCTCGTGCAAATACATTCTTGATTTGATGCTTACAAAATCACTGCATTTCATAGCAAACTGCTTGCATACAAAATATGGTAATAAATATTTGAGCGATGGTTTTTGCTTCGCATTATGATGCAATATAGAGATGGACATAAGTATAGGACAATAAGCATTTAGTGTGACCTTCCTTATGAATCATTTGATATATTATTGATTTTAACTAACAAAACAATTGAGCAATATGATAACAATTTCAGAAAAGTTTTAGACCTTGAAGTTTATAAATCCAACATAAAATGCAGCAATTTTTAGTCATATTCTTCAGACAATCTTTTATAAATATATTTTTAATCAATCAGAGCGGACTCCACCCACTATATTTGTCATTAGAGAAACATGCAGTCACATTTAAACTCTTTCCTGAAACCCTTACTGATTAATGGTACGGTCGCAGAATAAGTTGATTTGTTTATTGTGAGATGAAGTGGCAATAAACTGACGATTTTTGTATGCATGAACATGCATGATGCACCGAATCCCAAAGAGAAGGAAACGAATTCTTTTTATGATAACTAAATATGCACATGTATATGTAGAAGGAAGTCAGTAAAGCATTTATTTTAAATTCATAAAAATAACTTTGTCGCTTGCCTGGCAGGGTACATTTATGCAATACTGCCAATGAGACTTATTACACGCACATGTGGCGAGTGCGTGGTCTGGTGACGTCGGGCTACAAACTACATACTACATAGATAAATATCAGAGTTCATCCTTTCCTATTCATAAAGATACGAAGCTGGAGCTGCGTTATTGCATTAGCGTCGAAAAAAGTCATCTTCATCTTTGCCATTTCTGTTGCTTCTCCCGGCGTGGTTGGTATTAGAAGATCACACATAAGATGTACGGAGATTTCGCAAACATGCCAGCTTTCACTCGTTTTCATACAAAAGAGAAAGTTCCCTTCGCTTTGCGACGCAGTAGGTCGACGAAAATCAATAGTGCAACCACCTGCTGTGTTTCTGGGGATTCAGCGCGCTGCTCTCAGGCACGATAGTTTTTTGGTTGAATTTAGTGTATACGAATTAAGATACAAATCAAATTACAAGATGAATCGTCGACAATCAGTACCAGAGCTGGAACCTTCTGCACCGCCATTTAGTCCAGTTGAGAAAAATCTACTTTCTTCACTTTCCCTTGATTCTGATACAGCTCCATCTGCACCTTTTCTTGAAAAATCTTCGTTTGAAAACCCAGTAACACAATTGGAATTAACGATATCAGCCAGGTTTGTATAAGTTAACATTAACATGCTTCCCCAGCATTGTATTACCTTGGACTTGATTTTACATGACTTTTTGAAACTCTTTCAAGATCGCTTTTGAACCTAGACCAACTGACCCATTCAGATCCGCTATGTGTAATATTTTTGCAAGATTCAACAACGGCTGGAGAATGGGTAGAGATAGGACGAACGGAAACAATTAGGAACGATTTGAATCCTGAATGGAATACCAAGTTTTTAGTTGACTACAGGTTTGAAGAGAAGCAGGTAATGCAATCCAATAGGTTTGAAATTATTATATATTTATCAAGTTAAATAATATTATTCGCACTTCCGTTGAAACATGTACGACAATACAATAGTATGTTAGAAATCTAACGTGATTATTCAGGGATGAATGAAACATCTTATGAAACAATATTATGATTACATAGATGCTCATCTTTACGGTTTTTGACAAGGACTGTGCCAAATACTCTCTTCAAAATCATGACTTTTTAGGCCGATTAGAATGCAGCATCGGGGAAATCGTTTCTGCCCCTCACTCAAAGGTAATTCCACAATAATTTACAGAAGAAATATAAAAGTACTAATATCAAAGATGTTTATTTTTTCTGCTACAGTTAACCAGGCCCCTAAAGCTTCCTTCCACCCACCAAAATGGAAAACGAGAATCCTCCATAAGCATAATTGCTGAAGAAGCAGGCGATTGCAAAAAATTCATAAGATTTCTCATACAAAGTTCCACTGCCAAATCAAATTCCAGTAGCAGCTCATCAATATTTAAACCAGATACTAATAAAAAATTGTTTATGAGCATTTTTAAGCAACTTACAGACGGGAGTTGGATTTTACTGCATCGTACAAATAGAGTCTTATCATCAGAGCATATCATCACTTTCCCCCCTGTCCGTCTCCGATATTCTTCCGTGTGCAGAATGGGAAATTTGGAAACTCCTTTACGGTTCCAATTGCATCAAGTTAAGCACAGTTTTAAAGGGAAAACATCTAAGGCAATTGGGGAAACTGTATCCAACTTTATTGAAATCTCTGAGAGTACGAGTGCTCATTTGTTAATAAATATAATGCTTTGTATTTGCTTAAAATATATGAAACCAATGTTCTCATTTTCATATCATAACTTTCTTTAGAGTTGAAGAGGGGTGGTTCTTTGGACCTGCAGTTTGGGGGCACAAACAATGCGCTTGACAAGTTCACAATCTCTGATTTTAAAATCGAACAAGAAAAAACTTTCATGGATTATATTCAAGATGGACTGCAAATAAAACTGGTTGTAGCGATCGATTTCACAGGTGAACTATTTGCATGGAAGTTTATGTAAAATATTTGATTTTTACTTCAAGGTTCTGAGTTATTATTTAAGAAAATAATATTTTCAATAATATGAATTCAGCATCGAATGGAGAGCCAAATTTACATTCTTCCCTCCATTATAAACACGGAAAGACGGATAATCCGTATGTGACGACTTTGAAAATAGTCGGTAAATAACCCACTGCTTCAATGCAAGTATAATTTATTTCGACTTTAGTTATTTATTAAAGTGAATGTCATTTTGATTTATTGAACAGGAGAAATTCTTGAAGATTATAGCTCATCAAAAGAGTTTCATGCTTATGGTTTTGGTGGTAAAGGGTTTCCGCTTGCTAATAGAGCGAATCACAAATTTCCATTGAATTTTAGTGAAACCAATCCAATATGTCAAGGAATTGAAGGTGTGGTGAAATCTTACTATCGAGCTCTCCAACGAGGTAGACAAATAATTAAAGCAGTTTACTTATAATGCTAGGTGCAACTAATTACCCGTATAAATATGCATCTTATACCTTTTTTGTGACTGAGCAGTGAAATTATTCTACCCCACTTGCTTTGCACCGATTATCAGAGAAGTGACCGAAATTGCAAAGTGTAACATGAAAAATTCCACTAACGAGTACTTTGTACTATTAATTTTGACCGATGGCATCGTCTGTGGTAAGTCTCACAATTGATAACAAAGCAATAATTTAAGCATTTTAAATCACTACATTATGTATATAATACATTTAATTAGATCCCGAAACAACTACTGATGCCCTAGTGGAAGCATCAGCAGAGGCCCCAGTTTCCGTGATAATCATTGGCATTGGAAATGAAGATTTTACCACTATGGAAAAATTTGACAGTGATGAAAAGCTTTTGAAAACTAAATCCAACAAATGTGCACAAAGAGATATAGTACAGTTTGTCGGTAAGCCGTTTTAAATAACATGTTATATAAATTGGTAAAGAACTTTACAACGTGTTTTAAATTTTAATTAAAATTATATTTTTCAATATTTCGTTTTCTTTTGTATCTCTGCAGAGTTGAGGAACTATGTAAATTTTAAGTCAGTAAAGCCAATTAGTGAAGGATCAAAAATAGCACTTGCTCGCGCCGTATTAGCAGAATTACCTCAACAAGTAGTGTCATGGATGAATTTATGCAATAGGGATTGATGTTGACAAACGAGATGAGATGAGATTTCCTGAGAGAAACGTTAACTTTCAAAGTGGACCATGATGCACTTCAATGCATCTTCGGCTAACGACTTTTCTCTTTCTACGTTGCTTTCAAAATTGTCCAGGGAAGATATCCGTAAATAGCACTATTAGCAAATCCCGTTATCTATACACATTTTAAATGAAGAAATAATAAATCAGATATTCAGCATTATTTTTAAAACTATAAATGTTGAGTCGTTTTGTTGAACTGATTTAGTGTATTTCTGAATCGAGCATTACCATTGCACATATCCGAACGCCAAATTTATCCGCGTCACTTCCATGTTTCAAAACAGAGATCATGAAGAAAATTCCAGTAATCAGGAGAATAAAGCATGCGCATATATGATAAACCATATCCTGAAAGACGGAGTACAGAAAATGTAGGTCACACACACGATTTCCAAAACTATAAAGATGTAGTTTAGATCGTTTATAAAGGTTTAGCTTTAAGAAAACTTACAAATCTTATAAGAGAACCTTCAATCATAATCAGACCAAACATTACCCCAAGAACAGAGAAAAGGGACAAGAGGAAGAAAATTACGACGAACGCCAAAAATGCCTGATCCCTTGAATCATTGTGTACGTACGAGATTGCCGTTAATATTAGGTCCAGTAGTCCTAATATCTGTAATGTTGCAATTTTACTGTATAATGTCGCACATTTTCACACAATTTGAAGCTCATATTTCTTAACAACTTTTCGTTATCATCTTACCACTGTAGCTAGTTTCAGCCTTTCTATAAAGCCAAAAAAGACATCCGAATTGAAGCGAATCCCCATTTTTTCTATTTCAGTGAAGCTCCGCTACTGAAGCTCACTTTCAGTACAACTATATTAATGAAACTATTTTGTACTATAGCTTTTAATTAATAATGTTCAAAGCAATTAACAGGAATGAAAAATATTTTGTACCAGAAACGCGAAATTTTATGGAATAATTACAAAGATTGTTTCATACAACGACACAAGAAGTGGAAAGTAAAATATTTGTTTACGCAGCGATGTAGTTGATTAATTTCGGCCAGCAAAAGGCAAATTTTCCCAGGTGTCATGACCAGTATTACTACAGAACGCAAAAGACAGAAGGGGGTAATTATCTTATCAGCCATGATAGTGAGAGATAGCGATAACATTAAACTAATTGATGCCACCGGAAACTTAATGCTTTTGTTCGGCAATATATTATTATATTGAGATTCTCATATGAATGGAGTGGATAGTAGGCGATTAAGTACATATCCCTGAAAATTGGATTTACTCTGCTCTGTTTGCATTGCGTAAGTACATTTCATACATGCATTGTAAAATGCCTAATCTTCGTTACTAGTTTTCGTCATTTTACCATCATGTATATACCTACAATAGCAATCTAGCAGTAAGTCAAGTGTTATTATGATCAGAGTCAACAGTTTGTCGGGAGGTAATTTTAGTCCATTGTGAGCAGGTTACTCAACTTGCTTATCATTCCATTTACCTTACTCATACTCTCTCTGGACAATGAACGTCAATCGGTGAAAAACATGCCAAAAATATTCTAACGCAAAACAATCACAACAGTTGCTTTGTCATTTTTAATACAGTTTATTCGAAACAGTCAATTCAAATTCAAACACACCAAAATTACAAAATACGTGTATGAAGTTTACATAATATAATATATTCAATTAGCGTCCCCAATATGCGAAAAACATACATTATTTTTTAACATTTAATTTTGAACATTATGCAGTTTGGAAATTCATTTCTCCTTCAGCACATGTTTAGTTGCATAAAATAGAAATTGGAAAGCGAAAGCGTTCATACGCTCCGAACTTCACAGCTACACGCTACACCTCCACTCCTGAGTCTGGATTCCAGTAAGATCATTCCGGCAAGTGCGTACAAAATTGAACAAAGGAAGCCAATGAACTGAAACAAAGAAAAAACGAGTACTTAATAAAGTGAATTGACGTACGTATTGCATACTTACTACACCATCATCATCACAATGAATAAAAACTCTTGAATAACTCATTAATTCATCGTACCAGCACAAAAAATCGCCTTGTCAAATAAAAACCGCAACCAAAGCAGCTATGGCCATTGAGGATGTAAACCGTGGACATCAGGAATTGGAATGATTCTCCCAGAAGGCACGCAGCGGCCAACAAATGGTAGATCACCTCCTAAAATAAAATGTAGTCTCAAAGTTACATATGCATGTCTACATACATTTTGCAACCATAAAAGTTTCCTTTCAATTAAATATTAAATCTATATAATATAACATTACGCAGAAGATCACAGGTCGCCAATTTTCCTGGATGCAACTGAGGAACAAGAGAAGAAGGTGGTTCACCGAAATGATGAAGCAGACACAAACGATAGACAGGTAGAGCTCATCCCCGACGTAAGGCCTGTAAACAGTTGATGTGAGGATAATGTTGATAAATCCAAGTACCTGTTAAAATGTAAAGTAAAGCACGAGGTCAGAGGTCATTTGGCATTGCGGTAAGTTACTACGTACGAAAGTGAACACATGAACTTCAAACATGTCATCAAGGGAAACCAGACTATAATGACCAATAATAATGACCTACCACTGCCAACAGCACCAATCTGAAGCGCTTCACGTTCAGCACGCTCAGATCTAAGCAAGGCATCTTGTAAGCGGTTTCGAATTTCAAGTCAAGTTGATAATGATAATTGTCGTCAGCGTTAGTACAAATCAATCACAATTTTATAACTTATCTTTTTGGAAAGACTTTAAATATGAAAAACGGAATAATGCCACTTCTTCGGTCCGGTCGGTACCAAAACTTGATAGATAACTACAAAACGGTTGTCCTTTTAAACTATCGCGTTTTTAGGTAAATTCAACTGTTACTCTGAGCTATCTCTATCTTCAACAATTACGTACAATTTAGAAAGACAAAATTAACAAATTATACAAATGCATCGCACAATAATACCTCTGTAATATGTAATTGCTTGCTTTGCCTTTGGTGCTTTGACTTTTCTTTTCTGCGGCAATGCATTTCTAGCATGCGTTTGGCCTCTTGAGTACCTTCTTGTTGAACCAAATTTAATGGAGTCGGCGTAATACTTACAAACATGAACACAAAGTCTTCTAATGATGCACGTTAATATTATTTTCATAGTCTTCAAATAGGTAATGATTGGTGAAAAGAAACATCTTTCAGTTTCATCAAACAATGAAATAAAGAATGAAAAGACAAGTTTTCGAATTGTTCCGAATTGTTTTATTTGGCCGAACAAGATGGGAATTGGCGATTAACAAGAAACCCAAGTTGAGTTTTTGCATACACCTCTGGTAAATGGAAACCGAAAATTATTAACGGGGAATGAAATTTTTGAAAAATTGTTGTAATATTCTCGTGTCGTGGAAATGAGCAGTCTATGATGACTTGATATTCTTTAAATTTCGCCTGCGCTTAGTTTGCCTATATCTTCGTCTGTATAATTGTTTGACGGGACGGGCTAATCGACACCAACTTTCACCACATTCTTTCGCTGTCTGACACACGTTTCCTCCATTTGTCTAAAAATAAGAATGACCATACAATACATATTATTTACGAATCATTTCATTAATTTATGCTAATATGAATTTTAAGAAGCTGTTGTATGTGAGCTTGATACCTTCCAATGATCAAGAAAGTAAAGTATGAACGGACTAGGAACGTTACTGCACTTGCGCCTTTGTATCACCGGCGGTGGTGGTGTTCCAGTTGTTGAATTATTTACAACTTGGACAGGCTCAGCTCTCAGTTGACAGTTGTCAGCATTCGAACTCGACGACGGTGCCGACGGTGGGTTTTCATTTTGTGTCAAATTGTTGCTGGAAACTCTCGCTCTCTTGGCATGAAGAACATGATTCATTTGGCAAAGATCTAATTTTCTTTTTCTCTGCATGTCTTCTTGCGTTGGGCAACTGGGCAAGGTCAGAATGACAATGCTCATGTTATCTCGGCTGCCCTGGTTGGTGAGAAGAGAAGGAAAATTATTTTAATTATTGGGGCAAAGAAAGATACATGACGATCGCTGAGTCTTTTTTTTGTAACATTTTAATTTTGGTAACAATAGACAAATATCTTACTTTTAGAAGACAATGATCTACAACTTTGTTGCATATAAGCTTGAGATTCTTAGTTTTCATCATTTGATTTTTTATAAAGGTCAGTAGTTCAGAATTTGACATGACATCAAAGACTCCGTCGCATGCCAGGACAATGAAATTGTCTGTTTGGTCATTTCTTTCAATAATGGTTATATCGGGCTGAGGACTAACCAGTTGATCACACTGACCCTTATTGGCATTATTTTTGTATCGAAAATCTCCCAACGCTCGAGATACAGCCAAACCACCATTCACTCTACAAATGCAAATCATAATGCCCCGTAAACATGTTGTCTTCTGATTAGTATTTTTGCCAAAAAAATGTAAAAAAAAAGTTTTTCTAATCCTGAAAAGCTATGAAAATATGGAAATCTACCAACCTATCATTGTTCACCCATCCACCAGCACCTAGAATTCTTTTTCTCTCAGTTTTTGAAGTTGGCTTGTGGTCAGTTGTAGAGAAGCCAACCTTCTCTTGCCGACAAAGAATGGCTCGAGAGTCACCACAGTTAGCAATGTAATAATGAGTTTCCGTTACGAGCACACACACTGCTGTGGTGCCACTGTCATCATCTATGAGTCTACTTTTTCGCATGGTATTATCAAGTGTTAGAAACGCTTTGGCAATGCTGTCCTTGATCCTCCGTTGTCTATCATCTCCGTTTACATTGTGAATGCATGCACCAGCCTTTTTATCAGAAATGTTTCTTAAAATTCGTTTTGTTAAATTCTTGGAGGTGTAGGTCGACACCTTCTGGCCACCGTGACCATCAAATACCCCTGCGAACGCCCATTGCCTCATTTCGCCTGGCAAAGCTAACGATACTCGGTGAGAGTCTTCCATCGTATTTCGCCAGCCCTGCATGGAAGCCACTGCATAACGCAATCCATTTTTCTCTCCACCGGCGTTTTTCTTCTTTATAATTGGTCGTCGATTAGCCATGATTGTGTATGAAATTTAGTATGGATTTGGATTTGACAATGATTTAGAAGCATTCGTAGGTCGTATGTGTATGATAGCTACTACTGGTACCTAAACCTATTTACTGGATACATCGAAATGGATACTGGAGCCTAAACGACTATCGGACGGAGACCATTGGATTCAAAATATTTTAGATTCAAAAGCCACCCTCAATATAAAAACCATCATACCATGACAATCATTTTAATTTTAACCGTTCATTGCGGCGAGGATGGAACATGACATGGAACCGCAGAAAGAGCAGAAGGCAGAGAGGATGCGTCAGAACCATTTTGTAAAGTAAACTAGAACCGGCACGGCCGGTCCCCGGCACCCGTTACACGGGCGGGAGCCAGGTTACAATAAAGTAACAGCCTACATGAGAGTGCAGCATACGGAAATATATTTACGATCAATATACATATATTTAAATTCTACTATTTCAAGCCATGCATTAGTTAGTATGCGCACATACGTATCTATTACATCTACATCTATCTATTACGTATCTAGCGTGAAAGTCAACAACTTCCAGCTTCTTGCTGCACAACAACCAAGCTTACATGGCAAGGCGGCATGCATAAAGGATGTTCGAAAGCCAGGGGGATGAATGTCCGTCACCGGACACGCCCAGTTACCGTAAATTGAGAAACCCTAGACGCGGGGGACTCGAAAAAAGTGCCTTTTCTGGATACCTTTTATGCAAAACGCTGAAGGTTTCCATAAAACCAAAGTACCAATCAATTTCTCTTAATAATTTTCCCCGACACGGTCATTTAAAAATTATAATCTTTGAAGGGATGTCGCAGTCAGGGGTTGAGGAATTGATAGGTGGTTCTTTCACAAAATTTGTTCAGCTGTTTATTCTCTATCTGAATCAACAATAAAAATTTCGGACATTTTCCCACCCCTGATCTGGTTTTTCGACCGTAGCTCCGCCGGACGAGGGGGGTCCGCACTTTTTATTGCGGATTCGGAATCTACGCATGAAGTTGTCCCTGTATACTTAATTTCAGCGAATTCTACCGTAAGATTTTTCGGCGTCTAAATTATAATATGTATTTATAATGAAATCATAATCATTACCCACTGCTAACTACCAACTTCGTGACTTTCGTTAAACGCTATGAGCTCATTCACTTTTAAGTTAAAGCTCTCATAAAATACAACGACGGAATGTTTTCTACCTCATGGAATATTTGGTGGATTTATGAAGAGATAAACATTTTTTATTAGTGTAAAGGTTTAAATTAGGTACCTACGGTGTGAATAATAATGCGATTTGTCCATGTAAACTTTACTTAGTAATACGTGAGTAAATACTTTGGTTGCAGTTTTATAAGATGTCACAGCATAAAAACGATTAAAGATGCGTGTAATAACCAATGCCGATAAGTTGTATGGAAGTATTCCTGCTAAGAATGTCATCATAAACAAGTTTAGATATTTTGATTAGTTCATTTGGAATGATGACATCATCCCACAACATTTGGCAATGAAAATTAACAATTGTGATGAAATCATCATACCTTGTTCACGTCTTCACATAAACAACTTAAACAACAAAGCCTTCAGTCGCGTTCACACATAAAATCAGGATTACATACCTTCTTTTACAATATCTCTCATACCTCTCATGCCATATTGTACATTGCCAATTTATAATATCACTTTCATGCGGTATAGATATACATATACTGACGGCAGCATGCATATAAGCCCGTTTTCCATTTTCATTGCAATAATTAGTGACTCGTGCATTTAGCCTTCCTTCTTGCCTGTATTTTTGGTCTTCATATTACAAAAACAAACATCAGCAAATAACATCTTTGTGCACCAAGCTAACTGAGACTGAGAGTTTGAAATGTAGAGAAGATGGGCACAAATTCTTGCAGAGTTAGTTCTCTTCTCTGCAAGAAACTGGACGGAAGGCCAAGGCCAATGATGTATGTATGCCGAAATGAAATATAGGTAAGGCAACACTAACGAAGCGAGGATGCGATGTTAATTCGTACGATCTGATACGAGGATTCTATAATGCAGTGATGACTTTCAGCACAGCATCAGTCATAGAATCATAGCCTCAGGTAAATATTATTTTGTACAGTTGACTAAAAGTGCTGGATACTGGATTACTTAGGTATTCATTTTCTTCTCGTCTCGTCACCGCTGCTGTCTTTGCTCTTACTAACTTAGTGTAACACTGTCTGTTCTGTTCTGACTCATACTGACTCCACTCCAATATAAACTTTCATTCTAGTACTAGTTGAGAGGTGACGTAACGCGTTTTATCACCAGGATGACCCTGGACATTATATACGGCTGAGATTACTCTTGCAGATGCAGCGTCTTAACGTAATGCTAGAATAGCATTCACTTATACTCTTTACGCCTACGGACTGAGAGAGTTTTGCAGTATTAGATCTAATTCTAATATTACTTATAGAAATAGTTTGTATTTGCGAGCTGCACCTTATATCCGAAACGAAGGTACTATAATCTCACTGGCATGTCATTTGCATGAGAACATCTTATGTTTATGCAGTGATTGTGCTTATATATGATCATTTTCAAGTGTAACCAGCGTCCAGAGTAGAGAGAAGCAATTCAAGTAAAAAGACAATTACTGGTAGTCATTTTGCATAGATACTGGTTTGCCTCACATGCCTTACATGAATACTGCAAACTGCAATACGGCATTTCTTCCCTTCCCAACTGGCATTGTGGCATTACACGTGTATAGTCAGATTATAGCTAATATAGATAGATCACTCGTTAGTTTGTTCATGTAGTTTGTATAGTTTGTAAATAATGGCAAAAGCGGTTCGTCATTACTAAAGCTATTTGAGTGATATTTGCTATAAACATTAGTCACCGCTCTCATTTCGTCTTTAGTAACAGCGCGACAACGACAACACTAACTGTCTCTCTTAATTGCCATTGACAGTCCGAGGAACTCATACCGACGACAAATTTGCTACGTGTCCAAAGAAAGGAGAAGAGCATATTTAAAAAAATATTCTAATTTTATTTTTTAAAGGAAGTATTTACTCCAATAAAAATGGGTCTACAATCAAAGGTCGAACTGAGGCTCGCAGCTAAGTACGTAACCTAAAACTATCATCATCTTCGTATAATCTTGCATGTCATGTAATGTAGCGTCTGTTTGGAAATAAATTTGAAACTTTGTTTGTGAATACGTAGAAATCTCATTAATCGAGACTCGACTTCAAAATCGGATCCATTTTGTGTGATCCACATAAAACAGCCCCACACTAACGAGTACGTGGAAGTTGGTCGGACTGAACACGTTACCGACAATCTCAATCCAAAATGGAATATGAAGTTTGCTTTTGATTACCGCTTTGAAGAGCGACAGGTTAGCGTGCTGTTCCATTAATCACTATACAATAGAGATACTGGTTTTTGGCGATGATTGATGGTTTGATTTGAAGTAACATTAATTTGTCAAACATGACTTTTTTAGGAGGTTAAATTCACTGTTTATGACTGGGATAGTGATAAAAAAGAACTTTCTGCCCATGACTATTTGGGCAGCACCGTGACAAGCTTGGGCGAAATTATTTCCGCTCGCTTCAGCAAGGTGAATTATACTTACGAGCTGCTTCCGACGCATAATACTTTTATCAACATGGAATGAATTTTATCTCAAGCAAAGGGCAATTGTAATATAAATTTGCATATTTGATGTAGTTTGAAAGGCCCCTTGAACTTCCCAAAAAGTTGGCAGGAAAATCCAACAACTCCACTTTGATCATCTACTCCGAAGAGCTTGGCCCTAGCCAAGATACGTACCAACTTACCGTCAATGGCAGAGGCTTGGATAAAAAGGATTTTCTAGGGAAAAGCGACCCCTTTCTGATCGTGTCCAAGCAGACCGATGAGAATGAGTGGACACAAGTGTTTGTTACCGAAGTTATCAAGAAAACCTTGGATCCTGACTGGCGACAAATTACTGGAGAAGTTGGTACACTCACAGGAAAAAATCCAAATAGAAAGCTTCTCTTCCAAGTTTATGATCATGACAAGGATGAGAAGCATGATTTGATTGGGCAGTTTGAGACTACTTTTCAAGAACTGAAAAACTGTAGGTTTTATATTTGAACAAATGGCATATGGAATTTTAAAATACTATGATGATATGCTATTTTGTAACAATTTGCTTTCTTATTTAAACTAGCGACAGCGAGCAAAAGTACCAGCTTCCCATTAATTAACCCCAAGAAGAAGGAAAAGAAGAAGGGCTATGAAAATTCTGGAGTTTTGAATGTCGTTTCATTTCAAGTTACCGAGCGAAATTTTACCTTTCTTGATTACCTGCAAAGTGGAATTGAACTTCATTTCACAGTTGCTGTCGATTTTACTGCAAGCAACAAAAATCCAAGAGATCCTGCCAGCCTTCATTGCATCTTACCGAATCAAGATAATCAATATACAATGGCAATTAAGGCAGTCGGTGAGTCATTTATTTCTGAGTATTGTTTTATTTGTAAACGTGAGCATAATATTTTAAAAACTTTGTTCATTGATTAAGTTAATAATTTCATATTTATTCTGTCCTAACCAGGGGGAATCATTCAAGACTACGATACCGACCGGTATGCTTATTTATTTCTTGAAATGAAAATTATCAATTAGTTAATAGTATTCAAAAATTCATGACATTTAAAATTTTATCAGGTTCTTTCCGGCACTTGGATTTGGAGCTAAAATACCTCCAAGCACTGAAGTGAGCCATGAATTCTTTTTAAATTTTAACCCGCAAAATCCCTTTTGCCAAGGAGTAGATGGCATCCTTGAGGCTTATCAGAAAGCGTTAAGCACTGTTCGACTGAGCGGTCCTACTTACTTTGCCCCCGTCATTAATCATGTTGCGAAATTCGCTTCAACATATAAAGATGGAAGCAACTACTTTGTCTTGTTGATTATTACTGACGGCATGATTTGTGGTAAGCTACATGTGTTTATAAGAGACTATCATGTCAATTAGTTCAGTCTTTTTTAAATTTTGAATATCTAATGATTCAATGATCCATAATGATTCATTAGACTTGGAACCTACAAAGGAAGCCATTGTTGCAGCGTCCAGTCTTCCATTGTCCATCATAATTGTTGGAGTTGGAGATGAAGATTTTTCATCAATGGAGTTTCTGGATGCTGATAAACGCGTACTTAAGAGTTCTACTGGGACACCTGCTGCGAGGGATATTGTCCAGTTTGTTGGTAAGCTTCATATTAAACCCCTAATTTTGCTTTAAATCCTTCAATAAATCGTCAATGTCTATAAACAAATCATGAATAAACATTTTATTTTCAGCTTTGCGAGACTTCTTGGGAAAACATGGAGAAAATCACGCAGCAGCTAGGGAAGATCTGGCCAAGGCTGTGTTGGCAGAAGTTCCGACACAATTCATGCAGTTCATGTCTACTAAACAGATAACTCCTTTGTAAAGCCGTTGGCCACTGCATTTTTGCATCCACTGCACTGTTTCCACCAAAAAATTATTTCTTTCAACCAATTCCATTTATGATTTGCTTGAAATATCTACTTCCTGCACATTTACCAATGAATTATGAAGCTTTAGTATTTATTGTATTTTCTTTTTGAATGCAAGTGTGAAGTGTTGTATGTAATTTTGAATTGTTATGATAAATTGACCTTAAAATTGCATATTATGTTATGCATGATAGACTTTAAGATGGAAAACGATAAGTAATTCGTACACTAAAAAGCAGCCAACTAAAACATGTCACGAAGTGCCAATGAGAGACATTCAATTCATTTTTAAGTGTAAAAGAAGATTGTATATATATTTTGCTTTTAATGTTCACTACTGGTTTTCAAAAACTGACAACTGTTACCTACTACAGACTGACATGAGACTGGGCGACAACTCAATATTAGCGTTGCGCTATTGGGTTGATAATGCATTAATTAATTGGTGTCGGTGCCTTATAATGTTATAAACTATTCTACATGAATCTGATATAGACTATAATATAGTATTGATTTTGTTTACATCTTAACGCATTACATTCACTTTTTTGACATTTTGAGTATTAAAAAATTGCTTTTACAAACTATGTATTATAAATGGTGCTATTTTATGTACTTGGGTTTTCATTGAATAAAAATTGACATTGTAAATAAATAAAAACAAAAATAGGAACATCCTAATCGGTCGTTGCTTTGCTGAAAGAAGTTCTAATTTCTTGTGACGTACAACGTACAAAATTCATACCACTTTTATGTTTTTACGTATTTGCTGGAAAGAAAGTAGGCAGCTAAAAGAACGGAAAAGTAGACGAAGTGAAAAGGGAATGGTTATTGAGACGTAGAACATAGTACTACAGAGTACAATGCCCTAGTAGACCGAAGACCGAGTGCATATCCAGTGTGTATGTATATTTACTCATGGAAAAGGTTCAACTACTTCTTCCAAAAAAAACTTTCGGAACATCGTCGACATTTTCTCGGGAAAAAGTATTCCAATCTATGTGTACCGTATCTACATATGAAAAAAGCGTTAGAGATGTGTGCTATTGGTGTTATAAACATTTAGTACAGCATAAACACAAGATGTAAAATAGTTATGTTATGTTGTATGAATGGACATTCGTCAGTCCGTACAGGATACAGGAAAGTCCCATTACCGGATGTGGCTTTATCACTACTGCGTGTTCGATCACTATCAAATTCTCCACGTTTACGTTCGCTTGTTTGTTTATTTAGTAGTCGATCACTTCTGTAACATGTATGTACATTGTATTATAAGTGCACCAGCGACCCAACAAGATGCCATTGTCAAGATAAGGAGAATATCGATTTCAATGTTCTCGTAGTAATTTTACTATTATGGACAAACAAGAACGTGCGTACAGATGTTACTTCATCTAAATATTTTAGTAGTGTCCTATGCTGTCCGTTTGAAATGCTCACACCTGTTGAAAATACAAAGATTTAAAATTGGTTTCGATTTCATTCTTGACGTCAGTAAATAAAAGCCTTTTATATTACTACAGTACGATCTGCTTTGTTTGCCACTGCAGTTCAATTTTCGACATTCCAACTTCGCTAGAGCTTCATCATTGTTCGCGCTTCAACTTTTGCGTCATCCACATGAAACGGTAAGTTCAGACTTTTTTAACTAATAATATCTGTTCACATAGAACTTAATTTAGGTTGCCTATTTCGATCTGTCCTAGTCGGTTAGTCATTAAATGCACAAATGCATGTATGTACAAACTTGCAATCCAACGTCACCATTGATTGTATGAAAGTTTGTTTCACTTTAAATTATGTGCAATGACGTGTTTGTACGAACGAGAGTGGTGCTAGCGGTGGGTGTGTTTTAAGAGTAGATGTTTTAAAAACGTCATAGTTTTTTGCTTAAACCATTTGGCCACCAACCAATACTGACGTGTGCTCCAGTTCACAGTTTTGTCTTTCGCGTGTGACAGTGACGTGTAAAGATGTACATATGTTGTAGACTTCCTGTTTTACTATGTTCATTGAGTATGCTCTGAGTACTGTATCATTTATTTCTATTGCGCATATAGATTCCATTAAACTAATTATGTATTTCTGTGAAAACCATACATTCACTCCATCTCATTAAACTGTGTTCAATATAAGTAATTCATGGATGACTGACCAAATTGTTTATCCTACAACTGATCCTACATATAATGTTTGCGTAAATTTATAACGTTTATGCCATGGCATGGATTTTAAAACATCAGACAAATAATATACGAACGAGTGTAGTTTTTTCATAATACAGATATACACTTGACATGGCTTTCTCGCCAAATTCATGAATAATGGATCCTTATTAAGACATTACAGCACAAAGTTAAAATAAGACACAATGAATGGATAACAATATTTGTAGCTGGATTTACTAAATCTGATTTAGCATACTGTGAATCCCACGAAGCTACTTGAGATTGACTTATGTCTAGAATTAAAACTTCATTGTCGTTATTGTCAATATCAATCCATAATATGATAAGCTCTGATGCTCAATGCACACGGTCATAATATCTGTCGTGTCATAATATCACTCTAGAGTTTAATAAATTATGCACATCCTAAAAACGTGTAAGGTGACGGTGCTGCTGTGACAAACTGTTTAAAAGAGAAAGCAAGGATAAAGAAAACGTCCAGCATTTGTCTGGAGTGGAGTGCATATACCTTAACCACAAACCACATACGTAATTATTTGCTGATGTGATAAGTAATGCGTCTCTCCTGGCGATATTTAAGGATGTATACCGTACTAACGATCATCATGAAAAATAATCCCATTTAAAATACATAGTAACTGAACTCAATCTACCTCCGGGAGGTGGATAGCAACCACTTCTTTGGACGAAAACTCAATTATCTCTGGAACCGTTCGAGCAATCCAAAATTCCTCCGCACAGTAAGTACTCTAAAGTCTTGGGAGCACGAATCCATCGAATTCATTATTATACAATATAATACCGCTGAGGAGTGTCCAAAACTGTGTTTGTAAATTTGGTTGTACCGTTTTGGACACTCCTCAGCGGTTTTATTTTGTATAATAATGAATTCGATGGATTCGTGCTCCCAAGACTTTAGAGTACTTACTGTGCGGAGGAATTTTGGATTGCTCGAACGGTTCCAGAGATAATTGAGTTTTCGTCCAAAGAAGTGGTTGCTATCCACCTCCCGGAGGTAGATTGAGTTCAGTTACTATGTATTTTAAATGGGATTATTTTTCATGATGATCGTTAGTACGGTATACACCCTTAATTAGTAAAAATGCAAAAAAACGTATCCATGAAGTGACATTGCCATTTCCAACTGGTTAGTATTTTTTCACGCAGAATCAGAATATTACCTATGCAGATATATGTAGGCGCAGGAACTGTAGAATCAAAATACTCGATCACACTCTAGTCTGAAGAGTACAAATTATATAGTTTAGGTACCTGCAGATTGCACATTAAAAAACTTAACCGTCAGAAAGCGCATCTTTTGTTAATAGTTCAGGGAGATTGTGCATTGTTATGCAAAGTTCAGTGAATGTCAAAACTCAATACGCAGAGTGACTAGGTAAGGTCTTCTTCCTACCTGTGTGACTATGAATCATCGTTCCTTGATGCGCAATCCATCCTTCCAAAATGGTAACAGTTCGTTGCTTCGCTGGTTCGTACGTAAATAAAATAGTGTTTGTCATAGTGCATCATGGCATCATGTGCCTATTATAACGCGAGTTGCCATTTTGCGTGCAACAACTTGCATTGTCTATGAAAATAATATATTGATATGGTATGATCGCGCATCGTCCATCAAAGCTGAACTCCGAACATCTCTAATCTCTATAAAATTTCATGGGGACGTGGACAACTATTCGCCGTATTGACTCCATTGACGTCACTACGTCTTGCTAGAACACATGTGTACATGCATACATGTGAGTGTTAGCAGGTATTCACTATTATCTCAACTACGTCATTCTTTTGACAAAAAATAGGGCAAACAAAACTATTAGTAATTCGATTTGCAGCAAAATGCCATTTAGTTTTTAGTCCATTTTTACTTGTTCTTATTAAGAGTTTTAAGTTGATCGGAATGCACAACTTATGTTCCTTATTACACGTTGTATATTTGAACAGCTATATACGGAAGCGTATTGCGGTAGAAGAGATAAGTATTAACTTCGTAAATTGCACAAGACAATTTGTGTAAGATGATATCGCTCGTGTTCATAATATTTGTAACAACAACAAAAAAGGCAACGAGTATTCTGGATTAGCTACAAGATCCAATCCAGACTCCAAAGACGATCGTCTTTCCAAACTCGTGTGAAGCTCTGTTGTGCTACTTGTGTTGGTGTTAGTAGTAATGAAAGAATAGAATACGAAGTTCTCCTTACTTACTGGACTACAACGACGACGGCTTACTACGCGTAAGAGCGGCCTTCTCTGAAGATAACTACACGCAAAAATTATCAAACTGTAAAAGCAGCAGAAGAAGTGTAGACGAATTTCTTCTCATTTTAACTTTTGTGACACAAACATTTCATTTCATTTAACATTTTGTACTTCATACTTGGGTTTCCTATACGTCTTGCTACTAGTTCATAGACTTGTTAGTTAGATTTTTAGACTATTTAGGCAAAAAATTGAAAGTTTCATTTGGGCGACTGTTTATCCGCCTCCTTATTGTTGCAAACGTTGAAAGTGAATCCGATATCTGGGATTGGAGGTTGTTAAAAATCAAAACGCTACACTACCCGTCAGGGGCGATCCATAAAATACGTAACGCAAAAAAACGGATTTTTGGACCCATACACCCATACCGTAACGCAACCGTAACGGCCGTCTCAACCCATACACCCCTTATCGTAACGTAACACACTTAAGTCCATATGTATACAAATAAAGGCATATAAATGTGCAAATACATGTGACAAAAGTGTTAGCATAATTTTTTATAACATTAGGTTGTAAAAATATATCGCAAACAAAACATTCAAACAAACCAGGTTATAATTCGCTGCCATATATCATCCCATTACTCATTCATTCAATTATTTAAATTTGTTGTTTGAATATATTGTTCAGTAATACTTTGACTGTGAACCGTGAATTCAATTCGTCTTTAAGCACAAAATGTTGGTCATTGAACACTCAAGTTGCTCTTGCTTCAACACTTGCTCCCACTGCATTGTATACGCTGCATCAGTTGCAGTTGGTCTCCGTCTCAATTTCATAAGAATGAAAGGGTTCATATCAGTTGACACCGGCAGTATTCAGTGTTCCATGCACATTTTCAGATATTGCTTTAACATCTTCTAAGAAGCATGAAACTGTCCTCAAATATTTCGAGAAGGACTAGTACAGACATCAAAAGTGAATGACCCGCTATTTCGAAAGGAACTTCTTTTGATTGCTCCTTCTTTTATTAACGTTTGCTGGTAGGATGTGTCGTAATCGGCACCGATGACATTTTCATTGATTGGATTTAATGGAAATGAGATTATTGACTAATTTTGCAGCCTAATTTTTGGGAATATTCTTTTAAATTTAAACAGTGATTTGACCATTTCGTTCATTTATTTTACGTTTGTTTAACGTTTTCGTACGTTTCATGCGTTCAGTTTCAAGTTCTCAATTTCTTCGGAGATATTTACAGCAAAGGCTTCATTCTCTGTCAACAAATTCCAAATTATTGAAACATTCGTTTAATTGACGTGATTGAATTTGGGAGGAGATAATATGCAGGCTTTAAAGATGTACATTTTTAGCCGTGGCTTTAACTGATTTGTTTTGCACTTTCCCGCTTTATATTAAAAGACTTGCGCGAACAGACTACTAAAACAACCATTAGAGTAGCAGACCAAAGAGGTCACCAACCAGGAGAATATATAAAGCAGACTCACAAGAGAGACCGGCCTAAATGTATAGAGAAGTCAGCGCTGATTGCATTATTTTTTATACATCTACATTGAGAGCGGTGTGCACCAAATTTTTACGTGTTCTAATTTGTATGCATTTAAAATTGTGGAAATTTAGTACGTTACGTAACGCTTCGACCTACCCCATACCCCCATCCCCGTATGCTACCGTAACGCTGAGGCGTAACCCATACACCCATCCCACTGCGTTACGTATTTTATGGATCGCCCCTCACTCTATACAAAATCGTTAAGGTAAGAGATGTCAGACAAACAAAATGTAGGTTGTTTTTATGTCGAACGGTTGAAGCTGACATTTTTTTGGTGGATAATTATTTACCGGGAACAGTAATAATTTATATTGTTAGTCCGATAGAAGCTAAGATAATTCAACATGGGCTTTTGACTAATTTTGATCCTTGATTGTTTCGTATCAAAATTACTTGCAGAAGTCTTCTACTTAAAGGACCAGCTAAATAGTAAACAGAATGTACAATCCCAACTATCCTCCGAATGGGGCAAGTGCACCACCAGGCCCAGGATATCCTGCTCCGCAAGGTAATCACAATGTTCCACCTTACCCCACCGCCGGGTTTCCAGCTCCAGGGGCAATACCCGGAGCGGTACCGAGCTTTGCCACAGCTCCTCCTCCTCAGCAATTTGGAGGCTACCCGTACGCAAATCAAAATTCAATGAGTGCTCCCCCTCCACCACCTTATTCTGGAGGTTCCGTTTCTATTCCTAACGTGCAGTCTGGCGTGCCTCAGGGAGTAGGAACAAATGCCAATGCAACTGGACAGTTCTCAATGCCCACATCCCGCGTGGAACTCACAATTTCAGCCAAGTAAGTAAAATCCCTTTTCAACAAGTCTTTAGTTAGCTTCACTTAATTTTGCTTTTCATTAAAAACGAAGTGCAAATGGCATCCAAACAAAATGCATAAATTGAATAAGCATTATAGACACATACAGTAAAATTTCAGTTATGTTCCCAGTGCTGACTATAGGCTAAACGCTTTTACGCTGGCTTGCAACAAAAACTGCGTGGCAGTTGATACGTAGAAGTTTAGTTCAGCTCCGTAGGTAGGATTTGTCATAGTTTATCTTCCTTTTAATGTCCAATGAAACATCGATTAGCTGTTGCTATTTTAGTGAAATCCACAGTACCCCGGCATTAATTAATTAGTCGCTTAGTTTACCAGTGCTGTCCATAATCCAACATCATTTCATAGTATCTTATCATGAAATCATGCATGCTAATATTATGCTATTCTAATCTTACTGTGGATTGTTGGAAGGTTTCATTTCATTGCAAAGCGGATCTCATCATGACGGAATATCGTTTCCTAAAACATGTTCCGTTACATACTCAAGTAGCATATAATAATGTTTTTAAACACGCCCATCATCGTTGCTTAATTGAGTCATCGACTGTCAATAATGATATTATGACATGCATTATTTATTTGCATTAATAATATCAAATTCTACTTTTCGCGGTAGAAGTTAATTGATTTTTCCAAGAAAGTTCCTTAAGGAGGCAGGCTGTAATGGCACGTTGGTTGTAGCCAGGCTGTAATGCTTTCCTATGATTCATCTCAATGAACTATATATGGAACCTTTCTTTTGACTCGTGTCAGCCAACCAGGGAAGGGGAGTTCCGGAGTTCCAGAGAGAGTCTCTTGGAACTCACCTATCTACTTGTGACTTGGTCAATGGTATGCACTGCATACTATGCAGTAGCAGTATGCATTGCATGTCTCATCATTATCATCTCATGGCTTGCTATAGACGAATATACGCATCCAATCTCGCAATTCCCCACTTCCATGGCTTGCTCTTCGCGTCAAGATAAAACAACAAAATTGTTCTGCCGTCTCTGCTGTGAAATTGTGAGCAGAGAATGATAAACACTGCATTAGTTGTTGTTGTCGGTCGAACGTTCATGCACGTGTGCGTAATTTAATTTAATTGACAGCGAAAGTTTCTAATTTTGCCAATAATTTAGCAGTATCATTTTGTTAAAATTAGTTTGGCGACGCCAGGGAGTTTAGCGCAGTTTAATTGTCTTGAGTCTGCGGAGAGGTCATAACGTAACAACAGGTAGCTCACTGACCCGTTACAGGATTTCAATTTAGAGTTTGTTTTGACTATTAAGTTAGCGACCGATTGTTGAATTTTGTTTGAGGAGGTGTTAACGTCGTGTCAGTAAACACGAATAGTAGTATTAATAATTGGTCTAATTTGCGTTTGAAAGAGAAGTTAGCCAAAATGATTATTCCGGTCCGTTGTTTCACCTGTGGGAAGGTGATTGGAAATAAGTGGGAGGCGTATCTGGGATTACTCCAAGCTGAGTACACTGAAGGGTATGTAGTAGATTCACTGCAGAAGAATATTAAACAAATTATTATTGTTAGTCAAGAGATGTACAATTAAATGACCTGGATAGAACAGCGAGTAATTTTGTTGTAAAATTGGGATTTGTAGTGACGCACTGGATGCATTGGGGTTAAAGAGATACTGCTGCCGAAGAATGCTGTTAGGCCATGTGGATCTGATTGAAAAGCTTCTTAATTACGCACCGCTGGAAAGATACAATTAAAAGTACCCTGAAATGAAGACGTTAGAATATTTATCTGTATTGATATTAGGATACTTTTTGGTATTTTATTTTTGTATGTACAGTGTATAATACAGCAAAATAATTTTTATTTGCGATGAACGGTGATCCAGCAGGAGTTCTGATTCTTATCTTGCCTATACTTTTCGAACATTTATTTGATGAAATTATTAATTAACTGTATTAATACGTAGTTAAGTTCCAATTTTGTGTAATAAAATAATTGTTCTTCATGACCTGATAACTTCTGATGAGACATTTTTAGTAAAGATTCCTGACGACCGTCTGATATTAGTTAATTTGCTTATTTCGAATGAAGAAGCATAATTAGATTACATGCATTTAATCTATAGGTTTGCATGTCGTTATTTTGTGATGTGTATTTTTTATATTTTTGTGTGTTAGACACAACAGACAAACAATCATAACATAATATTCCTCCGTCATAAAACATATATGTACTGAATTTGACATTTGCATGTTTTGTGTAAATAAAAAATAACTTCATGGTGTATTTAGAGCTGTTGGCATATATATGTGTGTATAGGTAATTACTTTCATATTCATACCTCGATAATTCATGGGATCTAAAACTGTTCCATTTCATTATTTTTCGTGAATTGCAGTTGCACTCGTGATATATGTATGTATTTACTTTGTTTGTTCATGTCCCATTAAAACTCATGATAATCTGCTCTTCTTACCTTAATCATGACTACATTTGGGCATTTGTACATATGTGTTGCACTTTGCACTACTATACATGTTACTATTTCATAATTGGTAGCACACCTGGTTTCGGTTGGCATCAGTACTATCAGCGCTCATGCAATGCATTTGTCACGCATTAGGTTGAATGCAGCGCAGACATAGATAAGGCAGTTATCGGCAATGATTACCTTCTCTAACAGCATCAAGTAGTGCAATGTGAGGAATGAATGAATGAATATTGTAGATCCAAGCATTATGCAGGATGCATCGTACTTTTTCTGATGATGGGAGACGATTATGTCTTTCCAGTCAAGTGGATAATCAGGATAATATTTAGCTCGGCTAGCCATAACCCATCCATTGATCGAGCTGCAGTTGCAACTTCTTCACTCTCATTTAATTTAGCAAATAAATTACATATAATTCAAATCTCATCATCACCGTCTTGATGAATATAAGATTAAAATGAGCAACGCTGAAACTATTACTAAAGCCAATTGTGTTGGCCCACGACCATTAGGACCTGGCCCTAGTAGAATATTCTCCTTAGTAGAACTTAAGGTTTCGTGCGGGTAAATTCGCACACTTTGGCTTTCGCTTTGTGTGCAGAGGAGTATTACATAAAGAATGAAGATCTGTAATGTTTCATTTTGTTTATATTTTTCGCTTATTTCAGGAGTTTATTGGATCGCGACACTTTTTCAAAGTCAGATCCTGTATGTATTTTATATCAGAAGGATCTTAGGACCAACCAATACATTGAAATTGGTCGCACAGAACAGATTAAGAATAGTCTAAATCCAGCATGGAACACCAAATTCACAATGGAGTATCGATTCGAAGAACGACAAGTAATTGATTATTTACTGATTTAATAACCAATATATTACAGTTACACCATTCTTTTCAGAAAAAATCGTAACATTTTGTGATTTACTCTGATAGGTTGTAAAGTTCTCAATATATGACTGGGATGGGAGCTCTCACACTGTTGAAGCTCATGATTACTTAGGATCCCTAGAATGTAGCTTGGGCGAAATAGTTGCTGCTCCAAACAAGAAGGTATAATATTAGTCGTAATCGTAACACCTTCCAGGGACATTTAATTCAATGTTCCGCGTAGCTTCAATTATAGCAATTTGTTACTTATAATTAATTTCAGTTTGAGCGCAATCTTAGTCTCCCTCCTGGGTTCCCTGGAAAGTCTTCTCAAATTGTGGTGCAAGCAGAGGAGTTGGGTACTAACAAGGAAGTGTTGTACATGAAAATGCACGCCAGAAATTTAGATAAGAAGGACTTTTTCGGAAAAAGTGATCCATACGTTCTCATTGCTAAGAAAATGGATGACGGTACTTGGACGAATGTACATAAAACTGATGTCATTAAAAATACACTAAATCCAGACTGGACGCCATTTTCTATGCGTGTCATTTCCCTAACCAGTGGAAATCCCGATAGGCCCTTGCGATTTCAGGTATTTGACTGGGATAATGATGGCACGAGTGACTTCATTGGTGAATTTCAGACATCATACAGTGAAATACAGTCAAGTAAGTTCAGTGAATTAAAAGAATGTGATGGTCAGAAAGATAGAAGTGAAAAACATTTCATCGTAAATACATGCGAGTAATATGAAATGTAAATTTTAAACTTTCAGAGGTAAGTGGAAACAGTGCAACGTTTTCGGTTATCAATCCTAAGAAACGAGAGAAAAAGAAATCGTACAACAACTCTGGTACCTTAACCATTGAATGGATTCGCATTGAGGAAGAAAAATCTTTCCTGGATTATATTCAAAGTGGTGTGCAACTACACTTTACCGTTGCCGTTGATTTTACTGCTTCAAATGGTTGGTGAATTGTTAACAATTGGTTCTAAAATTCACCTAATCATATATAAGCATGGCTGTTAAGAAACGTAATTATTTTTTAATATAGGTGATCCAAACAATCCAAGTAGCTTACATTACAGGAATCCTCAATTGGACAACCAATATTCACTCGCGATCAAAGCTGTTGGTAAGTAAACTTTTAAAGGCAGAGAAATGTTATAATAATAAAATTGTTAATTTATTGACACTGATATTCTTTATCTTACATCATATGTGCAGGTGAAATAATTCAGGATTATGACTCGGATAAACTGTTTCCTGCTCTTGGATTTGGTGCTAGAGTTCCTCCAAGTCAAGTTGTTTCTCATGAGTTCTTCTTGAATGGGAATCCTCAGAATCCATTCTGTGAAGGTGTCAGTGGTATTTTGCAAGCTTATTACCATTCTCTCAATACAGTGCAGTTGTATGGTAAGTACATAATTGGTATTAATATAAAAACAGCTTTTGAGACGACATAATTGTTGTGATCTTCACTAAAGCGCATTGTTTTTCACATGACAGGACCAACCTACTTTGCACCTGTTATAAACCATGTTGCACAGTTTGCCGCTTCGTACCAAGATGGTCGGAATTACTTTGTTCTACTTATTATTACGGATGGAATCATTTGTGGTAAGTTACGAAATATGAATGATACATCCTGTGGATTTGAAATTAATTAATTAATTATATTTGGGAAGGAAAATATATGTACATGGAACTGAAGAATGTCTCAATTTTACTTTTAAAATGTCTAGACATGGATGCCACAAAGGAAGCCATTATCAATGCATCAGTTTTACCAATGTCTGTAATTATTATTGGAGTTGGTAACGAAGATTTCTCGGCCATGGAGTTCCTCGACAGTGATGGGCGACTATTGAGACACAATGGGAGAACAGCAGTTAGGGACATTGTCCAGTTTGTCGGTAAGTATCCCATTGTTTCATGCAAATAATAATCGTGCTGTTCTTACTAACATTGTGCAGTCTGTGCGTTGTGCTTGTTGTTGTGAGTGCATGCGAATGCCATTCTGGGTTCTGTTTAGATATTCTCATTCTGTCTCTTAATCTTTAGTTTAATACATAATCTATTGCTTTGATCTTTGATGTCATAAACTTTCAGTTTAAATAATAATAATCACACCGTTTATCTTCTGTATAATTTAACACCATAACCAACCAAAAGAAGTCACCTTGCACGTTTTAGTTGCACTGATAAAAAAGTTCATTTTTATTATCTTAAAGTTTTTCTTAAATCGTGATTAATATTTCACTCTTTGATTATATAACGCCCCCAGTACCTTGATTTCGACAACTAATTTTAGTATTATTCACGTATTGTATTTTCAGAAATTCGAAAATTTTTGACCTACACTTATGGATCTCAAATGCATAGCAAAATTAATTTGGCTAGAGAAGTGTTAGCTGAATTACCAGATCAATTGGTTTGGTGGATGAAAAAGTATGCGTTCAGAAATACTGGAAAACGATAAGAAGATGCTATTCACAATTTTGTTTTCATAACTCTCGACCACTTCAAAAACTTATTGAAAATTGTATTACGATTTTATTTTTTATATTCTACTTTTACCCCGCTGATGTATGTACAAATTGTTTGGTGACAAAATCAAATATTCGTTTTACAAGGAGATGATTGCTTTACGATTTCAATTACTGACATCTTGATTCATGAAATTGCTTCAAGCCATCCTTTAATATTGTTTTGTTGTGCATAGCTATTCATAGTGTGTATTGTGTTGTCACTGTTGTTTGCACAAAATATTAAATATAGATTCATAAGATATTATGTACCGTTTACACATTTTACAAGATTACAGAAGAGCTCGTAGTTGTAAAAGAATCTTATACATATACATTATGATCCGCTTGAAAGCCACAGATATAAGCTTCAAATCTAATTAGTGGGTTGGTTTGCTTATCTGTATACAACTAATTAAATATTAATGAATGTATTTAAGTACAAATTATTAAATTAAATGTATTTATCTAATAAGAATTGACTTGCACATCAAACCGTTTAAGATAAATAATTATAAGTCTCTTAATGTTACTTAATGAAATCCGTGTACACTGTATTACATTTAGAACTTCAAAAATTCATCTCATTGTATGGACACAATCAATCAGACACCAAGGCGTTTCTAGCAAAGGAAGTATTGGCTGAAATACCTAATCAACTTGTAACTCAAATGAGGAAGACTCATGGACAACCTCCGATTACAACCTCTTAAAAATGATAACTGTTCATGACGAGATGACTCTTAATTAGGCTCTTTGTGATTAAATATTTGTATGGTCTTTCCGTATGTGCTGCATTAATGTCATTCTCAACTTGTTCATTCTGCTAAGCTAACGAATATTCAAAATATTTGTGATGTGTGCTCACTTACTTACTGTTAAAACATTTTGCCATTGCTTAGTTGTAAGTTATTTATTTAATGTGTAAGTTAGAATTATACAAGTTTCCACAAAAATGCAAAAGAATGTTTGATGGTACATGCATAATTTACTGTAATTTTACAAGAAAGCTCTTTGCCAGATCCTGCATTTGTTGTGAAAACTTGATTTTTATGTACAAAACATTTATTGTTTTTCGTACTAATTCTGAAATTGTCTGAAATTATGTTGATATGTGTAAGAGGTAACACATACCATTTACCATTTTTCTTACACTCTGTATTATGTATATAAGTATACCATTTCAAGTTTTGATATTATTATTTAGACTAGCTATGAATTTTTATATGCTGCCGACCAATGCGTAATCCTCAATTTTAATCGATTTACAAACTACATACCTATGTATTCTATGTAACTTACCAATTATACCGTTGATATTCTAAATAAACTATATTGTTGTCTTTAATACATGAAAAATAATAAAATTATTATTGAGTGTACATACTTCACAGCTCTACATTTTCTCACGTCAGTGATTCTAGACTGTTGCTTCTAGTTCCAGCGATTCACATGGACGTTGGGGCATTGTGAGATCATGTTCGTTTGGTTGCAACTTGCAAGCTCTGTAAGGGAATGGGACGTTTGGCAAGTTTGTAGCCTACGATTCCGGACATTTGTATTTAGAGTCGATGATGGCATCAACAATTAACCAAGGTTGGATACCGATGACATCATCATCACTGCTAGTTTTAAGGGCAACCGGACCTCCGTAGGTGATATAAGAAGACCCCACGTTAATTACGTATAATGGATATAAATGAACGAACGGAAATATCAAACCCACACCACATCGAAATAACCGACAACCGTTGATTATTATTCGAACAAAGTTGCGTTCCTTAATGCTGCATTATTGTAGACACCCTTCTTGTTTTTCCAGCATGTATGCATAGGCACCCGTAAAACTAAATCCTGATTGCCATTTGTACTCGGGAGAAAATCCTATTAAGCAAATAATGCAATCTGTACTAATCTTGATGAAGACGATTTCATTTAAGCTTTAAAAGCGATTGTCATCCAGCATTTATCTAATGCCCGCTCTGGACTTTTCGTCCTCTCTCTCTCTCTCCATATAATATTGTCAGTCACACCAGCAGCGACAAGCTTGGAAATCATACACATAATATGGAAAAACAGATACATGTACGACAAATGGACTTTACATGAGGAAAACATCGACTTACAAACATATAAAGTAAAATTAACTAATTCCACTAATCCTGGACTTAGGACTCTAGTCCTTCGAAGTCGAGCTCTCATAGTTTACAGCATTAACGGCACTACGCACGGTAGCACTTTGCTTGCTCTGTCGTGCGTACGTATGCCTTTAAAAAAATTCTGCAACTCTCTGTTTTTCCGCTTATAACTTCCACTTCTCAGTTGAATTGAAAGGGGGTACAAGATGCACAGTATGACCAGGGGCGACAAGTTAGTGAGAAAATTACATAAAGTAGGAACGCGAAAGGAATCGTGGCTTAAAGAAGTAAAAAGTTCATTTGTACCAGTTTCTTCTTCATATGAGTATTGCACGACACCGTCACCACTCACCACCACCACCAACGTCGTCAATGTTGTTGTGTGTGTGACTTATATCCTCTGGTATCAACGAATCGACGAAGAGATGACTACAGGAAGAATTCTTAAAGGGAAGAAGTTGGGGGATTCCAAATCCAGATCGCGTTCTTGCTTACCAGAAAAACAAACTTTATTGGTGTTGTTGACTACACTATATATACAACCCTTGATGGAACTCCGCATTATAATATGCTTCCAAGAATGAGAATAGGAAAGAAAATTAAAATAAGGATATGAGGTTGATTGCTTTCCATACATTTTGTGTGTACTTGTTCTAACCTGAGTTTAATACACCATCCATATCAATCTCCGGTTAAGAATGACATGGTAAAAAACGAATTTTATGTAAGCCCACAAAACACAATTTTACTTTTCAGACATTCCATGGCCGTTCTTATGTATAATATCCATAAAAATCAAAATAATTCCGACTCTTTCAATCATTTCGTTCCCCCGCAATATATTATTATTATAAACTGATAAAAAATACCTACTCTTAATTTTCTGTGAAAAGTTATATTTTTAGTATGGAGGATTTTCTTTTCATTTTTTTGATATTCAAATCCAGACTTATGTATGTTAGGAACATGCATAGATTATTTTGTTGGATTTTACTGATTTCCTGCCAAAGGGATGTGGATATCGACTACTGTCGGATCGACATTACAATTTTTTTTCTAAAACATGACGCATGGGTATCCAGAGACCGATCCTCTTCATCACACCATAAATAACTTAAATAACTATTGCACACTTACAAGCAGTTGTTACCGACGTGTTCTCCTTAGCACCTAGCCAGACGCAGATAGGCGACAAAACTTATGAAAAAAGTATAGGTGGATATGTGTAATAAATCTAAGGATAGAGATGATATGTTTCAGGGGTTCGCTATTATGGTTTGTTCATTTAAATTGGACCAGGGGAATTAGTAGAAGCCGTTCCTTAATAAACTACTACGACTGGAGTAGGTATATATTGTATTAGTGGCGAGAAAACTCATATTTCACGCTTCCACTCTCCCTAACTTAATGAATTAGTTCCAGATGAAAGTTTCATTAATTAAGAGGTCACAGTGGGGTGCTTAAAAGTTAAACCTTGGTCACATGGATGTTTTTACACATTATTATGTACTTGTCATTGTCGTTCACACCTCGCTGAGTGAGAAAACCGAAATAAATTTTAAGGAAAAGTGTGTGGAAATGAAAGTACTGGGTTCATGCAAACTTCACATTATCCTCTCCTCCACGCTTGACGCTTGTTTACAGTTGGTGTAAGGGAAAGTCTTTGAAAATGCAGGTAGAGCATTCCACTTTACTTGTGGACAATCTGTTGCGCAACAGGATTAAGTTGCTTGAGAGCTACTACTACAATGCAAACCCACATAGGTATTTCTGTTATTTGTGTAGTGTGTGTGTGTGTGTGTGTGTGGAGAATAGAATAATAATAGCACAGAGGACGACTTGTGGAGAAAGCAATAATAATCAAGTGAAAGGTACGTCAAGAAATTGCCTTTGAATGAAAATTGAATGCTGTTTCTTGTTGCTGTCAATTAGATCATTCGAAGTAAATGGCTACTGTGCGTACTAAACCTTTGTATATTATGAAGGGGCAAATTTATCCGGTATATAGTGGACTTAGTTAAATTGAGTAAAATCCTTCTGTGATAATAAAAATTATACACGACATAATATTTTATTTTCCCTTGTACTGTTATCTGCATTAAGCATGTATACTGAAATTGGATCAAAACCTATGTAATAATGACCAACTCAATATTTAAATACTTTAAATTGTATATAAATAATTCAAGGAAGCATATTCAAAGGTTTAGTTTAATATGTTTCTTTTCGAAAACCGTTACTGGATCTTTCCTGGATCTTTCCTAATAACTATACATTGCTAGCATTATCACAAAGTACTTACGCTAAACACAGATTGAGCTCAATGGATTCATTATTTAAATTTCCAGGAACCGACTAACTGGACATATATATTTCACTTACAAATATTATTATAACCTTAATCTAAAAAGCTTCCCGCCCCAATTGTCAGAATGAAATGTTTGTATGTAATAACGATACATTCTGGACCACGATATAAATTTGTATGTTAAGGTGGTTTTTATTTATCTTTACCAGCTACTATTCTTGTGTGCTGTTGTCAATCGAGAGAAACATGGCAAGGTTGGCATTATATTGTTTAAAAAAATAACAAATTTGCATGTTCCACAATGGTACGTACCATGTATACATAAAGAAAACGTTCTATTTTACTGTAAAAACCGCATTCACGCTTTCTACAAAGTATAACAAGTTTCGTGAATGTGAATGACGCATGCAAAGCTCTTTTAATAGAAATCCGTAGCCGCCAGACATTATACATTAAGACTATTGCATTCTAGATTGTTCACGAGACAAAAATGGCTGATTTCACAAAGTGAACAAAACCAACCATACATCCATTATTATTAAATATGAATACCTGGATAACAACTGCTGTGCAATTGTCTTTTGGTTGTCACCATTTCCTGTTTCTCATAATTGCATGGAGTCATTGAATAAGCCCATTCTACCCGTACGCATTCTTTTACAAGCGTTGCCCGTTTTCATCTTTGTTTTCAAACGGAATCATTGTGTCCAAATCACATTATGCTGTGCTGCTGCTTCTGCCGCGGAGATGAACTTTCCTCGCATTCACATATCTAGTTCACCAGCTAGGGAAGTCGGTAAAACTCTCTATCACAGGTATTTCATGTCATCTAATTATTCACGCAATGCACAGTTGCGTAAGTTGTACGTAAACCGAAATGGAAAGCCACGCTAACCTGCCCGTTTCATTAGTTCCAAGCATTTTATTTCATTCGATTCATGATTTCGTTAGAGGAGACTGGAGAATGACACGCCTAACTCCTGTGTATTATTTCGGTTTCTTTTGTACCTATTATTAGGAATATTATTATAATTTCGAAGGAAATCTCTGTTTGATAATACAGACGGTTGTAAACAAGTTGGTTTTCCATAGCCCATAATACACACCCACACACCAGAAAGGTCTAGAATAGTAATTTTCATTGGCAGACAGATACATAGATAATAATATGCACTTAAACACACCACGTGTCAAATTTTATTTTTCGTGTTTTTGTCTGTGGAGATAATTTAATATGTACGTAACTTGACGGGTCGAATGAGTAATAAAATAACATACATATCATGTTTTATGTGTATTTGCACTATCAACATATAATATAATTGCACCATTTGCCAGTTGGGGATTCAATTGTTTAGTTTATAAAGGAATAGAAATCAGTTGTAAGTAAATTTGATAAACCTACAAACATGTATTTTTAAATCCAGCGTTCACAAGGATCATATATTTGGAAGAGAATGAATGGATTGAGGTTTACACGTTAGAGTGCATTTAGAAAACATCAATTTCCCAAATGAATATATGCGCAAGTTCTGGTTCCCAGTCGAACCCTTCCAGTGAGACATATTTATTCTTTGCATCGGATGAAGTACCAAAATGAATTCGTTTTCAACCCTACACTACAATTTCTTCCTCTGTGCGGATTACAGCAACATGACACAGTGCGAACAAATTGGCCCCTCATGATTTATGTAGAACGCTTCGTGTATTATCATTTTCTGTCGCGATATTCCAAGGATTGCTGCAATTAATACCTGTTCTTATCATCCATGTATATTTCACCGTGTACCAGTAGTCAAGTCTAATAAAAGCAGGAAGTGCAAAGAAGCTGGCACTACCACATCTTTCGAGCCACTGCAAGCAATATAAATAGAAGCTCTCCAAAGTTTCATTTCTTCAAAAGTTCCAAAGTGTGTATATTTATTTATATATTATAATATCAGCTACATGATATACATTTTAAAACATAAATCCCCTGAAGACGTGATTTGCACGAGGTGGAGGTGTGTAGGTGGCAAGTGGCAAATTCCAAATTCATACACTTCAGCAAGATTTTCGTCAAAGGGCACACAGCACACTTTGTGTCTAAAGTTTATTTCAGTTGCCTGAGAATGCCAAAGATAAAAGATAAACCGAAATAGAATATCGAATTCAAAAATGAACGCTTCTCTCAGTCATGCCAATATAGTTTACTGTGGATGGTAAAAGTTAAAATATAAGGTACCATCTCTTTATTCTCTTTACTGAATGAAGTTATATAGTGTGTATAGCTATTTACATTGCAAGCTTTGTTTTGCTATAATGGAAATGGGATATCATGCAATCTACACAAGAATAAGAAAAGTTTGTGAAGCTTAGAATAGTGTGAAGTAAAATGCCAACCTACACATGAAAAGGCCAAGTCAATGTCAACCTAAACTAGCAGTTATAAGACACAATCGTTGTGCAGTACACCTCTCTCTTTCCTTATACATTGGTGAAAGCGAAATATGTTAAACTATAAAACTGAATTTTCAGGGGTAACAATGGGAAAGCACATTGTCCAAGAAGGGTAAACAAATCTTGAAATCAAATAAAAACGGATTAGCTAAATGGACTTTCTCAGCTCCCGCCTCAAGTGATATAAGTAACTTACGTGAATGAGCCAAAGTAAGTTTTTACTCTGGTGGCATGCGATGTGAAACCAGTGTGACCTTCTAAGCATCTTTGGGTTTACCACTAGTGGATGGGCTCACCGCCACGATAAAACTGACTATAATATTATGTTTGATTCTGTTGAAAGATAGCTTTTGGCTTGTCTATAGTCGTCCTCGTATGCACATCTCACCACCCCCGTGGTTGACCACAAACCACATATTCACTTTACCGTAACCACACACAACTCACCGTTGACACACGGCCTAATAGAAAGTAGGTAGTACAGGCTACAGAGCACTCGAAAATGTAAAGGAGAGATCTATCTATCCACCTAACAAGATTTCCTCTTTTAGTAAGCCACAAACTAGACCAAAAACTATATATGTATATCTCCTGCGATAAGCCATAATACTTGCTTTCTTTTCCCATCTATCTCACTTTTCCCTTTGCTATCTCTGTCTGTGTTTGATTTTAGAAGCGCCTTGAGGAAAGTCGGACCAAGAACAGAGGAGCAACAGGAGATACATGCATACCCAATGCAAAAGAGAGGAAAAGGCAGGCATGCGTGCCTCATGACGCGGTCTTTGCTCGATTATAACACATACAAGAACACACACACGGGGAGCTGTATTAAGTATTTGGTCTGGCCAACTTTGAACAGATTATACAGGTTGCGGTAACTAGAAACAGGGAAATCTTTCATGTTTAATGATAAGTCGGAAAGCCTTCTTAACTCAATTTGGGCTTTCCATAGAAGAAAGAAAGTTTTTTTTTTCGTGAGGACTGACCTCGACTTACATTTGTGAATCATGGTATATATTTTATATATTATACCATTGTAGATTAAGCTTGCAATTTCGAATAAAATAATTAAATTGCCAACAAGGGATATCTTTCTGTTCTTGGATTTTGGGCAGGTTTCTGATGAGGTGTCAAAGAGAAAATTTTATGCATTTGCAAATACTTACATATGTATGTGTGTTACAAATCTGGAAAACAACATGATATGGAAAAACATTTCTAAACGTCCGCTGATTTTGATCATAGGAAGTTGATTTAGAGCCTTTAGAGGTAGCAGTTCTTTTAAAACGTTTCAACGGAATAAACTAATATCATTAAAACAGTTTACCAGAGTAGTATCGACAATTTCCTTCTGAGCAGGTACATACGGTTAACAAAATTAAGTCAGTACATATAGTTACTTGAAATTTAGCAACTCAAATATAAGTTGTCAGATTTTAAATCGTCATTTTATCTATTCATACTGCTATGAGCGTACTGGTCTCTTTGCACATTATACGCAAACAAGCTCATTATACATACATTGCTTGGTTGGTGTCTCCGCAACGTTTAGTAAAAGTGTACATTTGGACATCGGACATGGCATATCCTGTTTTTAAACAAAGAACACATATCAGTATATACAATATAGCTAAAATGATAACAATACATTTTATATGTTTTTGCCCACGCACTGATAAGCATGATGATGATCCGATATGATTCCAAATTTCCAGACGCTCATAATAAAACCTTTTCCGCAGATCAACCGTTTTCCTGGATTTTTGTTTTTACCCTCGTTTGTTTGCTTACCTAGTGATGATTTATAGTTTGACAAGCAATAATAATATGAGAAAAGAAGAATAACTGGGATAGTGGAACACATAAATATCCAGTTGTGGTACGGCTTCACTGTGAGACTGAGAAAAGTGACTTCCACTAACAAATTCCATCGTCAACCCCAGGCCGTGCTGCCTTTTTGGTAGTGTAGTACTTGTTGAACTGCTATTTTTGTATTTGTAGAAAAATAAAAATACATACTCTTCGCCTTCTTCTTCATAGTAGTGACATGAAGAGTAATAAAGCAAAAGCTTTTCCTCTCCTTGTTTAAATCATTTGCGTAACCAGCTTTGACAAGGGAAGATGACGGACGGGATTGGTTGGTTGATTCTACTGTACATAACTTTATGTGCTTATAAAACAACTTGGGCCACTTACTTTATCAAACCAAAAGACAACAGCACTAGGACGAGTTCCATGAATCTGTATAACGATGCAACTACCTATTTTGGCTTCGATGAAATAGTGAAGTAAACAACCTCCCTAGACACCACCAAGCAAGGCACTTTCTCTGCCTTTCTCCTTTTTACCATCATCAGCACACGTCCTAGATGTGTGCAGACGTTGTTTGTTTATGATCATGATCACTTGCACATAAAGCGTGTATTTTAACCTATGGTATTACCAGTTCATCGTGCGTCGTCATCCTGTTCTCCTTGTTCACCGGTTGATTTTGATGTTCAGATACGATCCTTAGAATGAAACATGATTTTTATCTTTGAGAAAATAACTTTCTCAAAGTGGGCCCTGGGTCCGTAGGATTTCGTTTAATTGTAAGATGAGCTTATATTCGGGTTTTATATTTATTTTTAGCGGAGGAGAATTGTACAGCGTTTTTTATTTTTGAGAGGATATACATGATCATTGCTCTGAAATGGATTGGTAGTAGTGCGTGTTTCCTCGAGTGACTGGAATCTGATCCACAAGTGGAAGATGAAACCTGCTCTTACACGAACGTAATAAAATCACATCGCATCATTATTAGAAATTGATGGTGGACATGCACAATATTATCTTGTATGTCAATTTAGTTGTTTTTCTTGGCAGCAAGGCACATTCATACGTATCATATCAAGCGTTTTTAACTTTGACTCAGCCGTCATTTTTGTCCCTCACGAGAAAAATATTGTATTGAATCACTTCAAATTCTGACAATTGTCCGTTTGAAAGTTATTGGCTCTATTGTGGGAATAGTAGATATAATTATATTGACAAATTGGTGAAATTTAGATAGGATAGGGATGCCAGTAGTATTGTGTATGTACAAAGATAATCAGATATGTATAGGCCGACCATATTCAATTGAAGTAGGATCGATCTAATTATCTAACTTCAACTCATCTCTATATTTTGAAGAACTCAAGCAATGAAAACTTACATTGGCTTCCTGTCGGGGTAGCATAAGTTAAGACTGGTATGTTCAAGCGCATGCATAATTCGTCTCATGGAATGACTTTCCATCGCATCGTGATAAGTTACAAGAAATACCAATGGTATGTTGTATTATATTATATTCGTATGCAGCAGTCCAAAGATGACCACTAAAAGAAAAACACAATTTATTTTTAACATAGCAGACCATCCTATCCTAACCTAATACAAGCCCACACACATGTGCTTCTTACGCACCACATGATTTCAAGCTTTCACCAACGTTGATCTTTGCACCTTAAATTTAAGAGCAGAGTGGGATGTGTTATATGAGATTACTTAAGTATTATACCCATAAATATTTCATTCAGTTATTTCGTCGTGTTTAAAAATATAACTGTTATACCTATACTAACGTTTGAAATAGGTCATCATTTTAATAAATCCTCATTCCTCGCTCAATTCTTATGGCATGTCAAAGCACTATAAATTAATTTATAATAGTGTTCAGAACTCCCTATCAGAATTTCAACCCCCTTTTCGTGACTTGCATGTTTGAAGGGAAAGAATGATCTCAAAAGAAAAAGTCATACTTTTTCTTCCTTTAAACTTCAGCCGAGAAATGTCATACATGAAGGGTGCTACTTATGCTGTCTGCTACTACCACCATCAGCACACCAGAAGAAGGAAAGATGAATAGGATTCAAGATTCTTGGAGGATTCTGTGCGACTATTGACAAATAAAAAAACTAGTATTAAATTACATGACATTACATTACTCCGAGTTACGTGAGGAAACTACTCTGCAATAGGAAAAACAATTGAGATACATCACCCCAACCCGTTTTGAAAAAGTAATCGACAACATACATGTATATGAATATATGCATTTATTCCCTATTACCAATACCATGGCTTTGCGACATTTTCATGAGCAATACTATCGGTATACTTCCTAAAAAATTATCATTCCTACGAACCTAGATGTAATACAGTAAAGAAAGTTGTACTGTTGTACAGAATCCCGAAAAAGAGATCACAAGTGCACTAAGATGACAAGAAACAGAAAATCAGAACGTTCCTGGCATGCCAAAGTGGAAGCACGTCGTCTCACTATATCTTTCTCCTGTGTACATAGACAAACACATTTCTGATACACACCACACATAAATTTCTTGAATACTTGACACAAAGCGAGAGAATACAGCAGGAACTTATGGCGTGTGTGTATTAAGCAGAGGGAGAACTATGTGTTATCAAAACTATTTTCGTTTTCAATACCAGGCGGATCTTTCACTTCATATCGCTCTATCCTTGTTTATCGGCTTGTTGCTTCACAGAGGAACTCGTAATGACGACGACAAAGGATGAAGATGCCAGTGGTGTGGGTTGCACGCAAAACTAAACCATATATTATGACGATGACGTCTTTTTTGTCTTCAAATATTTTCGCCACCAAAAAGAAAGACGGAAAATGGTAGGCTCCGTACCTTATTCGTGTTTTTGTAACATTCCAAAACAGTTTGGCTTTCCTTTCTTCCCTGAACAATGTTCCGTATTATATCCTCTGTCTATCGCTGACTTGATCCCTTCCAACGCGACACGCGAATTCCTCTGGTACTTCTCAACTAAAACGGGCAAAAGTCAACAAGATGAAAAAATACCAACAGCAAACTAGCTCCTCAAGTATAAAGTGTAGTAATATTGCCCATGTAGGAAGACTACTCATTCACAAGGCGAACATTGCATGATGTTGCAGGAGGATTGAAGAAAGAGGAGGCGGTGGTTGTCTAGAATAAAATGGTACTTTTTGAACCCTTTTCTGTGGAATCAGGTGTAAATCAATCTATCCATGAAATAAGCAAGGCAAAATCTAGACTTGTAGTTCACAGTATAGTCTTCTGTGCTGTTTTTATTATTTCTTTTTATTAGTTTAGAAGGAGTTGCACCTAATAATGCAATATAGCACAAAAACGTTTACTGTTAGGGTAAGGTTTACTATTGCAGTATACATACCGTTTAAATGTCACCTGTAATACTTCAGTTTATAGCACAAACTTTATACTGCATTACATCTGCAAACCGCCAACAAGAAAATGCATATTACAATGCAGACACCCTGTGTGTCCTCCTCCTCCTACGCAATTCATGCAGTTTTAAATACGACTTCATGTTTCAGTTCCGTGCAACTTACCTCATATAAATATGTAATATCTTTTGTCATTTAAAGGTAAACGTATTCTAAAAATACTATTCTTGGAGGAACAACGTTCACATTATAAAAAAAAGCTTCGTTTTATGTTTATTTTGAAATAAAAAATGAGAAGCACTTTGATTATCAAATTCTGATTGCTCCATATCTCTCACTCGGTTTTCTATACAACCGGATTAGTGCATGTATCAGCAACGAGCGAAGGCGTTCCTTTTCATCCAGAATTAGAATTAAAAATAGAGAGCCGTACCTACGCACCTTTGTATTCGTTCTAGTATCATCTTGTTCCTTAATACCTTTTTACGAATTCATCATCTACCTGTCCTCAATCACTTTCTCCAGAAATACTTATATCATTATGCTTTACATGGCAAACAAATATTGTTATATACATAATGATATGTTTTTATTTCCTGGATATGCTCAAAATTCATAAAGACGCCCATGCGACATGCATACAATGTAATGTGAATACGCTTTTTATACAAGTTTTCTAAGTACCTTCTCAGAGAGGGATAAGAGCAGAAAATTAAATGCAAAAGTATACCATTTCTTTAATACCAATTTGCGAAAAAAAGTATTTTACAGGCTCTCACACATATGCGAGCACGCACTCACAAGGGAACCATATATTAGCAAAGGTATACCACGATTTCCTGTGTGATTGTATGCGTATACTTTGTAGGCTCCTATTAATAGGTAAAAAGTGTTCCAGTTCTCTGGACCAAGATATGTATCAACCCAAAATAATAAAAATATAAAACACCCTCACACTGAATCTGCATAATACATAAAAGTAGATGTTTTTATTTATATTTATATATTGCAGCTTTTTCCACACTAACCAACAAGATGGATGCCTTTAGAGATTGGATATTTATTTGAAATTATGTACTTTCCAAATGAAAATGGAAAGAAATTATCGTTTTAAGTAATGTATATGCACTTAATGCACAATATTGAGTAGTCATATTCCAGTCGTAAGTGTTTTTTCTATTTACATTTGAAAGTTGTAACGGGCAATATTGGAGGTTGAGCAGCTTGCTCATCTCTATTGCACACTTCCGTGTTAGGAGTATGATTGCCTAGATATTTTATTCTCACTTCACACTACAACATTGAGACAACCTTTTCATAATAAAAGCTCGTTTTTAAGTATGTAGTTTATGCAAAATGTTCCTTCATTCCAATAAGTTGCTACTTCTGCTCCGACTTTCGAATATTACATCTTCTCTATAACATGTGCTCACATGTATTTTCATAAAATCCAAGTTTCCCAAATACCAAGCTCAAGTTTGATAAGATCCCTGATGTTGAGCAGTGTCAGTTTTTTATGTTCCCTTTCCCATGTAAGTCCAATTCCCTGGGAGATTTCCTTTCTATTTCATCTTGATCGTCTTTCAAGGAGAACACGACTTGCTTGCTCTATTTATGCATAGATGCGGCACCATCACTTTCCCCTGCCTACAACAACCATTCATATAAGTGATGCGTCTGGTCTACAACAATAATAAGCACTGCATTTAGGATCTTGTGTGTGTGTGCTTTTTTTGCTTGTCTTTTGCTTTACTCGTGCCTATATGCTACTTGTTACTGATATACCTTTACCGTCTTCTTTTGTCATGCTCACCCACATGATAGCACGTGAATGCGGTATAAAAATATATAAAAATTTGTAACTAGATGGTTGACTGTATGTAATTTGTAATGTACGTACTACTTACGCGTTCCAGTTATGGACTTTGAGCCAGTAATAGTTGAGTTAGTAAAGATTTCTACCCTGTTGTACACCTCTAGTTATTATCTTGTAGACACATATGCATCAAACCAGTTGCTTTCCCTTCTGGCTCCTGTTGCTGCAGCTCCTCTCGTATCGCTGCCAGTTAGTAGTTTACTATGCATCGTGTGTGTGTGTGATGTTCTCTTTTGCTTGTTCTCTTTCTCTTCTCTCTTGCGTCTTCTTTGTCGAGGTACCAAGAAGGAAATGAACTAATCCAAGATGGAAACTGTTTTTACGGCAAATAAGAATGAAAGAAAAGAGAAATGGAAAAAACGAAACTCTCTGGCTATCTATGCATGCAAACACACACAGTATATTATTATGTAAGCATATATTAGCCGTTTTTACCGTTTGCTACGCGTAGGCAAATACATGACGGTTATACTAATGTATACATACGTCACACACGACGTGCATGCAGTTATTTGTGTATGAACATATTCTTTTACCACTTTTGCCAATTTCTTGTACAAAAGTCGACTATATAAATGTTTTTGGGGGAAATCACGAGGGACTCTGACGCTATTATATGTGCATTTTTACGGAGACACTACATAATATAACTACCTATACATCGCCATAGCCTCGTGTTATTTTCTAAATTTTCTCTATCCGCTATATGTCCCAGGAATGATGGCATGTATGATACACGACAGTTGTCTCCATATTCTTTTCTATATTTGAGCTTAGGCATATAAATTTTGCTCTTGCAACAGGCCACATGTATTGAATTTTTCACTAGTCATAATTTGTATTCATCCAAAGGAAAAACGGATATTGCTTCTGCATGCTTGGATTTACTTTCTTCCTCTCATCTTTTATTCCAATTGAGATGTTGGATAAAAAAATTAAGCTGTGAAATACTGAAACTGTTGTCTATATATGGTTAGTTATACACTCGCATACTTAAAAGTACATTTTATCTTGCGATTTATGATGAATTGTTTGGTTTTTTCTTGATAGGCACAATCTTTTAGGAATGCTTACATGTACTCATGATGAGTGCTGTCTTGAACCTAAAGAATATTGAAATTTTGTACAATGACTAAATAAGGTACAAGAGAGTCATCCAAAATTTTGAAGAAAAAAAAGAGAAAAAAACGATGGATGTAAAGGGTACGAGCAAAGACATGTCTAATTTTATTCCTGTAGTTGCGGCGGTAGCGTAGCTGGAAGTAGCAGCAGTAATGATAGATAACATGGAATAGAGGAGACTGAGCAATTACATATTATGATGACGACGACGATGATGATTCCTTTGGTAAAGAAGAGGAGGAAATACGGGTATTACATTTTAAATAATCCTTCAATTCCTGAGAGATTTTTTTCTAGTGAAAGACAGCTTTCTCTCTTCATCTATGAATGTAAATTCAGCAGGGAAGCTTCTTATATTCGTTTTCTGGTGGTAAAATGTCTTCCTCGCATCCCACCATGCTTAATTCTAATTCTTCTTATTATGTAAATGTAGCATTTAGCTGGAGTAAGTAGAAAACAGGAACATATATATTCCACAGAGTAATGTTCTGCCGAGAAGTGTACGGGTGACAGACTCCTGGAAGGAAAAGGAAGAGAAAACTGATGATGCTGGAACATGAAAAAACAGGCATCTCATTTCCTAGATGGAAATGGAAGGCCAATCCATCCCATCATCTTTTGCCCTTAATTGTTTACATCATTTAATCATGTCTGTCAACTGTCAACTAGACAATACTGCCTCCACGGAAGGCGTTGTCAGTATTTAATTTCCAACGTTGGGGTGTCAATCATACTTATTTCGTGTCGCGTACCAAATATTTGGTAATCAACATACAAGTTCTAGCATTCAAACGAATGGAAATTCTTACAAACATGTTTACAACAGCTTGATAAAGAGAGAAAGAATGAGAATGCTATAGATAATTACTTAGCCAAAGTTCAATTGTGTATTTAACACTGAAAATAAAATCGAGTAGGTGTATTCTTAAACCTGCAGATTTAAAGCATCTCAATTTTTTCGAAACTAGCGGTAGTACTAGATATTTTAAGTGCTTTCTGTACTAGACGTTACTTTTATTGAAGCTTTTCCAAGACAGGTTTTTAAGACAGAAAGGTACAAATCTTCACGCACGACATCATGACATCAAGAAGGTGTCATGAGTAATTGTACGTTGCCAACAAATTATACAATACAAATCGACGTACTTGAACACCCCGTTTATCATACACTAGTTACATAATAGAAGGTCTTTATCGTGCAAAACTGTATTGTTATTATCTCAATAATACCGATTGATCGTTCTTAAATTAGAAAATCAGTCAGAAATTGGAGTTCATTTTGTTCGTAGAAATTTCAGACAATGGCTATTAGGAAATAACCATGTTAAAATATGGCTTATTAGGGTTAAAAAGGTTGCCTGGCTTGTTTTCATCTGCATAGTTTCTATAAATAGAAACACGCTCACATCGTTTATAACTGCATGAAGCAAAAAAGCAGATGTACCTACTTTTAAATTCATTTCAACAAAAGTCAGTCGTATTTTTAGAAATATATCTCATTTTCATTAGTATTTTCTTGTTCTTAGCCGTTATATGTAGCTCCTTCTTGTGGATGTTGGAGTCGTCTGTCGGTCTATTAACAGAATGTCTCAGAAACAAGGGAGTTTTGTTAAAACAATCATTTAAATACGCGTGAGTATGAATAAATGTGAATGAATCTTTCTCAAGTTTTTTTTATCTAAGTACATATTATATTGCAACAATGTAAATCGAGAATACCAAAGTGTAATTAAGTTTCGTGCTGATAATCTGCTTTGTTAATTACCAATATTTTCAATATAATGCATATGTTGTCGCTACTTTTCTACACCGCCTGTTGCGGTTATTTATTGCCCCATAAGATTGACGTACTACATTTTGATTTGCGCTCATCGTGCCTCCCACGGTATTCTATCTGCAGATCTCTTTCCTTCTTTGCAATTCAAACGCAAAAGATTAAGTCATGAAATATTCCAGACCAAGTCTGTGGACACATATGGTACACAAACAATACTTGTGTATTCATATGTATATTAAGTATAGGCACAAAAAAGTGAAAGAGAAGAGTTGTCTTTTTACCCTTCCAAGCTTTCAGTCAAGTTTCATCGTCATCTCTTGTGCCTAGCAAAAATGTGTCAACTTATGCATAATTTAAGTCGCATGTTCCGAAAGTGTAAATCCACATGAAAATTCCCTTGCTTTCCTGATGAATTTTTCTTTAGCTGTTTTTTACCCGTGGACTGGAATTTATTTTTTATTATAGAATTAGACACTTATATAATCATATACGATACAAAAGTACAACCATGCATACACTATGCTGTACTTGTATTGACGATGTACTTTCACCAAAGGTCTGATGCTGTACCTTACTCGAAGTTAATCATTGTGACAATGTGTTGTCCTCCGAATTTTAGACACTACTATACACTCTTTCTCTGGGCAATAAGAAAATGCCTCATATTTTCTTAACAGTTCATTTCCTATATAATATTATCTTCGTTGCAAAGCTATTGTAATATTATAATATGTACATGACAAGAATAATGCATAACATCCAGTGCGAAGGGAAAGCAGATGCTTCATTGACATCATCAAGCTGTCGTCGTAATCCACTCAACCCATTACCACTTTTCCCTTATGAATTTACACTTCTTTTTTATCCATCCACACAACAGACTCACTAATGGGAACATTAAGTGATAGCACGAATATTATTATAAAATATATAAATATATCTCTAGCTTCTTGTACCCATGCATCTAACTAGTATTAGATTAGGCATGTAAAGTAAAATGGACTTATCATACTTCCGATATTAATAAATAATAATATAATGTGGTAATCATATTTCGTTCTTCTTCCTTGTCATATCTTTCAACCTTACTTACCAACAGTTCACCATCATTGATATCATAATCCAAAGTTGTGTAAGGATCTTCCGGTTTATTGTTAAATGAAACAAGACGTTAGAGTATCAGTAACAAATTCTGTAAAGTGTCTTTGTCATAGACATCAGACCTATGTATCTTACATTGACAACACGACTGTAGTTCAACACACCTTGTTTCTTGATAGACGGAATCAGTTTTGGGATGTCTCCTGAAAAGTAAAACACTCTCTCAGTGACAGCAGAACAGTGATCAAGATGAGAGGGTTTGATCTGAAGTCTGCGGATCCATGTCCTTATTGTCACCGTTTAATTTGAACTTGCTCCTTTCTCGCAAGTGCAAAACCAGCCCTTCTTTACTGTGTCTGTATTTATAACGAAAGCGAGACAAAATATAACGTATATTGTGCAATTCATAAAGAACATGACCATGACAAAGCCAGACGCAAGTCCACGCGATCATCATAAAAATGTATTTCGTAAGAGTTTTATTGTCTTGTGTACTTAGGTTTCCACGTAATGATCGTAATGATATAGATATCCTGTGTGGTATTCAAATATATTTTAGCACATGCATGCGTGAAGCATTGGAGCACAGTTATTACTCTTTCCCGTTTTAATGCTTTACCGTCCTCCATAAGAATCATCATCACTCTCGCATAGCCAGCATACAACTTCATATATTTATGTACACATAGACATAACGATCATGTATTTGGACATGAAAATTACTACGGAATAACCACAACGTGAAAAATAGTATTGGTACTATAACAAACAGCGATGAGTGTGTTAGTGTGGGGTTCGCTTTCACTGGTTCCCTGATCCTGCAATCAACACGGTGATCTGTATATATTAGTCCATTTAAAGAGTTTATACGAGCTTTCCAACCGTAAAACGGGTTTCCTACATTACATATATAAACAACATTTTCTTTGTGCTTACCAAGATTCAACAATGCATGCATAATGCCGTAATATATAAATACAATATATCCTCTATGGTTAGTTGAATAAAATACTTGCCACATAATAGCTTCTACCCTTTCAGCAGACTAAATATTACGTTCTATGGTTTATTTAATGTTGGCGATCAAATGAATTCCTAGTCGAACCGCAAGCAGGGATTCCCATGATTATCATGTGTGCGAGTTTTCCCAAGAAAGAGAAAGTCGGGCACGGGTGACTTCAATAATACAACATTAAATTATGCATTCGCTATATATATATATTCTTTTGCTCAGCCTACGCATTGATATATGCTAACATTGTTAAATAATAATTTATGCAACTTTCACTCCGCCATACTCACAGCACGATTACTGTTATTAGCATTATGTTCATCCTATAATAGGCATATTCGAAGAAAATGAATGAAAAGGAAACAAGTTGCAATGATCCCTAAGAAAAGGGGCAAAATCAAACTTGGTTTGTTTTGCTTGTTCCAAGCATTTCCACATTATATGGATGATGACAAGGTTGAGCGCAGTGCTTGCATTGCAGAGCGGATAAGGCAAGCTTCTTGTGTGAGTATATTCATACCAGCAGCACGCAAGGAACATTTCTGAAAGAAGCCGTTTTCTTTATTATGTTGGTATGCAGAAATGAAAGAAGAGAGAAAGCAACAGGAGGATCCTCATATTTAGTGAATGAGCCAACTTAGACTATGTATACGAAGAAGGGGCTGATCTATTGTTAAAAAAGATTTTACAAGGTTTTTCGTGATGGAATGTGGAACGCGAAATTTATTCTTCGTTTCTAAAGTCGGAATATAATTTGTATATAAAGTTAATGGGATTTTTAACATAAATCTTGGAAAGTAGCGGTATTACCACAATTTACAAATAGTTGTAAAAAAATACGTATCTCACCAACAATATGAATTATCAGTAAAGTAGACGGCCTCTGTCTGATTTTGTGTTTATCGACTGGTAGGTTCCTGACTTACTGTCGGAAACGGCATTTCTGGACGGACAGACAATCCTAATCATAACGGAAAGTAACTTTCCAATTTAATTGGAATAATAAACAAAAGACCGTTGCATAATTTAGGCATATAACTTGGCTCCCACATGGTGCGACGTATAAATAGACTGTCATAATGTATTAATATTCATGAACGCTATATAAAAAACAAGATTTACTATTTTCATGTTTTTATAGCAACACAAACAAACATTCAAGGCAAGCGTTTGGGTTGGTGGATACATGTACTATGATGTACTTGTGATTGCACATATCTCCTAAAGATATACCTACACGCAGTGAAAGTCAAGTAGCATGTTTGATGCACTGTTCCATTTACACATTTTATAATACGCTTTTCGGAGTTTATTCATACATGTATATTAAGAGTTGTAATTTTTGTTAATGATTTTACTGTGGCAAAAATGAACCAGAGAAGTTATACATTGTACATTAATTATATCGATATACACTCGTTATACAAATGCTCTTTTTTTATCAAATATAAGCCGGTGTGAATCTTGACATTGGATTTACGTGGTAAAACCCTCAACTTTGCTAATAATAATAATCAATATGTATGACATACATTTCGCTCGTTTTCCTTTGCGTCTTCCCGTGTACCTAAACGAAGCAAGCAACAAAATGAACCATTACCAACTTGATGACGTTGGTGTACAGTACCGGTCGTTCGACACTGCAGAATATATATGTTAAGCGTAATATCTCCACATTATTACATTACATATGTATTTTACTACTAGTACTACATTAATACATAATAAGCACTGCGTGAATGTGATGATGTGTGTTTATTTTTGCGTAAAGTCATCACACCGTCAAATCAATGTGCACTACACGTTCGTCACTATCATCCTCCTTCCACTTTTTTGGTTTAGTTTGGTACGCCGTAAGTTTGTGCACACAGATTTTATACGCACACGTAGCTTTCTCCGGTTTTTGCTTAGGCTTGCATCTCTGTTTTGTACGAGGAGAGCAGATGAAACCGCATCAACAACCGGGTAAACTCGTCCACATACAAATAAGCTCTTAATGTCAAACCGTATGTACATTGCCACTAGCTAGCAAGTGGCATCATAAATATCGTCATCATGTAATAGTGGATTGCGTTGAGCCTTTCTCCTCCCGTTATTCTCCTCATTCACTCCGTTAGTCAGTTACTTTCTTCTACTCCACATTATTCATTGTACAACAAAATATAATTCCTGTTTAGTAGTTGATGTTGTCTTTGTAGCAATCGGAAAATGTGGAAGCAATATGCAACGCGTTGCGTCTGCTTCAATAATAAGCATGTGATGAATGTAACTCTCTCTTGCTGCTTATGGTTCTGGTTTTGGTGAACTGAAGCAACTTGTATTTTATGACTGTGATGTGTGTGCTGGTACCAGTACCGCCACCAGAACAAGAATAATAATAATAATAACCTAGAGAGAAGTATAAGGGCTGCTGTGTTGCACCTACCACCATGTAACCGCCACACCACTACTACCGCTGCCTTACCAGTTCTCTAGTCCTTTCTTTCTCTAATATACTTCCCACTTTTCAATCAAACGCTCCTTTATATACTACAACGAAATAAATATACATGACAGGAAAACCCAGAGCTTTCTCTTCTCCCAGCTTTCCCTACGACTCTCATCTCTCATGTATGCATAACTGTTGTGTTGTATCCATAAACTATGCTACGTCCGTATGCTCCTTTCTCTGCCTACTAATAATAATATGACTGGTTGCACTCCTTCATCTTCTTTCTTCTTTTTCTGCTTGTTGCTCCTTGCTGCAACTTTACTGCTACTGTTTTGCCTTCGGAAGGACAGCAGCATGGCAGGAGGATATTATGGTGATGGGGTGCTAGGACCAGAGAAAGAGAGAGAAAACCTACATGCGAAACACGAGTACTAAAGTAAAATATATACTGTTCTCTGAAAAACTTGTACAATGAATGCTCTTATTCTCTATTCAATGGTCTTCTTTCCTCTGCCTTTTCCTTCTCCCTGCTCTCTATTCACTACAACAACGGCTACGGTGCTAAACTGCTAGTTCTTCTCTCATGTAACCTCCAGCTTCCCAACTCTCCGTACCAAGTTATAACAGAGTTGTTTTACAACACATGCAAAACTCCTTTCATCTTTTTTGTTTCATTCTGTTTTCTCCAGCTCGACAATCAACAGAAAAGTCAGTTCTGTGCCAGTTTTCTTGTAGTCCTCAACAAGTCTTACGGACAGAAGAGGAGCAGAAAAGCAAAGTGCTCTGCTTTTCTCCTTGTTGTTGTTCTGTGTCCTTTTCATTATTGCAAACAGTCACGAATATTGCTGTCTTTGTCGGGCTCTCTACACCGATACAGCATAATAATATAGTTTACGTCAAAACCGGGAATTGTAATGTGCATAATAAATATGTTACTACTACAGAGCAGAGGTATTGACGAAAGTGATAATAACGTATTGTTTAGAGCAGCGGCTTAATTAAATCAACATTCAACATTTGTAGAAAAGTAAGTATTTTAATATATTATTGCGTCACATAATTTGTAAAGCGCTTGCTTACACAAAGGAATAAATTGGAACGACACATTATCAGTCATTATCATTACTTCCTTGCTTGTTTCCCCTTTTCTTCAATAATACATCAGCGAGTCACACACACGTAAAGGCAGGAGTAGTGGTGTGGGAGCATTCGTTTTTACTACGGTCGGTGACATTAAGAGTTTTAGCAGAAAAGTTACTTTTTATATAACGGAAAACTACGTATGTAAAGGGTGTGATTATTTCATGCGGATGCATACTTGACTACTTTACTTTTGTTGGTTCGTTGCAAACTTGAGTGTGACTAGTAGCAGCATTGACGTCGATTTTTTCTTTCATTTCACACAACAATACTCCCCCGCACAACACCCTCACCACAACCACTACCATCACCACACCAGCAAACACGTAGTCAATGAATATAAACGTACGTAAAAGCTTATAGACCTCATATATCACACTTTTACGTATTACGTAAAAGCTAAAACGGTCACAAGGAAATTGTGAAAATTACTCACTCACTGCTTGTTGTCTTGAAGAAGGAACTCTTGTTTGTTGCCCTCTCACTTGTTGCCATTCATTAGCTCTTGCTCCCCACATTCACAAAAACAATAGAAAGTCAAAAAGAGAGGACTTTCTCCGCTTCTGTCTGCCATTTTTAGTGCTTAATTAGAACTGTCGTCTTCTTTTTTGTGTTACAAATACATACATTACAACAAATACATTTGTGTACATAAATAAATAGTCATTCTCATGATATGAACATGTATTTAGCTGCATATCTGTGATTTTATATCCAAACAGTGGGTCACGCTCGTTGTATATATTATAAATTTTGCTTCTATAAAACTGCATACTTCAATGATCAAGAAATAGAATCAGGAACTTGAATAAGGAAGCTTAGCAGGTTATATGTAGTTTGCACGCAGCACAAGCAGCTTTATAGCGTATATATTTTGACCATTTTCAAAATCATGCTCTTTCACTGATTTTCTATTTCAGTAAGATATTTTTATATGTACATACAATAGCAACTTGGCAGTTTTGATTTTAATCTTGTTTATGACTCCCAAAACGTGATCAGATATGTTTTAAATGTTACATATAGTCTCGGCAATATATTTTAATATATATGACCCAGTTGCATTATAATGTACATATTATGCATGGTTTCTCTTACACGGCTTACAGAAACTCGAAACTACTGACCGGACCGGACTGATATTTTTATACTATAAAGTGCATTTGAAAAAAGTTTTGAAACCCTTGACTTTGCCAATACGTGTTAATAATAATTTGAGAAATTACAGGTGTTTCTAATAAGTTTACTATTATTTGCCTAAAATTCACAAACTGATAAGCTGCATAAGTCTTGACTTCTGTATTGAAAAGTTATTTGTTTTATACATATGTACCAAATGCCAACGTAGTTTTTAGTGATATAAGATTGTGAGAGGAGAGTAAGTGATGTTTCTGACAATGACTTTTTTAAAATTTTATGTACATATATATTTATATACAAAAACTCTCGTTAGTCTCGTATCATTTTTCAAAACTAGCAACGCATTTGTCAATCCAGTATAATTAATTTTCTTATGATAATTAACGGAGAAAGTGTCACTCTTTTTTGAGAGTCATAATCAATTAATCGTCTTTATTGCATATATCAAACAGAATAGTCACGAAAATTTAAGTGGGTAGTATATTTATGAGTGAATGACGAAGTAAGCAGATTGGTTACAGCGATCCCAAATCATGGGATTTAGCGATGCTTTCCCATGCTATTCCATTATGCAATCACTTACAAATTTCACTCTTCCTCTACCGCTTTAACTTTCCTTCCACCTACACCATCCAAGTTCACTGATTGTTTGCCTTTGGTGGCAACACTGGAGCCGCCTGCCTTTGAGCTTGGAGACACCTTGATTTTATGCCCCCCAATCCCGTCAGACCAACCCCCAGCCACAGGATCGTAAAACTTCTCGGTTGTACGAACCTCATCAAAGTCCTTCGAATTTGCAGTTTTGGGTACTCCACATGAAGGTGTCTTTGGACGAGTTGGTTGACATTCTATCTCTACCCCCTTCAGAGGACAAAATGCTGGCTCCGGTATGGCAGCTAAGCGTTGCTCTAAAGTTCCTACCAACGGAGGAGGGTGACTCTTCTCAAACATTTGTAGTTGAAGGGCAAGTCGTTGTAGCATCTCATCTTCTTCCGTTCTGAAGCAAGGACGTGGCTGTGGAATCGAAGCTAATCGTTGTGCTAAATACCCACCGATAATGCCAGGCGGGCCAGTGATGTCCGTTGATGGAGGAGGAGGGAGTTGTTCATCGGAAATAGACGCCTTTGGAAGTTCACCTAATCTGCCACAAGCTTGTCCCTTAAAGATAGACAAGACATTTACACACAAGAAATTTTCGGCTCTGTTCAAATCGGACATGGGTTCCTGGGAATTTATAATGTACTGTGGAAAAAAACTTACCATTGGCTTGTTAGGAGCTGCTGCACGACCACAAACTTTCTGTGGAACCGGTTGGCCACAGGCTGTTGGAGTACTCACTCCATTTAGGTTGGCGTTGTTATTACGGCCACGTAACAGGATCGACCTAGCTACTTCTGCCACGACGACATCTGGACAAAAACACCGATAAAGAATTACAGAATAGCGTAGTATTTCACGGATGTATTAATGTGATCTCATCGATTATAGTTGTTACTATACATTGAGGATATGCCATTAAAAATTCATTCAATAACCCCATGCATTCTAGTTTGGCAACAATTTGGAGTAGCTGCTCGAGATCGTATCCAGCTATAAGTAAATCGATAAGCGAAATTAACACAATTTACATTCAATGTGAAACGAGTTTGGAGTTCGAGCTGCTAGACACACGTCAATTGTATACTTGCCGTTGGTGTTTGGAGGCGGAAGTGGGGGGAGAACCATTTTGATGAATTATACGTTGAATTTTGAAATCCTAGAGTCTTTACCGGCTAAAGACTAAAGAATTGATGAAGAATTGACTTTTATGACAACTAATTTGGGCAGATTCATGACTGATTGTTTGCAAATGATTGGCCACGTGCGATAACTTAAAAAAATATACAAGATCTTTAGGTAAAAATTGGAACACTTTTATGGAAACGGAAACAACTATCTTTAACACTGGGAACGGAATGTTTCTATGTGATTCTTACAGAGGAGAACTCGATGGCTCGGATCGTATAACTGAACTACTGAACTAACTGAACAAAAAATGTCTAATAATCTATCAATCCAATCTAATTGTAGCTACATATTTCGATGCGATGCATGGTGTGTGATATTACGTCACCAAACATCATGTCAATAAAATAACACAAATCCATCTTTTATATCATTTTCATTTCCTTTTTATTAGAATATTAGAAAATTTTGATGTAATACAATATTTCGAATGGATACTTGAATTACTTATTTTACATGGGTTTGAGTTACTTTACGTTAACGAGATTGCGTTATTGAATTTTGCGTGGTTTTTACAAAACAACTATGTCCTGGATTACAGGCCTCCACTGATCAAAGTTCTGGAATTGGTTCTCGGTACTCTCCTTTGTTGTTACTTGAATCCCCAAGATCTAAACGCAAAAACCGATAAGAAGACAGGATTATTACTTATTGCATCGGAAAACCATAATTTGTATCAATAGATTTATCACCAACCTCATCCGAAATCCGAACCCCACACCAGATCGGTTATGACGAATCGTTTTCCAAGCATTGGATAGAGTGATACCAAAATTGTTCCTTTTGGCTGGAAGATCATTGTTAAAAACAAAATAAACGTAAATATGGCTTTAATTCGAAATTATTCCAAACAAACTGTGAATAGTGTGATTTAGCATGGAATATGGGCATATTTTATCTTGATTTTACAATACCTGCATAATTTTAACTAGCGTCTGAAATGGGGTGGACCTGGAGGAAACCCAAAGCTCCTGATAGAGTCGTCACTATAATTACTACTATGAAAGCTCCTAGGACCCGGATAATGTGGAATCTGAGCTGGAGGTGTCATCGGTGTATCTGGTTCGTTTCAAGAAGAATCATGACATTAGTTGTGCCTCAGAGAAGCTAAAAACATAACCACAAAACGTAAAATGAATCTAAAAGAATTCCTTACTGTCCCGAACAAATTGTTCATCAAAGCTGGTCCACCTACAGGACTCTGGATCTGGATACGGCGACTCTGGTGTCGCTGGTGCAGGGCGCTGCGGTGAGAAAGTTGGCCACGGCATCCGTTCAGGAGTGACTTGGACTGGACCTTTTGTACAACAGATTTCACACAAAATATGAATTATCGATTTGTTCATGGGTTGCTCGACTATGCAATTGGTAGAACATATTTTATGTAGCGAAATTCAGTTACTTACGTGGTGGCGAAGGTGAGTTGGCCATCATCTGCTGCATGTACTGTCGAGCGTCTCGAACCATATTATTCATGGCGGCTGCCTCGGAATCATTGGAGGCATTGGAAAGAAAACTGGCGTTTGGATCATCTTGAGGATTCAAACGTCTGATTCCAAAGGGAGAAGGTACTTGCCCCTGCTGCTGACGGCCAACAATAGAAGTGGTATTTCCTATAATTTAAGCATACAATTGAAAGCAATATACAGTTTCAATTTCAAAGGTTGTATCATGAAGTGTTTAGAGTAGAAAGAAATTGTCACACCATACCTATTGATTCATGGGTAGCATCTGGAGAAAACTGCATCAAATTAGGGGATCGGTTGGGAGAAAATTGAATCATATCCGGTGGTGATCGTTGTGGTGAAAACTGTATCAGGTTTGGAGAAGGTTGTCGGAGAGAATTCCTCGCCGGAGTGGAAGTCATGGGGCCTTCAGAGAAAGTTGAATTGAAGCTTGGCTGAAACACGTCATCTAAGCCGCCTCCGCCCGAACCGATTGATGAAATTGTGTCATTAAAATTTGGTTGAGGAATCCCGTCCAGCCCACTTCTATTGGACGCGTTAGAGAAGGCCATGTTATCCCCCAAAAGTGCGAGCGGTCTTGGAGGTGTGCGGTACATGGCTTCAGCTCGTTGGAGACTGTTTGGCGACCCGCAACTTGCACCAGACGTGTTCAAGTTCGGAGCGTTGATACTGTCCAGTCCTCCGCTCATTCCAGATGTATTCATGTTGAGCCTGTCTCCTATGGGAGTGCCTGGACGTGGGGGAACCCAATTATCCAGTGCCCTCGGCGATTGAAATTGAAGTATTCCTTGTACGTTCAAGTGGACTTGCGCGGGTGGTCCACCACCCAGTGGTCTCATTTGGAATTGGTTCAGGGCAACTACTGGTCCAGGTCCTGCTAAGACTAAGGGGCCTGCTCCACCATTTCCGGATGACCCGCTGGTATTAAGGTTAGGTGGTGGGCTCATGCCGCTGATACCCTCTGCCGCTCTGTCACACCGGTTTAATGCCATGTTTGCTGGTGAAGGTTGACCACGATTGTTACCGCTGTTGCTTGCAAGGGATGCGTTAAGAATCGCAAGATCTCCAACTTGACGCAGGTCGGGGGACGCCGCGTTGACCCAGTTTCCTACAGGGGGTGGAGTTTGACGAACACCGGGAACTGCTGGGACGTAGTTGTCTTGTAAAACCATACTATTCTGTAAAATACTGAGAATTTGGAAAAAATTGCCTAATTATTCGTATTATTTCTAAGTTTCCATTTTCACTAAAAATTTTGACGACGAGCTCAATGGGGAAAAGTAAAAGCACAAAATGCGAGAACGTGAACCGAATTGGGGCTCCAAGATTTCGGAGAGGGTAGGAAATTGTTGCCACGCATAAATTACACGAACTTTGCCACGCACGGCAAGTCAGTTTCGAAGTATCCATAGAGATCACTGATCACTAGGACTAAAGTTCAAGCTACTTTCGTGTCGTTCGTTCGTTTCGCGTAATGAATGAATTGAATTGTGATCTTGATGCCTTATCTTCTCTCTGGATATATGACGATTTTTTACAAAAATGCATTTTAAAGATTTTTGGCAAAATTATTCAAATCGTGTGCATTTTTCAAGGACAAATTACATGTGTTTGTGCTATGTGTCAGTTTAGAACTATTTGCGATAACACTTTTTTATAAAAAAAACTTCATTAGGATAATCCCTAATTAAATGCACTTACAATGAACCTGGTATAGGTTGATGAATCGAATAAAAAGTTAAGCCAAGTGAGTCACTGGCTACTTTTACTCCAAATTCAATTTCAAAAAAAATTCCCGTCATAGCTAAATTTCTATACACATAAATACTTGGGTATATAATATAAATTGTCGCTGGTTTTTTTCTAAGAACGAAAAAAATAAAAATAAAAATGGACACTATTTAATGTACACGAATAGATTTCAATGTTCGCAAGCTAGAAGGCGTCATCATTGTAAATCTGAAAGGAACATGTTTTAAGCATACGATGTTAATGGTCATAGGACACAGTAGACTAGCTTCCGCCTCGCACTTGTTGATGTGATCTGAAGAAACATTAGACCTTTCCAGGATGCGTCTGTCTGGCTTGTTAGATAATAATGCAGTGAAAAACCCTGGTTGTATTTGTAATTGTGTATAAATGCATAATATATATATGCCGGTTGTAAATGTATTTTTATCACATTTATCAGCATTCAGTATTTTACCTTCATGCTCTGGATATATCTTATATACATCCGCATGCTTGCTGTATACTGTGCACTGAAGAGAATCTCATTTTTTGATAGGCATATACATTTTATATGCACAAGAAATTTAAATGGGTAAGGCCGCATAAAATATGTACACGCTTCAGCTTCATTTACTTATCATTCTACTGTCCTTTTTCTGTGCGCAAAAGAGAAGTTATCTTGAGTCGAGACAAATTCGTGTGAGCAACGAACCAGCTAACCAACGACCCTTGGAAGAACACAATAAATATCTTTAGAGGAATAAAAAAGGAGATGGGAGAAGAGCAAGAGACAAGAGGAGTCGCAAAAGTTACATTAATATCACAACAGTGATCAACAGCACAGCAACCGGAATAGATGTTCCTTTTGGAGCAGACCACCATATAGTATATTGAATGTATATAAAGTAGTAGCACAGATACAAAATAATAAATAGTTTTACTCTTCACATTCTTCTTGTTTATTGTATCCAAAGCGTACGTAATAGCAGCAGTGGAGAAATAAATGTCCTGAGACATCTCCCATCAACACTTAAGAAAAGGGCAAAAATAAGGAAAAGCAATGACAGTTGATGTAACTGGAGTAATTGCAGCAGGAAGGCATACAGTAAATAAGATGGATCGCAAAGTATAAGACCTTATACAGACGTAAGGATGTACATTAATTGTATATACTTATATGGTCTCCTACATATACATGCATCAGTAGAAATGGCTTCTCCTTAACTTTTTGATTACTTAACAAAATCAACGAACCAAACACCACATCACCCTTCACATTCTACTACTTCTATGGCCATCACTACTGAAAGCAGAAACAAGTCATGTGTAGAATCTTCTCATGATGGTGGTGATGGTGGCGGTGGTAGTGCAACAAGCAAACAGTCAACCACCACCACCAGCACATTGACATTATCATTACATCCCCCTTTCCCTTGCTCTTGTTTACTACCCCTTTTATCTCAAGACAGCATCATCATCACTATACATTTATGCAGACAGACTTTCACTTCATTTTGAAAGTAGACGAGAGAACTACTGAAACCTAATTTTTCTCTCGTTCGGTTGATGTTCATCAGAGAAAAAAACATGTTTGTACTTACGATGATTTCTATAAAACCCTAATGACATCAGGTCCTGTTGTCTTTGTCTTGCCATTTGGATAAATATACTGAGACATTGAGTATTCCACAAGGCAGAGAAAACTTTTCTTTTTCCCACAAAAAAAGTAGTTTGCGTTTGACTCACTCTACATTAAAGATTGTTGACAAAAAATACGCTTATACATAAAGACAGATTTCACACAAAAAGAATATTTATGACAAGAGAAATTTCAAGTGAAAGCTAAGCCAAAGATGACGACCAAAAAGCGTCCATAATATAATAGTCACATCACACACAATAACAGTGGCACAAAACAACATTCCCTCTTCCACTGCTCTCCTCCGTCTCTTTGACACATCCTCGTCATATCACCCAGAAAAAACCGCACTAGTACAGCTAGTGATGTGGCGTGTGATGCTCTTTCTCTCTATATATTACAACAGTTACTTTTCCGCCTAGATTTCTTCATACATATAATGGCACTGTTGCTCTATTCCTTTTAAGCTATAATATCATCACCACCACCAAAAACCATTGTATTTAAAGGAATGAGAGAGAAAATGCTTACCACGACGACTTCTTAAGTGGGATTCACTATCAACACCGTGAAAAAAACAGCTCTTCTTTCCCTTTCTTTTGAGATCCTCTTTCCTTTCTTCTAGTTCAGAGGCAACCTTTTCATTTTCCCCGTTTCTTTTTACCCATTGTAAGATGATGTTGCATTATTTCCAGTGGTATCTGCCAAAGTTCTTCTATATGAAAATGCATATAATATGACTGACATGAGTGGTGGTGTTGTGTTTTTTTAGATTTTTTTTTTATATAGAGTAGCTCCTTCTAGGAATGTACATTCTTCGGGATGGAGACATAAATAAATACATTTTTCTTTTAGTTTTTGCACGTTGTGTTTAATACATGAACACCATGTTAAGTTTGTGTGTACTTGTATACAAGATATGAGAGGAAGCTAGAGAGACGGAGGAGAGAGAGAGAATGCTTACAGTACTGGAATGGTTGTAAGCTCAAAGGCTGATCTCTGAAAAATAAGTACAAGTGGAAGTAGTCTTACAGATGCGGTGGGGGTAAGGGAAAGAAAAGGGAAACGAAGCTATATTTAATTTTGAAAGAAATCCTCCACTCACTTTCAATTATGTGAGGGCTAACAACATTATACACTGACATTAACATTTTCCAACTTTCTTTTATGCTTTTCTTTTTACTCTCTACTTCTCCTCCTCCTCCTCCTACTTCTTTTTGATCGTCGTATACTTTTTCTAGTTTTTGTCTTGTCATAGTTTACAATACTCGTCCTTAACTAATATGCTGCACTACCTCTTGTGTTTCTATTCAAATAATCATAATTTCATATCTGAACTTAAGAAAATTGCACTGACTCAACAAGATATGTCCATAAATACGAGACTGTACACTGTAGGTATGTGAAATTCTAACCAGCTTATTTATATAAAATCATCGGTTAGTGTCACCTCTCTGCTCAACAAAGTACAACAAAATTCTCCTGTTTTGAATTATACAAAAACAACAACCGAAAGGGAAAGGACTCTTTCACGTGCTGTATTCTACGAAGGGATTTTCGCTACACACTTTTCCGTTGATGAAATTTATTAGCTTGTATACGGTACGTATTTATGTTTTAAGTAAAATATTTAGTATACAGTGCGAATGGGTGAAAGAATTTGTTCTTAAAATCTTCAACCTGCTTTCACTACAACATTTCCTATGTAGAGAATAAAAAATGCAAAAAGATGAAGAATATAAGATGGTGGAAGGAGCTAGAGTTTTCATAAACCAAGTCTTTGGGTTTGGTGTTGCACATAATTTGTTCTAACTTGCTCCAGTTTATTTTGAATGCACAAGTAGGTACATGCGTATACATTTCCTCCAAGAGAAACACGTATTCTGAGTAACCTCGAAAATGAGCAGAGAAAAGTAGATTGAAATGGATGCCTATTTTCGTACATAAATACCCACCTTTTCAAGTAACCACTGCACTGCTGCTGCCTGCCACCACTACCACCGCCGCTTCCATTAAAATGCACAAAGTACACAAAACTTAAAAGGAGAAAACTTGACGAAAAGGAGAAGCAGAAAAAAATTGCAAGTTTTTCTCTTTTTTTTCCTTTCTCTTTCGCCCTCTCAGACATCACGTAAAATCTCACAACCCAATTTGTTCTCCTTCAATATATTTGTCTTGGAATGCAGTACGTTATAGAACATGGCAAGCCAATCCATTATTTTCTCCCTCTCTTCTTCATGCTACTTGCCAGATAGTCTTGTACATGCCTATACACATGATACTGCATCGCATTCGGATAACATTACATACAATGCTGAGTTGCTGAGTAAGTTTAAAGGGAATACATAAATACCCGTGTGTCTTACCAAATTCCTTCATTCATGATTTCCCTTTTCACATAATATGACTATACGCACGTAGGTAACTGGCATTTTATAAGTGGGCAAAGTAAAACGAACAGTGTGTTTTTTTCACTTGATGTTGTCGTAGTCGCTTGTGTACATGAAATCAGAGACAGTAATGGTGAACCTGCTGGATATACTCAGGTTCCTCTATCTATATCTCGAGGCTAAACGTGTGGTTTATAACAGGTATAACATTTCAGCCTCTCATATTATCCGGACATTATTAATGCATTATAAGCATACATAGAAAAAGGGAAAGTAGTGTAGTAATCCTGTAATAACATTGATGTCAGATTTTTCTGTGTCACGTACTTTCTGCATGTTTACATTTACAGAGTATCGTTCGCTCAACGTTCCGATGGCATATTATAGCTGGATCTGTCCCCACTGTTTTGTTTTATCTTTATGTAGAATAGTTGTATATGCTTTTTACTACCATTCGCTAGTATTTATAAATAGTAGTCAACATTCACTCTAATCTTACAACGAAAATTCAGGTTAAAAATGAAAAAAAGTACAAAAAGAATCTAGTTAAGAATTCCGGAAATAAAATTTTGTATTTGTTGACTTTTGGATAATGCAGACGGATAATCATAGTGAGTAAAGTAATGATAAATACGATGTGTATGTGTGGTGAATAAAGGAAAATTGAAAGAAAGTTAGTGTAGTGCAGGAAAAACTCGTTAAAATCTACACTCGTCCATGATTAATATACATGTCACCAGAATAATTTCCGGTCTATTATGACTCTCTATTTGTCCAAGAAGCCATAATATTCTCGGTTTTGTTTGTGTAACACGATTGTTGTTACTTTTATTTGTTTCCTCTTGCTTCACAGTAGTACACTCTAGTTTTGTGGTGTAGCTATTGCTTGGCTGTGTGTGGCATTATTCGTCCGTCTGATAATGAGCACCTTCTGTCGTAAAACTTGCCTTGCCCGATTTCTACCAAATTGGGCATGTAGTTTCATTGGGTCACGAATAATAACCTCTGCTATTGACCTTTTCTCAACTCCACTTGGGTGAAATGTGTGGGAATTTTTCCGTAATGACGTCACCGAATTGATATGATGACATAATGGGAAGCAGCATAAAGATACGCATCTCACTTTTTTATTTCCTCTAGTGTAGCCTGGGGCAATCTGTGTTACTATATCGGAAACACTCATCAAGTCGTCAGCTTAGTCGACTTTATGAATGGGTTTATTGTAAGTTTTTGTTCCCACCTTCTCGCCCACATATAGGAACAAAAAGTGAAAGAATAATAGCATCAAATCGATCGTAGGTTTCATTTTGCCATTTGATGTACATATTCTTTAAAATTTCGTCTTAAAACAAGCATGTTCGTTATTAACGTCTATATTTAATCTGAACTCCTTGCAATAATACGACACTTGCATAGTTTATGTCATGTTTTTGACTCGGATAAAACACAAAGAGCAATATTTCAACTGTTGCAGGAGTGGGTGTGTAAGCCATCCTACGATGATGATCGCATGCAACCAACGTACCTGTTGACAACCCAAACTTGATGGCTTACTCCACACTGGAATTCATTTGAAAATATCTTAGTTTCCCACAGAGAAAGTTCAGAGGAAATGTATAGCTGGCCAGACCAGACTGCCGCAATCATCCAATACACACACGCATACAGCGACAGTTGTGTTCCTTGTCTGCTTACAACCACATCCTTTTTTATACCGTAACACCACCACCAAACCTGAAGAAAAGCTTCCTTTCTCGTCTCTTTTGGCTCTCGTCTCCCTCCTAACAATCTTTGCTGCTTTCTTTTCACTCGTTCATATACGAACCATCTCCTTACTCGGCAGGAAAGGTTTAGGAAACTAGCAAGGAGAAAAAGAGACGTTCAAACAGAAATAAAGGAGCACGGGAAGAAAAAAAATCATCTCATTTCGTGCTTTCCTTCACGTGTAGCTGGTAAAACTAGAGAAAAAAACACACACACTACTACAATTTCTTGTAGATAAACAGACTCTGGGCTGTGAGATATTCGTGAGGTTGCGGCAACAATACTAATGTAGTAATGATATAATAAAAGGTTTCCGCATAAAAATACGAACAAGCGGTAAAGTACGCTGCATACTGAGCAATTGCACATGCTACCTGTTTAATATACAGGAAAGGAAAAGGTGAGAAAAGAAACAATGGGTACTTGGGGAGAAGAAAAAAATTCGTAAGATCTGTTAGTAGACAGTTAGCCGATCAGCGTGAGTTCCACTAACACAGCATTGAGCGTACACACATTCAACACCTACATCAAAAAATCATAGACCCAAAGCAAACTTTCTCTTTTCTCTTCTACTCCCTGTTGCACCACTTTTGCTGACTGCTAAAAACTCCTCTGCCTCCGAGGTATGTATATAACAAACTTGTTCTCTCCAGTTATTCATTTATTTGACGTTTACACTTGTTGGGCGCTCTCTCTCTCTCCCTCGCTCTTTCTCACATACACAAACTCGCTTTAGCTTACTATTTATCACTACATTTTCTACAAACGTAATAATGGTAGAAACATATACAAATGTATAACCCCTGCTGAATACCTAGCCTTTTTCTATTTTGTGTGCACATAACTCTTCTCTTGTGTTTCAGCTGAGCATGAGCAAGTGTGTCAAAACGTACACAAAAGCAGCATAAAGTTGTGAGAAAGCAACGTTTTCATCGTCGCCGCTGCTGAAGGTATCTTTGGAGAATTCTATTATTAGTGGACTTTCACACACAAATGACTATAAACTTGTTTGTTGGCCTCGAAAAAAAGTATGAAATTCAACAAAGTTCATAGTGAAACTGAATAAAAAACAATATCGCATGTATATTTATGTGTTTTGTTTGGTCACAATGCACCAGTTTAGAAAACTCTTGGTGTATCTCAGAGGATGCTGTTTATGTGACAATCAAATTGTGCCAAAATAAAGTGAGCAAATTGTTACACGCTGACTGTGTGACGTAGGAAAAAAACTGGATCAAGCTGTACAACAACAATAACGAAGTAACTAAACATTGCTAGTGCTGGGACGCAGATGCTCCTGATGTGATGTTTTCTGGTGCAACTTAAGACGCTTTTTAACCAAGTTCCAATAAAAAATGAACTACGTTCCTAAATGAATTGATAGGCCAGTTCAGTTCTTTGCACATTGAAAAAATGTTTTTGCGAAATTAATCGGAAGATATATAAAGCAATTTATTCTATAGTCGGGAGAAATCACGTTTAACAACATCTACCAACCTTGCCAGCCATACGTGAACTCATTGGATGTGTACAAGGTATGTAAATGCAAACTTTTAAAAAATTGGACCAATTCTTAAAACTGAGTGCAAAATAATTCCTTTAGGTTTTGCATACATTAAAGCACTAATAATACTGCTCTCTAAACCAAAAACAAAATCTGTCATCTTGTTGGAAACGCAGTTTTACGAACGCACTTACGTTATGTAGAACACGGTGAGAGAGCCATCATAGTCAGTAGAAATCGAAAAGAACCACTCATGACTCTCTCAATACCGATTTCCTCTTCATGAAAGATAATATTATAAAAATGAGTGCACTTCACAGTTCAAGTATGTTATCATTCCTGACTATGCATACAATCAGGCGATATATTACACTCCATGAACAAAGAATATAAGCTGTGCTTAAGAAATCAAAGTACATTCATAGTTATACTGAGGTTCCTATACACTACCAATAATAGGCAATGTGCTATGTTCATATTATCCCATCATCTCCTTTCCCAAAAAGATCGCTGTTCCTAGTGCTCCTGAATTTTATTTTAAGTCTGATAATCTATTTCATACAAACTACTTGTCTCTATTAAGCTCCTTCAGTTTTAGAAAATTGAGAGCGACAAATGCGCTGTTGCTGTTGTACTTTCCCTTCACTGCGTCCATACATTTTCATTTTATAATAAAATTCGTACAAGGCTAAATATCAAGTTTTCAAATAAAGTTTATTCAAGAATGAGGTAAAGTTTTGATTAGCGTAAAATTGAATGAACATGGATATAATACTGCATATGCATTTAGCATGTTGTTACAAGGAGGAGGTTAGATCGTGCTCATAATAAACTAATAACTCCTTCGTCACGAAAACAACAAAACGTAAATAAGAGTAAAACCTATTAAAAATTAAGATTGCTTACTCCAACACGATTATGATGCTGGCGTCGACAACCACAATGATAATATTCAGAGAAAATGTTATCATGATAGCATAATTGCGCATATAATCGTGAAATTCTATCATCACGGAGCCACTGTGCAGAAGATAACTTGTTGAACTCCACATGTTTTAGGGCAGTGTCTAGAGCCAGAACCCCTTAATAGATTTCATTTCTTCCTCCTTCCTGACATATCATACTTGTAGAGTTTTCGGTGCTAGCTTGCACTTATACCACCCAGTATTTATGTCCTACTGACATTATACACTGACAATATTCATCAAACTCGCCAAAAACATATACTTTAATTGAGCTAACAGAACAGCAGGGTGAAAAGAGATTGGCACTTTCTTTTCACTTCATATAATATAATGATTGAAAATGTTTATACGTTCCTTCGTGTTCTTGGGACTCTCTGGCGCGGCGACCACCAGAGACATGCATAAATATATATACGGAGAGGCATCGAGACCTCTATATAAATAGCTTGTTGCTTACAACATTATACACATTTCCAACAACAGTCATTGACTATTATAACTACCATTTGATACTAAACACTGTCCTTGGTCATTTCAGCCATTTTCTCTGCAACTACTTTAGATTTTATGAGTACACAAGGAGAAATAATACGCCAACCTACCAGCATAAGTCTTTTAATAGCATGTGTAATAGCTTGTCAGTGTTCTTCGTGGGAGTACGTCTCCACTATCACTATATATAGTAGTATATTATGAAAGAAATAGGATGAAGTATTTCTCGGCGAAGGTTTATTACGTGTATTCATACGTATGTATTTATTTACGTACACATCCTCACATATACATGTCATTATAAACATTGCCTAAAGAAGAGAGACTGTGGGGGAAAGAAAGAGGAAAACAACGAGGCAAGTAAACTCTTCTTATTACATCTATTGGCGAATTACGGGGTTGAGTTGTTACGGCGAGGCAAGCAATCTATTTCTCTTTCCACTTGTGGATCTGCTCTTTCGCGATAGCTTCCTCAGTAATAGAAACAACGAGTTGTGCTTGGTGGCAAGTATGTATAAAGACCAGGACTAAACTCACAACAGACGACGAAATAACAATAATAATATAATAATGCTTTACCATCCCGGGTAGATTTATACGGTGAGAGCTACACAATAGATGCATGTCATCATCGTGCAGTAGTAGGGGCATTTCAACACTTTCACAGCATCAGCATCCCTCTTCTTACTTTCTTCGTCACTCATACATTTGGGCGTACGTATATCCTTAAAAATAACTACATGGGGGAGTCACAAAGAGTGATTCTTGTGTCTCCTAAAATTACATATCTGCATTGCATTACAACATCCCTTTTATTTATTTATACTCTGCTGCTGCGAGTGAAAGTCTGAAAAAGGATATCTATACTACACGTCTTGTTGACAGGGACATAAATCTATCCACCGAAATAGTAAAGGAGCTTCATGCATTTCATACGGTCCCTGTCTTTTCACAATAATGCATCATATTCTTTAGATCATAAACTTCTCGAGAGTTGGTCACATTTGAACTCTTTTCATCATCGTAGAAGAGAAACTGTTAGTGAATACTGCTATACTTATTATTACTTACTACTACTGCTCCGTTTTCTTTTCTGCGAACAACGTGATATTGTGAATGTCACTAGTAGACATGTATAATATGCATATATACGTATACACGAGGGTAATAATACAGGGAAACTATCTATCCTGCAGAAACGTCATTTCGTCATGTTAAGAAGGAAATATATGGGATGTAATGTGAGTGATACGATAACAGTCATTGAGAGTCGTAGTAGTCAAGAGAGGATAATATGCATTAGCAAAAAAGCGTTGTTGTATACTGCTTATTTACTGCATGTGGTGTTCTGGTTGTTGTATTCAACTTTTTGTAGTCACTCACTCTGGTGAATAAAAGGGTGAATTGCCTAGTGTTCTTACTCCGCATTATGCTTTAGACAGTCTTTTCTGGCAGTTCTATTTATGTATGTATCGCCACTATTTGCTACACTGCTGATGCTGCTCGAAATAAAACTTTCTCTGCAGGCTCTCCTTTGGTTTTAATTCCATTTTGGAAGAGACTAAAAAGTATAATATTTTGTATTTATATTTATTATTGAGTAGTAGTTCCCTTTTAGCTTTTTCAACTCCATATAATCTTGTTTAATTGCCATCCTTTGGTCAGGAAAATGGGAGAATAGGGACGACGACACTTTGCTCACTCCATTCATTCATTGAATGAGCGAGTATAAGTGAAATGATAGTGATGATGATGGTGGGAGTGAAGAAGAGTGGAAAAACTGTTGCTGGAGCCTTTGATGAAGTAAAAGGCACAAGTAGAGTGTGCATAATAATGTTGGGTTGGTGTGGCATGGCACTGTTGACAACCAGACAAACAATGTTCCTTGAGTGTTGTGCATTAGCTCGTATTCTGATGGTGATGATGCTTGCTCCAGTGTGACTGTGAATAATAAAATCATTCTCAATGAGTTCCTTAATTAAGTTAATAATGTCTCATCTGTAGAAACAGACTACGAACAAATACTACTCCGGCTAAAAGTTAAAGTAGTTGTTGAGGTATACTTCACAATGTATCTTGAAAACTTTTCTCTTTTATGGAAACTTTTAAAAGTAATATATCGGGAGCATAACCGCAGTAGTACTCTATCTCTACTAAATTAGTTCGATGAAGTATGTACACAAGTGGCAACGTAATATTTTACCCCCTTCATCGGAGTATCTTTTCATAGCTTTGACAAATTAAAAAGGCAATCCTTTATGGCTCATCCTTCATTTCATAATTTTTAATTCAACTGGCAAACGCAAATGTAAAATATAGGAGCAATTAAAAATTTGTCGGTATAATGTGTAAGATTTAGAATGAAAATGTTAACAATTGTGTGTTGAACCACTATTAATGTGAGGCTAGGCATTTGCAGCGTCACAGCATTAATATTTAGCAGTTTTATTTCAAAACATTAATCCCCTATTGATCCTCTTTCACCTTCAAAAATTCACAACCATTTTGAAGTTTTGTCGTATATGCACAGACACGGTTTTCAATATCAATAACAGCAGTATCATGATCACGCTCTACGTATTTACGGTGACATAAGTAAGAAGTTTTTGCTAAGTAATAAGTAAGAACTTTCTCCTGATCATAACTCATTTGAACTCTTCTAGTAGTGTATCATGCATGCGTGATGGTTATTAATTGCAGCAAAGATGCTAATACGTATGTAGATGTGTTCAAACAACTGAGGACTTTGTATGGCTAATGAAAATGAGCACTTGATTATTACGGGTGAGGTATTTCTGATATGACGCAGTGACATTGAGTTCGTGAAAACTCTAACTCAAATGCACTTCTTGAGGTTGCACCAACTTCATAGACATCTATACCAAGCAAGCATTTCCTCACAATTATTACGATGTTTCTCAAAGCACGCACCAGGGAACGAGAAAGTAAAGTACGAAGAAATGAGTAAAACTTTAGAAAGTAGGAAAGTACTTAACCGTCAAAAATAGCAATATGCATACTAAATTGACGAAGGCACATCTTTATCATGTAAAATTCATCTTTATATTTTAAACATATCTAGTTGTTCATAATAAAATGTATTTTCGACATGTAGTGCAACTTAAAAAGGGAGGGAAAAGTGTTTTCCTTCTCTCGGACTCAATCAAACAAAGGCTTTTTTTGATACGACGCTCAGAAACGTTCTTAATATTCTTTGAAAAACTGTATCATCTTTTGCTTGTTTTGCTTACTGGCTTTCCTTCCTACTTTTTTATAAACACGAGAGGAATTTCTTTTTTTCTTTATTTTTTATGAACATGCTAGTTTTAAGGGAAGTTTGCGGCTTTGGTAGTTGGTGTAACTTTTTTGCAAGGCTGTATGAGGGATTCAGGATGTAGAGAGAAAAGTTCCATTTATTGCAAAACGAAAGAGTCAACAGAAACAATGGTACATACTCTTTTGGCTCAGCAACACTCGTGTTAACGTTTACCCTGTACTTAATTTACGGGGGAAAATAATGTTCTCTTATGATTACTATACTGGCATGTGCGTACCATTCATCATCAGACTGGTGCATACACGAGGATGCAATATATCTACAAAAATAATACATTCTTACAGTTTTATAAAGAAGGTAATATGAATCAGGAACGTTGTATTTGTCGTCGTCGGTGGTTTTTCTCTTTTTCTCTTGGTTGAGTTATCCTGTGCTCTTCTGCTTAGGAATGAGTTTGCTTTTATCATGTATTACGCGTAGTGCTGCAAAAAAGCACATCATCATCAGCATCAGCAACTGGGGATGTAGCCTGGCTCTGGCGAAGAACACACAGAGTAACACAAGAATTATTGATGCCTCAGAAGAATTGCATTGGTTGCTCCTGTGGTCTGGTGTGCCTACCACCCTGTTTTCCAATATATTTTCCTTTAGAAATACGACTCGAGTAAGTCATTTGGGGAAGGGAATGTGAATGAACATTTTATTTGTTCCATTCTGTAATATACAATAACACATTATTGGTTTGGTTTGCGGCGGAGCTTATACAAGCAACAGAGAAAGTTTTGTATGAAAGAAGCGCAACGCATGCAACTTTATCTGTTTATTTATATCTGTTTACAGCTTCAATACGACCCCGCATGTGAACTGACATGGCATAACATTTGCGATTGATGTTTTGAACTTAAAGCATGTCCGAAATCACATAATTTTCTATTGGTGTTGTTGGTACACAGGGAAAATAAATAAACAGCAGCTTTCCCCGGCTACCTGCAACGCCTTAATTTAATTTATTATTATATCCTTTATGACACAGTGATTGATTTTATTTGAAATGAATTACATCACTATTTTAACATTATTACGGAAATATACCTTCCCCACACCACTTGATTCTATTTGCTAATGTAAAACTTGATCATGAAAAAGTTATTAAAATGGCTTAGGCAAAGCTGGCATTTTGAAGAAATGTCGTCTAGAAGCAAGAACCCTCTATCATAACGATCTGCATCGAATAATACGATGTACTATATACGTGGCTAAGCATAAGTAATGAAGAACTAGAGATAGGGTTGCTGCTGCTGAGCTGTCTCTGCTGAGCGAATGTAGTGGTGAAAGGGAAATGCCGTGAAAAGTGAGAAATTCTAGCCGACACGAGTAGCAGCAGCAGCAGCAGCTTCTCTTCTCCCCATTAGAGCAAGAGCAAGTCTCCCCGCAGGCCCAAGTAACCACGCAAGGTTCATTAAAAAGGTGAATTTAAAGCAAACAAAATTGGCAAATGTGGATCCAAGAAGCAGTCATTCTCAGTGGAGTGGGGAAAGAGAAAGCGAGAAAAGTTGGTAAAGTTTGCGTAGGGTAGTAGAAATTGGTTTCCATCTGAGCTAATCTTCTCCTCCAAGTTACATACAGGCTACATAATATGTGTCATGTGGGTGCACAATGTATGTACACCACAGTGGTGGTGGTAGTAGGTGTATTCTCAAAATCCTGTGCCAGAATGCTAGAAAGTATTATTTTATAGCTGAGCTGAACTACATAACTAATAAGCATGTACGCTATGGCGTATTTGTGGTATTATGGTGTACACACACACATTCCCTCTGTAATAGCACACTTCTGCAAGAGAAAAAGTCTTTTCTCTCGCGCACATCATAAGGTAAAGCCAAATGAAGAGACAGCCGTAATTTGATGTGGAAACTTGACCCGCTCACCACTGTCATCTGCATGCATGCATGTATAGGCACAAGTACACATGTGTTTTTATTATTGCTATAATAGAGATTATCACTCCGTCCACAGTTTAGTAGGTGATCTTCTGTACATGCATTCTCGAACGTATATATGTTTGTGCAGCGTGCAACAATTTATGAGAACCATGTTATATTCATCGCATCACCGGCGGTAGAAGAGCATGCCTACTTTCTCAGTAGAAGTAGTAGTACCAGTAAACACTACATGTGTTTCTCTATAATATTTACTCAAGTTGTAAAAATGTGTGCCTCTATGAAAACTTAACAAGTCTTTGGTAAACGAAGCGAAACCAGAATCTTGTCAGTCAAGGGACTTGTTGAGAGGAAGAGGGATACATGAATGGCATAGATGGATAGTGAAATTATAGCAAGTGCATATAATACATCTTTACTTGCATACTACTACTTTTTTATCATGAAAGTACAGCCTGAAAGTCAGCTGGTTGCTCACGTCTTTGAAACTTTCTCTTTTCTAAAAAAGAAAGTATTAGATATTTCATGGTGACGTTGACTTACGGGACGTTTATAGCGATTACTACTAGTACCACCTTCTTCACCATCGCCGATTACTACCAATTTTCCCTCAATGTATGTATGCATGTATGTATTTCTGTTCAGGGAAAGAGGAGAAAGCATCGTAACATGTCTTTTCTTTTCTACTTTTCCAGTACAACTAGCAACATAATTTGATTGTGGAATTGGCTTCACTTTCTCTCGCTCCCCCTCATCACTTTTTTTTCTGCGTGCGTAAAAATTATACCATCAGCCTCGATGTTGGTCCTTGACGTCAAGATGTTGGAGGAGTCGAGTGACTTTTACTTGAGTGACTCTTCATCCACTGCATCCTCGATTACGACTGTGCTAACGAACAACAGCATAGATGACCAGCCTGATGGGAACGCTCACCTGGGGCTTATTGGGATCAGCCCAACCACAGCAGGACTCTCACCGCAAAGTCTTACCACAATGACAACAACGCTTCACCCCCTTGGAATTTGCCATCAAAGACAACAACAGCATCCGCATCATCACCAGCAACAACAGCAGCAGCCTCCTCAACCACCACTACCCACCCAGCAACAAGCAGCCAGTCCAGTTCATTTACAATGCCTGTCAAGTATCGGCGGCACCAACAGCACAGCACACAGTAACGGTACCACAATTCCCCAACAACCTCCTGATCTCCAGTTGCACAGTCCACAGAGTGTAGCTTCCAGTAGCAGTTTAAGCAGCGTTGGGTCTTATAACAGTAGTATTGGATCCACCTTAATTTCTGATAATGTGAGTGTTGCTCATGATCCTTCGTCAATGATGAGGGCACCCAATCCTGGAGACAACTGTATTGACACGATGGCTGCAGACTCATCCACTGGTCTGTTGAAGGGTGAGTCCGAATGCAACAACAATAACGCCAACACTGCTAACTGTAACGGCACCCCTTCCTCAAACGGACAGAATAAGGAGAGCGGCGGCGGTGGGGATGCTCCTGTGAAAAAGAAGAATCCTGTCGGAAGACGTAAACTGATTCTGAGTGCTCGGGAGAAAACACTCAGAAGACTTGAGAGCAATGAACGGGAACGACTTAGAATGCATTCACTCAATCAGGCATTCCAGGTACAAACTTTTTTCTCTTCCGGATTGATTGAACATCTTTTTATTCAATCTTTCAGAACCAACGTTTCCTAGTACTACTCTTTAAACCCCTTGAATGCTTTCCAGTTGTTATCGTCAGAAAATATTAAAATCACAAAAAAGGCAAGCATGACATTTTATTGGAGACATTGAGGTACAAGAACCGCGGAGACTTCATGTGTAAGTATTCAGTCAGGCTGAATAATGCAAACATGCCATCATACTATGCGCTTTCCTATGAAATGGTTCGGTGAGAAAGGAAGAATGAATCTTTGATATGCACACACCTCCAAGACAATCGTGTGTGCTCCACACAGTTCTACGAAATCTGCTTAGAAAGTTTACTAATCACTTTCAGTTTACCTATGATTATCCACGAAACAGTAATAGATCGGTTCTACAAAGACCTAGCTTCGTATTGGCCGTTCATATCAATTAATTAGATTATAGCCCATTCAGAATTAAACCCGATGGACTAACACTGCGTCTTCTCCAGCTTGCATTTGTAACTTCTTTGTAAGTGGAATATTTAATAATACCACCGAAACACACGCCAAACTAAAGTAGTATTTTTAGTATTTATGGAGCACTATATCGTGGAAACTGCAGAAACGCATGCATAATTTCTTCATTGAAACCTCGATAGGTGAAACTTGTACCTTTAATTAACCCATGTCCATATTTAGATTTCCACAGTATCGATTATGACATCAACAAAAGGCTGAAGGTTATGCTATCGTCAATATCATCATCATCAACAACATCAGAAATAAACAAAGACTTTTACATCTAATGCAAGAGAGTAGAATCGTAGAAACCATGAAGGCAGCATATCCAAACGTACCAGGTCGATGAAATCCTTTCGTATACTTTTGATCCTATAGCTGTTTGTATCTTATGCCTTATTACTCTGAGATATGTATCATCAAGGCTGTGGCTGGAATTTTGTACCAATGCAATACTACAAGCCGACAAGACAATATTATATATCATGGCATACCAAGATTTTTTGCACAAAAAGGTGCGTCGCAATATTTAATACCTACAATCAGTTTATAGTGAGATACATAGGTATATGCTAAATGTGTATTTGTTGTTATAGATGGAAAAATATATATGAATAATTAACGAATATGAATTCACCTACATACTTGCTATACTTATTCTTGGAACAGTTTTAATTAATAATTAGAAGTTCTAACTCTGTCATGTTGACACTGGTTTCTTCATTGAACCCCATGGATGATAAAAGAAAAGCTTTCTCTTCATTTGTTTAATTTTCACTTTATTAAATTCTATTCAACAACATGGAGAAAACGTAAATCAGAGGACAGGCTCAATCCACCCCTTTTCCTTTTGTGAAAGAAAAATGAAATATTTGTGACTTTCACCGTGTCCTCCAGATTAAAGGGCACAGCATCACTTTTGCATAAGGAATAAGTCGCTGCACACATGCTTACGGGCTTAATTGAGTGACAAAGAAATTAAATAATTTGAGAGGGAATGCGAGTTTAATTGTCCTGTCTCTGAATAAATGAATAAAATGTACACTCCCCACGCTTATTTCTCCAATCGACTAGTGCGAATTTTATGCTGATTTCAATGGAGTTTGAAGAAATATTGTTGAATGATATGATTTCCCGCTGACACCGATTCCAACATGCCGGAACCATATATCCATATAATGTAGAAACAGGTTACTTCATAAAATGCTCATAGGAAATGTTAATATATTTACACGAGGAGTTAACAAGGAGACAGGAATCCCCAGTACAGGGAATGTGTAAGCGGCTGGCTAAGAGAGAAAAGTGGCATAAAATACGGGTGCATGAAAGACAGCTATTGATTCATCATCTCTTCTGATGTAACTAAAGACCACCACCAGAACAAATTACACATTATTACGAACTACGAACCAAGAGATTCCTGGCTAAACTTTAACTCTAATATTCACGTGCTCGGATGAATGTAATAAAAACATTATTTTATTCCGTTATGTACACATATTGTGTGTGTTCTGTGCATAGGCAGCAAGTAAATACATATAATATTATGTGTATTCATTCACGCTTTACTTATTTAGTAAAGCACTACCAACTACTGTTGGTTGGTGATGTGTCGAGTTATAAAAGGTAGATTGTGGATTACATACATAGATAATAGAGTTTACATACAGAGAAAAAAAACAGTTAACCATTGTGTGAACTCAAACAACACTTTCTACGTAGAATTCATGGGAAAGCGGGAATGATAGTGGCAACTCTGTTATTTTCCCTGGAAGGATGGATAGCACAATGTATGATGTGGAGGGAGGGAGATAGTCATTACTTTACAAAATATTTGTTATCTGCCTATACGTTCCCAAATCATACATGCATATTATAGATAGGAGTGAGCATATAAAACTAACAATGTTTATGCCGAGCATGTTATTCTTCTTGTTATGTGATGACGAACAAAAATAAAATGCATTTTCCGTTGATCTACTCTGAAGATGATTTACAGAAGCGTTTTTTTCTCTCTCTCGATGAGTACCTCACACATATACACACATACCATACCACACCTCCGAATTAAGCTTTCTTTTCCCATCTCACGTCTATACCCACTGAAAATAAAGGACAGATTTTTTTGTTGGTGCAAATCCGGATGAATAGTGAGAGGAAAATATTAAAGAGATAGTGGTGGTGTTGAGCACCGTCTCGTGGTGGCGTACTATCTTTTATCAGCTTTCACCCGTCATTATCGTCTCGAGCTTTTTTTGGTATGAGATTTTTGCTTTTATTTGCCGAGTGATAGAGGGGTGGCGTTGAAACAGATATAATCGTTTATGTAGAAGCTTCCATTTCACCGTGATATTATATGCTTCAACGTCGGGGTTGATGATTAGGTGAGTGGAGAATAGCAGCAGCATGACATGGTTTGGTAAACATATAATGTAATAGATTATAGTTACCGTATAATCTGTACGTTGCATGAGCACGACTATTATTATCAGCGACCGAATATCGACAATACATTATCAAATACATGAAGTTGTTGTATCGGTTTCGACGCTACTGTTTTACTGATAACTTTATTCCTCTGGCGTTAGATGTTCATCCGCTACCGATGATAATTTCGACGCGCGATGAAAGATGAGCCTGGTTGTAGGGGTATGATTACAACAGAGGAAAAGTTGTAATTCAGTGCCTTGTAACTTGTAACCTACATTTTGTCAACTATTTCCACCAGCACTACACACGCTTACTAAATTACTGTAGTTAGCAGTATTAGACATTGATTAATGCCAAAAATCGATGACGGTCCTGATGTAATCGTCGGGTTAAATGAGGATTGTAATAGAAGCATAAAATACGGCATACAGTAAATCATACTTTCTCTCGTGGGAATCGTCCTTTTTGTAGAATTGTTTTGTTCAGGTGTTAATGCAAACAATCCAGTAGTATGGTGAAGTAACATACCTAATCGAACTTGTACGGAAGCAAATTTTTCATGTGCGTGTGTTTATACTCTGGTTTACTGCAGCGTGTAAGCAACAACCAAACAGCCAATCTGGTAATAATACACTATTAAATGTACGGTACGGCAGCGAGTATAATTCAATCACGCCACAGCGATAAACTGTACATATGTGCATATATAAAGAATTATAATAGTATTACACAATAATAAAATGAGGCATCCGAAAACAATAGTATATCTTTTCACTCGAAACGACTCTTTGTGGTCAATGTTGGATGTTGCTGAATGGAAGATTATATAACCCCACAAGATAGTGCAGAAAGTATGATGTTGATGTGAATCACTGTGTGTGCACGCTTTATGGAGGTACATTCATAGGTAACATGAACTGAACAAACGTAAATGTTATAACACAGTTTAATCTTTTGGCTGATTTGTAGGCATTGCGGGAAGTTATACCAATCCCACACGTGGCAAACAAAGGACGTCGTTTGTCTAAGCTCGAAACGTTGACTTTGGCCAAAAACTACATTCTTGCACTCACCGGCATGGTGGTCCATGATGACAAGACCGGGGACGGAACAACTGGGGAAAGAAGTGAAAGTCCAGTAAGCAAAGACTGTCTCCTACAAGGTGCTACCGACGACCCCGATGACTTTACTTTTGATCTTGATATTGTTGATCATCCAGACTCTTTAGGGTTTTACGATGATTAGATGGTGCATTGTCTTATATAAAACCGTTATTGCGTTTTGCCAAACCTATGCTAAATACAAGCCTAGTGCAAATGACTTTGTTTAATAAATAGCGATAACTACCTAATTAAGAAGCAAGAGCCTAATCCTGCTATTTCGGACAGTCCAAAAATAAAGTATTTTAACTTCTAGAACTCTTTTTGTATGTAGACTTTCTATTTTTGTTCACTCTTGTTTAAAGGTATAGTATGATTATCCATTGCTTGTTATACTTTTCTCAACCTGGCCTATTTACTATTGCTAAATTGTGATTTAAAACCCACTGTATACATCATGCTGATTTATCATTTGAGATTGTGCCAATGAGTCAGAATCAACAAGAAAAAAAACTAGAAGTGTTCCGTTCATGACAAAGCGAAATTTAATGTACTAGCTATTAAACATTGCGACATGTGTAAGTAGCATAATAAGTAAAAGATTTATGTATTCAATGCCGAAATATTACTTAAATATAAGGATCTACATTTTTCCAACTCAAATTTCCAATCTGGATAACGAAAAATAACACATTGGAGAATTACAAATCTTCATCTGAACATAAGTCCTCCATTTTTTCTGAGGCTCTTTTCACACCAATATAATGATGCCAGTTGCAGAAAGTAGGTTTGGTTGTCTGCATGACTGTAAATTGACATGAGAATGTGGACTATGCCGAATGAAGTGAACCTTCAATTGGCTTAATTGTAATGCATCATATTCCGATGTTTAAAACTAATTGAGAAGATTTCAAAGTCAAGCTGAACAGCTCATTTTCAGCGGAATGAACAATTTAGGAATCAATTTATGTGAAATGCAACGAGAACTCTGCCTATATACTCCTACTCATTTAAGGCAAATGCGAAAACTGATTATAATGTGTAGGTGTATTTCGAACTGTTAAGAAACTGATTGTGGGCAATCTTAGATCCACATGCAAATGATTACAGAAATGAAGAAATTAGAACACAAAATTAGCTAAAACGCTGATTTGCTTTGTTGAGGTGTCAATGTTCACTCGCATTATACGACAGAGGTGACGCATTATGATGATGAAAGTCAATTAATCGTAGTCTCAACAGCAAGCAGTTTAAATTGACATTATGTACTTTTAATTATTGAAAGTTTGGACAAATTATATTGTATATCAAATGTGAAATTTACGTGATCCCTCTTGAGAATTCTTGTTGGTTTAGAAATCACATTACAGTAAGCATTCTTCCTAACACTGTTATTGTTGAGATGAATTAAAACCATATTCATTTCATGAGTATGTATGCAGACAGGAGAGAAAGCGGAGTACTACAGTACAGGTACGTTTAAAGTAAAGACAATCCATGCTATTGCTAAAATATGATGATTTTTACATAGATGTAGGTATGTATGTACAATGTATATGCCTGGATCAACCACTGTAAATTATTGCTTAAATTCGCCATATAAGAAATCAATCAACACTGTTTATAGCATTAGCATCTAAAGTTAAAATAAACACTGAAACTGCTTCCGGTAATTGGTAATAACTATTTTAGAACTTACACGATATATGTATTGCATGCCCAATAACAAGAAAGGCGAAATCTTACACAAATGGGTTGCAAAAACGTAACGATAAATTTGAAAATCGAATGGGAGTTTATCGTTACCCAATTGATAGCTATTGTAATTAGGTGTTAATAGTACATGAGCATTAAGTACTACGACTAGAACAAGCCATTCCCAAGATTTACATAGAAAAAAATCTCGACAATTTGCTAAGCTAACGTAGAGACTCATTCAAAGAAAATTGATAATGATTGCCTCAACCAACACGATATGTAGTAAACATTTTAGCAAGCGATTGACATTATAGGAGTTTACTTTAATTAAGGTTATAAAGCTGTCAACTGTAATTATATTTCAAAATGTCCAAAAGTATTCATACGGGGAAATGAATGATGTTTGTAAATATGTCAAACTAAATGAATAGCTATAAACTAAAAAACGCGGAAAGCAAAACAAAAATCAGTACGCTTGACATTTACTTACATATATTACGTAAGAGTAAATAATGACGTTATCCGTATTTGTTGACATAAATACAAATTGATTTGTGGATTTGATTACATGCATACCTAGGTGGAAAAAAACAAAAATTTGCGATAATTTTCCTCTTCAAAATTAGCAGAATAACAAGTTATATGATTTTGCAACCATTTAATGTGAAATGTGTGCGCGTGTGTACAAATATATTATAAATTTATTATTAAAAAATGTTAAATGCTGACATTGGTACTACCGAAATAATTTTTCTGCACAATGGTGCATAATAGGTTATTACATAGCTCGTCTGTAGCTCTATATATTTTTGAAATGTAGCGAATATTGTATCGCAGCCAAATTATGTACGATTACTATATGAATGGCTATGAAGAGATATTGTATGTTTTATCGTAGATGTTGTTTGCTCCGGCTCATGTAACATGTAACTACTACATAAAGTACTACATACTTCATGCATCGTGAAAACACTGATGCAAAAATTTATGAAAGGAAAGTAATGATAAACTAGTACTTAATTATAATGATAATAACTATTATTTAATGCATTAAATTTCCCATTATTTATGCTGTCTTAGAATTGAGAGCAGGCATATATTATACATGATCATACATACATTTTACTTGAGGGGTGAAGTGGGACATAAGAAGGCTACTACAAAAGCTTACATCTAAGGATACTAACTACTAAGTTCTTTCCGATTTCATTTGTATAATTTGCTGTGATTGCGTTATAAAATAAATGTAAATGCAAATATACCAGCCAGTAAAAATATTGTGTTCCTAAAATTCTATAAAATCGTCAAGTATTTTATTTTTTTACACTATTTACCCACTACTATATCCGACGCATCACGAAATCCACGTACGTGTGTGCAATGAGTGAACCAGTGAAAGCATAAACGGGGCATCTTGAGACACCTGTACAAAGACTTATTCCAATCTTTGCCTACTTTCTTCGAAAAGAGTTGTACTTGTTTTAAGTAATCCAGCAATCGTAAGTATTGAGAAAAGACGTTTTTCATTCGATTTGATGCTTAATGAATATAATGCATGTGATTCATGTTATGCAATTATTGTGATGAGTAATGATTCTCATACCGTGTGCATTTATTTAGATGTGCCATGTTGTTTCAACAAAGATTGCATGGGTATTTATGCGGTAGGTATATGACATGTTTAACCGATCAAAATGGATTTTAATGGTAAACAATTTTAAATCATTTTGGTAACAACTTTATTAAGTTGATTTGTGAATCGTCCAAGTGAAGAGTATTAAGTTATATATAACAACCTGTGTTCAACTTTAATTAAATTTTGTTCTAGCGGATTAAATGAGCCAACAGTGTCTTAATAATGATAGGCAAAACATTTTACATAAAAGGCCTTGTATAATACTGATGATTACTTCAACAATTTTCTGAAAGTGGCTCTAATTGTTTTTTGACACATTAATCGGACATTGTTCACCATATTTATATCATATTTTCATTAATTAATTAATGGAAGATAACACCATCATTTTGCATAGAACAGGCAGGGAAAGGGGCAAAAGTCCCTTTGATGAATGTATCAGAGAGGGTAGATTCTTTGCCAATGATATATTAATCAACACATTTTATAAATACCTACTTTTAAATAATATTGTTATAGGCAATCTGAAGCTGACCAGCAGCATAAAGTAAACGAAAATACTGTTAATCCTTCCGAAACAAGTAGTTAAAATTGTTGTCAATTTGCTCTGTCAAAGTGTTTTCATGTTTTCACTCCCCACTTACTGACACAACATTTCAAATGGTGCAGCGTGTAGGACAATACAACAAATACTAAAAGCTTAAATAGGTAAATATAAAATACAAAGAATGTACATTTTCCAAAGACTACCTTATTATGTATGTTATTGTATCTTTTCAAACCACTTTATTATTGGATAATTGAACACCATCTCAGTCTCTAATCTATCGTATAAATTCTTCTATGACTATTAACTGAACTCCTGTTTTAAAATCGTCCTTAAGCACATAGGAAACATGTAATGTGTCTTTATTGCTATGTAAGTCTGATGCTTTGATGGGGAAACGGAGAAAGCACGGGAACCTAACAGCTAATAATATCTTTTTTATCTTATCTTCTTCAGATCACAATAATATTTCGATACGAATATTCAGGCAAAATATATTCACATGCAAGGACTTTTTACGTCAAACTCTGTAGATTTTGAAAGTCATTATTAAGATGAGGTTGCAACCGAGAAAAGTTAGGCTGACGCATCTTTAATATGGTTCAATGAATGGAAGAACCAATCCAATTTGGTGATCCATCCGCCGCCGTACGCTTCACTGAACCTACAGCAGATAAAAACATGTCTTAGATAACGTGTACACGACATGACATATTGCAATCGTAACATGCAATGAGATTCCAAACGTTACCATAAACGTGTTTTTTTACCTTGTCTGAAAGTAATTAAGCGCTTCTGCTTCGTTCATATCAACTGCTAAAGTTTTCCGTAAATAATCAACATCCGCTATTGACTGCAACTCCGAAATGCCACACGGCAACATCAATGTGAATAATGAGATAAGAAGATTTGCATGTCGCCGTAAGATAATGTATGCACGACCACAGAGCTTTTGGAAGTCTTGGAAAGCTGGACTTTTCCTGGGGTTCTCTGCTCCTTTCGCGATGACATACAGAAAATCCTCAGTAAGTACAAACGGCACTCGCTCTCGGTTGATGCCAAACTTTTTCTTGAAATGCCCCAAAAAGTGACCAAAGTCAATATGAAAGATATGTCCATCCTCAGACACCATTATATTATCAGGATTCCTATCGCCAATGCCTAAAATGAACAAGATTATTGGTGCAAAATGTTAAGCATACAAACGCTACAAAATTATCGAGTTGAAATTGTCAACGTACCAAGAATAAACGTTGCCACACAGTAGCCAGCACAAGAACGCTTGAATGTTTCAATAGCTTGGTTGTATCTATTTTCATCTTTGTTTCGTTCTGCAAGCCATTTATGAAGCTGCTTGGAGTTAACCTGGATGGCAGCTAATGCCCCAGCCTTCCTCTGAATCGTGTAAACGGTCTGAGCCCGTTTAACCTAAAATGTAGACATAAAAATTTCATACTCATGTCATTCTAATTCAGAGCGACAATTCAGATTAGGTTATGAAGCGGAAACAATTGCAGCACACAAAGTAAACAATGATCAAAGACATTGACGGATGGTGGGTATACATACCACTTGAATCAAGCCAACTTGTTTTCCAGTGGCCAAGCATGTATATGACAACATTTTCAAGTCTAAATTATCCGATCTCCACAGTTCATCCATCATTCTTACCACCTACAAACCAATCAAAATTCCATTAAAATGGTAATGTTTTGTATTATGGATTGGATTTGAAAGTCCAAGTATGAAATATCTCAGACGTAATATCAAGTTGACAAGCAGAGCTGACGCGAATTTGAAACAAAGGACTTGCCTGCAACGTAAGCATATCCTGCCGAAGGTCGTCACCATTTTTAAATATGGCTGCGGTCTCCCCAATACCTAGGAACGTTGATGGACACAGACACGAGTGCAATTCAAAATTAATATTAATGTCCAAGGAAAGTGAGAGACATGAAAACTAGTTTAACTGATTTGAAACATTTATGCGAGCTCACCTATCTTTTGAGCAAGAGGGTCATTATTTTGCCATACCAGCCATAACGGACGTTTCGCAGAATCCATAATTCTACATGATTCAACTCTCAAACTACCCAACTCTACATTTGGGCTGACTGGATTGCTCAAGTTTTCTAGCACCTCCAAAAAGTCTGCTTGCTTTATTTGCTCGCTCAAAAACCTAGGAATGAAATAAAAACGAGCATGTTAAATTATTATAATAAGACAAAAGTGCATATCATAATACAAGAAGAAATGTATAATAAATACCTTAGCCTATCCTTTGGAGCTTCGTCCCTCTTTTCTTTCAGCGTTTCTGTTAAGACAGTCAGTTTCTCCAAAGCTTCAACCTGCTTGTACAAGTCCTTCAGATGACCACATAAACCTCTACAATATGCCTCCAGTATTAGCCCAAATCTGACATCCAACCACGATTTCCCAGATATCTCGGATCGCAGATGCCAGAAGAAGAAATGCCCCACTAGTCGATTTACTAATGCCCGTCGCAATAAAAACATTGCCAAAGGAGATTGCAAATATGGTTCGTATTTTAAAGACTGTACTAATTGAAGTAACAAGTCCAGAACGTCTGAATCGTATAATGTTCGATCCAAGTTGCGTACTGCGAATTCCCTTACCTTAAAAATATACAAGAAAAAGAACACATGTATTATACATTTGAACCCAACAACAGTTTCATTGTTTAAACGTTATCATGAAGCAACGAAAAAATTTAAGTTGATGCGTACAAATATATCTGCAGATTTGCAGTCAAGAAGTGCTAGAGCAGTCTCCATTGTCACAGGTCTCCATCTTTTCAGTAGATCATAAAACTACAGGATCAACAAAAACTGTCATTAGTATTGGCTATGTAAAGCCGACAAACTCAGTTGATTACTTTACCATTATCGGATACATACAATTGCCGTATTTTCTCTGGAACTCCATTTTACGGCGGCTACAATTCTTGGGAGCGACTGAGGAAATTCGGTTAAACAATACTCCCTGTACTTCCATACTAGAGTTTTATCTTGTTCTGATATTTCGCACAAGGGATCCTTATTAATCAATTCTTCGAGCGCCGTCTGTAACAAAAATATATAGTATTGTAAAATAATGTGTAATTTAGCATCACAATATATTTTAAGAAAATCGGTCATCCCTGTCTTAAGACTTTAAGAAACTTACATCATCTGCAGGAGCTAAAGAGGAACTTGCTGCTTCTTCGTTCTTCGTCAAGAATTCAGCAAATGCATATATTTCCTGTTCTTTTGGATAATGCAATGGTAATGAGTACTTGTCAAACTCCAGTTCTAGAGACGAACTTCCCTTGTCCAAACTTGAGCCTAAAAATAAAATTCAATAATAAAAACACGTGTAAATATACAAATAAAAATGTAACGGGTTTATGTACAAGGGAGCAAAAACTACCATTTTACCTGTTATTCCAAGGGGATGTAGTAAGTACACTGAGTCCAAGGACATCGGAGCTGGCCACAAATCTAACCGTACTTTCCCAGTGATAAGTCTGCCCTTGAAGTCAAACAAGTTAATGTTTCCCCAAGCTAGCATACAGTATTCCTCCTGAAAATTCAAACGCACAAACACATGAAAATGATGCAGGTGAAGCATAAAAATTACATGAATGTGACACAATGGACACTGATATCTCTCCACATTCACATCTGGTTCATTTATGCACAGAAGGGTGTAATAATCACTGCACCTGTCGGCGTTTATTTCTGGAAATACTACACACGGAAACACACAAACGAGCGCTTCTAGGTATATCAGGAACGGATATTTGAAATCGCAAAGTCTCATTCCACCTAAGAGTATTACAGGAAACTTGAGAAGTTTGTAGGAGTTCGCAAAGGGCTTCATCTCCATGAAATATACCAGCTTTCACACAAACCTATAAAAAATTGAATTTGTTAATTTGCAACATATTTTTAATTATTCCAACTCTGGCGAGGCGAAATTTGTAGTAAGTGATTACGTTATCTGTTGCGTTTATGTATGTGGCCCAAAGAACTTGCACATTAAATAAACAATTTATTCGCCATAAATGTACGTCTCCGGGAGGTTTCTCTGTTTCACTTGTTCGATACGTCCGCCTAAAACAAAAAAAACATATATCAGATATAGTTCCAAATATGCAAGCTTTTAAAATAGATATAACAAGTAACCGGAAAAGCAACTAACCTGTAATATGCTGGTATGTGAAAAGGCTCCTTGGGTAGCTTGCTAAACAGTATTTGTCTTTCCTGTAATTCCAACTGTGGAATCTCATCCTTTCGAACGACTTCCCTAATGTACTAAACAAACACAAAGAGAAATTTAATATCATTAGAAACTACTGAAATTACGAAAGCGATGACAGTCAAACGAATTTAACTACTTCAGCCTCTTACCTTATATTGAGATATTGGATAAGAACCCATAAGATACTCCTGCCTACCACAAATTTTCAACACGAAATCTGTATATGACTTATTATCCATTGGTCTCCCTTTTGAATAAATCTCTAAGGCTTCACTAATCACTGTATCTCCATACGCTTCAACTGCCACTCGAACAGTTACACTTCTATTAGAGTTAGGATCAAACCACACTTTCACTGATACCATTCCTCCCGGAAACATTTGATAGTATACAGGCCCATTTTTTGCTATCTGGGCTGAAAATTTGTATTGCGCATGAGATTCCAACGATTCTTCTCGTTTTTCTATAATGTCTCTACACAAATTGATGGCGTCTCTACGAAATTCAAGTACTTCAGGATTTTCCAGTTCATCAAATTGATTTACGGGGATACCAACCGCTACACCTGTACAATTCACAATGAACATTTTTTAAAGTTTCTACATACATACATATGTACATGCATTATTAAGTTCAATGAATGTACAGAATTCGAGTGATAATGCCCAAACATACTTATTTGAGAGTTTAAAATGTTCTCCTGCTTCGTGGATGCGTTGGGCTCGACCAATTTCAAGAAAGGAACAAATAAATGCAAATCACATAAACGTCTAGACTCGTCATGAAACTCTTCTTTCTTGGCATCCAATGTCACAGACGTGAAAACGTAATCAGCGTCCGAAGAAAGCAAATGGAAAAATGGATACTTTGGTCCTTCTCTCCATACTTGAGCTACGAAAAAAATGAGTTCCAGAAACAGATATAACTTGATTATAGTTTGATATACAAATAGATTTATCATAATGTCCGCACATCATTTCCACAAAAAACATAAAGTGAATTTAGCAAAGAATGTGTTATTACCTTTAATATTATGAAGTGTTTGATCACGGGAACATCTCAAAGGAACCACAACACCCGTAGGAAGAAGAATATCAATTTCAATAAATTGGGGCATCAAATGATGACCCCATAATTCACCTGAAGACGCCGGCATTTTGATTTGGATTTTTTTACTTTATGTCACTATTGAAAAAATTTGTATTATGACTCGTATGACAAACTGACTTAACACTGTCTAGTTCTCTTAATTATCTCTTCAATAAAATTCCCCTTCTGCAACATATTTCCTAAACTGTAATTAATCGTTGATTTATTCGTAATGAAAGAACTTGTAAAAAACTGGCACTTCTTCATAAATCTTCTTGGGAGAAAGTAGCAATCTGGGAATAAATTCGAGCCGTTTCCAATTTCACATCTTTCTAAAATAAAATAAAATCAGGAAAACATTAATTTAAATTATTGATTGATTGGTTACATTAAATTTCCAATTGATGTGATGTGGACTTTGGTATCAATTTCCACGTTTGCTTCTTTGTTTAGTTAATACTAAAATTATTTAATAATTTTACTTTTTACTGTCTTTTAGCCGTGTGCGTAGTATATGAGCTGCCTTTTTTATGAGCAGAAAGGCATAAAATTGCTGGTGCTTATACTTTAACTTGGAAATCAACGTACAAATTTAGAAACAAGTTGGCATCAATACAAATCACAAGAGACGATGTTGGTTATACCAAAATAATGGCAATTATGATCATCACGTGATTATGTGCTATGATCTTATGATGATTCATTTCATTCATCATAATAGGAAGAGAATCTCTTCAAGAGATTAGTTCATTAAGAAATTATAGGCTTTCTATGATCATCAAATGTACTTATCAGGATTACTGCGTGAGACTGACCTGGGACGCCCCATAGCAAGTTTCTATCTTTCTATAATGTTTACATTTTAACTACAATTACACTACCGTAATAATTAAATAAAAGCAAGTCGAATGGAATTAATGGACCTCGCCTCGCCCCAAACTTGTAAACTACTTCATAAAAACAATGTTACTCATTATCATTTGAATACTTATAGTAATTTTTTGCCCTGATTTGGGTTTATATACATCACGCATAATCTTAAGAGCTATACGCTTTTAGTTTCAACATAAATGACCCAAGGCAGTTACGGAGCAATTTGATGTTTGTAACTTGTTTCATTTTCTTATTTATTGCTAACATTGAAGATAATGAAATGAATGGGAAATTGTTAGTAATTTTAAACAGTTAAACGCTTAACAAGAAGTCAACCTAATGTTTCCAGTGCACTCCACATACAACATAAGCCATATATACATAACAGGGTTTGAAACTTACTTTTAAAAATTAATTACTGTTTGGTAGAGATGAGACGTGATACATAATTAATAATCACGATGTCCTATTGTTTTCAGCTTCTCGGAAATGACGCACCTTCTCATGACAAAGGTTGCATTCTAAACTTGTCAAGCAGGAGGACAATGACACGGACTGTCAACTTCTTCAACACTTATTATTATTATTATCCTAATCACCTGATCAGATGGTAAATATTAAGAAAAAACAAAGAAAATTGGGAAATTTTGTGCACAATTTTATACACTTGTATACACTCTACAGGATACGGGGCACACACATTTAGGCCACATCTAGCAATTTAAACGGCAAACATAAATGTAAACCCTGTACTTAACTAATGGCAAATTAACTGGTTGGTTGGTATATGCTGAACCAAAAGTCTGGAGAAAGTAAATCAATTGTTGTCTCCAACTTGCCGCTCATAAAAGCATACAGAGTTTTATTCGTTGAGTCACCAACCACCACCACACCAAGCAAGCACAACAACAAACATCACACCTGCACTTGGCCTGCTGCTGCTTGCGAGATGAAATGATGGAACATTGTGCATCATGATTCATGAAGCAAAACAAGACAAGAGAGGACATCTTCTTCACAATCATTTTAGTTTATGCGATGCAAACTATTATGAATGATTATTATTATGATAATATTGCCTCACTCATTTAACTAATACTCAAAAATGCTCCAATTAACCTTTGGTCACAAAATTATGTTTACGACTTTTTTAATGAATGAAATATATGATGTTGACGCACACACCTATTCACGTGTGGAAAAAATAAAATTAATGCGGAATCAACATTATTGATATATAATTAGTCCTTGGAAGGAATACTCACGTTAAAGACATTTATTATTACAAAAATTAATATATATTAAGATGGACATTTTTCTTCTTCTTTAAAATTCCAATATTATGTAGGCCATGTAGTCATGTTCTGACATGATATATGTTGTATTTATAATATTTTGTATTGTATGGCAGTGTTTTTTTTCATACAATAAAATATATTCTTAATAATAACTTTTCCATTCATCTTAACAAATTTAATTCGAAAACTTAATAATGTTCGTCATTTTTTATAGTCCTCAGACATATTTCCTCAATAAGTCGTAGTAAAAGTAATGCCCATGGTAGAATTCAACAGGATATTATTATTTGTATCAAGTCATCAGTTCACTTTGCACTTATCAAGCCTGTCTTGCACTCGATCCAATTGCATTTTAATATTCCTTGTGTCCTCGGTTCTTCCAGAGAACTCTACCATCATGTGTGCGATAAGCTGCTTGCATTTTTCCAGTAGTTCCAATCTAAGCATAATATCATTTGTCCGTCAGTGATTGTTTGAAATGAAGAATTCTGTAATTATGTGAATCTGCGAAATGATTTGTCTTTTACCTCAAATGGTACACATTTCTCAAGTCAACATCTCCACGTGCAAACAAATCTACCATGTACATGATGACTTTTGCAATTTGAACCTCGTCCGAGCTATTGTTTTCTTTCGTATTTAGCCTTTTCCACAACCTGTTTTCCAATACAAAATAAAGATTAAATATAAACATGATTTTCAAGACGTGATGGAGAAAGTAAGTATAGAGATTAACAATTGCAGGAACTGACTTTTCATATATCAGCAGGATATCCCAAAACGTCACTCCAACTTCCATCATTATGGTGAATACCCAGCCAATGTGTTCAGCTTCTTGTGGTTTCATATATTCAAGATGTTCAATCAAGAATTCTGTTTCCGGAACATAAAACAAAATTTTCATTGCAATATTCATTATGAATCATATACAATACATCAAACTGAAATATCAATAATAATTAGTTACCGATTGGAAAAAAAGACGGAGATGCAGCATATTTCTTCCCAATTGCCACAAGCTTACGACGCAACAAATCCATATGAACTTCTGCAGGTCGACTGCTTATAGAGCTCAATTCTACATTAAAATTTAAAAAAACAAATAAACAAGATAAGTTTGATTTCAAATTTTCTAGCTACTGTTACAGGAATTACTATTACCTGATTCAATAATTTCGGACCAAACAGATTCAACAATCTTTCTGTCAGCATGACCAGCAGCATGGAAAATCTCCAATTTCGCCTCGTGTAATTTCAGAGGATGGGCAAAATCCGTGTAAAGCTTTAAAAATATTATCCCACGATTAATGATTAATATTCAAGTAGCAGCTAAGTTAGGTAAACCAAAATTATAACCATAATGTTCTTACATACCTGTGTTATATTCAAAAGTTGCGAATTCAACTTTTCAGCAGCTTCTTCGAAAGTTTTCAATTCAGATGGTGTCTCTCCAGCACGACTTCGAGATGTCAATGAAGTAATCCTCGTATTAACAGAGTCCAAGATCGACTTTTGGATTCGGGCAACATCTAATTTATCTTCCAGAATTTCAAGAAGATCTCCTCTACGAGAAGTACTTTTACAGCACATGATAGCACGCGACAAATACTCCAACCTCTGTTGTAAATTAAGTCCAGTTCTGTATGAAGAGAGCAAATTTTATTAATTGTACTTATGACCATTTGGAAAGCCAGTTGATAACAAATAAAATTGTCAAGCTTACGTTGTTGACTCGGCTAATTTAGACAGTATCTGTGCCGCTGCAGAATGGTTATTGTTCATTTCGTGATGCCTCCAAAGCAAGTCCAATACTCGAGTATCATTGGCTGGGGTATTCCCTCCTGGCCATTTTCCTGTGGTAACTGCCTCTGCTGCACGTTGCAGAAACGCGTCCAAGTATCCATGCTTGATTTCTAAAAGTCTGTCAAACAACTTTCGCTCCAGCAACCAGTTGTACAGTGCAATATGAAACGCTTCGTCATCGGAGGATAGAATTGCGTGAATGGTTTCGTCTGCAAGCTTTTGTGCTTGATTCGGCTGGATGATGGTGTCATCTTTAGTTCTAGATATTGGTGACTGTGTATTCGTCGCAACTGATACATATTGGTCAAGCATATCAAATACCACTTTGTAAATATCGGCCCGACTTTGGAAAGCTCTGATGCTAGCAGGATCATTGCTGGACGCAGCCGATTTCACTGCGTTTACTGCTAAATTTTCAGGATCCGCAGCTTTAGCAGATGAAACGACCAGCCGAACTGCGCCAACTGGAAATCCAAGTTCCCCGTATTGTCGACAAAAACTATCAATGTTAATTCTACTGTGCCCAGAAATTTTCTCGGAGAGAATGAGGGACTCTTTGAGCAGTGCTTCTTTCTCTGCCAAATCAGTAACGTTCTTGACTTTAGTCAAGATCTCTGCGACCTTTGAACCGATTGCGTCTTCGTTTCTGAACAAAGTAGGACACACTTCCCTCAGCCTGAGACTGATGGCATCCACTGCAGCATTGTCACCCAAGTATCTAAAGTTTAAAGTTACAATATTGTATTAAAATACAGCCTCTGAAGGTAGGCAAAGAGATTTAAAAACATTTAGAAAATGTTTAGAACTTGCTTTGAAATAAGAGCATTTATGATTATTGAGACAGTGTTTTGACCGTTTATAATCAGTTGTCTCATTGTAGTCGTCTGGAGCCGTTCGTCAAGACCCTGCCATTAATAAGTTGTAAGTAATAAATTTGACGTTAATGAGCAATTTCTTTCCGTTAATACTTTGAAAAACACTTATTGCCAGCATTTAATGACACACATACCTGTAGGACAATATGAAATTGATGGTCGCATAAAATTTTCCACATGCCTAAGACTTCTAATGTTATGCTCAAAAAGTTCTTCAGAGCGACGATCGAGTTTCTTTCGAATTCATGGATTTGCAGCTGCCGTCCGTCGGAAATGTTCATGGTTCCAAAGGCTGGTGTTCTGTTCAAATACGAACAATCAATTACAGTATCGTAAATAAGAAACTTAAATCGCAGCAGGTATTAATATTTAGTTTTAATTCTTTACCTCACTACTGATAGTGATGGATTTTCGTTCAAGAAAACTAGAATACTGTGAAGAAATGCGGTTGCGTATGTAACTTCATCCCCCTGAACATTTGGAATAAGCTGAAAACGACAAGGAACTTGTTAATTCATAGGCAGGCAAGTGAAGTACATAGTATTTATTCAACTGTTAAAGGAGAAAGTACAATTTTTGGAGAATCAGGGTCATCCATCTTTGCAGATTTCACCAATGGCCGATGCCAAAATTCATAAAGGATGCGACCAACCACCAGATAAATGGCGTCATGCCTCGGGGAGCAAGACCATTGGTAAGCGTCCTGAGCAGATCCCATGTTTTGCTGCACAGGCATACCAGTGGACGTGTACATTTGTTGTTGTTGTGTCATTCCAGGATGTGAGTAAGCACCGCCTGAACCAGGAGGACTCCTGTAACTCTGATTTTCATTAGAGCCATACATTGATTGACCACCGTCCTGACGAGGAGTGGAGACAAGATTGGGGTTGAACTCTAAAGACCGATCGTGTGGGCCTGAAATCAAAAACATTATTAATTATACGGTTCATAGTAAACTTGTGTCCGCGATCAAAAAATCTAACGATTATTAGCAACAACACACACACACAAATGTCATTCATGAATGTTCAAAAACCATACTTTGCATTCTACCTCCATCAAAGCTGTGGTGAATATTTTCGAAATTTCCATACAAAAACAGAGCCCGTACAGCCATGTCGTACACTGCTTGATCTACGCGATCGAATGGATGAACAGCCAGTAGCAAGGAGTTAGACAGAGGATATTCCCTGCCGAATCCAAGTTCGAAGTGACCCTTAATATTTTCTGGACCATTTCTCTCCAGCAACGTGGACTTTAGGATTTCATATGGCTTGTTGGCGCGAAAAACTATACTTCCTGATGACGTCAGTACGACAATCTGTTTGTGCCATTTCAAATGTTGAGAAACAATATCGGGGACTTGCTGCAAACTTAAATCATGATCAGCGTTGGGAATCATTTCAATTGCCAATGCACGCCCAGGCAGTTTGTGGATGTGAAATACTTCAGAAAGGCACTGTGTTGGATATAGTAAAGGGGTTATCATCCAGAAGCTGTCCTGCTCTTGACTTACGTGCGAAGCCAAAGCAAACATCCCTAAAAAGGCAAGTGTTAGATGTTTATTTAGTTTTCGTTCCAAATGCTGCTGGTGAAAATTTGCTAATGACAAAATTAAAGTGTACATACCTGAAGAACTAAATGCCATGTGAGAAGCAGAAGGCCTTTGAAGTGATGTAGCAGGGCAGTGTCCTGGAGGTAAACGGATGTGAATTAATTGGAAAACGTTTGGTCTGACGCTGTTATCACGGTTGACGTTGATCAATGGCTCATAGCATGTAAAGTATAATCTAACACCACTTTCCAGGATAGCAACTAAGCACACCTCGCCTATAATGAAAGTAAAACAATAAAATTATACCTTGTACAACTGCTTGGTGGTTGACGATTTTTACAGTGCCTCATGTAAATAATAATACAACAATATTGGTCATACCCATTTTTATAGGAGAAATTGTCAACACTTTTTTAACAAGATTGGGCTCCAAGGTCTTCTTTGACACTTTTATCACTTCATTTACAATGCCTTCTAGTGTTATACTTCCTATGCATTTAAAGCCACTGCCATCCGCTCCAAGATCGTACGCCTAGTTGGTAGAGTAATTTTCAATTGTAACAGCAAACTAAATCCGTAAATAATTGGTAAGAAAGAACCACAAGCACTTACGTATAATGCCCCAGACACATTCCTTGTGTACAGAATATGTCTTTCATCATCACTAGCGATTTGAATAACCGAATCACCGTGTCCACTCGAGTTTATAAATTTAAAAAACGATGAAAAATATCCGCTTGAAAGGTCTTTCTTCCAACAACGATCTTGAAACCAACCTCGACCTGACTAGATTGGTAAGATTGTAAAATAACAACTATTATCATGAGATAATGTAAATAGTTAATCTTTCAGCATTTTAGATAATGAGGATAGGTACCTGATATCCTATTTCATGGATAGTTCCATTGATTGCTCCCAGAAATATTCTGCCCGACCTTGTGCCGTGTGCTACCACAAATCTTAAGTTATCAGAGGATATCACAAATATTGGCTGCGGCACGAGTTCCAGAACTATAAGGTACAATCATTAAATATATGACACTTGTGTAAGTATGAAATTTGTTTAACGAAAGATTAAAAGTTATGGCGTGTACCTTGAGAAGAGGGAGACATGGGTATGCTGGGGTCAGTTAACACAAATCCAAGAATCACTACTTCGGATGCAGTTGAAACACATAGTAAGTAGTTGATTGAGGAAACGAACACATTCGGTTTTGTAGGAACTAATGCCATTGTAATGATCGGCTCTTTTAAACCATCGTAGAATGATAAGTCACTTCTGCAAATAGCAAGGAGAAACGATTTAATTTTTTTTTCTGTTGAAAATCAGAGTTTAAATTTATGCGTAAAACTTACCCATCACGGAAATCCCACATGTATAAATCACTTTCAATGGTCATCCATGCTCTATAAATTTCAGCAAAAACTCCCATGTGACATGTCTTTGGTTCTCCCTCTACATAATTAAAAAACAAATATCGTTTTACAACAACAACTACTTTCCTAGAGTATAAATTTTGTACTTTTGTCGAATATAGTTACTTACGACTAAGCATTTCACTCAATTCAGGAGGAATAGGAGCATTATGCGAAACTGTGTAGAGGTTTTCCGTGAGAATATGTTGTTGTATAACAGGAGGGTAGTCATGATCCATAAATCCACTAATCGGTCTCATACCTAAAATTAGAAATTTATAGATCAAATTTATCTGCGAACACTGATACAATTTAACCGCAAACGAAAGTATAAAGTGGTATCTTTTGTAACCTGCTTGGGCTAGCTGAGGATCATGAGCCTGCATCAAACTGTTGTAAAGCGACGGCGATCTCAACTCATTATTCATGAGCCTATCAGTAGTGCGCGCAGCATGATCAAGTAGTTCCTGGTCCGACAGTCCAAATTGTACTGGAGGTGTGTGGGGCCCTGGGGTAGCACTCACTGACTGACCCATCATAGACCTGTTAACGTTATATGAAGCATCCATTCTCGGTGAAGGTGTCGATGGACCGGGGTTACTTTGTGGAGGTGTTCCAAGTTGTGATGGGGGAGGATAAGGAGGTGTCCTGCCGGATTGGCTCATTCCCATGCCATGACCCTGTGGACCAACTGCCAATTAAAATGAACAACAAAAGGATGAGAATTATGTAGGTCCAGTGTAGAGAAAATTTGTACATCAAGAAGCTCTGAAATAGACCAACCAACCTGGACTACTATACAATCTTGGTTCCCGACTTGTCAAGGGCGTTTGTGGAGGCATTCCCATCTGCTGCCACATTTGATGTGACATTCCTGACATGCCAGGACTCTGTGGTGATTGGCCGGGATGCATCTGGCCAGGTTGTTGGTACTGATGAATCACAGGGGAAGGAGTCATCTTTAGACGTTGACTAAACAAAGAACATACAACATTATTAGCTATACTGACAAGATAATAATAATACGAAATAATATCACGATTGTGACTAAATTATGCCGAGGTTTTAAATTCAATTACCCAGAAATTATTCGTCACAGATCGCACACACTAACACACGGACTACAAGTAAATTTACTGTTTAGTCTACTAGAATTAAACTGTAGCCTTCTATACACACTGATTTATGCTGGCACCATCCGCAAAATGCATTAAAAGCAAATTTGAAAGGATTTCATATCGTAGTTAAAATTTGATGATCTTAATGTTTTTCACTGATTTCTCCTCGTCAACTCATCTGTTCATTGTCTTCTGCAACCGGTCCCGGTAATTTGTTGAACAAAAATATCTCTAATTCAATTTACTCTAATATTCTCCCTGTGTGCAGCAGTCCTTTGTTGGTTGTTTTTACAGAAAAATTGTGCACATTTTTTGTTCAATTAATAACTGATTAATTACACGATAATTACAAACTATTTAAAAATAGTGAAACAATGAATTATGCTACAAAAAGGCAAAGTTTTAATAAGAAGAACGAAACAATGTGATTTTGTATGCGCTTCCTTCCTTGTCATGTTCTCGCATTGCATTGCTTGTTAGCAGAAATTCCTCTATTTACATAACGTTGTTGATTGCGAGTAAAAAAAAGATGAACTTTTGTGCATTTACATTTCTCCAATACAAACGGAATAAAAGACGCTCCAAAACTGCGGGCCACCGGGGACTCTCATATTCTCATCCTCATGCTTTCAGCAATACACGCAACAACTCCACATTGTAGAGAATAAGACAATCCATGCCCAAAGGAAATCTTTGTTCTCTTTGTTGGCTTTTTTCTGTACTTTTTGGCTTATGAACTGAAATGGAATGACTTTTTAGTAAAAAGTTTTTACCAAATCTGTTTAGGACCTTATTAAGGTATGATTTAAAAATGAAGTAATAAGTTTAACAAACTGTTCTAAACATATTTTCTTTTAAATTCTCCATTCCTGACCCCGATGAAGTATGAAGATAACAGCGAGAACAGTTAGTGTTAGTACTTTAGTGAAGTGGTTGAGGGCGCGTAGTTTGTTATTACTTGCCTTAGATGGCATCATGGGTCATTTAATTTTCAACCAATTTTGACTTTGTTTCTTCCAAATCATTTGATGCTTTGCTGTCTCTGAATGCATGTAATCAGTAATCACGAAAGCAAACAATGACTTTAATTCTAGTACGTAGTATGTAGTTTGTCGGTCATTAATTTTAGAAATTTTGAAATTGCATGTACAACAATTAAAGTTGGGTTGGTTCTGGAATTGGAGCTATGTAAATTTTTAGCAAAGGCATAGGCATATATTTCAGAACATCTAGTTCCCGTTCGTCTTCGTCCATATATTCGAAAGAGTTTAACAATATATTTCGGAAGGGTTCGAAAGAGTCACAAGTTTCAGTACAGATTGTGAATTAAGATTCAGGGGGATTGGATTGGATTCAGGGCAATACTGAATGGATGCGATATTGACTTTTCGCATTTTATGTCATCCTCCATTGGTGCGGTGGAGGAACATTAAGTTTTTTTAAATGACATGAGACATTATTATGACTCACCCCCAATCTCGACGTGAGCACTTAATACAAGGTGACTTTACAGTCCTTGGGTGGTGGGGGTTGAGAAAATTTGGATATCATGATCATGAGGTATATTTACGAGCGTTACCACTTAATATTTTAATTCGGTGTTTACTGCAAAATTTGGTTTTCCTTGTAATCGGTGTTTTTTATCGCACATTGAACCAGAACTATGACATGTGAATGTCAAATATAAAGCATTTGCACTAGAGTATTTGATTGAAGGGGCGGTGGCGGTGCCGTCGCGTCGCAGACTGTAATATTAAATATAGTAAATACCACGCGGTTAAATTATGTATGTATGTTTGTCTGTTCATACTCCAGTTTTCAGTCTGATCCACGATTTCTACTTACATTAATAATAATAAACATAGCATATTATTATCTGTAATTTTTCCCTATAACTTATTCATTGAAACTAAAACGAAAAACAGATTTAGCTTTGTAGTAAAACTCGAGGGTGGGTATGCATATAGCATGAAAATAATTCATCATTTATCATTATTTCACAGTCAAACTGACTAATAATTACCACTTCGACTTATTGTTCTTCATTGGTAATTAAAAAGCACACCATGTCAAGAAGTGAATTCGGACATTGACACGTACTGCACTCAATTGCAATAAATTGAAATAAAGTACTTCAGTTATGGTGTAAAAGTAAGAATGTATATACATTTATACTTATACACTGATGAATAAATGTATGCCCCCTACCATAGGGGTGGGGGTGAAACATTCCAAAACAGGCAAGTAACGTTATATTTAAGATAGCGAGGTCTATTCAGGCTTCACTTTATAGTTATCCCGTACACCGTAATATTCGAAGCATCAACATTTTTACGTGGTAGTGGGAGGTGAACTTTTAAGCTGAAAAATTAATCTTGTAAAATATTGTAAAAATTAACAGTGTGATAATAATTCAAATTCATTTTCCATTTGATAAAGAAGTTGCATGAAATATTTATAAAAAATACATATCCGTGATTAGGGAGTCAGACGTCTGATTGCATTTTCCATTCTGTCCACTTGTTTCAATTTAATTAATATTTCGACTGCTAATTGAAATGGTATTGTTCTTCTGCACGTACGACCTGATATATGATCTTGCCCTTTGTTTTTCATGACGGACGTATTGTTTATCTCAAATTAGTTACATATTATATGATTAGATTAGATAATGGCTTTGTTTCAGCTTCATTAGGTTCATATAATCATCATCCTTAATTGCAAATGCGCATTTTCTGTCAAACACTTAAAATATTCACCAAATCGTAAGTAAAAGTAAATACCTTCACTCCAAACCTAATCAACATGGCAGAGATTCAATGTTTTCGTTTCGTTTATGTATGGCAGATTTTAAAGCAATCATTTATCATTAGCAAATTGGGTAATTATTTCCTTAATTTCATATTTGTAACTGGACAATAGATAAACAATACAAATGTTACAACTTTGGGGTACGAATGATTGTTTTTTATTTTTTATTTGTAAGTTTTTCTAAACTCTGGATATGTATTTGAGTGGGAATGAATGTAAGTAAGTGTTGTGATGTATAAAGGTATCGCTTGTCTGCTTAAACAATCAAATGAACAATGTAGGTATCCAGTAATTAATTAAAAGCATAGTATGATATTTTTCATAAATAATAAAAAGTATCACTCATTCACAAGTGTAATCAGTTCTTGTTTAAACGACAAATTACATTAATTCGTCATACGACTGTATGCATGCGCATTCGGGTCCCTGTCGGTCTGGTAGAAAGAATGGCTAACAAAAAATAATGGCTCATTCGTTTTTTATTATTGTTTATATTTTGACTAAGGCTTGAATGTATTTAAAATTCTCAAAAAAACACAATTTACAACTCTTGAGTCCATTAAACGATACCGTACCATTAAACCCATGATAATTAAAAATAAAACGTATACCATTTGCATATTTGTTTGTAAGCAAGTGGCAAATAATGATTCAACACTTGTGCAGATTTACCAAATTCCAACTGTCAGTCCTATAACATGAATTTAAAGGTAAACGCTTACAATGCGATGTGGTGGAAATTGACGATCTAAAGTGATTAAGTTCATCAATTTGCTATCTACTACATAACGTGAGTAATAACAAAGAACAACGTATTCCTTTAAATACTTTTGAGTTCATCAACTTCCATCTAACAATTGAAATTCCTTCTTGTCGTCTCTGTATACAGGCATTTAAACGTTAACCAGCTTGATAACAAATTTTAAGCTGCAAATTAAGCCAATCAAGTTCCACGCAAAACGTTTTAGTCCCAATCTCGCCACCCTCACGAATAGTCACGCAGTCTCGTTCGTTCGTGTTTTAAGTTTATCACACAAAAAAACTTTCTTTTGGAATCTATTTCACTGATAAAAAATGTTTTATCACCCGCTATCAGCACAGAACCAACAAAAATAAAACAAGTTTCCGTTCGATTGACGAGAGGCTGTGAAAATGAGCGTATCATTGAGTGCGCGAATGAGTATTGTGATTGATGACGTGATTATTCAGTCACACATTATGATGTATCAATAGTATGCACTGCGCTGCTACGATGCGCAGTGAGTTTAAACACACACAAAAAAACGTTTGGTATTGTCTTTTAATCCCGTTCGATAAAGCATTCTCCGCGAGCGATCTTTGCAAAGTTAAAGTTAGTCACTCGTTATTCTTCATATCAGTGTAGATAAGCAGCCTTTGTTCATCAAATGTACACAGAAACATATAAATAGATCTTCATCAATGTTTGTGAACTAACGCATAATAATAAGACATTTAAAATATTTTCTTTATAGTATCTTCATAATTTAACCAGTTGTAAAGGCCAATGTAATTAAACGATTTCAATTTATATGGTTTATGATGATCCAATGAAATCATAATTTTAATGATTATTGAATACCTGCATAAGATGAAAATGCATGGAATTCCGCACAAGTTGTAATGCACTATCTGTACATTCGGCGTAATTTGCGTGGTTAAGTGGTAATTCGTATAAATATGGATTCTCTTGATAAATGACCCAGATATGCTTCGCTCCCAGGCCAGTTCCAGCACTGCTGCCACGGACTGTTCTGTGTAAAAACATTTTGGCAAAGGAGCAATGTTTGTTTTTCCCATGGATTGGAACAAATGTACACCTACTCTGATTTCATGATTCAGATTGACTCGTGATTCGTGATGCAAGGTATTGTAGTAGTAGGATGTGGATGGATGTATTTACACATTGTTCTGTTAGATGATAATGAATGATGTCTTAATAACCGTGTTCCTTGTTGTATCTACAACTGACACTGACGTGACGGATTAAAAACCTTGGCTTAGGTAATGTTTAAATGCATGCATTGCGCCTCCAGTAACCTCCTCGCATCCTTTTGTTTGTTTTGCTGATCTTCTCATCAAGCGTAGCGTGGAGTTATATTGACGATGATAAGGGGATGCTTGTTGATAAGTAGCAGGAAAGGGTTCTCACGATCCGAATTTCACAAAGTGTAAATACGTTTCACCGGAATAAAATTGTGGGAACTATTATCTACACCTTATTAAGCGTAAACAATAAAGTCAGATTGGTCAAATGTTTAGATGACCTTCGTTGATCTAATTTCTGTGTTCACCTTGTTTGGCGTACGTATAAAGTTCAGACAGATTGGCGTTTGCAAATTGCAACTGGTGGACCCGCAGTACACGATACAATGCATATATGGCATTTCTATTTGATAGCTATAGCTATGTGCGGACTGTTTCTTAATTGTGTACAACCTGCATGAATCAAGTTTTACTTCCAGTTTCATAATTTTTTTACTTAATATAACACATATTTCGTTGTTGGATTTTAATGGCAGTTTGGGGATAGAAAAATCAAGCAAAAATACCAATACACTATATCACCTTGTGTAAAGTTGAATTTTAACTGATATCATATCACTATGAAATTAAATAATAGGTATAATATACCTATTATTTAATGCACATTAACACCCTGAAACATGAGTAGTTTCGTATTTTAAGGGTGACTTATCAAAAATGTCATGGATTGTAAATCGAATGCAAAATGAAATGAGTGTCAGTACCCGAACATCTATACGAATTGCGAAGATTTTATGTAAGTCTAATCCAATTTAATAATCAATGAGATGGAGACGAACAACGGAAAATTTAATTTACAGATTTTGGAGGAAGGTGACACAAAAATAAAATTTAACAGCTGTGTTGGTAATTGTGCATTAATTTCGCTTTTACTTGCATGTTTTACTGTCACTGTAAATGGGTAATACGAAATAAAAATAGATACCTAAACATTTTTATAACTTTCACCCTCCATCATAATTCATTATATTGCCGCGTCTGTTCTGACGAACTGACAAAGCTGAGTGAGTGTCCAAAGGTTTGATAAAAGCAAAAGTAGAAAAATATCCAATATGAAAAATTACACGTAACTTTACAGACCTAAGTGGTGTGAGAATTTATACCTGTAAAATTAAAATATCCAATTTTTATTGCTGTTTTGTCACCACACGCATACCTGTCGATCTGCGTTTGTCAAATGAGTAATAGCTCTTATATCATCCTGTATGTAGAAGTTAGAAATCAGAGCTTTGAGTTAATATCAATAAAAGTCGATTTCCGCTGTGCGCTAATCGTAATTAGTTCAATTATTGTCAAAATGACATTATGCAATCCTTTCATTGCGCTTGCAGCCCGATCCCTTTCTTCCTTATGTATTTGGTAACGAATTAGAACACTTATCATGAAGAGTCATCAACATGAAATGAATCATCATCACTGTACATTTCACATTTTTACGATTCCAGTCAGTCAGATAAGAGATATCGATTAAGAGCCTAGTAGGCTCAGCCTACACAATCTTCCATCCACATAAACCATACACCCTCCACCGTATCATCCACCTAGCATAATTGCACCTGAACTCAACAAGAGAGCTCATCAAAGTAGGGACTTCTCAGTTTTAATTTCTTTGAAATTCAAGTATCGTTTCTGAAATTTTTATTAGTGTACACACATTTGCTGATAATACATAATCATGTGCTCTTCATCAAAGCAGTCCCAAAAGTGTAAGAGAAACAAGCATTGTAAAATAATCTTGTTAATTTAATTACACATTCAAGTATTTCACGAATTGACACTTTTCTAGCAAAAAAATCATTGTTTTTTTATCCCAAAAGCAGTGTCCCCCGTATCATCTCAACACTGGAGACCCTGGGAGCAACCAAAGAGAAAGACTCACATTCCCCCAAGCCCAGTCTTTATGCAGCACCCATCCCAACTTCAGTGCGGCTTCAATGATGACTGCAAGGTTACATTTAAAAGAGAAAGTGAGCTGAAGAGGCATACGCTATCCAAACATTTTAAGAGACGCGAGCATTGCAAGGTCAGTACTAACATGATACTTGTAACTGGTAAAAATAAAAATTAACAAGTTCTTTGAATGTAACTGGATTCATAATGATATGTATCCATTTTTTGTAGGAATGTCGAAAAGTGTTTACCAGAAAAGATAATTTGACTAGACATATCAAATTAGCTCATACTGGTGATGAGAAACCCCGTTGCAAGTTTTGCTCTAAAATGTTAGCTTGTTAACAAAATATCATCTAATGTTTATGATCTCGTACTTCAATTTGAACAGGTAATAAAAAGACTTTTTTGCACTTGTGAAATTTCCAGTTTATCCCGACGAGATGCCGTTCAAAGACACGAGTCAACATGCCCCAAGAACCCATCCAAAAATACAGACAAATCCACGATGACTGAACTGGAAGCATATCCATCTCATCGTCAAAGACTCGAAATGAAACATCAAAAGAGTCAACTGTCCTTGCAAGAAAAAATTGAGGCGCATTTAATTAAGACTGATATTGGACTGGAATCTGGATGACTACCTTCACAGAAGACTAAATTTTTAATATTATAGGTATATGTACAAAACCAATGTTTTCCAAAGATCTTAGCACACAAAAAGTTCTTCAATACGCACAGTATACAGTACTGGCTACGTTTTTAAATAGTTGTTTAGCTATACATATATGTTGACATACTTTATACTTACCCTTTACTTGCTAGTTGGTTACTCGCTACAGATCAGCTAAAAAGACAAATGTAAGTTAATGTATAGCAATAAACAAACGAAAGCCCAAACGAATCTTATCTTAACATTATTGTTGATTGCTGAAAACTCATTGTACTCCAATTGCAAAAAGTAATCATGCGTGGTGATACTCAACACCAGCACAGCACAACTGTAGTGTGACCAAACTTTGGGAATTTCCTTTAAAACATATTTACTTTACTTTTGACGTTTACTCGTAAAAGTAGAGTAAGCATAATCAACAATAGAGAAGAAAGAGCCTCACTTGTCAAATAACACACCAAAACCAATCTCATGAAAATGGCTTATGTACGCATACAAGTCATGCTGAAGATTACCTTTTTTCGTTTGTTTAAACGAAATGACAACTGGAGTAGTAGTATTGTTAATCTGTACAGTGCAAACATCACATCGCAAAGATTCTTTGTGCGTTTCTGTATGACACTTTTGCTTTCAGACATATGCCAATTCACTGTAGGACTTTCTAAGGAAATCTGCTTTTAGTATTTAGAACAAAAAATGGAACATCCGCATTTCCACGAAAAAAAACACATGTTTGCAAGATGTGGCCTAGTAAACTAATTAAGAGACTAGACTCCACTAGACTATATTTTACTTGGGCGAGTTCAGGCATATATCGTACACGCATAGGCATAAAGGATTCTAAAAAAATCCTACCTGTTAAATACCTAAATTAAAATCCACAACTACAATACACATTTGTGTTGCAGGTTATCACATTGCCCCATTGCATTGTTTTACAAATATGTTTAGGCATTGCATGGAGGATTGCTGTCATTGCTAACTCGAGTACGCACCAAAAAAATTAAGACAAAATAAAATGTTATGTCAAAACTTAAATGATAAATCCTCTGCTAAGACTCATCGCACTTTATGCGGGTAATATAGCAGAGTTATTCGGTAATGACAATGAATGGCAATGATAGAATTTCTAAAGATTAGTTATAGCACTTTTTAAAGAGCTGTTTAGACCAACAGTGGATGTTTAATGTGTGTCACCAGACTAGTAACACTTGTGCCATTAAAATATACCTACTTTTATTGTTACCAATAATACCTCCATTCTTTGGTTAAGCGCTTGTTACCGCTGCATTTTTATTTCAACTCATTCATCAGACCTGATCCACTGTAAAAATCAATCATAAACCCTAAAATTATATTGAATGTGATTTTATGGAGACAGTAAGTGTACTGACTTTGCAAAAATCCTAGGCAATTTTTTCCGAGTTTTCTGTCCGTCTGTACATAGATAACCTAATGAAATGCAATCAGTGAAAAGTAGCATAGATCCACGGGGCGATAATTTGAAGAACAGCTTGACGCTATATCATTGTAATGAAAACGGTGTTCAAACTTTTAACTTTACCACAATCATCTCCTGGTAGAGGGAAATGGAAGTCTAGTGATTTTTTATTCCCTACGCCATATGCCGAGAACTGCGATGTAATGTTGCCAGCGTTTGTAAAATTGTATAATGTTCCCTTGCAGCACTATAAATGTACCAAAAGAAGTGATACACAGAGCTGAGGGTAATAGGGTCAGAGCTGAGGTAGAACTTTCGTATAGGGTGACGACTCCTTATTTCATATATATTCTTGAAAGTGAGAGTAATTAATAGAACGTAGAAACAAAATGTGGTAAAATCGCTACATTTGCCATTTTTAATTCCATTGTGAACGATTTATTGTAACTTAGCCGTGACGAGAGAAAATTTAGTAGCATAAAGTTCCTGAGAGCAAACTAAATTTAGCGAAGATAAGAAAACATCACGCACGTAGTAATCTGTAGAATAGCAACATTATTAATGCAGACATGATAGTTAAATAATTCACTGAAACATCTGCAATTATGTTTGCCAGCTTGTGTACAAATTAGTCATTACGGCATATATTTTCCTAGTGAAAATTTAGTCTTCTTTACCGCAACAAAACGTTATCTTTAATTTCCATGTCTTAAATGCTACCTAATGGTATGTCTTCATCAATTATTATTAAGGTCTGATTGTCTTGCTTGTTGAACACTACAGAACCACTGAATGAGCATATTATGGCGATTAATTTGTCACAAAAATTACTGTCATCCACGGTCATAGAAAGTAATTTGGGGTAACACAACATATATATATGACTTTTACAATATTATACACATACATTTACATATGTAAGTACACTCTAAACCGCTCTTCTTTAGATAATATCTTCCACGGTATATCAATAAAGCTACTTGAAAGTCGGTCATCTAGAACTGTTTTGCCCGGAAAAGTGGATAAAACAAGGGAAAATTATACACCCATTCGTTAAGACGGTCGTTTGGTTAATAGGTAATATAAAAACCTAATAATGACGAGTAATGAAAGTAAGCGGATAGAATGCTTGAGTCTGGAATTGCTCTGAGATGTAGATATTCAATATCATTTAAAAACTGTATTGGAAAACCATTGCATGCAAAGTTTGCTTTATGGCTTTGAATTAGAGTAACGAAAGTTTGTTCGAATCAAAATATTTTCATGATTGGAGGAAATAATGATGCTATAATATTAAACTAGGTATATATATTCAAACTGCAAGGGAATTAGCGCGTAGCGAGGATAATTACATATTATATCCTCATGGGTTCATTATAAAGTTCAAAAATTAAAAAGATAATAATAATAGTTTAATAATGTGTACAAATCAATGAGTGGAATACATATGTACATAAATCTATAAGTAATATATAATTAATTAATATTTTTTGCTTAAGAAAACTACTACATGTTCTTAAATAGAGTTTACGCCATCATGAAAACACTTAACTATTGCATAATTGATGTTTGCTCAATATAGGATCGCTCCGTCAAGTTCCCCCGGGTAAATAATTTTTCCAGCCTGTACTAATCTCGAAAAATACAAAACCCATGTGTAGGTACTAGGTTCATTATCATTTGGTTTCAAGAGTAAAGAATATGACCAAAAACAATACTGAAGCGTTCTTGTAGTATTATGGCATTTTTGTTTGCGCCTATTATCTTTTCATGAATAAACTAAATGCACGGGTCACATTTATGTGATACATATTTCTGCCTAATTGTTTTGCTTTCCTTTGTAAGCTTGAATTGTTTTTTGGCAAAGCAAAAAGAATTACATTCATGTCGGCAGTAGTTAGGTCTCCAGTGTTTATTTAGACGGCAAATTCCGAACAAGGTTAGAGAATCCTTAAACTGGTTGTTTAAAAGACTGTACACGTTAGTAGTGTAGTGGAAAGAATAAAAGGATACATATTCAAATATTATATGTCTTCCTTCCTTTGCCAACAAAAAAACTAATAGCACGCATAACGTTTCACCACTTTTGCTCAAAGCATTTCTAATGTGGGACCGCGTTGAAAGGAAGTCGGCGTTACGAAGCACGGATGGAGGAAAAGAAAAGAATGCAAAGAAGCGGAGGGTGGGCATGCTACACAGCCCATAAGAACAAAGTGCCGTACGATCCTACTCGTCAGTTGCTCCTTTGTGATGACCGAAGCGAAACATGAAGTTCCAAAGGCAACCTTGAACTTATGGCTTGTAAAAATAATAACTCCTTTCTTATATTCCTAAATAAACCACTTATCGGGGTTTGAAAGGGGCTTTGGTTTTTGCCGGTGTGTTAATTGAGAAGTGAAAGTGAAACATGATTTGCGTATCCACGTGTATCCTTCGTGTGCACTATCCTTAATTGATTATTGCAGTGTTCAATTAATTAAATTAATGTGGATGTGCTTTATAAATTATTCAATAGTTTAACTAAACTAGCAATAAAAGCACTGTCACAGACAGCATTGTCATGGCCGAACAGTCGGATCACGACACGACGAGTGGCTCGTTGGGGCAAATTGAGGAAGCTTCTGACAGTTTCGCTGAAAGGTAAGTTGACGCTACAAATTGGCACTTTTAGGCTTTGTGCACACCATGGCATAAAGTCTGACACAGTTAGAAATAAAATAGTGATCATATACGTAAAGATCGAATTCCTGAGTTTTAAAGCTAGCAACCATAGCTTGAGTTGAAAGCTTGAAACTTTTAGGGACAAATTCCAGTAATTCTGAATAATGAAATACTTTTAGGACAAAATAATGACAGACAAAGTACAAGACATTTTCCATCTTGGCCTTCAGTTTATATGAAGAAAAAGTGTAATATAATATGTATTGTGATTTTTATATCTGCAACCATAAATATAACAAAATATTGCATGTAAATAAAGAGAAACTCATCTCTATCTAATTAACGTGATTTTACTCTGGAATTATTTGATGTCGGAAAATTACTGTCCTTTCAGAAAGTTACCAAAGTTTTCGCCTTTGTACAGTAATTATTACTTTCTCTAGTTAAAACTTGAAGTGTACTTACGGACTAGATGATACGTTTGAGAGCTGTACTCATTTAGTAAATTCATTTAAATCTGGTCTAGAGATCCTTGTCGAAGTTACGTTCTCGAAGGAGCTTTTAATTGCTCAAAGTTGCGTAGGAGAGTTAGGAGAGAAAAAGCATATGCGAGGCGCACTTCACGAACCAGAAAGAAAGCAATAATAGAAACTCGCATCGCAATTGGGATCATCCCATTCAGATTCTATTCGGTCGTTTTTGCCCGGTATAAAAACATGCGTCTTCAAGTACAACGCTTAGGTAGATACTTCTAAGATTTTTATTTGGAGATTCATGCATACACCAACACCGCCCCCGTGCCTTATTGGTGTAATCGTTGACTAAAACTTTGTCAAATTAGTATAATTCACTCACAGCAGCATCGGGCGGGCATTATGATTAGGAATGCCATTCCAACAAATGTTCACAATTTACAAGGATGTTTGGTTGTAGTTGTGATTATATTGCCGTCCAGGAACGGGGATGTAGTGAGTTTTTTACGACTCTCCTTGGACAGTAATTAATATACGGAGTTAATTTTATAAAAAAAAGTTTACATGGTTCGTTTATTTGTCATCAAATGGCATGAATTTGTGTACCCTCTTTGCATTTTAAACTTTTTACACTTTTCATCATCTAGGAAAATTCAAATCATTGTTACTTATATACACATACAAAATTATATAGAGAAATGTTGTTTTCGTGATTTCGTTTTTAGAAAGTTTTAACCAGTAAAGTTGGGAAAGTTGGTACATTTACATTGCAATCATTAATGCGCCGAATTAAATACATGTCACATTACACGTTTTGTTGAGGAGAGAGCAACTTTTGTTCTCTAAACATAGTTTTATACGTTAATGTCAAAGTCCAATTCTACATTATGAGTACTCGTTTCAGTGTGTATTTTATATTAATTATTACTTTCATGTAGCCAAATCTTGTTCATTATCATTTTCACTTATAGTGACATGATAGACATAAATACCTAAGTTACTATGCCGTCAATATTTCCAGAGTAAAACGTGGCTGAATTTTCAAGAAAATGTGTTTATAAGTTATTGTAATTTCATACCTACTGTTGGATTAAGCTAATAAGGTCGATCATCGAATTTTCTCTAAAACCTTTGCCCATCTCCGAATCTCTGGCGTAAAACTAGCCAGCCAACAGCATATTGTATAATATACAAGGTGTAGGTATACACTGCATGGGTATTGCTTATATATGGTTTGTTTGATTTTTTATTAGCGAATGCATATAGTATTCATTTGAAAGACTCATTCGCTTTTACTTGATATTACTTCACTAATAAGAAATAGGTAGTGAGAATGTAGCCAATACATCTTTTTGTTCTGTATGTAATATTTGATTGTATATGTGCAGGAGAATGTCCATCGTCCATGCTATCACTTTTCATTTTGAGCGTACAACTGCGTATTAGGCCCAAAGTTCACTTAATTTAACAAAGTAATTGAAATGCTGCTTTCACCACTTCCTTTTGATGATTTATCGGTCTCGCGAGCTCTTATTTCTTTTGAAATGATTTGCTTTCACTCTAAATGATAAAGTAAGAGCATTTTACAAGGGACGGGTTCCACTTGATCTATTTGATGGCTTGCCGTTGATGCCTTTAACTGCTAAAACTTTAGCTGTTACACTCGGAAATAATTGTATTAGAGTGGGTACGCTGAGCACTTCACTTCACCCAAAATTCCGTTCATGGAACAAGTCATGGTAGCAGCGTTTAGTGGCAAAATTCAACGAGCCCATGACGTTTTAAACTATTATAAATATTATTCGATACATTATTGAAATTCAAGTGGCCAGTCAGTCTGTGCACACGAGTTCTCCCAACTGCTCCCACTGATTTGCGCTTTGGTTATGGGGAAGGACCACTAGAGAGGAGGCCGGAGGCAGATTGAAAATTAGTATCTCTAATCCAATGACAAACTTGTAGTCGAGTTTTCTTTGATTAAATGCTGTATGATGTTACATTGGTTTTAGTTGTTCTTTACAGATTGAAAGTCGGATAAATTGCTGAAACTGCCATCTAATCCAATATTATATATTATGTTATCTAATATATATGATCATTTTCCAAAAGCGTAAATTGTAAATGGTGAGGCACCATTTGCAATACACGCCAAACCGTCCAATTTCCGTGAGCTACACCACACAGACTGCCGGTGCATTAATGCATTATAATGCAGAACACAGACTCTCCCTTTGGTTGTTTTGACAAAGGTTGAAGGTTTTTGTTGGATGTTGCCATTTTATAGCAATGATTTTTTGTATGAGGAAATGAGGATATACTTTTACATTTATGAAGCCTAGTGTTAGACAGTTAGCAATACGGTTTTCAATTAACGGACGACTTTAACCGGCATGCGCCTTTAGTTTATAGAGTTATAATGCATTAACCTTGGCTTTAGGTACCTAAATGGGTTGTGAATTATTATTATTAAAAATAAAATAAATAAATTGGAATATATCGTTAAAACTGATTTAACAATTGAAAGTATATAAATTGCCAAGCTGTAAGTTCAATTCCATATATTCATATATTCCATATTCTAATTTCTTTGATTCCATATAGGGTATTTTTGAGTTGTGTTGACACAATAAAATGTACTGAAAGGATATTTTTTTGGTATAGATCTGTAGATAGATATATTTGGCATCTATTATTACCTAGAATTGCGACACTGTATTATACAACAGTGAATTTTGTTATTATTCTGCTTGCAAAATTTATTTTATAGGTACATGAACATAATATTATGAAGTTACAAATGGAATTACCTAAGTTTAAATAATGACAGGGTAGATTAAGCAAGGAAATCCAAGAACAAGAAGCGGTGTTTGATAGTTTGTCACAATCGAGTTTTCAGTAATATCATCTTACGATAAGATTTGTTTATGTTCGCTAATTTGATTCGAAACCCTTTCCATGCTGTGAGAAAAAGCTTACCCTTCTTTGATTTCTTTCAAACGGAGCCTTTGTTTTTGCATATGAATGAGCAATGTAATTAGCCAAGTACGGGAAACGTACGGGCTGCGACGACAATGCAGGCCGTAATAACACGCCGTATGCCGTTGAGTTGTTTAGATCTTGAAAATAAGCACGTTAAATAATTTTGGATTACACATGAATATTTAAACAATTAAGTTGATTTTCATGAAGGTCAACTGTTTAAATGTGACATATTTCTTAGGAAGAAATATATTAGCAAAACTTTCTCCGGGAGTTTGATATTGGTCTATAAATTGCAGCCTTGGTTTATTAAATTGAAAATATCGATGGAACGATCGGGTAGTTAAGTCAATATATCTCATAATATTACACATAATCAGTGCATGCTAAACTGTACATTGTTTATATAGTAGGTAGTTACTGGCACGTCACTAAAAACCATACCAGCTTCACAATTCGGGCACTTAGGTACATTTTTTATGTAAATCTCATTCTCAACTCCACCATCTAGCTTCACCACTATTGGTCGTAGCAATCATCAATCCTCATTTTTTCATCCTACGCACGTACGAACTACAAACGAGGAATATATTTCGCTCTTGCGAAGTTTAGAACTTACTTGTTTTAACTATTTTGTCCTCCTTTAAAAGTAAAATCTTAAAATAACGATGGGATTATGCTGAAGACAATTGCGACGGTTTAGTAACAGAAGAAAAGGGCATTACACGTTATCCATGACCTCTACTCCTCCATCCAAGATGTCAGAACATAAGCTTGAACTGTTAAGCGTGCTCATTGTTTAGAACATGTTTACCAACTAAAAATATTACATGCGATGCTACTATCATTATTGTTGTTGAATATGTATTATGTCTATATTTACAAAGCACATATTATGCTATGCTGTGCATGTTTACTATTTTTTATTAAAATAGTCGCATTGGATCAATGTCAAAAGCTAAGAACCGAGCACATTACTTTTTTAGGTACATACAACATAACGAAAGGATGCTAATATTTCCATTTAGTCTCAATGATTGAAGTACCCATGTACTGGGTAGAATATATGTACTTTTTACTTGTTCATGTTAAAGAATATTTTTGGGATTGTTTGGCAGAAATGACACTCCATTTCTATAAAAAAAAATAATGTGAAAATATTATTTCAAAGTTGATTTGCAAAAAACAATAGTTCTGCAGGAAGATATCAGAAACATTAACTTTGAGCACAGAGAACAAGTTCAAAAATCAATAAATCGTTTCTGTTTGAAGCGAATCAATTATTGCAGAAAATTATCTTGCAAATTGTTTTATTGGGTAGGCTCAGCTACAATCTTGACTAAACCATTGAGTAAACCCTTTCCAGATTCCATCATAAATAACTATATAAAACTACTGACGTAGTATTCTTGTCCAAGGAATGAAAAGGAAGGCATTAATCATAGTGTAATAATAACACCACCTTTGTGCTATGGACGATTGCAAAGCTTAGCTAAAGTATGGTGAGTGCTTACTGCATTGACACTTGGTCACTTGCTAAAACAAGTGATGCTAAAGAACGAAAAAAACATTTTATGTCATTTTACGAACAGCAACAAACTTTCCATCAGATTCGGGATGACTGGCTTATGTGAATAAAACGTTTATTATGTTTATTATATTATATGGAACCGTTAAACTTATGTTTGCTCTTATCTTTTCTTATAGAATGTATTTCGCCGCCGTGACTGTGGACAAGTACTATACACCCCTTTTGTTTATCTTTGGCACACTTGGGAACTCATTATCCCTCGCCGTTTTTTGCATGAACGCCAAATACCGAAGTCAATCCGCTTCTTACTACCTGTCAGCATTGGCAATAAGTGACACCGGATTTCTTGTCAATTTGCTTGCCGTGTGGTTGGAAAGTGTCCATGGTGGGATCATCACTTCCGGCCTCATGTGTCCCCTTGTCATGTACCTTGGTCAAGTCACCTGCTTCATGAGTGTTTACCTGACAGTTGCATTCTCAATAGAGCGCTACGTGGCAGTACATTATCCACTGTCGCGCCCACGAATTTGTACTCGTTCAAAAGCACGTAAAATCATTGCAGCCTTGACTGGAGTGGCACTTCTCTTCTTTTCATACGCCTGGGTGATTGCTCAAGTGATTGAGTTGCCGTCATCAGAAGTCGAAGATTACGATGAGTTACATCGAGAGGACTTGACACCAATGAGCAGCTATAACCTATCTCAAGACACTTCTGAGCTTCTCTCGTTTCCGGCAGGAAGAACGGGAAAAAGTTTTTCATTTAACACTCCTTCTTCCGCAGCGCAGTTCCCTGCTTCCCAAGAGCAAGATGTTACAAGAGTTAGGAGCACACATGTTTTTGAAAAAGTGCAAAATTGTGGTAATGGAAGCCAAGATTCGTACAACAAATCAATTCACTTCCCCACCCAAAATCAGTCTCACAACTGCACTCGTTTGCATTTGGATGGGATGACTCTCAAGGGATTTCGTAAGCCTCATTTACTTTTATAGCTTTCTCCTGTCCTTCCTTTAATGCTCCTCATAATATTATACTCTTTGCGTTCACACATACGAACTTTGCTTTTTACTTACACAACGGACCCATTTCATTTACAAGTTTACTACACCGAAAACGATCACATAATTTTGCAACCAACTTTTTTCACCAATGTCTCCCCTGATGTTGTTAACTGTAATGCAACTTTAATCAAGAGAGGAATTTATATCTCTCTTGACTCAGCCACTCCTAATTCACGGCATGTCTGGTATAACTCTACCTATACATCATTCTGAATTACCATACTTGACTACACGATACAGTGCAGAACATATTTATTCGCTCACTCCTTAAATGTGATGAATTTGCAGTAACCCTAAACAATTTTCATTAATTCTGTGGTTTCCCTTGTAGTGCACCACCTATAATGTCCCACGTCCTCTTTTTGAGAGAGTAATTTATTTATTTTTATTTGCGTTAGGCTGATGATGATGCTATTTCTGAACAAAACACTGAACGCATTTTCGCCGAGGTTATTATTAGGTATCACCATTTTGGTTGTTTTATGCTGACAAATAATATAAAGGATGGTGGGATGTAAAACGCGAATGAAACTAACTTTTACCATTAGCAAATCGGATGAGATGAGTGTGAAAAGAATTTGCATTCGAAGTTTCTTTTGTAATGTGAAAACCACTCTCACTCTGATATATCCAGCATCAGTTTTGAGCGTTTTCCCTCAACTGTTACAAAAATAACATTGGTATAAAATCTATCGGTTTTTAAAGTATGTATATTGTATATCACATCATGATGATATGCACAGCTCTTCTATTGTGGCCTAATCTTTTGCCAAGCTTTTGTTCACAAACACATGAGCCGCTAAATATTTGGATAATAATATGCTTTATCATTTTAACGTGTGCTTTAGCCTTGTCTGACTCGTGTATGTGTAAATTGCACAGTGTAATGTACCTAAAAGAGCGAGGATGTTTGCAGAGGTTTTCTTTTCTGTGGGTTTCTGTTTACAGAAACTTCTTATCATTCTCCAGAATCCAGCAGCAGCGGAGAATCTCGTCCAGCCAGTGTGGATGGAACATACGATGTTGGGAAAAATTTGACAGATGAAGACTTTTTCTTTTCTGGCGGCTTCATATGCTCTGTTCCAAAAGATTATTTTAGAATTTCTGAGATTGCTAACTACCTAGACAGTGTAGTTACACTTATCATTCCCTTTTTTCTCATTACTTTCTTCAATGTGCGAATTGCAGTATGCGTATGGAAGCTTCAGCGGCAGCGGCAGAATATCATTGCCACGTCTGGCGGTAGTTCCAGTAATATTAATCATCATTACAGCCTCAGATGTTCTAATCGGAGCTCTATGCATCACAAAAGAAAGACGTCAACAAAAAAACGGTGCAGCCGTAGAAAGCAGCATTTGTCGGAAGAACAATCTGGCAATTTTCTTCAGGAGAATGGAACAGGGAAAGGCAATTCCCTTGAACCCGATTTTGAAGAATTGTATAATTCTAAAAGCCAAAAAGGAACGGTGAGATTTCAAGATATAAGCGACAGCTGCATCGTCGGAGCTACCACTGGTCAGAGCAATAAAGCCATGTCGTCGTCTTCGGGAAGTGATGAAAATAGCTTAGCTGAGAATTGCGAGCTTGAAAACGCCTCACCACCTGGTAATACTGATATTATCCAGGGATTAAGTGCTGCAGCTAAAACGGTGGACACAACAGAAACGCTTAAGGCAACCTCTAAACTCCTTGGCCAGTCAACCTCCGCTAGTAGTGGATTAGCCTGTGGAACGAGAATGAAATGGGAACAAAGTAATTTTTCACAAAGATATACGATAGTTATACGCACAATAGATTTTCATGCTTTCATTTTGTCATTAGTCGATAAATATATATCCAGATAGGTAGTGTTCTTTATGGCCTTTGAAACAATGACTAATTGTGATGCTAGCCAGTCTATCAGGTACAGTTGTGGCTTGCGGGGAGGGGGAGTAATTTCTCAATCGACAAAAATGTTATCGAATTCCCATTTTCTATCATCAAAATCTCATAGATGGGTAAAGGCACACATATACACAATGGCCAGCAGGTATGTAGCAGGCAGGCTGGCAAATTTGATTAATGACGATGGTTGTTTATCTAACACTTTTCAGAACACAAGGCAATACCATCACGGGTGACAGCAAAGCCCGAGTTTTCCGTCACGCGAGAGAAGGGATCCAGCAGTCATCATCCTGCCTCGAATGCGGCCGAAGTCCGTGTTACAAAAACTTTGTTACTTGTCTCAACAGTGTTTCTGGTTCTTAATCTACCTGCTCATGCTATTCGATGTGCTCAGTTTATTCAGGTAAACTACTTGTGTTTGAAAACAACTCACGAATCAACTCTCCTTAAGCTTCTTTCTATTTTCAATCTTTTTATTTCTTCTATAATTTTTGAGTATAGTATATGGAATTGAGTCAAATGCACAAATAAATAGGTTGCTTGTGAATAATATTTTATAGTCCCGCTCCAATCAATACTTTAATAAGCTGACTATATGTACATATATTATAAATCTGATGTAAGTATGCATTCCTAAGCTGTACATACTAAACGTGCAATCTTCTATGTCATTCAAAAGCTAAAATTTTCTGCAAACTTGAGTACTTGAAAATATTTTGCGTGTGTATCTCTCGAAACACTCCGTTGCTAAATGTGGGACTAGATGCATTTCTGTTCACGGATGTTGTTTGAATTAATCAGAAACCCAACTCATTTGCAGCAGAATAAGAACACATTGAGAGTGCCTATTCAAACTTTTTTATCTAGCTAATAATTTACCAAGAACTTCATCTGCTTAATTAGAAAAATGACTATCTACCTGCTTCTTTTACGTTCCAAGATTACAAACCGTAGTAGCATCTTTATCTAGCAAATGCTTTCACCTTCCTTTCACACAAGTTCATTGTCCGCCTCTTTTTCAGCTCCTTGCATCCAGAAAACTTTCTACAACATTTCATATTTATTGTGTTGAAAGATCGTATATAAATAGCAACATTTATCTCTCCTCATTTCCCAGACTTCTCAGTCTTGTCGTTGGCACCATAAGTACTAACCTGTCCCAGCGCCAAACTTTCCCTTTTTGTCTTGCAGTGATGTCGATGTCTCATTTTTAAATTATATGCTCATGCTAGTCTAGCGCTTTATTCCTGCACGCAACATCACACTCAACCGGACGTTAATTATGATTCAGTAGGAACTTGCCAAACCTTCATAGAAGTTCTATTCTAACAAGTATAATTGTGCTTGCATAAAAGATTCATAAGTTTTTTCTTTTTCCTTTTGTACTCTTCTTTCCCCATTTTCGTGAGGAAATATGAGCACCACAAGCATTTTGCTTTTTCTGTCATTTCCACATCCGTCCTGTATATAATCTTAACTTAATTCTCAGTTGTATTTTGTTAGCATACACTAATCAATGACGTACATGAAGATTAATTATATTACTAGAAGGAAAAGTTCCTGAAAGATATACACCTGCAATTTTATCATTTCAAGTTAGCCGTATGCAAAGTTGTTGTATTTAATAAATAAATTCTTACAGCAGAACTTCTTGAAACAATCAAATTATTACTTTTATTCTTAACCTTTACCGCCAGATATTATTAAAATGAAGTTTTCCTTATAATCCCTATATACACAGGCAGGTATAAGTATAATCCAATCGTCCCATCACATGAATTGAAATACGTATAGACAAAACGATGGATGAATTCAGGTTATTTTCTGCTGAACGCCAATCTACTGGCTTTTATTTTAGATCCAGTTAGATTTCTAATGTAAGCATTTTATATTCGGAGACCCAAGGGTGAAAGTCATTTAGACCGCATTTGTTTGATGCATTAAATCACCATAAATCTAAGATTGGGATAAAAAGCTTCGTGTACGGTTCAAGGAATTTGGGGTTTGTTGAAAAAGTTGAAGTAGTGTAAAACAATGTTGGCATTTGGCAGAAACTCACTTTAGAGTCAGAAAGGAAATTGCGGTCCATCAAAAATGGTCTTTATGTTATGACTATGACATTAAAAATCTAGAAAGTTCTTTTCACTTTAGTCAATCTATAGACATACATACATTGTTTCAACATACTTTGTTTTTCACTGTTACAACCAACAACTTTCTTGGTAAGCACCACAATTGTAAGCTGCTTTCTTGTGATTTTACAAAGTGTATACGTATGTGTAACATACTAAAATGCTCTGTTTTCGATTCAAGATACTTATATTTAACTAGAATAAATAAATATCAATAAGACATAATCGTAGTCAACATGCGTGCATGTTTATTGTATTGACCAAGAGTTGTTCTACTTACAGTACCGCAATGTCTACAGTGAAATACGTCTTTGTGAAGTAGTATGAACAGAATGACTTGTGGAGAAGAAACAAAGAGCTTGTACAATCTCTCAATTTATTAAAAACTGCTCAGAAATGGCGGAAAGTGAATACCCAAACCATAAATGGTGGATGCCTAAAATCTTTCCGTTTTACAAGCCACATGAAAGGATGGGATGTAAAAGTGACTGTAAATCATTGTGGAAATCTTCAAGGAAATGATGTCGGCCTCTTGCCTACGACCCAGAACTAGAACTACTTGAATAGAATGAATAGATTAGAATAAAGCTACATGTAGGGTCAATATTTGTTCAGGAGCAAAACAAGAAACCAGTAACCGTTTTGTTGACTTCGTGCTCACTGTTCCCTTTAAAATACAAATTTAAATGTAAAACAAAAGTAAGTCGTGGAGAAAATGGCAAGCAACCAGAGTCGGACTATCATCACGAACAGAAAGCACGACTCTGAGACAGGTCTCACTCTGCCCCATTACATTCCTCCGGTACTACTACATACTATTATGATATGGTATGCTGTTATCAATGAAAAGTCAAGATGGACATAATATTTACACACGCTTAAATTAGTCAAATATTGCGATTTACTTTATTTACCAACTTCCAAATTGTAAACACTAAAAGCTTATTTGAATAAGGGAGCTTAACAAACAACTAAACTGTATTAGTTACCTGAATATCGTCATTGGGGAGGAGAGATTAGGTATTTACGTAAAGTGCTAAGGTATGTAGAAACAGAAAGAAAACAAAAGGCGTAAATTGGTAGAGAATGCTACACTTCTTAGTAATAGAAGACGCATTACTGGTTTTAGCTTCGTCGTCTATGAAGAGGCTGCGACCACTTCGAGATACTTTTTTCTTTGGCAAACATATTCCATACGTTTGATTTGTTTTCACGTTTTTTAATATTGGTCCGTACGACTCGTCCAAGATGCAGTCATATAAATTGCTACACTTCAGTGGAGTTTTTATGGATACGCTACCATCTAGTATGCTACAGTGTCCTTTGAGTCCTGATTTGCACTCTCCATCTTCCACTACGAGCTTCCTATCTAGTGCATTCACTTGCAAATATTTGATTTGGCCATCCTTAATCATGGGTGGAATATCAATATCAACGTATCCAAAGTATATACCGCAAACACAAACTCCTGCTGGGCTACAGTCAAACTGCCATATATCGACATTTAGTGCGTCGTCTATGCTTATGCATAAATCCTAGAATAGCAAGTGAAAGCGTGAAAGTTACTGGTACGGAAATTGTGTATGATATTTCGCTTAGCATAAATAAGTATCATTGGGCTGCTTAGAAAACCGCAACCTACCTCGGCATCGTAGAAATAATAGTCTTCATTTCGAATCGTTACAGTCGCATTCATCAGTAAATCGAATGGAAGCATTTCACGATTTGCAGCTTCACGAAAAAAGTATGTATATTTGGTGTAAATACAGAGCGATTCGCCAATTATAATGCGGACTGGGTACAAAGATCTGCTTCTACTGGAATGAACGGGGGTAAATGGTCGTTCTATTGGGATCGTTAAAACAGACTTGTCTCGATCGTCCTTGGTTGTTATCACATAATGCTTCCCAGGTTCATTTCTAACATTCTGTGCTGTCTTTTTCATAATTCCACTGTTTTGTACTCCACTTTTTTCGCCGTTTACAGTGACATTATCCGCATCAACAAGTGATATATTGACCAAATATGCTATTAGGAGCATAATCTTTACATTTTCCATTGTCAATACCATCTTGAATATCTTTGAAAACATGTACAATATCATGAGTGTCTCTTTAAAACATTAAAATATTGTGAAGAAGTGACGGTAAAAATCGTAAAAATAAGTTCAGTAAATCAGGGAAACAGGACTCTCTAGTTTAGCCAAAGGATAGGTGACGGCATTGACAGATCATAACAACAACAACTTTATTATGCTATTAATTCCTTATAATAAGTAGTTGGCACGGGAAATGACTTGAAGTTAGCTACTTAAAGGCTGGCTGATGACGAAATGACTGAGCGTTGCTTCTTTGGCCCGAATTATATGTGAATAATTTTGATGCGTGTATTATTAATTACCGATACTTGTAAGATGGCGTACTTCCGTATTCATGATTTTTCCTATTTTTGCTTTCTTGCCTACATTCGTATTTACAAAGGCTTGTAAACGTTAATAAATTTCATACATATTTATATTAGTTAAATTTCATCTTTTCTAAATACCACTAACAATTCTAGTTCTGTTCATATATTGTACACTAGTAATCCTTCAAATTCATATTCGGCACAGTATCATGCATTATTCAAAGTTCATTAACTACAAAATAACACAATATTGAAAGTTTTTAAAAAAGGAAATATGATTGTTTGATCTTTTGACTTGCAGTCACTTCGGGGTACTTCCGAAGGACATGAGCTTCTTCATGCTGCTCAAACCTGGACAAACATTTTGTTCAACACAAATTTTGCAGTGAACTTTTTACTGTACTGCCTCAGCGGACGAAATTTCCGTAAATCCCTACGGAACATTATTTTGCGCAAATGTAATAATAACAACCATTCAAACTCGTGGAAGTCTATGTCGAAAACAGTGAAACAGGATGGCATTGCTGCTCCAGCCAAGCTGGTGAGAGGGAAAGTAGGAATGTCATCAAGGCGAAATTGTACAAAGGAGCTTCAAGTTACTGAAATTGTAGAGCTTGAAGAAAGAGGAGGGGAGGCCCCAATTTACCCAAACAACAATGTCGGTACTGTCACCCACGGAGTCAACGAAGAGGCGGATGCGACTATGTCTGTGTAAAAAATAAAGCAGACTGAAGCACGCGATATATTGTATGAAAAGCCATATCCAATTGGTAATTTATTACCAACATTATCTTCTCTTTGTAATACTGGATAAAAAAGGAGAAATGGGAGCTTTTAGTGTTGTCGATGCTATCAAACAGTATTCGCATTGAATTTTTGCACTTACATAAATGCCTACCAGATAAACCGTTGCATAACCATTATTTTGCTTTCTCCTAACTTTCTCCAGCTTTATAGTACACCATAGAGTCAGTTGGATCATAAATCGCTGAGTATGTACACAAGATTGGTCTGTTTCAACCATAATGTATGGAATACATTCTTTATGCGAGAATAAAATAGCGATTCGTTTACGTGCGTTTCGCATTGAATTAATCACTAGATATCACCCACCGATCGCTTAGCACTTTTCACTTACTACAGTCACAAGACGATAACCTAGATCATTCGTATTCCAATTTTGTTTATTACCTTACTCATATGTTTCTTTACTGACTGAAGTTATCTCGTCTCAATGAGTGAAATGTGATTCATAAAGTGTAGAAGTTTTGCTTTTATTCCTATTGTGCACTGACTCTGACTACTGCTTTTTTGTGCAAATGACATTACTAGTATTCATTCTAATGTCCCGTGACAGTGTGATGTTTCAAAAGGAAATACAATTCCAACATGATTTTTGTTACAAATAACTTTTAATAAGCATATATATAACATATTATAGTACCTATATTTCAAAAGAAGGAAAATACCACACGACACAATCATATTGTTCCTGGATAACAAAACAATGTGATAAAACATAGTTTACAGTAATTTTTAACAAAATTTAACTTAAGAGTTGTCCACTACCAACAGATAGTATATTATATAAGTAATGATAACAAATTGTTGAAAAGTTTTATAAAATACTGTTTTATTGTTGCCGTTGCATAATTATGAAGTACTCATTGTAAAAAATATGGTGTAAAATAATGCATTAGAAACGAATGGGGATGTTTAATGTTCTACATGTTTTAAACTTCTGGCATCAAGTTAGAAGTGGGCGTCCATTTATCCTTAATACGACAATATTAATTTTCATGCTTTTATTTCATTCGCAAATGATTGCCATAATTTCATGTGGAAAGGAACTGGGCTGGTAGACAGGACAATGAATTTCAACGCAGAAAGGATATGATATGCTGAGACCGACCTTGCTTGCCCACTCATTTTTAAACTTTTGGCTCTTCTGTTGTCGTCATCCAAATGGAAACTTTTTTGTTCTTCCCTTGTTAAACAGTACGTACAATGAGTCATTCCACTATAAAAGTCAAGTCTATCCGTGAAGTGGAATTAATTTCAGTGAACACATCGATGCTAAAAATACCAACTTTAATGGAAACATTATAAATCACAGCACATTTCTCTAGAGTTTATAATTTTCAGTTCGTCGGAATTACATAGTAGAAAACATGGTTTGAATAAAAATATTATTGCAGGCATTTAGACCATTGATGTGTAAACAAGGCTATTACATTTATCCATAAAATAGCTTATCGTAGTACGTACAACTGAATTCATTTCTCATCGCTCAGTCAGAGAATAATACGACGTAAGTTATGCTGTATACTTTTGAAAATTGGTAATGTTGAAATTGAAAGTCTCCCGGAAATCTATAAATGTCGAAGTCAAATATGAATCAATCTCTTTTCATACATGAGCGTTGTTAGAATAATAATACTATCATAAACTTTTGGTAATTGGTGCACAAACTAAACTCAAGTACAAATTCAACGAAATCTATATTCCATTACTAGAGTAAGTTAGTGAAAAAGATGGTGTATCAAATCTCACGAGTTTGTTTAGTGGGAAAGTTGGCCATCACTATTTATACCTGAAACCAGAATTTTGTCTAAATAGCCAAAAATGGACTACATGTGCTTCTCGGAAATATGCTCCTGAATTGTTAAAGAAAGTTATTTTATATTCAATCAACTAAGAATTACAGTTATATTAAATGATCGTAACTAATTCCTGGAATGACTCATAATCTTTGCTTATTGTGGGATGGTTTGTTGTATATAAAATGTTGAAGAATACAGTACACCATGTGTTTACCATGTTACAAGTATTATAATGTTAAGCACTTTATTCCTTCGCCTCAAATATTCCTGTACATAATTATAATTACAACCATTATAATACCTATCCATTCATATTTGATGAGGAGACCTACAAAAGGAACCATCAAACAGAAGCTGCTGCCTGGGGTGAAGCGATACTTGGTTGGTTGGTTGGGTGTCATCGTTTGCTGCTATTCAGCACCGTGTTTTTCTCCAGAAGGAAAACAAACTGAATTTGCAAAAATTGTTGAATAAAGGACGAAAAAAATCATTCATTTGTTGTTTTATACCTGAGCTCGTTTTCTCTCATTACCGTTCATAATAACACTAATGCCTCGTTGTTGTAACAGTAATTGGCCGTTTTCTAATCTAGGTAATTTCAATTTGCTGTAACGACAAGAATCGTCTCTTGTTCGTTGTAATTCGAATTTATTTTTCGAAAAGTGTGCCATTTTAATATTCATAAAAGCTTTTAGAATGCTTCAAGAGTGCATAAGAGCGACTATGATTTACTATTTTGACCGATCGTAACCGTTCCCAGTAACCCATATTTAGATCACCTTCTAAAATTCCAGTATAGCAAAAATCATGAGAAGATTCTTGTCGTTATAGCAGATTGGGTAATTCAATAAGCACCTGAGACAGCAGTGACAACAAACTTGACAGCAGAGGAATGAAGATGACAGCAGCAACGTTTCTACCTTTGAAGATGCCTTGTCCATATTAGACAGATAACATGTCTCATGGCGTAAAATCATATTACCAATGTGTATTTTAATCCAAATCCAATTGGTTTAGCATACAACAACACCCGACCAGAATACCCTGCAGTCAGAGGACAAACCATATTGACTTTTGATGGCAATTTGAAACTACAAAGGAATCACCATTGAAAGACATCCTAACAATAGCATTTCATGTTTGTTTGGAAGAAACTGTACATTAATGGGATTTAGGTTACGAATTAAGGACCTAACCTGGTCTTCATTCTTACCATTCCCGGGTAATACGGTAAGTAATCATCATCATCGTCAATCATTGTAAGAATTCATTCAACGTAGTAATCGATGTATTACGTCTTACATATGACCATCGTTTAACAATTATATATTTAGTTATATACTTTTTGGTAAAGTTACCAATCAAACCCATACATAAACTTTCACTCAAGAGAAAGTTACATAGCTTTCTTTCTTTTGTCCATTCTCACCGAATACATGATCAGAGTATTGCTATTCTCCAAATCAGTAATGAACTATCTTAATACCACTAACTTCAAGATTATTCATGAAGAATCATAATGATGCCAGCTTTAACCATTTGTGAGCCACCGAGCGATAATCGCCCTTCCTTGCAAAAGTAAAATACTATCAGTTAGTACCCAAAGTAGGATTTCGGCACCCGTAGCATCTTTTTAAGTTCCCTCAATGTGAAGTTAAAATACAATTTCAGGAGGTCAACTACAATTATTAATGTCAGCTGTGTCATGTTTGAACCCTGCGGTGGCATTTACAAATTTTCCCTTCCTATTAATAGTTTTTAAAATTTGACCCCTAGGAGTCCATGTCACCGCATGGTTCAAACATGACACAGCTGACATTAATAATTGTAGTTGACCTCCTGAAATTGTATTTTAACTTCACATTGAGGGAACCTAAAAAGATGCTACGGGTGCTGAAATCCTACTTTGGGTACTAACTGATAGTATTTTACTTTTGCAAGGAAGGGCGATTATCGCTCAGTGGCTCACATTTAAGTGCTATTTAACATTAGATATTATTCGTGGATCTTAAACCTTCTACCTCATGAGAGAGATTTTCGTTTTCTCCATTTTTCATTGTATCTCACGTAATGCATTTAAATTCGTTATTATTATATATCACCCTAGATCTCTTATCAGATTTTCTGTAAAAATAAAAACTAGTAATTTTTTGTCGATATAATGTAGCAACCATATCTATCAGAACCTTTGGGGATTTCCCCTGTTAAAAGTTCTATTTTAGAGTGAAACTATTTTGAAGCTTACGTACCTATGCAGAAATACACTGTGGTACACATATACCTATGGAAGTATTATTATTAAGTGTAGTGCCTATGAATGATCATTCTCCATTTGCTTCCCTACAGTAGTTTTGCTAATGCTATTCGTAAAGGTTTCCTGAAGCCACTCTGAAGTTCCAAAATCCCAAAGAGGCATGACCTAACATATTTCATGAGTTTAACTTTCACCGCAGGCATACTAAAAGTATATACCTACTGATAGTGCTTATAAATATGTCCACTCCACTTCTATTTATGCATGAACATTTGCTTTAGGAATTTCGGAATTTAGAAACCATTTATTCTCAACATAGGTATTAGAATGAATTACGTAAAATGCTTACATTTATAAATTGGAACAGGCTAGCTTTATTTGAAATATTACTATTTCTACTTGAAATAAAGAATGATTTGAGTAGAATAAGTCAATGAGTGATAATCGCTGTATGTATGCATCTGTTTTATAACAAGACACTAATCGAGACCATTAATATCTGAGGATAAAGTGGCGTCAGGGATGATTTGGCAGCTACTACAAGCGTACAGAGAATTGTGCAGACGAAACAAGATTATATTATTGGTTTTTTGTTTCATGAGAGAAATGTTCCTATGATTTTGCTCATCAGCAAAAGTCTGATTGATCGTTTCATTCAGTAATTATTAGTAATTAACAAGTTTGGAAAAGCAAATTAAGCAACTACAATAATAATAAATATGCTATGTACAATTGTCACAGACAAGGAAATTATTCTTTGGAATAGGTATTTGTTGAAGAGTTAAATATGAATGGCTATCTACTTCTGACCGGACTCGGTCATGATTTATCATCATTCAACTATAAAGAGTATTGCCCTTCATATTTGATTAGATAGATGGTACGGGAAAATTAGCAGAAAAAAGATAAATATGATTGTCTTCTTCAGTGTGCTGCGAAAGTATTCTTCTATTCTGTGGCTTTAGAGGACCTTTACCTTTTACACCTAATACCTACAAGGTTTTTGATGGTCACTATTCTAAACGACAGAACCGTATAAAATAGATTAACTATGCCTAGATAAGCGGATATTTTGCCTATAGACATGTAGGATGAAATTCCATTTTTTGAAGGATAATGACATGTGCCCCCTCATAAGTGTATAACGTGCACAATTTTGACCACGCGCTAAAATAATGGACTCCCTTGTTAAGTGCCGCATGTTAATGTTTTGTTACTCTTATTTTCTCTTAGGGAAGAACCAGTTAATTGGTATTACGATATTGTTATTGCAGTGCACCAGGTGTGGCTTAGTATGCTTTTCATTTTCATACATTGAATCAGTCGAGAATACATGTGAAAGTTCGTAACAAGTTGAAAGTTTTTTAGTACTAGAAACAAAACAACCATAATAGCTAGATCGCATCTAACGGTCACGGGAAATGAAAAGACATAAAACTAGTCAGGAAGCCGACGAAAAGGTTGCAAAAAATAATTGTATTTTCATTCGTGCAGTTACACAACAGACTTCACGATAGGCTACAGGGATGACGTTACACTTTCACCAATGTCTTCTTATGTAAGCGACGCGACTACATGTGCCCTGGCCTAGTACAGCATTACTGCGTATATAAAATAAATTAAAATGATCAGTTCTTATTCCAGTTCCTGGTAAAGGCCCGGTGAAGTTGGAGGTAAATACGAACTTTATTCAGATGCAATTCTAGGTGAAAGCCTATAAAAGCACGGGTAAATGGGCTATATGTTTATCAGTCAGTGCATTGCATCAGTTCTAGAATCTAAAAGTATGCGATAAAAGAGGAATACTAGGTAATATGATTTTCTTATTATGTGCTTTTGTATTGCTCTGGCTGCAGTTCTCATACACAAGATCCAAGACGCAGCAGCCTGTAGAACATCAATTCATCAATGTCGTACTAAAACTTCGACCATGTCTTGCCAAGTGTAAAGGTACTCGTGCGTGTGCTTCCTGCAATTTCTCTCTTGCTTTTTCTTTGTGACCGTCCCTTCTTTCAGCTCGCCACTTTGCAATGATGTTCTCCAGATTAGTATCTGGAACTTCAAGCGGGGATTCTCTGGAGCAGTAAATAAAAACGTGATCCATTTATAGAAGCACAAAAATATATATAAATGTCTAGCTTTCAAGTAATAATAAATTGACATATTAATGGGTTGAAATTACCGAAAATCGGCCCATTCTCACCTGTCACGGAAAAACAAATATCTTCGAAAGCTAAATGTTAAGCTGCAGAACGAGAAATCTTGCCGCATTGTTATTTCTGGTTATCAAAATGGCACGTTGACATTGACAAGTTTAATAGAACTACACCACCAGAAGAAGCAATAGTATCACAAACATTTACAATTTACTTTATAGTAGTTGATTTTATGTAGCACAAAAGGTTGGCATTTTGACAAGGAAATCGTTTTAAAATTATAAAAAACTTTTTAAAACAAATTAGAACTAATTGAAATTAAGAGTTACAAATGGAGATCGTGAATATGAAAACTGACTAAATGATTGGTTTAAAATAGGGGACAATGCGTAATTTCAATACTATGTCTGCATGCTCATTAAGTTGTACCTGTTTATATTTTTACTCATGATCAACAAAACACATTGTTGTACAGGAGATCTGAAAAACATGAATATCTAGCTAGATATACATATCTACATTGCGTAACTGTAACATATATTCTCAACAACATACATCTTTCAATTATAATAACAATATGTTCATTATAATTTGTTGAAAGTTTCTAATTGCTTGCTCCCAATTATAACAATAAGGATTTTTCGTGACAAATTGCGAAACATGCCTCTAACTATAGTCTCCTTTTTTATATAAACCAATTTTGATCCTATTAATACGGATCAATTTATTTCAGTGTAATATATACCAATGTATACTTTGTTAATAGATGCATACTATAGGATTTATATGACGCCTATGGATGCAAGAACTCACGTACATATTGATCGCGAATCCACGTGAGACAAGTTGGAAAATGAACAAACGAAGTCTTAAAAAGAGTAAAAAGCTACCTGTAGTAATCCCTCTATTCTCCTCTGCGCTGTTGCTTTCATTTAGGAATGCATCTGCCAGAGTTCAGCTCAGTCACAGATGCTTCAGCTTTCTTATTATCAATATTTAATTTATAGTGTGCTTTGATTTATATGTCCTTGAATCCAAAATAAGCATTGCGTAAATATACTAGATATTACTTTTTGGAGATTTTGGTTTTATACACAGTATCCAATTTCATTAGTGCACATTTCCCTGTCATATTTCTGGTCAAGAGGACATCCCCTTGAGTAATATTGTTGAGGAAATTTGCAACAAACAAACTCGACCCCTAATACTTATACAGACTCTATTTGTTTCTTCACTGATAGGCTGAACACAAAAAAAAACTCAATCTGACGATAAAGTTGATGGTGTACTTGAAATTTAGTTTTCGTATTACCAACACAGAGTGACAGCGATTTGACATACATAAATTGTAGAAGTTGCATTCATAGCAAATTGCACCAATTTTCCTTAATCTATAATCCATCGACACGAACATAAGAAGACAAAGAACAAGTTTGTAAATGTACATTTCATTTGGTTGGCGACTTCCACAATGATAAACGAGGATGGCCATGACATGACTAAACGAAGTATATACCAAGCTGTGGAAAGGGTACCTATCTCGATTTTGTGGTTTCGTCATGGACTAAGGTTGCATGATAACCCTGCGTTTGTCGTAGCCACGTCAAATAAGGAGCACCACTTCCTACCGCTGTTCATCTTTGATGGTGAAAGCGCTGGTGAGAATATAACATAACATTTTATTTCCTTGTATATACAATTCATTTCATTTTCTCAAACATCGGGTTAGTCATAAGTCGTCTTCTTGGAAGAGGAAATTTTCATTGGGAACATGTGGTGAAAACCACGCCGCCTTCATGATGATTACTGCTCACCATGTTTTATAAGGTACCAAAGTTGTGGGCTATAATCGGATGAGGTTTCTTCTTGAGAGTCTCGAAGATCTCAATAACTCTTTTGCAACAAAATACGGCGGCAGTTTGCAGCTATTTACTGGGAAACCAGTGGATGTATTTATAACACTATCGAAGCGCTGGAAAATCGAGAAAATTTGCTTTGAACAGGTTCGTACATATTGCATTATGATAACAACATAAATCCTTTCATTTCTTTCATGTACATACGTGGTGGAAAATCGGCACTGCAGAAGCTTTATAACTGCTTGCAAGTTCCCTTCCAATAAATGTTTATTCAAGAGAAAGTAATATGCAAATATGCAATACATATGTTCCGTAACATACTCTGCGTCTCTACTTGAATTTCATTTTCCATCAGACCTTGTTTCGGCTAGTGAAGGCCCGCTTTGCTTGTCGATTCGGGTTCTTTTTTGGCTAAGTTTGAAATGATTTAGTGTCTCATGTGAATATACAGTATGTCTTCTCTATGTGGTTCTACAGGACTGTGAACCAATCTGGAAAGCAAGGGATGACAGCGTAAAAGAATTTTGTGAAAGAAGTGGGATTGAGGCAGTAGAATGCATCTCGCACACTTTGTACGATCCGTTGGAGATACTTACCGCAAACGGTGGAAACCCTCCTCTATCATATGCATCATTTATGGTAGGTTCAAAGTCTCAGTCGTTAGTTTTATGAAGAAGAATACCGCAGCGACTTATGTCACCCCTTGTCTTGTCGATAAACGCATCTGAAACATAACACTAATTAAATGTCCATTTTCATAAAAAACCATGATAATCAAATGTCGTTTTATTTCATTCTTATCATTCCTATGACTTGTATTTGGTTCTAGTGAATTATATGCTACTTTTGACCCTTTAGATTGGAATGTATATATAATCTCTTGGTTTCTGACATTTCTTGCAGTTTGTGACATCGACATTGGGAAAGCCAGGACGACCTGTAGTAACACCGAACCCGACTTCTCAAGAAGGAAAGATAAATTTCCTTTCAATGGCTGAAGATGACGACGAAATCATACCGTGCCAACTTCACTTTCCTGTAACTCCTGAAAAATTCGGTATTACAAGAGAAAATGCAACTTGTGAGAACACCAGGAAAGGAGGGGAGACCCAAGGAATGCTACTTTTGGAGAAAAGGCTCACCATTGAGAAACATGCTTTTGAAAAAGGGCTCTACCTTCCCAACCATGCCAATCCGGATTTTATTAATGGAGCTTCACTCAGCCCTCATCTTCGATTCGGTAGGATAGTCACACCATTGAACATTATTGAACTTAATACATGATCGCCCTAATATCAGTACCGTACAGATCCCAATAAGTGAGGTATGCGGTTTTGTTGGCTTTTTTGGTTGCTCCGGTTGTGAGTACGTTATAGGAAGGTACTACCTACTTCTGAATCTGGAAACACGCTTGACTTACATTGCCCCAAAAAAGTTCATAAATGTCACTTTCACTGTTTCACACATAATATATCTACACTGTAGGGAAAGACAAACAACAATATATAAATGTCTACCCTTTTCCCTCGGAACCCATACCGAGTACCCCTGAGAATCAAATTGTTTCTTGGTGTTGCTGTTTTTGCCGTAGGTTTTGGCAGTACCTGAAAGTGACATGTTATTCCCCATAAGCATCCATTACTTATTTATAACGGTATATGTATATTCAATATTATTGCATTGACTATGTTAGGAAAGTTGCATGCATTCTATTACTTTATTATATTGAGGCCAGATTCGTATTATATATAGTGTATTTTATGCTTTTTATGTTTACTGTTTGTGATCGATTTGTCCCATGTAAAACCTAACATAAATAGCAGGAGATTTTGTTTTATTTTATGTGTCGATGTGAATACGTAATTTGGAAAAAGTGTCAGACTACTAGCTTTCCAGTTTGTTGTAGTACAGAAACCTGAAGCTTCAACATTTCATTCGCTGACGATTTTCAGTGACATGTTTGACAACCGAACTACACGCATACCATCATCGCTCAGTCAATTCACTTGCCATCCACGCTGGCACCAGCACATTGTACATATAACCTGTCTCCATTCTGTTGTTGAAAAAAAAATTGATTTAGGAATTTTACACATAAAATCATATTTTACGGGCGGGCTGGCGGGCTCGTCATAATAATATTTTTTGAACCGGCTTAAGAAAAAAAGTTGACATGTCAATCTTTTTAGAAGTTTCGTCATCCTGCTGATTGCCGGTGCTATAAAAGGGCGACCGCAAACAATATGGGTTGGGTAGACCATAGAATTTAAAATAGCTATCGCTACGATTGACTGGCATTATGCCACCTTTAGCTCTTTCTCATTTGCAATATTTCATTCAGCCACCCAAACAATCAAGGAAATTGCAATCGACAGCGGCATAACGATGCCATTTTCCTTTCAACATCGCACCTTTTACATTTGCTTGTTTCAATCTTTTGCAAAACTGGCACAACACATTTTGGGGAAACTGATGTGGAAAATTACCTTACTCGTTTCATTTCCAATATAGGTTGTGTTTCTGTACGTACGTTTTATTGGGCCGTTCAGGATTTATTTTCATCCATTGTTGGAGGGAGCACAACCTGTGAGGCTATCACTGGTAAGAAAAATGTAATTTTAGGTTTCCTTCTATATGTCCTTCTCACTTACAATGCAAAAAGTAATGACTCCCTCATTTTTATGGGCACGAAATGGATTCAAAATAGTATGTACTTACAAGGAAATGGTATTACGTTTTAGAATTGTTCGATACACTCACTGTAACAACATCAGTTGATGTACATTCATTTATGCACGCTTTATATTAAAGCTCATAAAACAGTGCAATGTCATGCTTGACATGGATTGCATTGCGCTTTCACTTTCTCTCCTCTTTATTTTTGTCTAATGGGCTTCCTCAATTTTCCCTAAAGTCCCTATTGATATTCATTGAATGTGACAGTTTTGTGGTTCCAACTCCAACGATGCCATATAGAAAGCAATGATTGTTAAGTATACCACATAAATGAATGAAACGAAAAGAATAGTGTTCTTTGTAAAAGAGATAACAATTACGTAGCTGAAGAATGAAACACATCTTTGGCAAGTTTAAACAATTCGGATAGATGAGCAGTACAGGTGGGTGACTGACGAACAGACGAAAATGCAAAATACCTAAACTATATCTTGAATACATTCTGCTGAATGGAACAGATATTAAATATGCAACAAACTTTACTTGAACCCTTCTCAGCATATTATACATTTAAAAGAAAACTTACAATGCAGTAATGTTTCCGTAGATCAAAAAGAACATTTTCCCTCGCTCAAAAAGAATGATACGAGCGAAAGCAGCTTTGAATTGCATTTGTTCTCGGCAAGCAGGATTCGGCCTACGGCATTTATGACTTAGGGAAGCACGTCCTTAATGGAGTTGTCATTTTATCTAGTGTTACACACTCATCTCTTATACCATACCTAGGCTGCCTGGAGAAAGTGGCCAGTATTAATCTTCATATACTTTTCCCTACACGTTCTAAATGAACCCTATGCCTAAGCAAAAGATGATCTAAGCAAGGAGTATGTGTTTTCAGTAAAACGCACAAAAGCAGCCGGAAAACAGTACAAGATTGAGAAATTCTCTAGAGAACACATTTTACAAAAGAGGTGTCAGGGAAGATAAAAGTTTTTTGTGCAACACATGTCACCAATATTATTAAGTATCTGACGCTGCTTTGTGCATGCATGTCCTGTCCTACTGTCGGTCTGTGGACATCTGCCAAATAGCTTGAAAATGTTAAACAATAGTTTGACATTTGATAGTTGGAGAAAGTTTTTATTAATTGACTCGACCATCGCACCAAATATATCAATTGGAACAAAAAAAGAATGCTTTGTCTGTAACTTTTGCTTTTCTTCTGTCAAATTAATTATATATGTTCTCGCTGCTTTTCTGTACTTTCTTTGTGTGTTTTGTATTTTAGGACAACTATTTTGGCGAGAATATTTTTACGTGATGTCAGTTCCAAATCCCAATTTCGACAAAATAAAAGAGAATCCAATATGTATAAACATTCAGTGGTCCAAAGACACGAACTCGAAGGAAAACTTTAAAAAGTGGAAGGCTGGAAAAACTGGCTATCCATTCATCGATGCAGCAATGCGACAACTTGTTCGGGAAGGTTGGTTGCATCACGTAGCCAGAAACGCTGTCGCTTGTTTTTTAACAAGATCTGACCTATGGATAAGTTGGACGAAAGGATTGCAGTTTTTCCTCAAGTGAGTCATAATAATAATAATTCGGGATTTACTGGCCCTTGGATGCGAGGATACGTAAATTTCTATCTTTATAAAAAATGTTATATCTTCGTGTGCTGTTTTCCCTCATGTGCCTTTTATGAACCATCTATTGGCGTGAAAATGATCATTCGTTTTTGAAATTGTCTATTGTTTCTTCGTCTCCGAAACATTTATAAAACTTTCAAGTGCATGCGGTGGAGAAAGTAAAAAAGTTCGTTGGGCACGAATAATGCAAACTTTTCGTATATAGTATATATTGTAAAAGTAGGTATATAACTGCAATAATAATGACGGTCATAAGATTTACTCGTTTTATATTCTTAGAAGTTGGAAGTGATTTCGCTTGATGTATTTTAACTATAACTTTATAGTAACCATCAGAGTAATAAAAATAGCACTCGCGAGCTTTAACCCGCTCATTAGCTTACAGCTATTCGCAATTTTGAATGTTTTTATATTCAGACGATTGTTTTAAAGGTCAGTGGCATAAAAATTTATAGCCAGAACATTTTCATGTGATCTAGATATCTTCTTGATGCGGATTGGTCAGTTTGTGCAGGGAACTGGATGTGGGTAAGCAGCTCCGCTTTTGAAAACGTTCTGAATTGTACCGACTGCATTTGTCCAACTAGATATGCCCAGCGACTGGATCCAGACGGAACATTTATCAAGTAAGAGATGGTCATCTACTAAAACCGCAATAACACTATTTTTAATCTCTAATGTATGTACGGTTTGACACAGATATTACATCCCAGAGCTTAGGAATTATCCACTAGAGTATCTGTTTGAGCCCTGGAAAGCACCGCTAGATCTTCAAGATAAGTGGGGTTGTAAGGTAATACCAACGAGACATTACGTAGTTAATTACTTTCACTCAAGAAAAACAAGAAGTACGAAGTACGAAGTAGAAACTTGTTCAGCTTGAGCAACCATAAACCAAGGAACTTTTTCTACTGATGGGCGAAAAAAATGCAGCAGTATTTATTGTAGGCTTAATCACAGATTTGATAAGCAGTTAACAGTTAATGTTTACTTCGTTTTGCTATGCATAAGAATTGGGTCTATCCGGATGTATACATATGATCAATGATTTGCAAATAAGCTTATATACCTATACATGATTTATATATTATGATTGAATTCAGATTGGAAAGGACTATCCTCGACCTTGCGTTAACCACGAAGCAGTATCACAGAAGAACAAGGCAGAAATGCTGGCATTGCAAAGGAAACTTACTGGAACCGCTGTTAATGAGCATCCCTGTCCCTCTAACCCTGCAGAGGCACGGAAGTTTATGTGGTTTCCGGACACGTGTGTTCATGACTGTAAACCGTAATAAAGCCATTGGTTGTGACATCTCATCCAATTGCGACACTGGGGAGGTGACAATTGACCCATGAAGGATAACCATACCAGAAGATTCTACTCTGAACCGATATAAATATACCTTAGTATAACTTGCTATATTAAACATGTAGGTATACAATTTTAGTGATTTTTAGTGTTGTCGCGGGTAAATTATAAACTTAACAATAGTATATATTATTGCAAGCGTAAATGTTCATTTAGCCTGTACCGTTATAAGGCGTACCCTGTGACTTACACTACATTACATGCATACACAATATTAGCTGCCAAATTGTTACTTTTGTTTATAAGAGCAAATAGAAGTAGTGATACAATAGCGCCTGCTATAGAGAGTAGAAAGTAACATTTACTTACAAGGTACGGTGGTGTGAATATAAAAAACTCTAGATGTCGCCTTTGGGTTGGATGCGATAGTTCCAGTAAAACTGGTTTACCAAACCTTTTATTATTGCTATCACCAAGTAGCTAGTCTCCGGGTAAGTTGTTGTTTGAAACCAGAAAAATCCAGTTTTAAACATTGATTTCTGTTGTGTAAGCTGAAATATCTTATGCTAGTGGGTCCGGTTTACAACGTACATAATATACTTATCTTTTCTAGAGGCATGTCGTGCATAAACTAGTGCAGAAAAAAAAAACAATTTCCCCGATTTGGCATCTTAAAAGTTTTATACTTTTGCCAATCGTTTGCATCAACAATAATTTTCAAAAAGAAATATTGTGCTTGATCGATGGGCATCATGTAATTTAAAATTTTCTACAAATTCCCATTACAAATATTTTTCAAGTAGAAAACTTTACCTACAATAGCAGAACGCATAAATTATACCTTTAATCCGAGGGAAGAGGGAAATGTGGTAAAAATGTTTGCCGAAATGCTACATGTTACTATATAGCTCCAAGCAATTTCTGCTTCCCATTGTTATTAACACTACATTGTCTGAATTTAGTTTTTGCACTTGACTTGGTTTTTGCTATTGTCTGCATGCTCATGATCACCCTACGCGTTGCGTTATGAATTTTATCACGAGATAGATGGTTTTGTCTTCCTGAGAGGGTTTAAACAGAAAAAAACGGGTGAAGCTAAAAGAGTAAACCGGTAGATTCCAAGAAGAACCTGCAACATACATGTATATTGAAGCTACGTAATACTTATGATGATACTTAATACTTATTATATGAAGCCATATAAGTATATACATATTATATAGATCGACAGTAATATTCAAATTCAAAAGCAGTGCTTCAATTATTTACATACTTTATTTCACCTTGACTGTAGGACTGACATGAATATCCGACGCGATGAAATGTTAGTATATACATATTATAATGAAATGAGCAAAAGCCATGCTAATTGCACGTTACACTGACATTTTTGTTGATTCGCAGGATTATGCCAAACAAAAGAAAAAAATCTTCCCTGAAACAGGTATATTAAAATAAAACAAGTCAGATACAACTTAAAATTATGTACCGGCTACTCTCATCTTCTTATTACTCGCTTCATAATTTTCGTTTCCAAGATCCTACTGAAATTAAAACAACTGGTGGTGGTATTAACTGGCTTCCTTTCCTTCTCAAGAAGCCTTTCTCTCGTCTTTTTTTCTTTTTTTTTCTTGACTTCTCAAGTTGGCATCGGCAAGACATCATCATACCACCAGCACTGACCATTCAGCATTCCATAAATATTTAGACCCAACTTTCAACTGCTTATTACATTTTTACCTTGTATAGCGTTTTTTTGGACTTTGGTGGTGTAATAACGACCGCAGCAGTAGTACACATTATCAAAAGTATTGTCTATATCGAAAATCATGCATGTACTGGTTATTCGAGTTATATCATGTAAAACGCTCTTCATCAACATTTTAATAATACTCTGGAATGTAATAAAAAGTGCACTGTCAGCACAAAAAGGCATTGACGCTTTAGTACTTTTTTCTTAACATCTATTTCGATTTTCAATACTGAGAAGGCTTTACTTTGGGTAATCATTTAGTTCAGTCTTGGGCCAGTATTTGATTTTCCTTCAAGGCGTACGTGCTTTTGCGTTCATGTAATGAAATGCCCAGTGCATAATCGGAATTGGTTAACAGCATCAAAATACATGAACTAAACGTCTCCTCTGAGCAAAAGATATTATTAACGCCGAAACAGGACTTATTCTTTAACTCCTTTGGTGGCTACGGTGCATCATTTCGAAAGTGCTTAGCCAGCCAGCATTTTATTTTCAACATACTATGTGGATGATGTTCAGTCAGTTCCAAACAAATAAATTGTATGACCAACATTAAGTCGAGAAATGGATACCCTAAACGACAGGTATATCGTATGATTATAATATGAAGTAGGGAATTCAAAATCAGACAGAGGAAAAGGTGAGTCGATCATCAAGTAAAAATAAGAGACTGCATGCACATTAAATGTTATGATGAAAAAGATTGCTTTCTTCATTCATGAGGATCTGCTCAGCATGCACCAGCGTAACCCCTGTTGCTCACTTGTCTGCCGAGGTTGAGGTACGCATATCAACAATGTTTTAGAGATGACACTGAGAACATTTTAACCCCTATATGATGATATGCTAAAGCACTGCAAGTGAAGTATACATCCAACCATATACAGAGACGACAAGATCAATCGGGATTCTTGAAAGCCATTTTTTGAGAAATAAAATGTCGATTATGTATCGAGGCACGAACAAGAAGTTGATAATAGAGAAGGAGAACAGAATGGAACTGGATTGGTTGCTCGATGCTGCTTCGAAACAAGAAAATCAAACTCTTGATGATGAGGAGGCTGATGGTGATGGAGCAGTGCAAAGGCAAATGAGTTCTTTATATATATGTCTATATAGTTGATTTGATAATATGATGATGATGCTAATAACTTGAAGCAGCTGGCAACAGCCGAGTGGCGATAGAGTGTCTACCATCGCGAACTTGTTTTTCGGGGATCATCATCGTCGTCATATCCTAATGCAAACGCTGACATGATACCTGCTTGCCAGTTTTGTGGTGAGGAGTCTGATGGCCTTGTCCTTGGCGGAAGCATATTATTCAGTTCCAGTTCTAATCTTTATCCAACACAGCAACCAAACAACATGCTTCAGTCAAATCGATGTCTTGAATATGTTTATTTTATTTTTTTAAATCTTTTTCCGTATATTGTTCGGCTTCGCCTTTACAACTGTTAAGATTTGTTTGCAGCAGCAGTTCCTTCACGCAAGTACAGTGAAGGTAAATTTTCCATGGCTTAAAAGCAACGGATAAAAATTGAATGTATATCAATAAAATTTGGATTGATTGCATTTTTCATAGGAATCTTCTGAATTCATTAAAATATATTGATAAAAATATTTCAACATTATGAATTATTTTCATTCAGACATGCTTTGTTTTAACGGATAGTGCACTGAACTGGAGCTTATCTATTCAAGTAAACTTTTAACTGCCGGACGGAAAGATGTCTACGTAATTTGCCCTTGAAACGAGACATTGCCCGCGGCAGTACGTCTGCTGGAGGAGCTCTCAGTATCTCTAGATACATATGCACACATGAAAAAGAACGATATATTATGCATGCCAAATATCATACTATCCATTTTTTGATGATTTCTCGTGGTTAATATTCAGAATGGTATCCTTATCCCGTACAGTAATAGGAATACAAATGTGTTGATTACTTAAAAACATGTATAACATCCAATTCTACACTCCACTCCATTGTGGCTAAATACTGCAAGCATGTTATTAATAAACGATTTGTTAACTTTCCAGTTTCAGAACTTGAAAAGGAGGACAAAGCTGAATTTCACTTTTGCTTTTCCACACTCATCAAATAGAATTGCTTCCCATTTGGATACATTCTTTCAGCAGTGTAGGTAGACAGAAACGGAATCCTCTAGTACACATTTTTCTAAATACATGTGTAGTCATAATGAACTTATATAACTAGCAACTAGATACCGTGAAAAATATACCATGCGCCAACAGCATTCTCCCAAATTTAGAGTACAAAATATACCCGTTGCTTTTTCACTCTTTTCAAAGATTCTTGCCTTGAAAGTTCACAATTTAAACATATACAATTTATAAGAGTAAAAGGGACAAAGGAAACTTATAAGATGTGATGAAAGTGCCTCTATCATGAATTTTTCATAGTCGTTTGTTCCTCAGCACGTGCAACCTTCACAAGGTGAGAGTAAAAGTGTAGCGCGTATATGAGATGCTTTAGCTTTTGACGTCCTCACAAGGCTGGCTGCCTGGCTGGGCTCCGCTTTATTTAGAAATTTCAAACTTTCGGCTGGATTCGAAAAGATTCGTTTGTCTGTCTGAAGTGTCGAGTGCAGGTCATTCTGCCGGTTGCTTCTCTGCAGATACTATCTTTTGAGTTGTTCTTGATTTAAGATGCGGTAAACGTCATCCGTGAACTTGCTTATTGCCCCCATAGTTTTTTACAAACAAATTAGCATACATCATGTATTATTATGGTTGATTCAATATTAAAGAAGCAATATTGTTAAAAATTTGCAATCTTATGGTAATATTGCTAATTAAAGGAACCTTGTTCCCAGAATGCTCGGCAGTGTAATATAATATATTTTTTTCGGAATTTTAATTGATGAAAGGAAATAGGCGTGGTTGGTGGGCTGTCATTACAAGAAAGCTTGAAACGCTACAATTTTTGCAATATTTGAACTATCATTCATTGGGGCTTTCATTTGATTCATAATGACTGTAAAAGTGGATATGAAAGTACATACTTGCCAAAACTGGATAATATGACGTGTATTAACTCGCACACGTACTCTGCAATTTAACAGACAGACAAATGGCTTATATAGTCTACACAAGAAAAAACACGGGCAATTGGCCTATGGGCTTTATGTATGTATTTTCTTCATGGATTGGTTTGGCTGGACTTCATAACTCATGAATTTGCATGAATATGAATGTTGTACACTACAATGAACTTGAACCACTTTTATACATCGACAGTCAGACAGGCATACAGAGTGCACTGAACGATACTATACACGCATATAGGTAATAACCATTTTAATTTGAGAATGCCAGCAACACACAAATAAAGCCTATAGTGTTTTATTTTGAATCCCGGATCAACACTATTGCATGAATTCACCAGTTAATATTGCGTTATAATAGCTTGTATGTATAGGCTTTTGCTACAATGATCAATGATCTTATAAATAATTTATTTCACCATGTAGTTCATCGGTTCATGTATAAAATATATGTGTTTGGCTTGATCCTGTCATAACAAATATGATCTTAATTTCGGACAAGATCTATAAAGTATTTATTTGTCCACGTATATGTAGTACACAGAAAACGGGCGATTCACGTCATGGTTTAAATTTGCTTTGAATCGCGCCGTCGTAATAGCTAGTTGCACCCTTGCCAGATGCAATATTTGACGGTTGGTAAGATAAATTATATATATATAATCCATTATATAATGTTTGCGTGTGAGCATGCAAAATTTAACACTAGTTGAGAGTTAGGAGACCACCATCACACAAAAAGTTAATTAATTGGTAGCTGTTGAGCATCAACAACCGCAACCATGAATTCAAACATAGCTCTATTAAAGAAGAAAAATCACAAAAGAGGAAGGTGTATAAGGTGTGTAGTGATATAATGACATGCGCAATCTCGTGTATGAAGCTGTAATATACTTCATCAGAGCCAGGACCTGCCGTTGACTTTGAGACAGCCAAGAAGTGTATATGTGTATAACTGTTCAAGTGCAGAATAAACATTATGCAACTGGATCTTCGCAACCGTCATACAATGAATAAGCCCTTTGACGGCATTAGGCGCAGAGAGCACTCCTCGATGATGTAGCATGTTACATGGTAATTTGATATTCGACAATAGGGGGTTTTAAGGAAAAGTTCATGGATTATTCCTATTGTTTTTGCCACGGCGCGTTATGAATAAAAATACATATAATCGAATCTAAGGCATGAACAGATAACTCACTTTTTTGCAGTCTGGTCCGAGCAAACTAGTGAGTAAATGATCACCGTATCCAAATTAATTTTCGTTCTTTATGGTTACAATAATGCAAAGGGTTGAAGATTTACATGAAATATAGCTAAAAGGTCGAAGATGTAAAGGTAATAATAATTGCAAGAAGGCCAACCCAACAAAAAAAGCAGCAAGATGCGCGACAAAAAGCTACATAAATAAGTACTAGTAGCATTTTAGAAGTGCAAGCAGAGTAACGATAATAACCGGGGAAAATTTAATAACAAATGCCATGTTGAGTGCATGAATCTTTTTGGTAGTTTGTTCAGCTACCATAATTTGTTATATTGCATTGTAAATGAGTGAATTACAGAGTGAGTTTCACCGTTGCTGCTATTGTGAGGTGAACTTGCAAGAGACGACGACGTATTTATGGAACCCAATTTTGATCTCTGAGTCATCGTTTTATTTAGCTCAACTTTTTTAGTCAATGGATGCCAAACAATCACTCCTGTTGCATCAACATCACGTTAACAAAACTCACAGAGGTGTAGTGCATAAAGTATAATACCGAAGCACACATCGCATAATATTATGTGTATGATAGCATCATCATCATGATAAAAACAGGTACACGCTGTAAAGAATATCTTGAATTCATAAAATATTGAGCTAATTTGCATATTATTACTTACTTGAACCAGATTTCTACTGGCCATTCTTCTCATTCGCTTCTTTACCGTTCGCCAGTAAACCCTGGTAAAATTTGCAAGGTTGTTTGTTGGAGCGCAAGTCAGCAACAACATTGTTATGTAGAAGTGTAATTGCAGCATAATATTTTATACACAAAACAAAAAGAAATCAAATTTTCGAGACGTTTCATTCCATTACTATCACAAAAGTAGAAAAAGTAGATTCTCCATGAGATATTCCATCGATCCCATTAAACAGAAAGTTTAAATTTCACTTTTCCTAACCCAATAAATAAAGAAACAATTGTTCCGAAACGTTTGAGTGTGAAATATAGTTGATAAGACATTTTTAAAAGTTACTCAAGAAAGAGATATGGGCGTATTTTAGTTTAATATGCAATTACATGCTCTTACATCATTTTTATGAACACGTCCAAGTTAGTGGAAAAGAACAAAGACAAAAGCGTTCAACTTGTTTCAAGAGCGTTTATACTTCCCCTTAAGAATGCAGCCAAAAGGCTATACCATAACACACGACGACGGACATGAAACGGGCTAAAATATATCGCCACAATAGAAACGAGAAACGAAAGATTCACTTGTTCTTTTATCACATGCCACGTACCTTTGTTGGACGATATGACATGATGATCTTAAATAGCATACAAATACATGTTGGATCAAATTTACCATGCCACGGTATTAACTTTGTCGTGTGATACATTTTTCTCATCTGACTGACAGGCAGATATATCCGACGACCATTTTTACATATGCGTATAAAATACTTTGAAAATAGGTTTTGTCAGTTTGGAAATGATATGATGAAGACTAGAAAAACCGAATTGTTTGACTATTTAGGATTAGCAAGCGGTTGCACTTTAGTTTTTAAACAGCACTTTAACAGTTTCGAGAACAATAAATGTGTGTGACTATGCGATGTTAATTCCATGTTAGATGGAATAGTGCTAGATACTTTTTGAACTATGCATGTAAGATTATTCCAATTACTCAAGCCAATATAGCATTTTCTCATAACAAACAAACGCATTTAGTTTTCTTTCAAACTAAATATTCTTTAATGTATTATATGAACGAATTAAAATAAAAAATACCGCCGATGGATAATATGCATACAAAAAACGAATTCGTCATATATAGTCCATGCTTCGTTCCGTGTATTTGCAGATTCTAGTTTATCTCACTTCAACAGCTTTGCCGTTAGAAGGTTCTCATTCGATAAAATCAGCAAAGACGTACTTTTTTGCATAAAACGATAATGAAAAACGTTAGTACAAATTAACAGCATAATACTGCTAAAGATTTTCGTCGTACCATAGCAAGGTCTAATTTACCCCGAATAACGTTCAACCAGTATTTGGTAATACTGAAAATTTACAAAAGAAAGGTGAAAAGAAAGCAAAAAAATAATGCATTAAGAACACGTCATATTTACGCTGCAATTTTCCAACGTGTTACTAACTTTAAGAATAGTAACCATTTTATAAGCAGCCACATGAGCATTATCACTGTCACACTTAGCATTCTCGTATGTTGTTGTGCAGCATAAAGTACAAAGAGCACATCGAACATTTTACATCTTACAAGTCGAACTCAACTCAGAGTATAGCGTACGATTTATGCTTTCGTTGTCGTCAGTCTTGAAGTACGTAATACACAGGAAATGAACTTGAGTGCATAATATGCATATGAAATGATGCTCATGAAGCGCAAAATACTACAGTGAAAAAAATAATGAACGAACAATGCTGTTGGCGAAGCTACCAATCACCAAGCTCATCCACAGTGTCAACCAACAACCCGGGGTCACTTACTTTATTGCGTTATGTTGTGTACATTTTCATTCACTCCAACTGTTTTAACGCAAGACTAGTGACCAGACATGAACACACAAAAAAAGATGCCAGCAGCGTTTTTTCTTGTGATAAATAAATATGTTGGCCAAAGCAATAAACGCAAAAATCTAGAAAGACGAGGTTCTCTGGGAATACATGCATAATATCATATATCCTATGAATAAATATTGCGGAGGGTGGCTCGTACTTGTACTTTACCTAGAGGTAGTTCATCTTGCCCAAACAGTATATTTGAGTCGAGCCGAAAGAACATTACCATGTTATGCTTCGATCAGGTATAATGAAGGAGAAAAGAGGAGTAAAGTAATGAACAGCAGAACTGTAACTACATGGTTTTCATGCATGCGGCATGACAAGAAGTATTATTACGACTAAAAGGTTAAGTACAAGTAAACATTATATGGTTTAACATTAACGTATCAGTTCTATATCCTTTCCTCTCGCACTCTCATCTAATATGAGACCATAACATAATTGGAGAGATGGATTTAAAGGCAAGACTATCGGGTCAGTCGCTCTTTTGGTGAATGATTCTCCTATATAGTTCGATAGAAACAAGAATTGAAAAAAAAACTGCATGATTCATTATTGTTAGCGTCAAATTCAAAAATCATACGGTGGGTTATCGAAGTAATTATTGGGGGTACTACGACTTTTCCTTACATAATATGACCTAACATGTTTCAAACATTTTAGCTAGCAAAACAAGGATCGGTCTAATTTTTGCGAAAAGCATTGGCATGAAATCTTCCATGAAAATTATATGATTCTGCATTGCCCCTTCGTGAATCGCATTGCAGCATCGAATATATTTTGGACGGCAGAAATTACGGTGCTGATAAAAAGCTACCATTTACCATCTCACATTGTCCAAATCCGAACGAATCACAGTAAAAGTAAAAACCTTTTCATCTCGTTGCATCGATCAGGTACCGTGTGTGTACCTCAACAGGTTCTAATGCCCTTGGAGCTTACTTTAGGTTACACGAAGAAACCCAACTTTCCTGACAGGTATATAAGATAATGACAATGTGTTCTGTCTAAAGAAAATACCTATAGGATGATGATTATCGGGAGAGGGTTATTCGATTAGGTACTTTTCCGTAGTATTAGTGATATCAGCAATGTAAGATGATAAAAGATGCACATGAGTATAGGGTGAAGAGCTAAGACAAAAAAATAAGATGGACGAGAGTAAGATAATTGTATTGTTGTCTGAAAAGGTAAGTACACGGAATATTAAGCGTGTGTGAATATGCTAGCTGGATGCTGGCCAAAACGTTATAATAATAATGCCGTGTTTGAATGAGAAGAGTCAAGAAAACGTGTTTGAGCTTCATCTCTTAAAAATATAATTTGTTTAGTTACTTGTGTTTTTGTACAAAGTAAGCATATATTATCAATGCACATGTTAAAACGAAAATCATCAACAACCAACCTGATTGCACTATACACTCATGTTGCTGTGTAGCATGAAATAAAAAATAACCCGACAAGGAAAAATTATAATCATGATGATCACCGTCCACATCATCATATCATCACAGTACAATAAGCAGTATACCTAGTCAGGAGAAGCATGAATGGGAGACAATGAATTCAATGAAATGAATACTACTTAGGTAGATTTAAGTACACACAATAGATATTAGCTGACGAGTTCTACTTCTACCTACCTAACATCATTTTCCTCTCGCCTCGATGCAAATTTCTTGTGAAAATGAATAGGAGGTGTACTTTCTTCATCGCGTTCATTGTGCACTTAATTTTTTGTTGTGTGTGTGATGAGCCCCTTTTGGGTTGTTACTAGACTTCATTGAGAAAATCGAGATTCTGGACGAATCAACCCTGGGGAAAACATGAAACCCGCCTGCATTCCCTTTTTACCGAGTTGACTGTTTAGCATAAACGTATATAATCAAGTATGTCTCTGTCCCTGAGTGCGTTCATAATATGACAACTTTGGAAATAACAACAAATATTTTGAGTGAAATATTAATACAATATTCAACCCTGCTGGAGAAAGTCGGAAAAAACATTAGACTACAAACTAGTTAATGCCATTTAACCATTTTATAGTTTTGTGATTTTATAATTGATCTGATGCTCTAACCAAGAACCAAGTTGATCCTAAACAATATTGGGTAATGATGACACGATCTTCCTTTAAATAAGCGTTTTGCTGAGTGTTTTGTCAATTTCGTATTTAAAATGTGTTGCTTTCAAAATAATATTGCTTGAATATCGGTGCTACTGTGTTTTCACAATAGTACCACTTTTGCAGTACACTTAGAATCATGAGTAATCAACATTTGTGATTGTTTTTACCCTCTTAAAATGTTTTCATACAAATGAGAACTCTGTTATTCGATAAGATCTAGATTTTTCATTTACATTGTTCAAAAAACGATTTTATTGCTGCATTGCGTCGTCATCAGACTATGTAAAGAAGAACAATGAATTTGAGCTTGGCCATTTAATTTCACCTGTGCTGCGATGTAAGATGCAATAATATGTAATTCGCGTTAAATATTAATGCTCAAAGTATCGATGGTATATGCAAGGTAGTCGTATTGTTTCATGCGTCAAGTTAGCAACACATGAGCACTTTAGGCAAATCTGGGTAGGTATTAAATCTTGTGTCAGTAAATCTTCCCATGCCACAGCGATTTTGTCTCTACATCAGCTCCCTCCTGCCTTTGTGCAGAATAAAAGGAACCGACAAGGGAGTAGAACCTGTCAGACCATCCTTGATGAACTTGTTATTTTCTTGAAAATTCTGCGGTAGGTTACTTTTGCCAAATGAGTTAGTACTCAGCAGTAAGAACAGTTTATAGGCATGTACTCGGTACATTTAAGACTAGAATAATCATATTACAAATGGATGCATTATTATTACCATGTGTGTATGAATGAAAAGTAATTTTTGATTACGTAAAAAATTGTCTAAAGACAAAAGTGCCAGATTTGCTGTATAATAATATGCATACTGTAGGTGGTTGGGTGCAATTTATGAAGTCAGTTTTTCTAACGAAGGAAAACTGGAAAAGTTACAATATTAAACGACCTCTCATAATGCACAAAATCATTTCATTGCCCATATACTATACACAGCTGCTCACTTTTTGCAGCTTGTGTGCAATTGTGTTCCTATTTAAACCTGGCTACAGTTTTATCAAAAAGCAATGAATATGCTCGCTGTTAGCCATATTAAATATTACATAAGCTACAGTATGGATTTTCTATCCAAACGATATTACAATTGCAAATGAAATCTTTACAATAACAAGACGTCAGCTAATTGTAACCAGGTGCTTTTAAATAAAAAATGCATGTTTTCAAAGCGGATACATGGAAGTCGCATATTGCCCCGCCAATATTCAAAATAGTAATGCATTTGTACCAACAGCTGCGAATTTTCAAATTCAAACACAAACACTGGGTAAAATAGCAATGCATTATCACGGTTATCTATTTTGTCAGGTACTACTAGTCACAATTAAATTAAAACTAGTATTAGTTAATTAAACAAAATCTTACAAATTCAAAATGGATAGAGTTAACTTACTACCAGGAGTAGTAATAAATCTAAATAGGAAACGGAAGCGTAAACTTAATGTGGCGAACTGGAAGTGTAATGTAGTGAAACGATTAAAAAACTCTGGACAACAGTATGTCTCAAGAAACACAGGAAACGTCGTCCCAGCCAAAGCCGAACCTCAGCAGGTTGAACACCAGATAAATCCCTAAATATTAATGTACAATATTCATTATATTTTAGTCGTTGTATAAACGAACCATGTTGTGTGAAACAGGGAAAGGCTTGTCGTTTAAGATGCCACTTCGAAGCATGTCACCTCACTTTGGACGAAAAGCAAAGTATATTCCGGAAGTATTATGCCCTGGGAGAATACGAAAAACAACGAAATTATCTTCTTGGTCTCATTACGAGAATGACTGGAGGTCATCGAAATGAATTTACGTGAGCGTTTCTCTTAGTAAACATTAATGTAACCGTTACCTTAAGACTTGTCAAGCTACTCTATTATTGTCACTTCGCCCTTCTTATATAGATATTTCTTGTTAATCAACGGTGAAAGGAAACAAGTGTGCAAGTCGACCTTCATGAATGTTCACCAAATCAAACGGCAAACAATAAAAATCGTCCAAGATAACCTCGTGAAAGGCAGTATATCAGTTTCCGATGGACGCGGAAAGCACAATAATCATCGCCGTGTATCAAATGAACTCACCATTGCCATCCGCCGGCACATCTTTTCGTTCGTTTTTGAACCGATTCATTACTCGCGAAGTAACGGTGATGAGGAGTGCTTACCTAGTGATTTGAATGTCACCCGAATGGTTCAACTTTTTAAGGAATCGCATCCTCAATTTGGACAGAAAATTGATTGGATATATCGTGAAATTTTTGTGTCGACTGGCATACTGCCGAAGAAGCCTAAATCTGACACGTGTCGTGTCTGTGATCGCCTACATATTGCCATTACCTACCCCATCAACGCCGATGAAGAGAGACAGTGCATAGAAGAAATGCGGATCCATCAAACTAATGCTGATTCGGGATACATCAAGTTGTACGAAGATATCAATGAGAGCAAAGTAAATCCTAATTTGGTGGTGAAGGTCATCGACTTGCAGAAAGTACTGTTTAGTCCTACGCTCAGACATCAGGATATGTTTTACATTCGACAATTTTCTTCGTACAACCTATGTATCTATGATGGCCAAGAGGATCAAGGGTACATGTTTTTTTGGCATGAGACGGAAGCAGGAAGAGGAGTAAACGAAATGGGATCTTCATTTTTAAAACACATTAGAAATTTGTACGCACCTTTAATGGAAGGCGAAGAAAGGAAACTCGTGGTTTGGTCAGACAGATGTCGGGGTCAATTCAATAATTACCACATGCTTTGCTTATACATGTTTCTCATCAACAAGCGCTACTTCACTAGTGTCGAGCATAAATTTTTAGTTTCCGGGCATTCATACATGCCATGTGACAGACTATTCGGTTTGATTGAGAAACGGAAGAAGGTATGTGATGTTTACCACCCCGACGACTGGAAAACAGTCATACAAGGAGCCCGACCTTCACATCCTTTTAATGTCACGCACTTAACGCAGGATTTAGTATTTGACATTAAACTTTTGAAGAACCAATTTCCAAGAAATCTCAAGGTAACGGAGGTGGCTTGCATACATATATCATCGGATTCTCCTCGAATTAGAACTAAATCGACCCTCAACGATTTAGCTTGGATTGACTTTCCTTTGCATGCTCCACACCAGCGACAACGAATTCAAAACAGAAGACTCATCAACCTCCTCGGCATTAATATTGGCCCCCTGCAACAAGTGTACTTCGAACCGATACCACTAAGTGAAGAAAAGAAAGCCAATCTGGAGTCAATGCTCCCATTCTTACCGCCACAATATCGCACATTTTTTGAAGAAGCTATCGCTATATAAGTCTAGTACTAAATGATGATAATCGCTGTTATTATATTATTAATCGTTACTGAATCAATGATAATCGGTTTGTAACTTGTGTTACATTAAACTTTGAAAATTTTGCTTAACGTTGAGTTCAAAATGTTTGTGATGTATTTTATAATGTTTGTTACAATAAAATTTGTTAAAAACTGGCTTCTCTTATGATTTGCGGTTAATTCATAGTAGTTAGACAGACAAATTGTGGCTTATCAACATAGAGACGTTGTTAAAAAATATTTCCGTTACTTAGCTGACGTCTTGTTATTGTAAAGATTTCAAATGATCACAGCTTTAGACAAATTCTTACAAGATAAGGTTTATTAACTACCGAATACTTTGTAAAAGTATATATAGGTAGTTAATGATTCGATCTCCCTGTCTGTGTGTGTGTGTGTGTGTGTGTTAGTCTGTGTACACGATAACTCAAAAAATACTCAACCGATTTGGATGAAACTTGGCATACCTATTCTATGGCAAAAAAGTAAGGTCAAGTTCGTTAATCAGCCGAATCGGTCAAGGTTTACCGTTAGAAACCGTTATAACTTCAAAATTTTCAAATGACAGCATATGCACATGTCGCATGATTTAGGTTCCATTTCTGACAAGGAACACTAATCTGGTGCCAGATTTTCAAAATTCGAAATCGTTACCGTTTGAACGGCCGTTATATTCGGACGGTCCGTGTCAGGTCAATTGTGTTCAGAAGGGTGATATCGGGCTGAAACTTGGTATACAGGGGTTTTCAATGACGGAGAATTCAATGAAGATCATCTCATGATACAGTGACTTATGACTTCCGTGTCAAAGGTCAACTGTTCTAAGAAGAGTGCTATCGGGCTGAAACTTGGTATACAGGGGTTTTCGATGACGGAGAATTTAATGAACGTCGTCGCATGATACAGTGACTTATTACAATGCATCTCATCACCATCATCACACAACACACCTCAATAGTTGACAATTAAAAAAATATTTATTCGTCATTAACAATATTTGAAAAATAGTTCTTCGTTTGATACAACGTGTATTCGGTAGTTGTTTCTAAAGGTTTTACACCTTTCTCGTTTATTTTTTATAAAACGAAGCTAAACACACATAATATACATACATTGCTACTTTTTCTCGAATGCAAATGCATAAACTTTTGACATTCAGTGTTTTTGAAACTGAAACAGATTCGTTTGGTGAGTAGCTGGGTTCTACTAGAGATCTGGCTTTTACATTTTCGACATTTGCTAATCGTGTATAATTTTACACAACTATCCTCCCTAACGAAACGAAGCATAAAAAGTTAACTTGACAGCACGGGTCGCGGCTGACAGTCATTTATTGTCAACAGTATTACTGCATATCAAATATAGAAGCACTAACGCGAATCCAAACTAAAATCGTTGCTAACATTGTCAACGATGATGATATAAGAGAAAACATGATGTAAGAAGGCATGCACTATAAGTACTATGTATTGCTCAAAGCTTGATCTGCTTGGGACAAGTAGAAAGTCATGTCTACAACAACAACAACAACCATCGGTATTGTAACTACATATTAGTAACAAAGTTGTCATTGCCGAAAGCTTTTTGTACTTGGCTGTAATATTGCATGTTGCCGACTGCAGACTTGAAGATCAGATCAGTTCAGTTGACACTTTTCAGACGTTTGTTTGACTACAAAACGACAGCATGACCCAGCAAATGTACAGCGAGCACGAAATCTTAATACGACCCAGGTAGATGCTTGTTGCTCCCTTCATAAAGGTATCTTATCATTAACTAAGGTTGAAATTTTTTCGGGCAGAGTGAAGGGTTGCTTTTGAGTTGGGTTTACAACCTGTTATTGGAACCATTTCGAACGTCTATAATTCAGTTTAGATTTGCCAGATTTTTGCTACATGCCGCTTTCATTTCAATTTTACAAACATATTAACCTGTGAAATTTGAAATGTGCATATGCTGCAAGTGGGTGAATCAAACAACAGGTGGACAGCATAATGTTAGATTCTATACAAATTCACTGAGCTGTACAAATTCCAGGGAAAGGCCGAGGGAATATTATACATTCTGCGTTTTGTAACCATTTGTTTTTTAAAACAAAATCTTAACACAAAATATTTTTGATTGCAATGTACAAGGTGCGTAGAAAGATTGTCAAGTACGTATATTGAAGAATAGAAGATTTTTCTTTCATATAATGCTCATCTGCATTCCAGCCCTGTGTATCGTTATACAATATTATGCATTTTTTCAAACAAACAAGCAAAAGCAGGATTCTGGTACAGAGCGGTGAAACTAGGAGCCCTTGGGTTTTATATTATATTATAAGGTATTCTATTAGGTCATTGAATCAGAAGATATCAAAAGTAGAAGCATAAGTGATATGGCTGGTCGAAAATAGCCTATGGCTGTTGTTGATCTCACCGTTCCTAGAAACTTTACAAAACTATTTTAAAGAGCAACATTTTTTGTATTTGAGTGGTTTTAGGTCTAAAAAACCAATTAAATATAAAATAAACTTTTACACTGACTAGGAAATGATTTTTTACCGCTTTTCAAATGAAATGAACATGACAGGTAATCGTTTTGCACAATACAACATACAAAAATGTAATTTTTAATGAAAAACGGTTCACTACTGCGATATAAATACGAAAATGTTCATAATTTATAATTTCCACTGTAGCGTAAATACATACACTTAATATTAGCTTTTGGTTTCTGCATATTACTTATGAACATTTTACGGTTATTCAAACGTTTGCGTTACACAACTGAGGCATAATAAATCAATTAATTGATCAACGGCTAAACATTTATCAATCCCTGGCATGCACTTTTAACATATTTTCTTATCCAAACATTTTCACAATAGCCTGTCAAATATATTTATAAAAATGCTCATGAATGATTTTGTTCTGTGTATTATAGAGTTGAGGAAAATATCCCACGTATAAATGATTATTCATTAAAAATTCTACGGATCATACTTACATAGATACATTATATCAACGTTTGAATATTTCAAGTCAATATCCAACCAACCATTAAATTAATGAATTATTGCGCTAAATGAATTATTATTGATGATTGGTTGTGCAGCATTTTGGAATTGGCATTGAAATAGACAAATACATATCGCATATTTACAGCACAACAACTATAATTTACACCGAAATCCTTGGCGCTCTGACATTCCAAAAATCCATTACTACTCGTAGTGAATACAATGAATTATCATCCAGAACCACAGATATTTTCTGCAGAAATGCAAAAATCGAAAACATTTTTCGTTCCAAAAATTTATTTCGTTTCCTTATCATCTCTTCCTCATACTCTGTTTGGGAGCTCCAGTCACAATCTAGAAGTTCATTTTTCAGAATTTTTAGAAGCTTAACAAAAAACAATATCCTGTTGAGCATCCTTTAAAATAAAATAAAAATGCAATGCCGTTGATCTTTCATATATGGTTGTATGCAGTGTAATAAAGCAAAATGAATACCGAGCAAGATTAAAAAGTAAAAAAAACGTCATATTATTATTGACTTTTTGTACTTTATATATATGTCTAAATATAGTATGTAGTGTGTATGTTTCTCCACTTCTGAGAATGAGTAAAGTCAAAGTGTCATTTTCAGCGACGGCGCTCTCTGCTTAACTCAACTCTTGTTTTTGCTTTATTACATACGTAGTGATAGCGAAGCGTCTCCAGGTATTGGCGAAAGCATATATTCGTCTGTCTGTCTAGGACGATGGGGTCTCATATACACATCCATGTATAGGTATAATTACTTGGTCTGATTTTGTTTAATCAGGATTATGATCACCGATCAAATCTCTTGTGTCATTAACAACTAACTGTTTTAAGAGATACTCGGCCATATTATTCAACCCCATTCGGACGGGTTAATCATTTTTCATAAAACAATATATTTATGGCTGGAAATAGCTAAAATTGGAAGCAAATGTTATGAGAGAACTTCAGCTTTGCAGCTACGTCAAGCGTTTTTTGTCTTAGCTGTTTATTTACACAATGTTTTACTCCACTACTCTCAAAAGGCACAGAAGGACGTCAGTCAGTCAGACAGACGTTTTATTACATTTTATACCTACACACACACTGTAAAATCTCGCCATTTTCTCTGCTGCTTTGTTAGCTTTTGCTTCCTCCGGTCCATGATCCAATCTACTACACAATGGAATACAAGAAGATCAGAAGTAAGAGCGAAGCAGCATACAATTACAATATAGGTAGTAGGTAGCGCGTAGCATACAAAATACGGTATAGTGGAAGTGGAAGGAGCAAAAGTGAGAATACGAACGCAGAGAGAGAGCCAGAGTGGATGTATACCGTACCGCGATGTGATAACGCTCTCTTCGCTGACGATGACGACGCGACGGTGGTGGTGGTGATGCTGTTAGAACGATCTTTCGAAGCAAGTGAGCTAGCTTTGCTCTTCGTCTGTGTGAAGGAGAACGCTGCTGTGCACTGCATCCATTTGGTATTGTAACCATTTCAATGTCAGCCGTCCAGCATTGAACCTGGCCTAGCACTTCATCCGTTTTTCACGCTGCTGCTTCTCTTCCACACAGTATCAAGTAAAGTAGGCATCCGTGTGCTCCAAAGTTACATATAATTTTGTCATAAGATATATAGAGTAGAGGTATGTTGGTATTTGGTATTTACATGTCTACGACTACACACAGTTTTTGTAGCCGATCTTGCTGCGGGAAGAATCCACCTAACCAACTTGTATGCCTTATGGTTTGTTCTGTTAGCCTGGTATTTTCGTTATGTACCTATTACGGACAGAAGAATGACTTTGTGCTGCTCTGCTAGCTTAAAAAAGCTGAGCCAACGAAAAGTTCATTACAGTACATATTTGTACACTTTCTAAGACTGGCATTTGAGAGCACTGTAATGACCAAAGTTGAAAAAAGTAGATGTATGCGAGGTGCAGGTAATAATAGTCATGTTACATCTACATAAGACGTAGATATTATACAATGTTTTACCCGTTTTACCTTCCACGAGTATAATTGACGTATATAATGTATATTGATAATACCCTCCACCACCGCGTTGCGAGCTAACAATAAATAAGTAAATATGCCTGGCAGCAGGTTCCTCTACTTTATACCCGTTCAACCCATTCCATTTCATACGTACACTAAACAAATGGACTTGGACACGGAAGAGAATAGGCCAAATTATTGACGTATGGTTCCAGCTCGCTTATGCAAGTAATGCTATAATATATTTTGTTGTGCAAGTTTCCAATGATCAGTGTTAATCATTCCATTATTTATTTCGTTGCGGTGGACTATTCGCCCTGAATAACCCTTACTAGGAAATATAAAAGAGTAAAACCTTCAAAAACAGAAAAGGATAAGGAGACATGGCCATTTAATTTCTATTACATTACATGGCAATATTATTTTACTTCTTGTGGATATGACTGTAAAAGTATACTGGATGGTACAAGAGTAAAAGGGTAACATGCGCCCACTCAAATTATTTTGTTGTATCTCCTCTTGTTCTTCGGTCACCACCACCATCACCACACAGTGCAATGTGAAAATAAAATACTGTATTATTAATGCGCTTCTCTATCTCATCGGTTCACTCGTGTGTTTGTGGTTGGTTGATAGGTAGATTGAATGTGAACACACGTTCTTTCTGTTGGATGTTCTAAGAGAGAAAGAGTGAAGAAAGAAAAACTATTATTTTTTCCTTTTGCTGCTGCTGATGGTAACGCGACGACGATGATGATGATGATGCAGCGCAGGGGTATGGAAATAGAGTTTCTGAGTTCAGCCTTGCCAATGCCAAGGTAGAAATGATACACACACAAAAAATGTTTTTCTGTGTTTCTGGTGGGTTGCCTGCATGCATGGCTTGTGTGTTGTGTGGTAAACTTGCTGCTCTATCTTGTCCGCTGTTTCATGCTTGTTCCTCAGCTTGTGTAGCACAACAACATTATTATTATATTCATGCATATTTAATACCTCGGCAAAACAAGACAGGATGGAAGTAAAAAAAAGTTATATAAGCAAGCAGCACACATCCCCTGATTATTGCACTGATATATATCTGTATTATTGCATGCGGTACTTTGGACTATGCTGACGATAGGTATAAAGTGATGAAATCATGAAATATGTATGGAAAAACAGGCTATGAATGATATAAAACGTACTTTCTATAAGAAGTCACTATTATATATGGAATATGATGATAATGATGATATGTGTCTACTTATTATGCTCTACGTATGTAATGCATTCACTGCTGGGAAACAACTATAATATGAGCATTTGAAAGAATACTGTAATACAGGCGGACTCAGTGGAAATTCTGGGCATCATCATCATCAGCAGCAAACCCATATTCTAATACTTATACTGGTACTTGCATTTTGGTGCTGTTGCTGCCGCTTCAAGTGGTGGTGACTGACTTGAATAACCTTTTTTTATAGAGTTTGCTCATATTTATATACGTTCTTCACACTGACTTTGGTCTTGTTTGGCGATAATGTAAAATGCCTAAAGAGAGACGGACAAGAGGAGGCTTTATACAGAGATATGAAAAACGGAGACCTAGACCAACCAGCCTGGCAGCATCTCTCTCTCTCTCCCTTCTGCTCAGCCACATTACATCAACTGCAGGGTTATTATAATGCATGAAAAGAGCTCGTTCGCACAGAGAGGAGCCCCAGCATACAGCAGTTATTTTTTCGTCCTCTTCTCTCCTTCACCCGTTCATCTACTCTTTTCTCCTATTCTCTGATAAAACAACATGCTGTTGTTGTTCCTTCTGCTGCTGCCTCTATTACAACAAGCTGCCTAAGTTAAAGGTATATGCATACATACATACCTCTCAGCATACAAAGTTGGTTTATATCCCAGTTTGTTATATAAGGCACTAAATCTAGTGTGGTTTATAGGTGTAGATGATATAAAAAAGTATAGTTGTAAGCATGTATGCCTATATGTGCATGCATATTATTTAGCCGTCTCACTTCTCCTCTGGATCACTTTCCTACATCATCAGATTACCACCACCACAATACACAATTCCAACCGTGTAGCCGAGTACTCTGCTCTTTTGGTTTGGCGTACAATGTCTCCTATCCAACATACTACTGCTGCTTTTACAGTGACTACTACTTCAAAAATATAAAAAAACAAGCATAAAAAGTTCAGGCACATGAAATACAACAGTATGTATCTATATAGGCAAAATTTTGCTGCTGCTGCTGCTCTTGCTCCTGCTTGTTCATTCTCATGCATATAATTGTAGTCTCAACAACACACATACTCTCTTTTCTTTTTTACTTCTCTCCTTCTCACCCTTTTCCTAATCAGCGAAAATCATCATCACCATAAGATGGTCAACCACCAAATTGGCTACGACGACGACGACTGTGACTTCAACTGCAACTCTTTTGACCACCATCGTCACCAGCATCATAGCCATCAACAACAACATCAGTATCACCAGCAGCAGCATCATTCCTATAATCATCATCAAGCCAATCACTCAAACAATAAGAAATCAATTATCGGTGAGCTATGTTGTTGTGCTAATAAATGTTCCCGTTGCTGCTGCTGCTGCCAGGGCAGAAATGGACTTTTTGTACTGTCATAAGTCTCATCGCGATCATCATCCTCTCATCTGCTGCTTTTTAGAGGCTTTGAACGAGAACAACGCATGAATCTAAATCGATAATACTGTCTCGTCAAGTTCATGTTTCGCTTATGTAATATAATATATTATAAGTGTTTTGTTCGAGGATTGGAGTCCATGCGGCCTCTACTTACATATGCAACTTGTTTCCCATTACATTGAAAATTACACCATGCAATAGATGATTATACATGCAACTCTCGAGTTATCAGGAGGATATTGGCAGCAATACTTGAACTGCTTAAAAGCTCAGGCGAGAAAGGAAGTTTATAGATTAGTGTAATGTGTGGGTGATGGAAATTGAAATGTTTGGTGCAGAAAAATAACTGTCTTTTGGTGGCATTGCAGTGGTGTTGAGGAAGAGTTGTTAATGTTGATGTAAAGGCAAATGCTTTCTTTCCACCTAGTACAACTGTCGACAGATTAGTGAAGAGAAAGTAAAAAAAAATGTTTGTGATTACAAAATTTATTCTAAATTACGTTGTGGTCCTATCTATGCGAAATCTCGTGTTGAAACTTGAATAGAAACTATAAAAATGTTAACATGGTGCAAACTTGTAAAATAAGTAGCTATATTGAAAGTGGCAAATGAAATCTTTCCTGGAAACTGTGATTTGGATGTTACGCACTTCTTGATTAGTTAGCTGAACTACCACTATGTCGTTGTTACAGAGTTATCTCCTTGTTGTTATATGATAAAAAATATTGTGTGCTGAATCCGGTAATTCTATCGTTGACCTTGAAAAATCCTTCATGCGTAAAGCAGTTCTAAGAGACCGAAAATATTTAAATTGTGAGATGTAAACCGGACTGCAGCAAAAGTGACGCTTCATTAAACAATTTTTGTTACGTGTAAACCCACCACTCTGTTGATAAAGGTGATATTTTGGAAAAACAAATTGTATGTGATTTGACCTTGACAAAGAATTTGACAAGTGCAAAGTAGTTGGTGGGAAATGGAAAGGTTTAACATTAATTTACAAATGTGGGCTACGAATGTGATGAAAAATGGTGTAGATTAGGGAATTTCAAATATTTACAAAGGAAAATAACACTGGAAATAATGTCAGCTAAAGAAAAATAAATTATAGTGGAAGCGAGAGATCGAAGGAGTGAAAAAAAAGAGTTTACAAATTCCGTACAGCATCAAGAGGCTATATTTATACAACATACAAGGAAAGGCATTTACATGAAGTCAGAGGTCAGCGCTGACAGTCATCATTGCTGACCTTTGTATTTAAAGTATAAATGAATTACCACGCTGACATGTGATAAGTGCCATTTATTATTATTATTACTACCTACATTACATTGTAATTAATTACTTGTAAATACATCTTCCGCAAATTTCTCCTTCATCGTGATGAGTGCGAGAAAGTGTGTTTGGATTAACATTGGACGTCACAGAGTTTTCGCTTTTACAGTTTCGTCTAAAGAGCATAAAAGTGATCAATACTAGAATTGAAAGGTGAGTCATTATTTCGATCTGTTTCATTTATACGTACGTACATATAAGTATACTATTTTTGTAAACGAGCATGTCTATTCGGAACAAAATATTTGCTGTCCATATGCTGCCATTATAATATTATTCGCAGAAAAATGGGGAGCTTGAATTGCATACATACAAGAAAATAATATATTACATGCACTGGGGTGACTGAATCCTTTGACGATGGCGAGAGCAGGATGTTCGTTTGTTTGAATAGAATATAATGTGTACATTTCTAGTTGAAAGTGTGGTCCGTAGTAAGGGGTAAATTTGCGAACTGTTGTTACAAAGGAGCATATTGCATTTCCTTCCATATTTGATGCCTAACATTCCGTTTAAGTAGGGCTAGAATGATTCAGTGGCAATCCTCATAGGTACACAAACAAACATTTTCTTACTGTTTACATGCTCGGCAATGAGCGGACGTTGTGAGCAATTTATTTGCATCAGCTACAAACACGGTTACTAACTACTATATGTGCAATACATTTCATTTCGTTTTTCCACCATGACATGAATGAATCACCCTCGGAACGAAGCCCTTTTCCTTCGATTTTTGTTTCAGTTTTTGCATGTCCAACTTTATGAACCCTCCCCTCTCCACCTACATGACTAATACTAGCACACTACAAAGTAGCATGTAATGCAAAGTTCAGCAGAAGCAAAAAAGCAATGCATGGTTCTTCTACGAGCCAGTGTTTTTATCAGTGCAATACAATAACATTGAAAATCAGTTTGATTTAAAGTTGAATTAACGTGAAAATTAAGTAATTAAAAAAGTAAAATTATTTAATTCGATATTTTGGTGTGTGTTGCTGACAAAATATAATACAATAACAACTGAAGCCAAGTTCAAAAGTTCAAACAAGCTACAAATATTACATTCGTAAGTAAAGCAAATAATATTGCACTGAATCAAGTGAATGACACATTTATTGTCTATTGAAAAAAACGTTCTTACAAGAAACACATAATGACAACTGTAATATATACAATTAAGAGGTCATTGAATTATGTGAAGAGTAGCGTTGATGTAAGAAATCAGAAATAGCAAATTCATCGCAATAGTAGGACAGTGTACAATCCGTCTCGCACATTGTGTTATGGCAGCGCTAATCCTCTGCTGGAAAGAAAGAGTTCATTCATGGACGGTCAGAGAAAAGTGAAAATGTAGTTAATGGTTTATCATTACAGTGACATATGTACAAAGCATGTAGCGAGCGACAACTGAAATAGCTAAAGTAAGCAAAAATGTTGGTTAAGCACAGCAGTGCTTGCCAATTACACAAAAGAGAACACGCTCGTGGAAAATTATGTAGCAACAAAATTGACCTTCTAAAATGACCTTGGAACTTTCGCCGGGTGCTTATGCTTTGTTCAATAACGTTTGTGTTTAGTGTCTGTAAAGGAGCCAAGATTTAACTATTTACAATGCTATTTTAGCAATGCGATTGAATTGCAGCCAGTGTATTCCAGTTGTTTCATTATGCAACTCATTTAAACGTAGACGGTCTCGTCTCTAGCAAACTTTCTTCGACCTTCAAACAGCTTCGCCCATATTGTTACTAATCAATCTCTTCTTTTGACGTTTATTCGTTTACTTTGAATCATCATTTTCTCTGCATGATATAGTACCAGGAAATCTAATTGTTATCAAAATGGTCTGATTTTAGTATAAATTTTCCGTCACATTTCAATTCATACAATACGCCCACCCACGCGTGGCATTCAGGTGTAGTCACATGTCAAGTACATTTAGCTAAGTTTTAAGTACGCAATTCATTTAGGGATAGGTATAAGGATTCCGCTTTTGCCATTTCAGAGAACGAAAATAAGCCTTTTGATTCTATGAATTTCCACGAAATGTCCTAGCGTATGATAATAATATAGACACGGAAGAGTCATCAGCGTTTCCCCTGAAACATCACGAAAATTTAGGGTAGATACATGCATAGCCTTTGTGCTATCTACGTAGGTATATTTTTTTGCTGATATTTCTTGCGAAAAGGTATATCATGACGTTTGGTGTTATGTACTGCTGCGTAGGCGTTTGGGCATTGGCCACTGCACTATGGTGGTGAGTACATGTATTATATAGTGATATAGGGGCATATTCAACTAAACAATAATTTGGAACGAAGAAACTTTAGTATAGAGGAGGACATTGTTACTACCGCGTGTGTAGCTAAAATTCGCTATGAAAATGTATATCTATCCATCGTCATACTCTGTTCCTCATAACTTATTCGCTTCTTGGTTGATTGTTTAAGGAAAAGCCACATTGCATATTGTGCCTAAAATAAAACGTTATATTTGCTTTCTTCGCCATCTCATAGGCGCAACATTCACATTCAACATTGAAAGGACGTAAAGGTCGTTGGTTGAACTAAAGGAAACGGCAAGTTGTATGTAGTAGGTAGAAATTTGGATTTTACTGGTTTCGTTCCTTCTGTTGTTCAACACTGAAACATGCAAGTTTTTGCGACGTAGTTTTTCTCGTCGTTTGAACTACGTGAGAATAGAAAGTAAACAATATGGGCCAGAAGTTTTGCTGTGTTCGGTCGTTGTTTGTGATGCTAGGTATTTACTATTTATTTATGAATGTTTTCTACACGTGCGGGTATATACCTACTCGAAAATCGACTTTATAACCGGAACATGAAAGGTTTTTGAATGGATTCTAGAACAAAAATACATAACCATGTATGCTGATAGTCCAGATATCGAACCACTACTTACTACCACTATATTAATAATTGTATATGCATTCTTTCGGTTCGGATAGGTTTGAAAATTTCTTGCTAAAATCACTTTTACTAAAATAAAAACGCAAAATAACATTGCCAACCCGTCATTATTTATTTAAGCGTTACACGTGTCCGCGAATGTACATACTTTTGGAGTAGCTTCGTTCACTAACGTCGTCCTAATAAAACTCCATTACTAATGTAGATGCACAAAATGTATGTATGCATGTAGGTAGGTATACGGGTTTTACTGGATTCAACGTACCCGAATTCAAATAAAGTACGAGAGCATCCAATGCCATTATATAGGTATTCATTCAATTTTGAGTTCTGGAATTGTTGCGTAATCAAATTACAACGTGGGCAAGGATGTCCTTACAATATGTTCAGGGTGTAAAAAAAGGCACACGAGAAGACTCCTGTCCTTGGCCTTTGTCCTAGCTCAGACAAGACAGACAAACTTTCAACGAGAGCTTTGGCTGCTGGTATTGATCGCTTTGTCTCGCTTGTTTGCCAAACGACAGCACATTATGATGAAGCGACGGTTCCCTTTATTGTTGTCCTTTTCGTTGAACATATTACTATACTTCCTACACACACCGTAATTCAATATCATCATCCGATCGGAGATAGGTGATTGTGGGTGTTGTGCCGGCCTACCTAATAATAATAGACACCCAATGTAAAATCTACATTTTACTTTCCTTTCATGAAAGTACATACTACTTACTACTAATGATTGATTATATTTACGCCATATTGTGCAAACTGTAACATTTTACTTTGCTCTCAAACATTCGGCTCAGACCTAAGCCTACTTTTCTTTTGAGCTACAATACGGAGACAGGAAGTGTGCGTGTAGCTTGTGCCTCGTGCTTTATCAGTCCGACAGTTTATATAATTTACATGTCTGTCCACTTCATATCAATATCAGCACACGTATATTTGCTTTAATAAAAGAGGCACATAACTATACATATCCCATGCTTGGTTCCTAACTGTCAGTTATGGAACGTGAAATTCGACCGAAAGAAATTTCATGTTAAATAATGCTTGCCTAGTTTAGGAGCTTGCTAAATTTCAATTTCTTATCGGCTATCCGGTGCATTGCTCGGCATATTGTGCCTATTAATATTTAATGATGGGCTCGTGTTGTATCCTCGTATTGTTCTACGAACCATTTTCCACGATTTGACAATTTAATTAATCAGCAAATACTTAGGTATTTATAAAGTTATTGCAAAAATGCTATTATTACGACGGAAGATAACTTTGGAATTAATTTTTACTGTAAATATATCCGTAAGGAAAGATAATAATAATTAATTTAATGTTTCCTTCCTCATTTTTCATTGAACTTTTAGACAACTCACAAGAAGAGTCAGAGCTTAAAACATCGACATCATTGTAGAGATGGACGAAAGTATTGAATCGGACTGCGATGAAGAGATTGCGCGAATTTCTTCTGGAGCAACACAAAACAACCCTTCACTGAGACCGGGACGTTTGCACGGAAATCAAAATGACACAAACGGGGACACTGCTGAGATGGACCTTGGGGAACGGGACAAAAACCAAGAATCTTCTGGAAGACACGACATACCACGTCCCATGTCATGGGACGGAGGTCTCTCTGATAACGACGAAGACATTGTGAGTTAATGAACTTTCTCGCGAATTTTCACATGTTCACAAAAGGCACACACCCATGACATCATTAATGAAAAGAGTATCCCATTTTCATTGCAATACAGATTTAATGCCTTCCTAGTTGGTACATACATAATCGATTTTCACGGTAGTAAAAAAATGGGGACTGGGGACAGTTACAACATAAACTTTTTAATTGATTTGCAATGTTGAGAGTCAATAATTTGCATTATATAAGCTGTAACACCGGTCATTAGAGTAGATTACAGATTTTCTGCGTTCTGATTTTGAGCAATGGATGCTGCTGTTGTCTCAGCTCATAGAAGCATTTGATAATTTTACTGGCTGTGTGATATGAAATATGAATGAATGTATTTTTGCGCCTGTATGATTCACTCATTACAATAATTCATTATCACTTGCCTAATTTGCGAAACTTATCGCAACGGAGAATCTTTCCTTCCTGTACTTTCATATCTCTCTCTGTTGCGTTTTATGACATGGCCTGTAGTATACTTGTCGTAATTGTATGCGTTTTGTTAGTACCACTATTTTTGAAAGTCACATCTACGCGACTCATTCAACACTCGCCCCTGCCAGTTGTCTGTCATTCTTCTTTTGAGTGTGGAACAGGCCTCCGGGTGTATATGAATAACGGAACTTTTTTTTGAGCATCAGCAGCATTAGTTTTTTCCTGCTCATCATCAGTACACAAGAATTGAAGAATATTATCTATTCTATTTGCAGAAGGCAAGGAAAAGCATGGCCAACTAAACGACTGCATCATTCATTGCAGTAGTAACGTTTAAAGACAGTAATACGTAATTTAGCATTGCCACCTAAATAAACGCGCACACATGTACAATTATTGGTAAAGGAAGAGTATGCATGGCACACGGGTGCCAATATACAGTGACATCCTTTTGCAGCGACGGTGACGGTGTCACTGGCAATTCACTTACTTATTTACTGGTGACAATACAGTTAGTTGGTTGTGTGCTCAGAGGGCTCAACAATATGCGTTGTGTGACCCGTCCGATTTATGCATCATTAATTGCATTTATTTTCGACAAAACAAGTGTGCAAGTGAATATGTACTGTGAGTTTTCATCAACTTTATCTCCTTTCTTCATTATTGCATGTCGAACTAGACGGAACGGAGCAGTCGTGGGTGTACTAAAAAGGTATATAGAAAAGAGAGGTTTCATTTACCTCAATTAAGGTTTGCTCTCAAAACCTGTCAATTCTTTCCGTTTCGCCTTAAAATTTAATTGAAAAAGAAAATGTGGTGGTAAAAGTAAAGAAATGAAGTGAAAGCTCGTGCAGTGTAGAAAGCAATTGACTGCTAAAATGATTGCAGTCCATTAATAAAGTCGTGATAATCATAATTAAGGTCTTACTCTTATGGGAGGATACAAGGATTTTGCAAAATAACCTTCATTTATTTGGCGAATTCCAAACCGAGACATATTACTCATTTAACAAGCCATTAGGAAATAATCCTACTTCATCGAAATGGAATATATATGGCAAGTTGTTGTTAGATCGTCCTCTTTAACCGGTTCAAGGCAAATTTCGTGACAGTGGAGTTTAAATATTTAATGAGAACGTACGTGTTGTCCATCAGCGACGGCCCGTGGCAATAGGTACTTATGTGTTCATATATTTCCGTGCTCATGTATGCATGTTCTGTCAGTGTCCATTGTCCGGTCGTATGATGAGCAAGTGTCCACTGTCTATCGTGGTGAAAGTAAAACGGAGAACTGAGAACGGACAATAATGTACAGACAGGACGGAGAAAATTGAACAAGGTGACATACCTAGGTAAAATGCGGTCATCCATGAGGCTACCTTTTTTCATAACAACGTATGTACATAACTTCTCCCACTATACTATCATATTGCCCGTTCCATTCGTACCCTTTTATACTGTTTTTTTATTGAGCACAAAGCATGATACTGCGTCACATGAAACAGCACACGACTACCATGTTCCTATACAGATAGTCCCACTATACCTATGTAGTTGAGCGGAGGCGAAGCCAAAATAACCGTTCTTCATAACTAATTACGATGTTGTCCATGCGGTTTCAGTTTGAGCTGTAAGCAGGAGCGTTCTGGAAAATATTATGACAGTAAATAAACACCTTACATGCTGTTCACATATGCGGAACTGAGCTGTCCGATTAAACAGCGTCACAGATTTTTTTAAAAAATTGCATGAAAGATCAACAGACAATTGATGAACTATTTTTAAAAAGTCATAATAAAACATAACTAGTCCCCAAGAAATCATCTTTAAACTGTTGAAAACTTACTAGTGCTTACCAAAGTAGATAAGATACATTTGAGCAATATTTCATATATCATTATACATGTACGTGTAACGAAATGAATTCCAGGACGCAAAAGACGACGAGGATACTGTGAAGGAGGACGGAGATGTGGAATTTTCTTCACCAAAGCCTCACAGTGCCTTTCAAACAATACCTGATAGTAACGTGGTAAAATCCGTAACAACAAATCCGGGCGGAAGTGTGTTGATCCCGCATACAATCACAACTGTGACACTTTGCTCCAATAGCCCCCATCCTTTCTCCAGTGCTTCCGTTAGTGGCTCACCCGCAGTAACAAACGGAAACGGTAGCTCATCCTCTCTGCTTGTCCACCGTGGACCAGCTTCGTCATCACAGGTGCCAATTACCACTGGAGCTTCAGTAATTGCAGCGTCCAGTTTACCGTCAGCATCTCAGCAACAGTTGCAGTCTCACTCGTTTTACATTACTCAGCAACAATCAGCAAATTCCAAAGGATCTTCTGCTCAAGCCCAGCAGCAGTCACCGAAAGGTCTCGCTATTGTTGGGGGAGGCAATGGTACGGCCCAACAATCCGTGCAGTTAATGCAAGCTCAATCAGTGTCATCTTCATGTAATTTCTCGAACATCTCCTCACCGTCGAATAATAGCCGGAACACACCTCCCTCTCAACCACCGTCCTCGTTTTCCAACAACAAGCAAATAGGAAGTAACAACAGCAATAGTAATAATAGTGCTATAAGCAGTAACAGTAATCCCACCGTGTCTCATCCTCATCATCCGAACGCTGTTAGTAACGCCAATAACCACCTGAATGCAACAAACAATAACATAAACAGTTTAAGTAATAATCATAACGGCAGTTCTGGCGCTGGAACATTGGGGACGATTCCATCACTGAAAAACGCAAACAATCATAGCAATAGTAATGCCAACTTTAACGGTAATAGCATTGGTAACAATTCAACGAGTGATCTGTCCCCACCAATACAACAGCACGGTGTGTTTGCCAACGCGAACAATCACGTGAACGTTATCTCAAGTGCTAGTGGTGGTAACATTACTCTTGCAACAAGTACCTCCAGTGGGGCGTTACCTCAAGTACCTGTTGCCTCTCTAACGGTGCCGAATAGTTGTCAAATCTCAGGAAATAACAACAACAGTGGGTCCGGTGGCGGACAGACTGGAACAATGCTGCAACAGCAACAACCTCCAATGAATCTCTCTTTCCCCCATCAGCGGATTCCACCATCTCCGGACTCGGCCTTGGGTGGTTGGTCGACTCCCTCATCCAACTTGTCACGGCACAATTCAGATGCGTCACAAAGGAGCTTTTCATCCTCGTCTAATAATACAACTCCTCCATCCCCGTCCAACTCTCCCCTTCTTTCTCACAACCGCGTTGTTAACAAGGTTGAAGATTTTGGTATGGGATTACTTGTGATTTCATTGTTCTCAAAATTTATATACTTTTTAGCGTGCAAGTGCAAAAACGCAATTTCATGTTTCAGGCGAAGGGGATCAACCGGAAGTATTATTATCATCCAATCTCACGTCCCAGGGTATATCGAGACAGCAGTTAATCAACAGGTAATGCGTGAAACAATTGGCATCTCTCTCATGCTATGCTCATAACATTTTACAGCTCTCAGGATGAACATAATAGAAATCATTCGTCCTTGTACTTTCTTAGCCCATGTCCTATATGCGGAGACAGAATATCCGGATTTCATTATGGAATTTTCTCCTGCGAATCCTGTAAAGGTTTCTTCAAACGAACTGTACAGAACAGGAAAAATTATGTGTGCCTTCGCGGAGCATCGTGCCATGTTGCAATTGCCACAAGGAAAAAATGCCCTGCGTGTCGTTTTGATAAGTGCCTTCGTGTAGGAATGAAATTAGAGGGTAAGTCAAGACACGTACCTGTACTTTTTAACCAGAAATCTTGGAATTCACATTTCAATAAACTTCATTAGAAGAGCACCCACAACCCGGTGGCAAAAAAAATCATTCTGTTGTTTTGTGCTAAAAACTCATTAATTTTATGTGGCTCCATATTTACCTTTCATATTACAGCCATACGTGAAGACAGGACGAGAGGTGGTAGAAGTACTTATGCCTGTAGCTACGCTATTCCGCCGACTTCCTCTGGAGCTTCCCACGCTGAAACTGTCCAGCAAGTCAACCCGACGTGGGAAATTCCTAATCTACTCAAGGTAAGTTATTCTTTCTCGGTCCATACGATGCTTCTAGCCCTACTATTCCATAATATGTACTTTGGTCATTGTCTTTTGTGTGAAACCTAACCTATCACCAATTCATTGTGTGTTGAATAAGTTACTTTTTTTCCTTTTACGTCGCACGTATACTCACCCCATCTTTTTGCATGTGTACAGGAAATTGTAGAATGCGAATCTTTGTGGCATCTTTCTGCCGACGGGGATCAAGATAATGACCTTGGCAGGTCTTCATCGTCAAGTACTTCAAGTAATCAAGATTACTTGCAAGAGCTGTGTGCGGCAGCCGATAGGAGGCTATATCGGTAAATAGGCTATATATGTAAATAGGCTATATATGTAAATAGGCTATATAGGGCACCTATGATGTGGAAATTGGCATAAAAAATCGCTTCCAGTCTGCAGAGTAGTATGTAAATCCAAGTTTAAATCGTCAAATTCACGTATTATTTCTTCTCCACGGATACGGTAAGTGGTCAACAAAGGCAATTACCTACGATTTTTTATGCCAAGTTCTACATCATAGGTGCAAGCAATCGGATGTTTGTACCATTGTTTATATCTGATTTTCAGAATTTATAACTAATGTATTTTTCATGTATATATATATAGACTTGTGAAATGGTGCAAATCCCTACCGCTTTTTAAAAATATTCAGGTGAGAAATGATGACGCACTTGTGTGAACGAAATTATGCAATAATATATTATGCCACTGTAAACTTTTATAAACTAATTATATATGTGCGAATGTTTTTTTTTGCGAATTATCCAGGTCGATGACCAAACCAAACTACTACTGAACTCGTGGTGTGAGTTACTTCTGTTTTCATGCTGTTATCGATCTATACCGATGCCAGCTGGAAGCATCAGAATCAATGAGAGGCTAACACTAAAAGAAAACGATGCACATGGGAATCAGTGCATTACGCGAATGATACATTTTACAGATAATTTACGCAGATTGAGGCTAGATACCGTAGAATATGCGGCTTTAAAAGGTAAGTCAACATAAATGCAAATAAATGGTGGTAATTGAATTGGATGGTCAGAGTAATAGGTTATTTATTAGAACAATCGTAACACGCCGCTGTGTTAACAATATAAAACAAAGAAAAATTGTGAAATCTCAAAATCACATGAAAACCATAGCCTATAATCAAAATAGATAAATTTGCATATGTAGACATTTCATTGACATATGCAGACAAAACCTAGACTATAACTAAAACTTTATCTACTCATGTTCAGCTTCCGCCTTCCTCGTCAGTGACTTCTGCTTGGGCGGGATCCTGACTTTGCATAAACGATGAGTCAAATCAGTAAACGCTACGTCACGAGGCAGAATCTCCGCGTTCTCCATGTCCAAACTGATGTCAAGCTTCGCCTTTGCCGCTAAAGCTTGCACGTCCTTCACTTCGCAACTTTTCGCAGATGTGTTCCTGCCTGAAGTAGGGACCTCCCAACCCCGTACGCACAAACGCCCAGTTGTCGAGTCACGATAGAACACAATCTTCGCAATGGCTGAAGGGATGCCAACCCGCCTCAGTTCCTCTTCCTGGGCATCCGTCTCCCCCTCCCCTTCGTCTTCCTCCCTTTCCTCCTCCTCGTCATCATCACCCGCAGCTTTCTTCGCAACCTGCTGCGAGTTGGGCTTAAGGTATTCCACCTTATTGTCGCTACAAGTAAAAGTGGTTTAGTTACAAGATCCGTATTAACGTTAGAAGTACATATATGAATTATAACCACTTACTCATCCGGGAAAATGGTCACACTGATGATGAGGACTTTGTTGTGAGTGTGTATAAGGAGGAGAATGCTGTGTTCCACGTTACACAGCGATCCGGTGTTGATGCTCCCTTCGACGGGGGCACAGTTAACAAATAAAAAGGTGTTTGAGAAATCTTCGGCATCTTTAACATTTAGTGCACAAACGGCCAAGTGATTAACTTACGTCATGGGCAATTAGAGATGACTCATCCACCGACTTGAAACTGGCTCTCTTCAACATCAGGGTGACATATTTGCTCGGGACGATAACTTGACCCAGGTCATCCGTGTCATCCAGAACCATATGTTCACCTGCAAAGCCAGCAGCAACGGCACGTTTTATTTTGGAAGCATTATTATGAATCATTATTATTTACGGATCATTTCACAAACCTTGCCGGTGGAGTCTGCTAAAGTGCGACCCGAATGCCTTTTTGTCGACACACTCCGTTCTACAGATGCGGCAACTAACAGGGCCCCAGTGGCTCCATCGATGCATCTTCAAGTTCATCCTTTTCATTTTCTTTCCACATCCTGTGTCAGGGCACTCTACTATTTCATTCCAGTCTATTTTAACTTTCTTCACCTTACTTGCCATTTTGTCAACAAAAAAATAATACTTAAATTCGTCACTTTATTGTAATATCACAACACTTATCACCGGGTATTAATTAAGTTAAAGCACAAATAACAAATGACTAATTAATAGCGCAGTCCGCTCGTCACTGGTAATGAAAATAATGCGCAAGTACGAAAGTGGAGGGAAAGTCAGCATCAACGCTAAACTGCCGAGTGTTATAATGCAATTGAAGCTTTATCATTTGTTCCCAACGAGCATTCAATTCCGTATCAAACAAGGGACCTTCAACCTTATGAAATGACATGTTTGCTCCTGCCATCTCTTCGTTCGTCTCAAAATTTGCATACTTAGGGCTCATTGTTCTCATGACGGATTTGCTTGTAGGTCTGATCCTGTCCAAATCTCCATAATAATTTACATCTTCTGACCATCCATGACACACCACCATCGATTATAAGTAACGCAACATTCGGTCTAATCATTTTACAACTTATTCTTTGTTGCAGTTATTATTCTCATGTCATCAGGTATGTAGGCGTACACGTACTTAATGAATAATAATGACTCATAAAATAATGATTTTCAAGTTTATTAATTGTGCAAATCATCATTATCATTCTTTTTACAGAAGTTGATGAGTTGCATGAAGGCGACAAAGTAAGGGAATCTCAAGAGCGACTTCTTCAATGCCTGCAAGCATACACCCTCGCCCGCTGTCCCGAGTCTCCATCTAAATTTGGCGAGCTGCTGTTAAAAATTCCGGAATTGCAACGTATTTGTCAAGTAAGATTAAGATTGACCCTTAATTAATTGCATAAAATGTGTATGTATGTACTGTGCATATACTTAATATGCATTTATGCTGATTGTACTAATTTTCTTGACACTTTCATAGGTGGGCAAAGAGATGCTTACAGCCAAAGCAGAAGACTCATCGGGCTCATCGGGCTTTAACCTTTTATTTGAACTGCTCAGAGGAGATCACTGATTAGTACATAACAATACACAAGATAGATAATAAGCACCTTTTTATCTTCATTCAACTTATCGCAATGACATAATAGTATGTAAAATTAAATTTAAAGAAAAAGTGAAAACAAAGACACAGAACAGCAGCTGTGATCAACCTCCTACACATATTTATTGTTGATAGTAATTAGTAATAAATACACTCTTTGTCTAATTGCATAATTAGCGAAAGCCTTCTGAAAACAAAAAAAAATCATCCATTTTAACAAACACACAGATGCTTGACAAATTAACACAAATATGACCTATTACATACTATATCGGGATCCTACAAAACTCTCTATAAATTTTAAGCAATTTTAACAAGATCATCGAGGATCGCAGCGAGCAAAAAAAAACTAAAAAAATCATGTAATTTTTCTCCACACTATCTCCACTAATAAAAATGCAAGCTTGCTGTTAAAATATGGATGGATAATATATTATGACGGCTATTAATATTAATGACATATAACATTATAATCTCATATTTAATCACAACTTATCTTGTATCTGCAATATTTGCCTTTCATTGAAAGAAATTATATAATCACACTGTTGTTACTCCGTGAAAAATTCTAATTGCTACTAAAATATCGTTATAAAACTATGTACTGTTTGCTGGATCGATTATGTTATGTATTTATTATTTGTTACGGAACTGTAGGTACAAAATGTAACTTTAAGATGCAAGATCATTTTTAGTGGCTGAATTTTTGCCGTACAAAAATCGCTATATATATATATACTATAATTATTATACATATGTTGTAAGAACATTATATATTATTCTATATGATCAACTAATACAACTAAAACCCGTGCATCACTTTAATTTGTCTACAACATAATTATAATTATTATTGTTCTCAAATCTAAGGGCTTTTAACTGTAGTATTCGAGGAACATAGGTTAGACTTTTAAAATAATAATAATAATATTATTAAGTATGTGGATTCTTGTATTAATCTAAACGCAAGTACATACTAGTAGTAGTACGCAGTATATTAATGAAAAAAATGAGTGTCATGATAATTTTTAAAGGGAGTAAGTTTGAGTTTACATAACTTGGTATTATCATTTGTTACATTATTATAATATTTATCGGTTTGACCTTGATTATAATATTGGATGTTTGTATCGTTGTTTATATCTGATTTTCAGAGTTTATAAATAATACAATTTTCATTTTAATATAACATGTCGCTCGACGCAGGGCAATATGATAAAGTTTTCGTCTGCTATATAAATATTTTTAAGATTACTGTCATTATTATAAAAAGTTCACATTCTCACCCCGTGTGATGCTCATTGAAATCTGAAATTAATAATAATAATAACTATAATACCATGAACAGAGCACCGCTGCGAAGTGATTCGGATTTTCCTTTCAACAGTTCTGCACTCGGCCAAAGATTCAAAATAAAATTGTTCTAGAGCACAGCATCATCATCAGCATTGGAAGTTACAATATGCTTCGTGCACAAATCCATCAGGAACTTATCATCTATTGTGTTTATTGGCAAGATGCATCCCAGAATATTGTTCCTGGCAAGTCAGTTATAATTTCAGACAAAAGTCGTACTTTCACCCGGTACATGAATAAATATGACTATAGGAGTAATATGAAGAGTAGATACAATATTACTAGGAGAGAATATGCGTGCTTAACTATAATTTCGAGCTCCGGGAAGGGGAGAATTAAGTAAAATACTCATTTACCGTAATAAACATCCCATTCCAATGATCCAATTCTTCAGGTGAGTAGGTGCTGTTGAGTATGGTTTTTATATGAAATTAGAATATGATAACCTTTGACTTGAAGTAGGTGAGTAGGTGCAATAATATAATATACTTGGTCCACTCATTGTATTACTTCATCTTGATTCATTTGCATTTTTCATGATGCACCATATTTGATGACCGTAATAAAAATAAAATACAAGGGCTACTCCAATCATATCCCATTCAACGTAAAAACCGTTTTTAATATTCTATAAAACATCTTCTTTATCACAAATTATCTCTAAGTCAGTGGCTGTATAAATAGTGACACTATATAAGTTTCCGGAGTTAACAATAATAAATAACGTACAATTATAATTTAAAAAGTTCTGATATCAATAGGTTGAACATGAGAAATGCGTGTCAGCTGCATTTTTCAAGTGCCTGCGCTTCATCCACCTTTCAAGAATCCAAGCTTAATAAGTAGTGGCTCTCGTACCCAAATATGTGGGATGTGGAAGCTAAAATAGGGTCTCAATTCTTCATACTTATGACTGCATCATCCTTTGATTGTCCTCCCTAGGTTAAAATTGACCTCACAGCTTCATCGATATCCGCAGACGAGGCTGAACTCAATCCCGCGTATCCAGAGCTATTTATTGGCACACCAAACGCATCGTACTCGATCTGTTTTTGAGGGTACGCAATCAATTGTATGAGCATGGCTAAACATATCACGTCTGTGTAGAGTATGAAAACTTTAATTGGATCACTTACTTTATCACCTTCTTCTAACAAGTAATTATTTGTGTCATCATTTTCACATCCGATTATTGAATCAACAGCGGACTGAACTTGTTGACTTACGACAGGATCTTGTGGTTCAAATTCCATCATTTCTTTATCCACCATTTCTTTTATTTTGGGTACCCAGCTCTCAGGTGCAGGAGGAAGCTCCAAAACTAAAAAATAAAGAAAACAATGAACAATGGAGGAGGAGAAGATATACGTACATGGTAAACTTGGGTAAAAACGGTCGGGACCTACCATCGCCTTGCGCAACCAATAAGCGATCTTGTTCCAGTCGAACTTTCTCCTCGCTAACAAACATTCGCTCCAGCATTACACGCTCTGCACAACCAACTTCCTTCTGCAAAATTCAACAATGTGGCATTAGGCATAATGATATGAAGCTGGCTATACTTTAAACATTCAGTACGTTACAAGGAAAAATTACGTACCACAGACTCTTTCAACAGCAGATTCCGATACTTTGACATCATCACTGAAAATTTATCTAGCAGAATTCCTGCATTGTTGTCAAATTCCGCATCAAAATCTTCAAAATTCATGTCATTCCTATCTCTGTAAATATGGTACTTCATGAGCCTTTCCACCGCATCTTTTTGGTTGTTGAATGGTACTTCGTAGTCTGGTTTCACCACATATTGTTGATCCCGTTGCAAAAGCATTTCAAACCTGCAAACATGTCAAAAAATCTCTCTTAGCTTCACGTATTTAAATACAGCAGTAATTAATCATGTACATCGTTCCAAGCTAGACACTACTTACTCCTCCTTTTTCCACCGCGCTCGTTTCTCCTCCTCCGCTTTCAAGTTGGCCAAACGCTGTTCCTCTGCCTTCTTTTCATCCACCGCAGACCTTGCTGCCGTGAAGCTTGAGGGTACGTACGAACCGGAAAGAGGAACCGGGGGCAGATGCTGACTAAATGACACAGGATTTGCATTAGTTGGTACAGGGGTAGGGATAGGTGTTGCAGGGGAAGATGACGCCATTGTAACTCCTTGAGAGCCCTTTCCATGAGTATTATCCTATAATTGCATCCAATACCAAAATTTTCCCATTATAAAATTCGATAAAAAATCCTAAAAAATCACATCCTCATTATACATACTACATAAAATTATACATACTATTCATTCCGTACCATAAATTGAAGTGTGACGAAACAAAAATGTAAGGACGCTGTATTCAGCAGTAGTAAAAAATAATAATACTTAACATCGTCGTATAAATAGAAAGAAAGCGGAACCGAACGTGAGACGCGCTGTGTATTACAAGTAGTCGGAAGTGAAAGCCATGCAAAATGCTGTGCTACGGTGTTTTAAGAAAAATTAGAAATTAAATAGGATAAACCACGTTACACAACTCGTTAATTAGCTGCCCTGCAGTCAGCGTCAGCACCACCACCATGCATTCATGCTAAAAAATGTTAGTAAGCCAAAAACCAATAAATAAATCCATCTAATCAAAGCCGAGATCCGCAGTACTCGACGAGCGATCAGCGATATATGTCAAAACATATATATTTTGTATAACACATAATTACAGTTTCTGTCCGACATAAATACTGTCGATATTCAGTTTAATTCAAGTCTATAAAAATCATGTCATGCAAATGTCTTTTAGGTCGCACGCGTACAAAAATGTCTGTACGTTTGTTATCAGAAAAACAAGAGTTCAGAAACATTCATTCAGTTAACTCAACAATTAAAGTCTGAGAAATGTCACGTTGAGCTACACAACTCATAATGTCCAATGAAATGAAATCTTATACGAGGAATTTGAAAAATCCTTTGTATAAAAATGAACACAATATAGGAACGAACAACGTGATTTAAACGAGCAAACTAAATTTTTGTTGAATACAATTTTAAGAAAATATTTTCATCAAAAAAAGTACTACTGGATATAGAATGATAATTTTGAAACAAGAATAGTATGTGGAACCGTTTAGTTGACACAACGAGTCGTTTACCTTAAGTTTATCTTCTGAGGCTGCCATTGACACAGATGCAACCAACTGCCCCAAATCTGCCTTAACATGTGAAACTACTACGCTTCCCCCTCCGGCAGCAGCAGAATTATTTGCTACGACATTTGCTGTTGATGTGTTATTAGCAGGAGCAGCAGTGTTTGCCACAGCACTACTTGGAGGTGGTACAGTGCATAGTTCAACGGTCAAATGATTAGTAGTGTGATTACTTGTCGAGTCGGGGGATGCAGCAGAGGAAACTGAAGGGCTACCGACAACGTATGTTCCGTTATTTGAGCTACCAGCACTCGCCGTTGCATTACTAGCAGGTGGAATTGGGACCTGAGGCGAGGACACATTCGAAAGTTTAGAACTGGTCGTGTGCTTTGGCGAGCTACTGACATTAAGGTTCGCAAGTACTGATAATGCGGCACTTGTCACCACAGTCGATGACACAGGATTATTAGGGCTTACAACGTCACTCTCAGCACAAGGGGAAACTAAAGGGAAATTTGTTGTTGAACAAGAAGAGGAGGCAGTCGCAGTGTCAGAAGGCACGGTAGTACTTGGTGTCGCCAGATTGATGGATTCAACGTTCACACTCTGAGCCAGCTATTATATATTACATATGAGTACACGTCTGTTATTTATTTCAGGCTGAATCAAGCACTTAATGCTACAATTTAAGAGTCTAATCATCATGCTGTAAATGTGTCGCGGTGTCATAATAAAATTTTTTTAAAGGATTTTTAAAACTAAAATAACCTAAATAATAATAAATTATTATTATTACTAGTAATTATGCAAACGTAATTATCAATTATTAGAGTGTATATGCGTAATAGTAAATTAAATAGTACATAAAAGCCTTAACACCACCAGGATTGTTAAATTGCACATCTCTCTTCAATCATAAAGTCACGCGCGAGAGTAGTCGCCTTTCTCTTCCGCTTATATAGTAGTAACAAAGGGACTTAAAAGACCAGGGAAATCAAATGGTAAAAAACAGTTTCAGATGTTTGTAAAGCATCATTAATTATTAACGAGCCACACTCAAATTTATTTAGTTCTCTCAGCCACTTAAGTAACCACCTGAGATAAGTGTGGTCAGTGATAAAGTTAAATTCTAAAAAAATTCACAATCAGTTCATCATACCATTAGTAAAATTGGTATTGTCCTCAGTCTCCGTAAAAATATTGTTTATGCAGTGACAGTAGCAAGTTTTACCATGTACCACATTGCCCCGTATATTGAGGATGTGAGGATCAGTCAAGTCATTTTATATATATATATCCATGAATTGGTTTTATTTAATTGTACTGTTGATACTTTCGTTTAAAAACAACGCTGAATTGAGCTAATGAGATCCAACTTTCCAAGACTAAACACTTACAGAGCTTAAATATCCTAGCCATAATTTGTCATATCCACTAAATATATATATTATATAGTTTATACTGATAATAATGAAAACTAACCCAAAACCGGTATACAGTTTCTGACAATTTCCCATAAATAAGTCAAGCATATATATTAGATTAGAATTGACCATTACCTTGATTCACAGCAGTCTTAAATTGCATTGATATCGAATACTATAACCATAATAATGAGCGCTTGTAAACCCCAGCTCCTTCCCCTTTTGTTAGGCTCTATCTAGTCTAAATAAATTATATATGATCCCAGTAATCCCGACTGCCTGAAACGCAGAATAGGTTCACCCAAACTTTTAAAAAGCCTACCATGTTGCCCGCCCGAATAAATCTAAAACCGTTTTTAAGGACATTCAAGTAATTTACATGTAATTCTAATGCCTAAAGTAGTATTACAACATTACGTGACAGATAAATGTACACAGGTAGTTATACTATATGTCACTAGCAAATATATCTATTTACACAAGAAACACGTGACTGTAATTACGGTGATATTCTAGCAAATTAATTAGGGATAATTATTATTTTATCATTCACTTACATTGTTTAGATGAGCTGGATTTGGGACTGGGATCCCTGTTGCGATAACTTGCTGTTGTAAGACAGCCAGTTTCTGTAATGCTGATTGCTCAGCTTCATTTCTTTTAGGTAGCGAGCATAATCTCTGAATTTGGGACTGAATATTGCGGAGGAGTTGTTGGTTCTGAGGTGTCAACTGGATCGTTTGCACGACCCGAGTTATCCCAGTCTGCGATGTGGAAACAGAGGTGCCACCATTGGTCATATTTGGTCCAGTAGCTCGAGGAGAAGGGGTCACTGAGTTCAGTGACTGGGTTAGCGTGGTAGCAGACGACAGACTTGGAGCAGATAAGATTGCATTATTCGGAGCAGCGTTGACGGGCTGCGGCTGAGAGAAAGTCAAGCTTGATGTTGACATTGGAGGCAAACAGGATGTCAGGTTTGAGGGTGCAGGAGGGGGAAGCGTGGGTGTAGTGGGAACTGGTGGGGGAGGCGGTAGACTTTCCGTTTTTGCAGTCGTTGCGGCAGAATTCTTTTTGCTTTTACTTCCCTTGCTCTTTGGACTAGGTGTGGGCTTTCTTGATGGAGTGATTGGTGGGGGTGGAGGACTAAGGCGAGATGGAGATGAAGACGCACCAGCTGCAGCGGCTACAGCGTCTATAGTCGCCAACAACGTGTCTAAACTGGAAATCTTCTTGGGCGGTGCATTCTTTTTCGAAGACGCAGTCTTTGGTGTTGTTGGTGTTGGCGTTTCAGACTTTTGATTCTCGTTTGCGCTGCCACTAGATTTCTTTTTTGAACTTTTGCTTTTACTACTAGTTGGAGTCGTAACTATTGGGGGTGGTGGAGGAAGTAATGGAGGGGGCGGTGTTGCTGGCGGGGGGAGTGGAGCATTCTTCTTCTTGGGCGGGGATCTTTTCTTACTAGGCTTGGCACTTGGAGTTACAACGGGTGGCGGTGGTGGTGGAGGTACTACTGGAGGTGGAGGGGGCTGGGCCGGTGACTTTTTTGCATTACTTTTCTTTTTCGAACCACTTTTCTTGGGCGTTTCTACAAAATACATCATTAGTCAGTAACCGTAACGCGAGATTCCAAAACTCAGATAACCAAGTTGGGTAAATACGTATGAAACCAATGAAAATGCTTGCCAAACTTTTGAACTTACCTGTTGTGTTAATGACTGGAATTTGTGCAGGTGGAACTTGAGGAGAAGGCGGGAGACCATTTGACGGAGCGTCCATCGTAAAAAAGTCGGAGAATGACATGTCATCATTCAAATCTTCATCCATGATTCCAGACTGCTTCAGCAACTGCTCGAGATCTAACGTCACCTTCTTCTTGCTACTTTTTGATTTCGTTTTAGCCTTCTTCGGAGGTGGAGGCTCCGACGAGGAATCTGGTACGGAAATCTGTTGTTGTTCAGCATCACGTGAAAGTTGAGCCTGAGTTTGAGACTGATTTGTAGATTGCAGAGACGCTTGACTGGGGTGATTCACGAAATGATTTTGCGGAGCTTGTGCGGTGACACTACTCTGAGTCTCCATTGGCATGGACTGCTGCTGCTGATGCTGCTGCAGTACTTGATGGGACATTTGAGTCTGCTGGAGAATTTGTGATTGAGCAGTCGCCTGTTGCTGCTGCTGCTGCATTTGTGCGTTCGAAATTTGTCCCTGCTGATTCGTTTGTTGGAGCTGGACCTGCTGCTGAGACTGGACAGTTAGCTGCTGTTGCTGCTGTGCTTGAAGTTGCAGCTGGGCCGTTTGCTGTAACTGCTGCTGGGCCTGCAAGTGTGCCTGAGTCAGGCTACCCTGGAGCTGAATCTGCTGCTGCTGGGACGTTTGTTGTTGGAGCATCTGTTGGGCTTGCTGTTGTTGGAGTTGGATTTGAACGGACTGCGACTGCTGCTGCAGTTGCTGGAGCTGACTCTGTCCACCAGTTGTGAGCTGACCTTGAAGAGTCGCGGACTGGTTAACAATCGATTCAGTTTGGATTTGACCAAACTGACTAGTTTGGGTCGCTTGTTGAGGATATCTTACAGCAATCAATGCTGGACCATTTGCTGTTTGAATTTGTTGCAAACCGTAGCCGGAGGTCTGTATGCAAATATTATCATATCGTATCATTAATAAAAATGCCATTTGCATATCCTGAGCTGAGCAAAAAAGATTATAAAAATGCGGATGATATGCAAGCAAATCGTATAAAAATACCTGAGCTACTTGTGGCACTTGTGATACGTATCTGACTATTGGCTTTCCGCCTCCCGCTCCTTGAGCCGTGCCCTGCGTACTTATCGTTGCGGGGCCTGTTGGAGTTTGAATTGTAAGTACTTGCGGTTGTGCTGGCTGTTGCCTTAAGATCAGTTGCAATGCGCCAGCTTGCGTTGTAGACGCAGTTGGGAGTAGCATCGGTTGTCCATACTGTGTATTTAAAGCGAAAACAGTTCATGATTACAGGGAACCCACATAAATTGGGTGACACACTACTCCTATTTATTTTTTATATTAAAAATGCAAAAAAGAGTAAATTATAATGTGATTGTAATGTTGATAGCATAATATGAGTCGTTGAGAAGGTAAATGAAAATGAGTTGAACCAAACGGATACTACTGTAGTAAATCTGTTTACAAAAAGAGACATAAAACATGCAGCAACGAGAAAGGTCACATAATAATATTTTTATCATAAAAACAAAACATGTACATAAAACATTATTCAAAAGCACAACAGATAAAAAAAGTATTTTTAATTTGTAATAATTGTTTATGAAAGGTCAGACCTGATTAACCACAATCGTTCCCGCAAGTTGAGCCTGCTGAGGTGTTGTCATTGTACTCAAATTACTAACTTGAGACACAACGACCTGTCCAATACCTGAGGCGTTCCCAATAGCAAAGGACTGCTGTGGCGTTATGGCTACAGCCCCCGTGTTTCCACTCGTGAGTTGCTGTTGGGACTGTTGTATTAATTGCGTGACAACACTGTCCGTGACAGCAGTGCTGGACACGGGAGTGCTAGCACCAGGTTGCTGAGCGGTCCCACTGTTGCCGGACTCAACGGAAGTGGAAACCGAGGTAACCGGGGCGGTCGTCACTGTGCTAGTCGTCGTCGTCCCTGCTGTGCTAACCTGTGATAATGGTTTCGGTAAGAGCTGAGGCGGTTGTTTTGGTTTAACAATAGTGCTGCTGTGAGCATCACTTGTAGCGTTAGCAACACTTACGTTCTGCAGTGCGTTAACATTCGAGGTAGTCACAATCTGCGGAGTGCCTGTCGTCTGAAAGTACGCCCCGTTTTTTGTTAGCGTCTGAATTGTATGCGACTGAGGAATTATTGCATTGGTAAGGAACTGCGGCGTCGTTGGCAGCACAGCGTAGGTCGGCGTCCCTCCAGTGGCCACAAGTGCGACATTAGTGCCGAAGGTGGTGGGCCCTGTTGCTATCAGGGCTGTGGGCTGCTCCATTGCAATGTAGCTCTGACTCGCACTCGCAGACTGGATTTGTTGGAGGATGTTTTGTCCAGCGGTTGCTGCGACAAGTCCCCCTTGGGAGTTGGCAATTAACTGTGGAGCACTCACAGTCATGCTGGGAATACTGACGGTTTGACCAGCGACAAGTTGGTTGACAGCAGCCGCGCTGCTTGTGTTGGTGATGAATTGCTGCTGCTGAATGGCAGCAGCAGCCGAGCCAACAACGTTGGTACTCGTCGATAACGTGACATTGTTGTTGCCGATGTTGCTTGCATTTGTCTCATTGTTGGTGGTCACGCTTGCTATACTAGACGTAGATCCACTAGTGACTTGAATATTAGCACTGGTATTTAAACTGGTGTTGGCTAGTAAATTCTGGTGTGTTTTGCCGGATTGTTGGGTAGCCACTACTTGGAAATTGCTAGTGGAATCTGTCAGCGTGTGCACAACACCATTTTGATTACCTGAACCCACCACTGAGATCAAATTATTTGTAGAATTTGAAGGGACATTCTGTTGAAGCTGACCCTCAACGGAAACTACTGAAGAAAGACTAGTCACTTGATTTTGGGAAGCAGCAACTTGGACATTTTGCTTCTGCTGTTGTTGTTGCAAATCCTGAGTGAAAGTAAAATTCAAACTATTTGAAGCCGACGACACAGAATTCTGTGTTAGTTGTATTTGTCCGGATTGGACGAAATTAGTCGATTTGGAGGGATCACAGTTGGAAACTGATGCCGCATTAATTTGCTTAAGATTACACGCTGTCACAGAAGTGGTATTATTTATTGACGACGCAGCACTGATTACACTATTTATTATGGTACTATTATTATTAGAGGATCCTACAAACTGGTCACAACCCGTATTAGGAGTCTGCTGCTCAGGCTGCTGTTGCGGGAGATTCCCTCTAATCACATTGTTACCATTAGAAAATCCGTCTAAATTATTCGTAAATGCATCATTTTGCAAAGCTACATGACCGAAATCTGAGGGAACGTAGGATCTCGAGATGTCGGTGAGGTGACTTGAGGAGGAGTCATTATACGTGTCGAACAGTGTCTCATTTGGGGAATCCACCTCATACTCGTGGTCATCCAGGGACCTAAAACCAAAGATAACGAAAAGACAATAAAATATCATGCATGTGAAGAATAAGGGTGTCGGGAGAGTTTACGTGATCAAAAATACCAGTGATGCGGGTCTACTTTTCATTTTTATGCCATTTCTTTGATGATTGAATAATTAAATTATAATTTATGCTAATCAAAATGTTCAATCGTACCGTGCCAGCGACGCGACAACATTGTCCACGGTCTCCGCTGAAGGTAATAACTCTGTGTCCGCTGTCAGCCCTCCCAGGAACGACTCCAAGGCATTTGGGTCACTGTAATCAATCATTCTGAATCAGAACTGTCTCATTGTAAATAACTGTCCAATTAATCTTTGTATGCTTTAGTATTTGCCATGCATCATGGCTTTCACTTTCATTCATTCCCCGACAATAAATTGTGCGAGGGAACAAAGAAAGCGCATTTATATATAAGTAATTGTTCATAGTATTATTGCTTGTGCTTACTCAATGACATCCAGGAGTCGCTGGCCTCCGTCAGCCATGATGCCTTGTTACTTTTGCATTCTAGTTTTCAAATTCAAAGCACCTGAAATATAAAAGGAAACCAAGTGTAAGAACTCTTTTGGCATTCATAAAATGGAAAGGGATATCAATATATTGTATGTGTGCTAGCAAAACTGATTTATGTAGATGTAGACTGAATTCATCTTTTTTACACGATGATGATATAATACTTTTTTTCAGTAATGGTTGCAAAATATGGTGGCTACAAAAAAAAGCCAATAAACGGTACCTGGGATTGGGAAAGTCATTGCTACATTTTTTTCTTCTGTTGGCTGATAAATGAAAACCAGCAACACAATACATTTATTTTAAAAAGACAATTCCCTTTGTAAGAAATAAACCATCACCACCAAACAAATCCTGTCTTTTCTACAAGGTTACACACAAACTTTGCAAAAACAATAATTGTTTTATCTTTTTGTATGATTAAAAGAATCTAATACTATCCATGCAATCATTATAAAATTTAAATCTCTGTGAATACCTCTAAACTCCACATTCACTTTCATATCGTTTCTTCTCACTCTTCCATTTCCTCACCCCATCATCCCTTTGTGGACAACTTGAAGGTACACAGAAGAACGTCAATAAGAAGAAAAAAAGAAATCAACCCTTGTTCCTCTATACCTTTAGCCTAGCGTTACCGTTACCTCACACACACGGAATAGTAGCGTATGTACGCTTTCACTTTCCGACCAAAAAGATGTGTTGTGTATCCTCTACATCTCTTCATCGTCATCATCATCATCTCACACTCTCAGAATAGTCTATATAAGCATTGTTGGATATTTAAGCAATATATTTTTAAGATGGTAAAAAAGTGAGCGAGGGAGAAGAATCAAAACTTGTACATGAACACAGGCATACATCAGGAATACATTGGCGGAGTGTAGAAAGAAATGATGCTACACTTTTCATGAGAGAGCTCTCACAGTGAGTTTCCCTGTTGAGGCATATATAAGAGGGCTTCGATACTCACAGAAAGATAGGGTTAAAGTTATGTACATACTCGCTTTTTCATATTTTATATACTTATTATTACGTAGGTACAATATGTAAAGTAAAGGTTCTCTGTTTGTGCCGTACGCGTACGTACGACGAACATCGCTACGGTATACTTTACGGTTGCAACAATCTTTTATTTTTACTTTACCATGCCATACCTATAAAGTAGCTTGCATTGTAGTGTACTTCTCCTGGCGGAAGTGTCGATATCAAAGTGTACCACGTTTCAAAAGACACACGGCGCAACTCTGAACACCTATATACTCCCTATACCCCTAAGAATGTAGCGATGATATATATGTAATGTACCTATGTTGAGTTGATGTATATATCGAGAAATGATCCAACTTTATCCATGCATCTTTCCCTTCAAAATAATGTATTCACTAGAATTACTTTGAAAATATTTGCAAATTATTGCATTTTCTCTTTGAGCCACTTCTAACTTTGGAATACGTTCACAAAAATTTCATTCACCAGATGACATATTATGTGTTTTTCTAGACTATATCGGTGGGGGAAGAAAATAATCATTACACATCATATTTCTTGAGTAAAACACTGAAATGGATAACAAGAAGTGAATAAGGATAAAATAAAATTGGCCATGTGGTGTGCGATACATTTCTGTTTTGGGCATTAATGCCGGCATACAAACAAACCCCACACACACATGTGCAAACTCGTGTTCCAGATTCCTGGAAGGGAGTAGTGGTATGATTTAATGTATGCAAGCGTATAAAATAATGCTCCATGTGTGCATAAAAAGCAGCAATCACAATATAGTACCTATATAATGCAATGCATAATCATCAGTAGGTTTGATAGTGTGCATTTTTATAATCAAATACATGCCCATTGGATTAATTAGATGTAGTGCAATTCAGATTATCAATGCGTGGGAATTTGGGAGAAAACCTTTCACTTCCGCTGCCAGCCAACACTGGCTTTCTCTTTGCCTTTCATTCACTCTATTCTTACTACCTCCGAATGGAGTAAAACCAATTTGACGTCTTTGTTTAACATATTGTGAGCTATGATTAGAATGTCTATCTATCTGCGAATAGTGTGTACAGGAATACTACTTGCACTTGTTGTGTAGAGCAAAGAGTGAAGAGTAAGTAGTCATAATTCATACCATTCTTTCGACATTTATAACAAATGGCATACCTAAACGTGGGATAGCCTAATTGCAGCGGTTTCATTTGCTTACACACAACAGTAATTTAAGTTTTATACTTTATTTCATAGATGGATATCCATCAGTCTAATTCTCAGAAAGCCCAGCGTAAAAAGTGTTTGTGTGAGAGACAAGATGTTTATGTCGTTTCCTTGCCTTGTCGTCGTATTCATAATTGAACAAGATGTCATTACAATTATTCAGATTCCTTTTATATTAATTTCAGTGGGTATACTCATATCATTTAGTAAAATCTTGCTACGGCTCGTCAGAATTCTGTTGTTTTAATTAGGTATTCATGTGACAAAACATGTGACATGTGTATTCATTTTGGTGTTTACTACTTACTCTGTTTTGTATAGCCACTTGCCATTTAATTTGGCATGACCTTCAAAAAACTGAGGAACTGTCATGAAAGCACATTTTGTACAAAAGTGCATACGCAATAAGTTTCCCAAAAGTATGACCGACCAATCATGCTAAAATCATCATAATACGAGTACATACAGAAATGCTCCACACTTCATGCATAGTATTATTATGAAAATTTGGTTGACTGCTGCATTATTTTGATCTAATGAACACGTTCCTCCTCTCTCCTCCTTATTTACAGTAAATTAGCGTACATATATTTATCATCTCAAAACACGACTAATGACATGTCAGTTCAGTGGCGGCGGTGGTACTGCCACAGAAGTTATGATGAAGTCTATTATAGAATGACGATGATATGATGACTTTTATTATGCAGCTAGTTTCAACGTCAAGTTAGCCACACACACAATACTCATGTCAGTACGTGACTTGTGTTTTGTTCATTTTTATCCTATCTTTGATTCGTTTTCCGTCTTGTTCAGTGATGATGAAGACCATCCCAGACAGAGTTTGTTGGATCGTTGTTGAGTAGTGAGTCTTATATTTTCAGAGAGAATTGATGCTACTCACTACTCACAAAGAGCGAAAAACTTGTGAACCTCTGCGGTGCAACAGAAGCAAAGCAGCAGTTGTGGTGCTGGTGCAGCAGTAGTCTCGCTGCTGCCCTTTTCTTTTTAACCGTAAATACGCGTACGACATACAACGTACTTTTGGGTTGCATGGTTCACAATACTAAATAGTATTTAGCAGCAGCAGCGTTTCTCTCTTTTCTGTGTCTAATGATGATAATGTCGTATTTTGTACACTTGTACAAAACCGTGCAAGTACAAATGCTTTTTTACTTTACTTGAGCTTTGTAGTAGTAGAGAACGTCTGTCTGTTAATACGCCAGCAGAGCATTCAGTTCTATTGGTTTGGTTATGCGCTATAATAATGTACAATTCAATAAAATGCCATACGCGATGTAATCCTACTGTTATATGGGGAGAATGAGCAACCACCAACTACCATGTACTAAATATATACAACAACTACCATGATGAAATGAAAATCCTACCAAAAATATTTTACGAACCCAAAACCTTCTCTCATTCTTGTGCCAACAAACATAGCGTCAAGAAGAGAGGAGCTTTCCCACTTGTCCGACACCACTATTGTTCCTTTTGGAAACTGGAGAAAATTTTGTGTCTTTTCGAGCAAAAATTTCGTTTTTGAAAGTGCTCCATTTCTTTTCAGCGTTATTTTTTGCTCTATCCTTTCTGTGTATCTTGTGCAGCAGCCATTTTCCCCCAGATCTGGCCTAGCAACAAGAGAGAGAGTGAAGCAGAGCCAACAAGAAGGCACAGCTGCCTCCTCTCTTGCTCGCTATGTATAACGATATGGGGGAATCTGCGCTCCCGTCTCTTTGGTAGTGGTGATTGTTAATTTTCTCCAAAATGTTGACCTGACATGACATATCCAAGCTAGATGAGGTCAAAAACAGATACTAACCAAGAATGGAGTCCTCGTTGTAACGACAGTGCCCAGTTTGTGCAAAAAATCCACTCAGAATTGAAATTTTATGCTTGAGGATTTTCACTAACACCAAACACAATTCGCTTCCTTGTACTTACTTCTACACTTGTGTATTCTATTGAATGTGTGTAGGTCTGGTGGGTTGGGAAGGTGGGCTCATCGTTGCACAGACACCCCCTTGGATATTCCCTACTACTTAAACTACTACTATAGCTCTATATAATATTTCTTCTCATAATATATAAAACACTCCTTCCTCCTATATCCTTACAACTCACTCTTGCGTCATATAGAACTATAATATAACATTAGTTTGTATGTATGTTTGCTGTACTTGCTATAAGTATCCTCATGGAATTGTGCACACTCTGCACAAAAACAGTTTCCCCAGCCATATAATATACTCACGATGATCCTTTTTTCCTTTACCACATCAAGGATATTATTTTATCGACTTCAACCCCACTTCTCTATTCTCTTTTCAGAGCAGTTGTAGTGGTGATGCGATATTCAGTTTGTATGCCTTTGCTTTTGCACCAGAGATGATGGTGACGTGTATTCTTTGCTTGTTTTACTTACTATTATTGAAGAATTGCTTGCTGCTATGTCCAACAACCGATGCAATGCTGCTCTACGCCTATTTTGTACATTAATTCTTCTATTTCTTAGTTGTAATTCTGTAGCTTCGCTACTGCGCAGTATAATGTACTACTAAGCATTCGTTCACCGTTGTGCTCAAACCTAGACTCAACTCTAGTTCCAAAAAGGAATGAAGCTTTGCTGGTTACTCCTGTGCTGTATAATATCTAAAGCGTTCATTCTACTGCTCCTTTTGGCATTATTACAATTTTTTGTCCTGCCTCCACTCGCTCTGCTCTGTGAAAAGGTGTTCTATCATCTCTGGAAAATTTTATACAAGGAAAATATAGCTAATGTAAAACCAAGCTCAAGGCTCATACATTACTCCCTATAATGTTAACTTTACTAGCTTGTCCACTGCTTCTCGCAGATGCGCCGTTGCGTTGACTCCTAAGAATCTCTATATTACTACCTTCCACTATTCCAATTCCAAGAACTTTCTCAATACCAAAATAACATGTAACGTATTTTGCCTGGATCTGTTAACCATTTGTGAGCAAGCTGTCATCGTTGCCTGACTGGTTGTTGTGCTTTATATCAATGCTTAGGCAAAAGCAAACATACATTATTTGCATGAACATGAGAATCGAATGAAGCTAGAACAATATTTCAAATCTAGATATGAACAATGGAACGTGGGAGGGTATATACGCTTTTTAAGAAGAATGTTGTATGCACCTTGCGCATGCCTCCATGGTATGTGTTTCCGTCGACGTTCATCTTTCTCTTGATGCAATGATGATGATGATCCGTAAAAATATGAGCTGTGCACATTTCCAGATAAAAAAACTAAAATTTTTACTTGGAAATCTAACTCTACTGATTTTAACTCATGATTTTTTTGTTAGGAAATGCATGTGCATTTCCATGTCACACATAATCCATCCGTGTTTTTGCGCCAATCAATCGGCTAATCAAATGATAGTATGAATGTGGAAGCGGTTTAACGGTTTATGCTAAATGAAAATACGCAGTTGTTTTCACCGAATTTAAGAAATTTCCAATTTTATCCCATTTGTCTCATTTTACCCTTCATAAATCAATTCCAGCAGCGTTCAGTGCCTTGTATGCTGACCGAATCTGTCTCTTGCTTGGTATATAGGTACCTAAGTATATGCATGCATATTGCAGACACAGACTCGGATATTGCCACATAACACTATTTTATTTGGAGAATCACAATATTGAGCAGCCGATCTGTATCGGTAAAAAAATGCTAGAAACAGTAATACCTTCCCTAAAACAGAACACCGTGTAGCTTCCCTATTTCGCTTTTAATTGGAATATAGTCTTGCCTGTGTGGAATCATGTGTGAGCTTAGTATGTCAATAATCATGAAAAGATGAATGAGAAAATGATTTTTTGTCTTGCACTACTAAAGTACTAGATGCATGCCAGCGCTATAAACCAGCCCAATAACCAAATTCTTGAATTACAAAGAAGAATGTGGATGATAGGTTTTTATTAAAAAATCATATGATAAGATTGAAATACTCGGTATGTGTGAACATAAATAAAAAGTAAACTATTTCTAAAATCATAAACCACATTGAATCAGTCCTCTTCATCTCCTTCACCATCTCGTTTAATTGAACCAAACACTTCGGACGGGATCATCACTTTTTCGACTTCCATCTCGTCATCTAAAAAGTCAATAATTATTCTTATATTTTTCGAATCTTTCTTTTTTATTTGGTGCTCTCATGAAAAACAAACTGCCTTTACCTTTCTCTTCCTCATCTCCCTCTTCATCGTCAATGTCAATTTCATCAGGATTATTAGCCTGCTTCTCAGCATTGTGTGTCTGAATAAGAGTGTCTCCACGCACAAAGGACACTTGGTCAGGTCTCTTTGGTGGTGGTGGTTCCGAAATGGAGGCAACAGAAATATCCTCTTGTACTGCTTCACCTGCTGCACTTTCAGTTGGAATCGCAGGTGTTAATTGAGTCTGTTGTGCTATCAGATTAGCCGTGAACTGGGTGTTATACAATGCCTGTACAGAGCGCTTCACTCGCAGCATTTCTCTGATTGTATCTTCATTTCCATGTCGAACCTCAAAGTCCTTCCACGCTGCCCAAAAATCCGCGGATACCTAAATTCGGAACCAAAATGTATTAATAAATGGACTGCAGGTAGTACAAGACAGTTATCATGTCTAATTTAGTGTCATGCCATATATTGAATCATGAATTACCCTTGGATCGCATATTTGAGACGTATGTGCATAAATAGCTCTTGCTCTATCTATTTCGCCTAATTTAGTTTCCAACTCTGCGAAACGTATTCCCATTTGTCTAGCGTCCGAGTCAGGGAGAGCTTCCATTGCGGCTTCAAATATTGGTCTGGTTTTAGTTACTCCGTACAAAGAAGCCGCTTTTTGGATGTAGATATTGAACATCTGTAAATACATTTTATAATTACATCAGGTATGACATTTTTCATACATCATAAATATAAAAAGTTTACCTGATACTGATCCTTCTTGTCCACAGCTTTACAGGCTCTGTCGTACACATTCATAGCTCTTCTGGCTGCGCCATGTTTTTCTTCCAATTTGGCATACAAAAGGAAAAAGTTTTTGGCAAACTGTGGCGGACATGTTTCCAAGCATTGTTCAAATAGATCCCTGGCACGCTCGATTTTATCCCCACCATATCTCTCCAGAAATTTTGCCAGGTACGTATTCCACAAATCGTAGACATGTGGCCATCTAAACAAGCTAATTCCCTTCTCATAACCTTTGAACGCCTCTTCAAAATATTGATTTTCCTCCAAGAATAGGCCGTAGTTCATAATTATTTGTGGCGTTGCTATTTTTAAGTCCACGATGCGATCATAGACAGCTTTGCAACTTTTATAGGTTCCAAAGGATTCCTCTAGATCGGCATAAAACGACCAGAGCTTCAAATTTTTATACAGCCTTGCTTGGACAGTTGCAGAGTCATCTGAATAAGCAGCCCTTTGGCCAACCGGTGGTGTAGTTGCTGTGTACATAAGTCTTAATGCTTCTTTGTGATTTCTATTAAAAACAAAATAGATTACGTACAGATTTCTAATGAAAATTAATCGACAATTCATTATGTTTAACTGAGGAATCTTACTTGTGACGGAGCTCCATTTCAGCCCATTCGCACCATACATGTGCTAGATCGTCAACTTTCATGTAAGGAACGTGTGTGCTTTTTTCAAAAATGACACGAGAATCATCCAACTGGCCTGCTTCCTCGTAAAACTTTGCAAACGCCACCCATAGTGCATTCAATTTTCCGACAGCTTGTTTTGGATCAACGGTTTGTACCCCCTCCGTGAAGGCTGCAATCACCTGAGCAAGACACAGACCCTTGTTATATTTGCAACACAAGAATTTGACGTGAGCGAGAAAACAGAAAATAATATAAAAATTGTCTTACTTCTTTCGGCTTTTCCTTTAGGAGATCAACTCGCTTCAACCATTCGTTAACGTTGTGAGGATTTTGTCGAAGAAGCACAGAATTCAAGAGCAATGGTCGCCTTTCCATAAGGTTTTCCAGTCTTGCCAATCTCATTTCAATAATCAGGTCATCGACAGTCTCCGATTCCATCAATTTAGTCAATGATGCTTCTTCAAACTGTGCATAAGCGTCAAATATTTGGGAGAAATCTCGAACGGTGGTGACACTACTTATTCCTTCTTCATAAATGTCCCGAGCCTACAATTATACAAATAGAGCATGATACCACATTTACAAAAACACTACTAGTATAGTTATCAATGTCAAACAATTTGAAATGCCAACCCGTTCAAACAATCCTGATCGGACATAATAATCTGCTAGACTCGTCCATAAAGCCCCAATTTGATCAGTATATCTTCTCAGACCACTTCGTATTATTGCATCCACATCCAAAGATTTTATTTGCTTAGGATTTTTGGAAATCAATGTGCACAGCTCATTCCACAACAGATAGTTAGATTTTCCCTGTAAAAATCATACGAAAGTTACTGGTAACTCGAAAATATTTCTTGATTGGCTCATAACAGGCAGTGCATATTTTGTAAGCTTACTTTTCGGGATGTAAAATTTTCATTGTTAACCAAGTGAGCAAGACGTACGGCTGCATCATCCAAACGTCCAACTGACAGCAAATATTCCACAAAATCCTCGGCATTTTCAGGACAAAGCTATTACACATAAAATACAGAGATAAAGCAATTATTCAGCAATAGTAGTGCTGCTCTAATTGTATTCTATATTTGGTCAGACAAACTTACCTTCAAATATCGTTTGTAAATTCGCACTGCAGTTTCCGGGATGTGATGCTTTTTGGTCACAAAGTTGAGATACATTGGCCATATTCTATTGTGCTGGGTGATGGGTAATGACCGTAATGCCCTATCAAATATTCTTCTAGTTTGAGTTACCCTGCCCGTCTTCACAGCATAATCGCAGTATTCAATCCATATCCTCGGCATTTTGTTCATAAATACAAGGGACCTCTCAAATGTCGCAAAAAGTTCCTACAACAAATATGAAACAAAAATGCACACATAACTATTATTCATCTGAAAATGATTGTTCCGCATGTAATATTATCAAGCTGTATAGGGATACCTGGATAGCCGGATCTTTTGGACTCTTTTTTAAAACATGACCCTTTCTCAGCACAAGATAAGCATGCCATAATTTGTAGGAGCCGGGTAACTGTTTCAAGGCCCGCTCATACACCAAAAACAGTCGTTTTGGCTCTTTCTTATTTTTCTTCTCAGCACGTAAATGCTCCAGATACCGGGTCCAATGTTTAACTGAAAATGGATTCCTCAGGATCTCCTCCTCATGGGCAAGGTCTTGCTCTGACAGCTAAAAATGTACAACATAGACAAACATAAATAGGTATATAATCATTTTATTAAAACCTCACACAAAATATTAGGTAACTTTTTAGGAACTATATCATAATAAGCAAATTTGCCAGCTTACACTGTCCACAAACTCGTCAGTCTCGGTAACAGCCGACGCCATGTTGCTTTCTACTTCGACTTATTTTTCACTGCTAAGAATAATTAACTTCCACACTCAACTATCCCTATCCTCAGGTATTTATCTATAATTAATCACTATAAAACAAGATAAAGGTTCCGTTTAAATCCGTGCACAAATTTCCAAAACACAAATTTCCGTGTGGTCCTTATTACAGCCAAGAATATAGGTAGCTATTCTGTTCGTTAAAACATTCATGTATAAATACACCGCACCGGGGATACCGTAAACGATCAGGAAAAATGCCAGTGTTAACGTTAACGGCTTGCCGAACTACACAATTAATTAATTGGAGCTGGAGCCGACATTAATTTAGTGTCTCTAGATCCCACTTTCACTCGTCTTTCTCTATCCATTTGGTATGCGGTTGTTGTTAGCAGACGGGAAAGAATTGTCGTGTTTTTGTGGAGAAAATGTTTGTTTTCGCTTGGCGCTGTGTTGGGACGAGGTGAACTGAGCCGATCGCATCCACCAAAACAGATGCATGAACACAGGTGACGGGAGCTCACATGGATTTGTGTGTGAATGAATGAATGCACAAGTTTACATGGGAGAAAAAGTTGAATTAACGCCATTATTTAGTAGTAACAGTTAATCAGTTTTGTTTGTCTTAAAATGGACTTGTCAGATGAGACAGAAGCTGGCCCGTCTTCCGCTGCTATAGGTCAAGACGAGAGTAGCAGCATGTCAAGTCAACAAACTGAAACGGAAGTGGAAAAAGGTGATGAGAAAGTGAAAAGTATAGTTATGGAAAATGGAGTTAAAGTGCAAGAGGAGGCGGAGGAAATGGGGAATGAGGAATGCTGTAGGATAGTCAGTGAGAATGAGTTGACAATGCTGGAAAGTCTCTCTAAAAATCCGGATGTCGTGGTCAAGAGCCAACAAAGGGGTGATCCTGATTTGACAGCGGACGAGAAGTTGGATGCTCTTAAGAGGATGTATTGCACACTTCCTGTGCAATTTCTTTCAAAGTTTGGGAGATATTTAAAGGAGGATGACACGGCATGCTTTGATAAGCTGAGGGCAGAAGGAAATTATGAAGTCATTTTTCACCTAAACGAAATAAAAAAGCAGTGGAGTAAAGGTAAACACAAAACTCGGTTGGGGTTATCATAAGCATCTTATCTGATCATGTTAGTGTTTCACCTTAAACTAATCCAATGATAATATTCTTTTGTATTTTCTGAACATCGTAGGATCTCGAGAAAGGCGCTTGAAAAATAGAAGATATGAAGCGTTAAAGAAAATGGTTGAAACGACAGACTATTTTTCTGAGGAGGAAATGCAAAGACGAAATCCCATTCTTTTCGAGCAGCTAATTGGGAGGTATCACACGGACGAAGAGCGCGAGGCTTTCCTCCAACAGTCTTATAAAAGTACATCAGGCTCTGGGACTACTTCGATGCCTTTGACCGATCTCTTCCTTGCCCACCTTGAGAGGAACTCTGATGGAATTAGTTGTCGAAGAATGGCTCAAGAGTCTCAACAAGAGGAGGAGGACGAAGCCGACGCAGAATACGAATCTGAGGGGAGTGACTATGATATGGAGGGATCGCCACAACCTGGCCCTTCGAAAAGTAAAAGTCCTCAACGAAGACCTACTGTAAACGATGAACCACAGCGGGTGGAAATTGAGGATGAAGAAAAGGAGCTGCTCAAGGAAGAATTCTTTACAACCATGTATCGCAGTTTTTTAAATGGCAAGGATGAAGACTTTGACTACTCCACAGTCGACGATAATCCAGAGTATGATTGTGGGGAAAATCTGGATAACGACGAAGAGGAAAAGTATTTTGATGAGGAGGAACCGTGCGACGTCTCTGATCCCCCCAGTTCGGATCAAGACGAGTTGTTTAAGCCACCAGTACGGAGCAGTGAGATTGAATCAAAAATTGAACAGTTATCAGTAAACCATAGTGCGTCCCAGAATCAAAATGTTACAGAGCAGGCAGTAAATTCAATGAGTGAGGACGAAGATGAGCTAGACGTTTATATGAAAGAAATAGAAAAGCAACTCAATAAGTAATAGATATTGTTTTAAGTGTATACGTTTGCCATACAGTTGTTTATATGCGCCAATAAATGTTTCTGACTATCTGTGATATTAACTTAAATATTTGCATTACTTGAATAAATAAAACGATTATTTTAGCCAATATTTTTAGACGAATCGCATCTTTATTTTGAAAGCGCAGCTTCTAATGCCAAAACTGTCTTTTCTGCTGAATAAATGCATCCTTCAATTCCAGATTCAGTAAATCCGTCGCCTGCTGCGTACACTTGGCCATTCAGTTTCACACAACCTGGTTTCCCTTCATATGACTCAAGCACCTGTAACAGCATTAATTAGGAACAAATAGAATAAAATTAGCTTGCAATCTTTTGTTAAGTACAATTCTTTGCAAAATGTAAAGAAGTGCATACCTGCGAAAACTTCCACTTATGACTAAGGGCTGAATCATGTGAAATTGTCGTTGCTTCCGGTAGAATATCACAACCTCTCTGAAGTAACATTGTTTTCATTTTCGCTTCATCTTCCTCTGCGTTACTAGCCCCAAAGTTAATGTTTGTGTGCATTACAACAGACGTTGGTTTCTCGAATGTTCCGGTTCGTTTTAAATTCTCAATAGACCAGTAACGAAAGATTCCATCATTTTCAATGAAGTTTAAGGGATGTTTAGATGTTGTAAGATCTTTCGCTTCATCGAAGAACAAACCTAAAGCAAAACGGGTTGAGTATTTCACAGCTTCCAGTTTCCGTCTTAAATTAAAATCTACGCAAAAATCATAAATCATAGAAGAATCCACTAACATGAATTACAGAGTAATGAATATCAATCTCCACAATTTCGTTACCTGAAATAAGCTCTGAATAATTTTGAAGCTGAAGTATTTGTGGCACTGGTATAGTTGAGACCACAATGTCAAAAGTGCATTTCCTCTGATTTTCCGTTGTCACTTCCACTTTACCGGATGGTAATGAATTAATTTTAATGACAGGGCAATCAAAATCAATGTCATCTTTACCTATAGACGCCTGTGAAAGTTATCAACATCGGTAAATACTTGAAACATTATCATGAAATATCATAATTGGGACCGTGCAGTAAAATGATCTAAAGGTTTATAGATAAAAGCTCATGCGTGTTATACTTGTTGGAAAAAGTGTTTGACTATGGAGGCTGTTCCTTGCTTGCAAGAATAATGTTCCTTTCTTGGATGTTCACGAAAACCCGGAGTCCCTGATACTTCAAGTGGTCGCAATAAGTCATGACTTTTCAAGTCTGAAAATCATAAGTCCATTTTCATGTCTTTTTGTTCCATACCACGGCCAAAAAATATACTACCGTTTCCCATTTCCATTTCACCGTGTTTCTCTCACTTCATACAACATATGCAATTGTTCAACCAAGCCCAATCCATGTAATGTACACTGTGCACTTACTGTTAAAATATATTTTTGATCTAGGATTGTCCAGTGAATGAGTGAGATACTGAGCTCCCAGGTCTGCATAACAGTCAGGATTTTTCGTACTCCAAGACGTTGCAAATCGACCCCCTATCACTTTGGCTTTTTCCCAAACGTGAATGTCAATGACATTCTTTAGAACTGCATTGGTGGATATAGCATAACTTATCAAGGAACTGGTTGGGCCAGCTCCAATGAGGAGCACAGTCTTTTTATTGCTCATGTTTAACTAATTGTGTATTAAGACAATTAAAAGTTATATATCTATCTTCATGCTACATAATCTGTAAAATAGACAGTTTTATTTCAGAATGCCATGATGTGCTACTATACTTGCATTGATAGTCAAGAGAATGTTTCTAGTTTCTTCATTGAGAGCCACAACAACCGCAGTTTCCCTTGCTGGTTCAGTCAGACAAACTAAAAATTGTAGTAAGTATATCGCTGCTTTTGTTACCAATTTAGGTAACACGAGGAAAGAGAGAGATACATTTCATGCACGTGTCTATGTTCATCTGTACATCTCATGCAAAAATATGACATGTGTATGGCGAAGTATCAAGGACAAACACGCTGATAGCCGGCGAAAAGAATGTTTCCTTGCTATTGTTGGACATTGGAAAGCACAAAACGCTTTGCATTTGCATACTCTACTTTTTTACCCATGGTTTTTTATGAAACGATGTGCTTTCAAAGGATGAACCAGCTGAAGCGACTTATAAACTGCTGTGTAGTAAATGTCGGGCACACAACATGCATACCTTTTGTGTGGAGGCAGTCATCATGGACATTGGATTGGGATATCAAGTATCATACGCAAAGTAACAGGCTTAAAAAGTGGCTCGCTATAACATTTTCTTGAATGTATGAAGGTAGATAGCAAGATATAGATAACCAAGCCATTAGTTTACATTCCTATGAATAGAATGTCTGCCAGACAACCAGAATAAACCACTACAGCTAAAATGAGATTAGGAGTTGTGTGACCGAGCTTGGATAAACTTGTTAAAGCTAAAGCACTAAAGCCTCTTTTCGCATAATATCTCTACATGCATTAGTGCAAGTGAAGGATATGGTGCAAAATTCGCTAAAAATGTTAACAACTCCTTGTTCGTGAGGAAGGTCCCATTCCAGCGAAAATGGTTTAGTGAGAGTGAGTACTAAAATCACTCTCACAGAAATAGTGAGCGGTCAAACACCAGCCATTTCTTCAAGGCATAGAAAATCTCCGGATATTATAACTACCTATCCGATATCGTGATAGTACTGTCAATTTTGACATCAGTTTCGTTGTTTCATTAACGAAACAACTTGAACTTTTGTTATAGTTCAATGAAGTGTCATAAAGAATAGCTCACAAGACTTTGTTGTTCAATACAAATAAAATAATCTCAAGTGTGTTATATTTAATCCTGTTAGTACCACCAAACACCCAACAACGGTGATCACAAGACGATTACATACGATTTGGTAAATAAAATGACTTTATATAACTTTGTGTTAGACTCCGCCCAACGCAATTAAAGTAAAAAATTGTCATGTTCTGCGACATATATTATGTAAGTAAGTGTGATGACCTATATCTCGCAACGCAATACCATTTTGTCACTTCAGTTTCCGACGTCAGCAATTCTGAGAATACCTTAATAGATTTCGTGGAATTTTCATCGGTAAGTAATATTTTAGAAGACTACAGATTAGTTGTATTGTTTTCTCATATATCTTATAGCCAATGGCTGTAAGTGTAATAAGGATATGTATGAATATTGTCATCGTTTGTTACCGTCAAAGACGCATACGAGAGCTGACAAATTATGGAAAGATAACAGTTCCCTGTGTAGTATTTACATTTTTGTTTACCGGTTAAAAGTTTGTCAACAGCATCATCACTTTCAATAATTCCACCATGCTGTAAAAAAGTTGAACCTTTCACTTTTACAAATATATTTTTAATTAAACTTTAATCACATTTTTGCTTATCAATGGTATAATTTTCTTCGATATTGAGTCGAATCGTACATTGAAACTTATTATCAACTTCTCCAGAGATGTCAGGGTGCTGATGTAGTGATGCTTAGTGTATGCATTTTACATGCTTATTCCTTGATTTGATTCTTTCTACTTACTTTCTACGTACCTAATACCATGTACCTTTTATACGGATTTGATGGGGCTAAATAAGACATTGCGTTACCGACACTGTCAACATTAAAGTTCAACATGAAAAAAACTATCATAATATCTCATCGTGGTTTAATATTAATTCTTGATTATGATAATGGACGAGAAAGGAGTTAGTATAATAAAACTGAACTGATGGCTACTGGATTACCAACGCTCCATCCAACACGTTGACAGAATTTTCCAAAGGAATCCAAATCTGAATGGCATGCGCGTGAATCCAGTTTGAATATGAAGTGATATAGGTATCGCTGAATCAATAGTGGTTAGTTCGAGATTATTAAAGAACATACCATCAGCCTCAATATAATTATGGCGGTAAATACATCAAAGAAAAGAAAAAGGGATGGTGCATAAAAGCTAAAAGTTGATTTTTACAGTCGCTTATTCATTCATCTTTAAAATATTTAAATGCCTACTTAGCTATGTATTCACTACCAACTCAAGTCCAATCCAAAGTGCTTGTAAAAATTGCAGTAGAACATTTCCATCTTTTTACACACATGAACAGTTTGAGTCATATGAGTCAAAATGAGACATTACCAGGAAGGGTTGCTTTGCTTTTACTGGTTTTATGTTACGAGCACAGGAGATCTCGTTGATGATCGAGTGGACAGGAATTGCTACCATCCAGCATACATTACATTAGATACATAATTGCAAACTAGTAATTCTTCAAAGTTGTAGGTCATGCACAAATTATGAATTTAGAGCAATCATCTTTTCCATTACGTCAACCTTTTATTGACACTTTACGTCCAATGTATGATGCAAAGATTGCGTGTAATGCTTTTATGTACGACATAGGAAGAGATTTGGATATTTTATTAAATTTTTAGGAAGTATTTAAACCCACAACGAGCACACACAGTAGCTACATTTTCGAATACGTAACGACAACACCCACTCTTATTTGACCCTCTCTACGGATTGAAGGTAGTTAAGATTAAAGTTCCTTGATTCCACTTCTGTTTCAAAAATAAAGTGCATATTCATGTAAAACTTGATATTAAACAGCTAATACACGTTTTTCCCATGCACTCTCTAAGTTTGAGGCTAGATTATTAGAAGGCAAAAAAGTTCACTATGTGATCGAGAGGTCGTGGTCGTCTCGTATGACGCCGGCCGACTTGAAAGCCCTTGATAAACCTTGATAAAAGTTATGAATAATATAGAGTGGGCACAATGATGACTTTCTTGGTCTTAGTCTTATGATCGCTGTGTATATATTTGCAGTGCATATTGGTTTAAGGAAAGAACACAAGTATGTTGAAACAAAATGAATGACAAAAATCGAGAAGCATCTGAACTGAACGCAACAGTTAGCATTCATTATTCAACCGTACCAGTTTATATTATACTCTGTAAATGTCAAGCATGGATTAAGAACAAATCTCGGAATTGCGTAGCATTGTGCGTGAGTACAAATTCCAGAACACAAAAGCTGTAAATACGCACAACAATTATTTGAATTAGTCATTTTAATATTATTAAATATTTGCATCCCAACGACAGGTGCGATCGAAAATAATCTGTATATTTTATCATTTTTTTGTTTTGTTCTATCTACGTATGTATGTACCAGGGAAAAGTACGAGTGTAGTAATTGTGCTGCGTTATATTATTATACAATTGTTATAAATGAGATTTTTCGAGATGCAAATACTCAAAACAATTTGCGGAACAACGCTGTGCATTGTGTTTATATAACATACATAATAGCATACCACATGATATTATTGCATGAATGAATTAGAGTGGAAAGCAATCGACTATACTGATATAATATTATTATCTTGTTATCACATCGTGATTCATCGTTCGTAATTCTCATTCGGTAAAACTAAAAATGCAGTGCTTTTATTAACTAACTCAGCATCATGTGAAAAATCTTCTGTTGAACTTATGTCTACAATATCCACTACTCTAACCCGATAATAGTGTAAAAACAAAAAGGATTGCTACCACTGTCTGCATTATATATTAAATTAAAGTTGCCCAAAAAAGATAAGTACCACCTGAACTGAAAATAAACCCATCTCGAGAAAACCACGAGGAAAGATTTGAGCATGACCATGAGAATAATATTATGTTGTATGAGAAGATAATGGAGAAATGTTAAACCTATTATGCATTGTATTTTTACTCATGCATAGACATTAAAGGGTATTATCGAGGTATGCTTGTAGCACAAAAACCAACATAAATGCATAATATGCAATATATAGTCGATCGTACAGTAAAACTATATCGTAGAATATTCTCCTCTTTCATACTTATTAATGGCTAATCTAAATAAGTAATCGATAAATAAATGATCAGTCTCAAAGTAGCAAACTGTGTAGCACATTATGTAATGTAACTCCATGAGCAAATCCGGTACAGAATACTTACATACATAGTAGATAAAACTATTAAAGCATTTGTTTTTCTCCATTTTATTCAGAACCCATTTCACTATTCCTGTGCAATCTTCGTCAGGCGAATGCAGCTCATGATCAACTCCACTTTTAACTCTACCGTTCCCGCACTGATATGATATAGCGAACCGGAAGCGCAGACAAAACTGTTTTGCAAAATTGTGTCTTGTGATTGTGGTTTCCAGTGATTCTTTGCGTGTTTTTGATGATTGCCAATAACGGAATGGTAGGTTCCACGAAACGTGTCATTGGAATTAGTACGACCCTTAACTACTTAAGTTTATCTCACCATCCTAAAGTATTAATTTACAATAGTAAACCTGACACCTGTCAATTATTAATCACGTGTGAGACTAAGTTACTACCTATTGGTTTACTGTAAAATCGAGCCTTAAATAGTTATCTTTTACCTCACATATTATACAAAATACAAACACACAAGTAGGAATCGTATCCACTTTACTTTCTCTTTCCAAAGGTGAGTTTGCAAGAAAATTTGTTGCGAAACCTAACGTTAAGGCAGTATAATAAGCAACCTTGTTTGATACTGCTGTTTTATTCTCTAGTCTGACGTTTGAAAATGAACGACAATGGTAAAAGGGGCAACTATGGTTCTACAGATAAATCCCCAACACCGGCAGTACCTGAGAATGATGGGGGTGAGGATAATGGCTCTGCGAAATCTGACGATGTTTCCGACGTCTTTTGCTTTGATGATATCAAGATACCCTTCCCCAATGATTGCTACATGCAACAAATCAGGGAACAAGCAGGTGTCGCAAATGGCCCCGTCATGGTCAATTATCAATACGCAAGAAGTCGCAGAAGGTTAGTGACTGCACATATATCATTATTCGACATTGACAATGAAATTACGGTAATTGCTTTCCCTAATTATAATTTAAAAAGTACAATTTGTTCTACGTGTTTCAATTTTATCCATTTTTACGCAGACCATTGGTTCGAACGAAATCCGAGTCTGATTTCCAAGCTCTACTCGACGACGACGATGTGGACGTAGAAAAAATGCGCGACCGGTTGGTCCGGAGATACGGAAAAGCACATAGGAGCTTTCCATTGAAACATCTCCCACAACTTACGAAACAACAGTGGATCGTTTTAGCCACTCTTGCTATTGTTGAATTTACATGTTTTTGCACCATGTCTATTTTGGCACCGTTTTTTCCTAGTGAGGTATTTATGTGTTTGAAAATTGAAACATCACAATGGCGTTCCACTAAGCATCTATAATCATACAAGTAATACATATTTTATCGTATAATCCTCCTAGGCAAATCTGAAGGGAGTGCCATCATCAATATCCGGTCTTGTGTTCAGTGTGTATGCTTTGGTGATTTTCCTTACTTCGCCATTGATGGGTATAATTGTAAGTCCTTCCATCCATCATTCGCCCTGGAGAACAAACCCGAAAAGACCCCACTAATGATGTACATCTCTTTAATCAATTTTAGGTTGGACAAGTTGGAGCAAAGTTTTTACTCATTTTAGGAATTTTTATGGGAGGAAGTTGCAATATTTTATTTGGAGTTCTTGGCTATGTTGAGTCGACGGGAGTTTTTATATCGTATTGTTTTATTGTAAGAATATGTGAAGCTTGCGGTGCGTCCGCTTTCTCCACCGCAAGCTACACAATCGTCGCAGAAATTTTTCCTGATAATGTCGGGGCTGTTCTTGTAAGTTTTCTTTTTTCACTATCAATTTGATATGTCATTCTTTGAAGTGTTGAATGAACCAAAAGTTATTCTTCTTGTATTTGAAATGTAGGGAATCCTAGAAACGTTCGTTGGACTGGGTCTCAGCTCCGGTCCGGCTCTTGGGGGATTTCTATATGATGTAAAATGCTTGTTACTTCATTTTTTTATAATTTCAATCCAACTCGAATTATGTTTTTTCAAAGCAATGCCGTATAACCAACTTCTGTTGTTTCTTTCCCACAGCTTGGCGGCTATGGATTGCCGTTTTATACATTAGGGTGCTTGATGCTGTGCACCATACCGTTAGCAATGATTACGTTTCCTTCAAGTATTTTTGATGCTGATCAGCCCCAGACGCATGGTGGAATGCTTCGGTTATTAAAGTTACCATCCATCGGAGTCCTCTGTCTAGTTATCGTTATCGTATCAAATGCATGGGGCTTCATGGATCCAACACTGGAGCCGCATCTTCGAGAGGTTGGTACTAATTGATAACAGTGAAGTGAATGCATAGAGAAAAGTGAAACATGGCATTAAATATATGTGTTTGAAATCATTTTCAAGTTCGATCTCTCAGCGAAGCAACTTGGATTGTTTTTCTTATTACTGTCGGCCGTCTACGCAATTTCTAGTCCTTTCTGGGGTTGGCTAGCTGATAAAATGGAAAGAACATGGATAATGATGGTGATAGGCCTACTTATTTCCGGTTGTGGTCTAATTTTATTAGGACCGGCACCCTTTCTACCATTTACAAAGTAAAAATATATTATTGCTCGAAATCAATCTACCTAAACAAAATCCACATAAGTTAATTATAAACTTTAAACTATGATTCCAGCACGATCCCCTTAAATGTTATCTCGCTGTTTATTCTCGGAGCTTCAATCGGATTAACGCTCCTTCCTACATTTGAAGCCTTGTTAGATACGGCTTTGTAAGTTTTGCAATAGTTAAATTAATACTTTCCCAATTTACCCATTAAAATTATTTGTGGAAGCATGTAATTATCGAGTTATAATGGTAGGGATGCGGGGTACCCGGATGATGCATCGACGTATGGGTTAATTGCAGGACTTTGGTCTGGATCTTATTCATTGGGGTACATATATATGATGAATTGATGAAATATCTTTTATGAATATGATCTTTAATTTTAAGTATGCATGCCCAATCTGAAATTCGACAATATTTTGTAGGGAAGTATTGGGACCGACACTTGGTGGCTTTCTTTTGGACCATTTTGGGTTTCCTGTTTGTTCAACAGTTATGGCCGCAATGTGCATTCTACTGGTAAGTTGCAGTTCACCGTGACATTGTAATTGTACTTCTAATCGGTAATTTTAATGCAATGTCACGTCTCCATTTTTTGTGTACAGGGAATATTCGTTCTTCTGTACTATTGTTCTGTTAATAACATTGACGAAGGATCGGAATGTTCTAGTGGAAGAAATGGGCGGGGGAAGACTACAACGGAAGTTTCTGATTCCGGAATCAGTGAAAACGCTGGTCTCATGTCTTCTCAGTCCTCAGCATCCCTTGTGAACGGCGAAAAGTTGATTGGGATTGGGATAACAGAGTCAATTGTGGTAGACGAAAAAACGCCTTTATTGCTTCCATCAAAAAATAATGCTGATCAAAGAACGGATAGCTTGACTATTTCATCCGTTAATGCTCACAATAATATGGACAGCAGTTCTCCAATTGACATTTTATCCGACGAGGATTACGTTGAAGAAAGCTGCGTCCAAACAAGAGAAAGTTTTCCCGATGTTCTAAAAACAGTTTGTTTCACTGGTACGGGAGCTGTTGAAGTCTGAATATATATTTCTCAATTATCTACGTCACAAATAATTGCCACAAAGAATTTGTCTTGTCAGTCACAAAAAAAGTGCATAGTTTTTGTTGATTTTGTTTTAACGTTTTGTACATATAATATTTAATTTATAGTGATGTCAGTTAAAAGTATCTGTGATTAAAGAGCTCAAATGGTATAACCATGAACGAAGGAAAAGGAAATAGAGCAGCGTTGGTGTAAATAATATTGATGACACGATTTAACATTGAATTCATAAATATATTATGTAAATACGTATGTATATATACCTAGTTTGTATCCAATTGCGTACGTATGCATGCCGTGGTTAGCGCTGTATATCACAAATCAATGTAACTTCCTTATAAACCCATTGTCCATTGACATCTCTGGTATATCGTTAAAAATTATGTAGCAACGACGATAATCATAAGTGTGTAGCGCTTTAAGTAATATGCTCATGGAACGGAAATGTTCATGATCCACAAGTGAAAAAAGTGAAAGCAGATACGATACGTTTGCCATTCTGTTAAAAAGTTTCGTAGCTTTAATAAATACAAACGTATATAATAATTATTATCTACTAAAGTACATATATACTTTCGTTGCGAAGGTTTAACAAATACAACATTAGGAAAGCGTGAGCAAATGTTATTTTTTGGAGAAAATTAATTTCTTTCTTTGACTACTCGTCGGCATCTCTAGTGATCGAGATTACATTTTGCATGTTTTTCATAAATACATTTAAAAATGCATTTAGGACCACTTTAGAGTGAGACCGTCAGTCCAGGACGCTCCAGTAAGGGTCAAACCGTCCAGTTTCAGAGCCTGTTAGAGAGGGTCAAGAAAAATCGCATGCGTTGTTGTAGAGAAAATATTCGCAAAATAATTACAATTACTAGTATGTCAAAATACCTTTGTATCTGGAAAATAGTTAAAATTGTAGGGCACATTGTTTAGAACAGCCGACTGCACAGAAAATATTACTCCTCGTACTTCAATGCTGCCCAGTGTCATATTTGATGAGTCATAGCCACTGAATTCTTTCTCCATAGTTAATACATTCTTTTCTGCCTTGAAGACGTAGTGATTGTATTGAACCAGAGTATCAGGTACTACAGGAAAAAAGAGAAAGTTGTTACATCTATGTACATGCAAATTGTGTACGCTGTGGAACAGATTTTACTCACGATTTGAGACGCCGTCGTCCCAATAAAAGTCTCCGGTAGCATTACTTTCCTTGGAAAGGAACACTTTGATGTGAAACTTATTTTGCCGGCTAAAATATAAAAAAGGGGAATAAATACGTAACCAGACCTTAGACTTCACTATGAAATATGCTTTCACCATGTTTGTCGAGGTATGTAAATGAAAATTGGTAGAGACATACCTGAGTTTGGTATTAAGCGCGGGGTCCTGCTTCATGATAATCGTTCCTCCTCTATACAAAAGTGGGATTGAATTCTCGGGAATTTTGAGATCTCTTTCTTCTCCATAAGATTCTATTATTTCCGGGAAGTAGTGTTGATACCACCAACCTTTTGGCAAATAAGCCTTTATTGTTGGCTGGTCATAGTTTTCTTGCAGGATAGGAACCACCAAAACAGCAGGGCCCAGCATAAATGAAGATTCAATGAAAAATGTATTCGAGTCTTGAGGGAACCTTCAAGTTGCAAAAACATACGAAAATCCATTAAATTAAACATGACGAACATTAATTGATGATTTAGAGTTTTGAGTAACAAATCTCACTCATAAAATAATCCACGTGCGACTGGTTGTCCTGTTAAATGGGCTTGGAAAAATAATGTGTAAATATAAGGTAACAATGAGTAGCGGACAGTTAGGGTTTCCTTTGAGGCTTTAACGACGTCAGGGCCAAGTGATACAGGATCTTGAGGCTGAGTAAGCGATTGGAAAAATTGTGTTAGTATCAATTTGGTTTATATGATTAGTGCATTCGTAGAATAACCCACTTACAATCCCATCATCCGTGTTATGATTGCGCGCAAACGGGTAGAACGCACCCAATTGCATCCAACGTTTACACAACTGTGCAGTTGTGTTCCCGTTGAACCCACAGATATCAGCCCCGACAAGAGGAATACCAAACAATCCAAAAGACACAATTTGGGGGATTGTTTGCTTCATATCTTCCCAATTGGATACTACATCGCCGGTCCAATGTCCTCCATACTTTCCTTGCCCGGGGAAAGTTGAGCGTGAGATGATGAATGGTCTCTCACCTGTAAGGTCGCCGAGGACCCTGTGTGTATTCATTGAATTTAGTAGGGCGACATTTGATACTACCCATGCATGTAAATTGCAGTTAAATTTTTGAGACTTACTTGTACGTTACAATAGTCTCCTGTATTCCATAAAGATTGTGTAAATCATAATGACGACCTCCGGCTTGGATTGCGGATGGACATATTGTTTTGGCATATAATTTTCCACCGGTGACGGAAGGGAGATATGGAGGGCTATTCAGTGAGCTTTCACTGCACCCTTTCTCATGCTCTCCATCATCAAAATTACTTGGCTCATTCATATCCTAAAATTCAAAAAAGGAAATTTTCTGAGATTTTGATATGGGTTGGATAATATTGTACCATGTTTAAAGATCTTACAATCCAGGCTCCGTCAAATTCTACTTTGCCTCTAAAATCTTGCAGTTGATTCAACCAATATCTGGTTGCATTTGGATGTGAAAAGTCAGGCCACACTGTAGCAACAGGGTTCCAAACTTTGCCAATGAAGGGTTTCCCTTGCTCGTTCTTTATAAATACGTTCATTTCCAGGCCTTCAAGATACGGCTCATAGTTTGCCACTGTAATGCAACAATGTAACATTCTGAATCAATTCTCGAACATATCATTGCATAAAAACTGTGTCAACTGCAATATAAAAACTGTGCATCATATGTGCATGAATTAATTCTGGTACCTTCGTTTCCTGCACTGATACCCGGATCAATTATTGGCACATACCGCATTCCTCGCTAAAACAATGAGAAAGTTGTACATGATGAACATTACTATTCTCATTCCCTTAGCCAATTTACAATATTTTTTAAGTTGTTTAACATTCACCCTGTGTAAATCTTGAACAAAATCCTTCAAGCCAGCAAATTTCGTGGGATCTACAGTGAAATCATTCTGGTTAAGCATGTAATCCAGGTCGTTCCATTGTACATCCTATAAAATGACATGTAAGGTTAATCTGGTACGTGAATAATTTACAACTATTAGTACGAGGGAAATGAAAATTGGGTGTCAGCTTACGACGGGGATTCCAGCCTTTAAATTATTTTCTAATATTTCCGAAGTGTGGTTCAGCGTTCCGTAATTAAATCGGCACAAATGAAAACCAAGAGACCAATATGGAGGTATCAGTGGACGACCAATGATTTTAGTATACTGGTCCATTACGGCTGATGGTGAGGGACCTGTGAGAAATGGCAATGTGAGCACTTGAATTTACAAATAATGAACAGTAAATATTTTATTGTTAAGAAAAAATTGCATACCAAGAAATATTCTCAGATCCAAAATGCCTCCGATTGTTCTGAACGTTAGAAAGTTTCCGGGTTGTAAAGCGATCTCTGGAGTAATTATTTTGAAAATTTAAAACGGGATCTAGTCATCCAACAGTAAGCTTTATTGGTTTCAAGTATGTAATGATAATTCCTTACCCATTGCATTTGAATTGGCCAAAAACACTCCATAGGCATTTCCCAATTTGTCAATGCACATAAAAAATGGATGACTCCCGTATAAATTCCTGTTAGGACCCGGAATCTGATCTCTGTTGAAAAGTACATATTCTTTCCAGTTAGTACCCCTGTCTAGGCTATCTACCACTTCTCCCAGACCAAACAAATATGATGAAACCAAAGATGTGGTAATTTGAAGGAGTTGCTCCGAGTATATCAATGGGGCGACCGTACTATCAAATCTAAAAAGTATAAGAAATGATTTAGATATTTCAAAAATTCTGAACACAACGTAAATTTATGTATCGTTGTTCTAGATAAATTGTACAGTACATTGGGAACTGCGTATTTTTCCTAAACACTTGAAGCCCGTTGACTCCCTGTTTAACAACATAGTTTTGGTTTTGAGCTTTTTTATCTGTAGTTTTGTAGTCAAGAGGCACTTCAAATCGAGGGGACACCGAGTCCGTTATCTAAATACAGTTTAAAAATTAAAACCTTTAGTAAACGGCAACTTTAGGCTTTACATACATACATGTCCGTGTTGCAAAAAAGTCTCATTAGTACCTTAATACGAACAACATCTTCAGTCTCATAAATCACATCAATTTTTAAATTTTTCACATCTTTGGAATAAACGGAAGATCTGGTGGATACTGCGGAACCCTGTAATCCAAGTTTGGAGCTTCCAAAATTTTTAAATGCGTAATATGAAAATCCATAAGGATAAAAACACCAAGGAGCTCCAGTTGGGGGATCAACCGGGTTCCAACAACAGCCCCGCTGTATACAGCCACCTTCAGTTGCTCCGGGGTCAGGATGACAGTCAAATCTATTCTCACTGCCCAGTTTGCAGAGATCCGGCTTTTTGTTTGAATCAAAGAACTTTGCTTGTCTTTGTGAGTGCGCCCAGGTTTTATACAGATCTGATTCCTGTATAAAGTAGGATGGATTCAAGGGAGAGATAAATAAATCGATTGTGTTATAAGCGATTCATTGAGCAAATTGTAGTTGTACATAGGTATCTGTATCATTGTTGTAGGTTGTAGTACCTCAGTTAAACGAGATGTATGATGATCTCTCGCAATGATTAAAAATATGGATAGAATTGACACAACAACCAAGCTATAAAACAATACTCTAAGGCACATTGCACACTTTCCTTGCATAGGATTCTTTGGAATTAAAATTAAGTGTTGGAGATCGTCATTATCATGGTTGAGGTCGCCCAAACGGACATCCTCCAAAATGTCGGTAAACTCTCCAGCTTTATTCAGGATTTTCATTCGAATATCCGGTTCAGTAGGCATTTTGGCGTCTGTATTACTGCCCACAAACAGCTAGTGATGTGATGTGCCAAAATCAACTAATATTCTATCATCTCTCACTTACGGAGATATAATATTTTAACTTTTTCTCCGACGACTTAAGTTAAAAAGAATGTAATTTGTGTTTCCTTTTGGACGAAAGGATGAATTTCCTTTATAGATAATGATATGATTCAAAGCAAAAATATTCCACCAATTATTTGTGTTAAGTGCTGGAATTTCAAGTATGTACTATGTACATGATGGGTACAAGATTCCTTGACGTGAGTAAAAGATCTTTTGATCATATTTTAATCATCTGTTGCTTTTCAGCAGTCACTTGGGCTGTAGATGTTGTATTCTACCTGCATTATGGTATTTCTTTCTCTGCATAGAAAAATGCTATTCGCAAAACATCTTTTATAAAACAGCTTCTCGGTAAACAAAAATATACCCATGCGTGTATGAAACGAATGCGTTGTTTGCAAGGGAAACATTTCTACATGCAAAGGTAAGCGTTTTCTGTATATTTGAGAAGCAATAGAGTGGCTATGCATGCTATGACTAATTCACAATGCATGATGATAATGGTTAAGAAAGTCAGCAAAAGTAAGATTTTATTATTTTCCTATGATGTATGATGATTTTTATTTTCATCTTGGAATCACAGTACACGTGGAAAGCAGCTTTATACAGTATACAGTAATTTTATGCACAGAATTTTCATGCATTTTTCATACCTAATAAGGAGAAATAAAAATTTTCATTGTCTTTATATCAGAATCGACAAGCTCACAAAACTTTTAAGAACAAATGTGTCCAATTGCCAATCTGCTAGAAATAATTTTTATGTGTTAGGCGTGGTTGCGTTTTGGCACGTAATTGTTAACAATAATCAATACAGAGTTGTTAAATGATTTCCATACAATGCGAAACGCAAATGAAAAATGATGCAGAGATGATAAAAAATGCATGACGGATTAATATTCGCGTGCTTTCAATTTGTAAAGCAGCAAGATTAGTACAGCTGTGGCACAGATGACAGATGTAAACCTGAAAGTGTTCTTTTCGAAAAACACACTTGCAGATCTAAAGAACGAATGTATGCCATGCATACGTAAAAAATAGACACATTATCCGTCATGAATAATCGTCACAATGTTTTTGGATCTACTTCTAACTAGCTGCGATTTACAATAGATTACACACAGAACGAGTTTTGTACATTTTACTTTTTCGGGTTACTCTTACTTGACATGCTCGTATTAAATTAAAATCGAAAAGCTAATACAGCCGAGTCCAATATTTAAAATACAAAGCTTGATTGTTAAATCATCAAACTTTCATACACTTTCCAACTTTGTTTTGTCATGCATCTTCAAAACACAAGGCGTCTCCTGTTGCCCTCATTTTCAGGTACATAATACATATTTTTTCAGTCTTCTGTAACGGGCTATGGTAAATTCGTACATTTTTCTAATTTTCTCCATATAAATATTCCAGGAACTTACACTTGGTACGCTCAAACATATAATTCTTCACGGCGCTTTTCAACAAATCCTAATGACAACACATCTCCATCAACGGGCGTTAGCCCTCTGGAGGGAATTAGAATCTTGGACTTTACACGTATTCTTGCTGGCCCATTTTGTACAATGATTTTAGGCGATCTTGGCGCTCAAATAATAAAAGGTAACTGCTAAAATTCCGTGTTATTCATTTTGATTTTGAGTGTGTAGTAGCCATTATTTGAATCGATATCCCAATAAATTTTATGCCAAAAGTGGAGAAACCGGGTACGGGAGATGAAACTCGGAGTTGGATTCCACCAAGCATAAATGGCCAATCATGCTACTACGTCTCCATCAATCGAAATAAGCAAAGCATTGCGCTAGACATAAAAACAGGCAGAGATGTGATTTGTGAATTGGTGACAAAATCTGATGTGGTTATTGAAAATTTTATTCCTGGAACAATGGACAAACTCAATCTCGGATATGATCACTTATCTAAACTAAACCCTGGCTTAATTTACTGCAGCATTAGTGGTTACGGGACATCCGGTCCGTATAAAAGTCGCGGTGGATATGATGTTATTGCTGCCTCACTGGGAGGACTACTTCACATTACGGGACAGCAGGACGGAGATCCCTCCAAAGTTGGAGTAGCGATGACAGATTTGGCGACAGGATTGTACGCTCACGGAGCCATCATGGCTGCTATTTTGCAGCGGAATGTGGTACGCTCAAAGTGAAACCAAGTCGAAACTGTTGTCGCATGAATTGTTGAACTTTACATAAAAGTATTATCATTTATTCTGATAAAGACAGGGCTAGGTCAGCGCATAGACTGCAACTTACTTTCAACTCAGATTACCTGCCTAGTCAATTTAGCCTCGAACTATTTGAATGCTGGTATGGAAGCACAGAGATGGGGTACTGCACATGAGAGCATTGTACCTTATCAAGCATTTCCCACCAAGGACAATAGATGGATAACCATTGGCGCTGGTAAACCGTAACAGTCGCTGAATTTAGCGATTATGTTGATCATTAAATAAACTACTATCGCAAAAGTAGAGAATTCTAACTAAATACAAAATAAATATGATCCCTTGCGTGTAATAGGTAGTAACGATTTGTATGTCGAAATGTGCCAGGCTATTGGCAGACCAGACCTTAAGGAGGATGAAAGATACTTGACAAATTCCCTTCGTGTTAAAAATAGGAAGCTGTTAATAGAAGAAATATCGTCTGTCATACGAAGTAAAACGAATGATGAATGGATGACAGTGTTCCAATCTTGCCGTTTTCCTTATGGACCGGTTAACAACATTGAGAACGCTTTTAAGGATCCACAGGTTAACTTAGATCATACTTTCAAAAATCAAACTTCAAAGGGTCAATGAGTACATATTTTCCAATGCTCCTTCACATATTTTCTACAGGTTCAACATAATGATTTGGTTGTGGATCTTGGTGAATGTAAAGTTGTTGGCCCAGCGGTTAAATATAGTAACAGCGTGAATTTTCCAAGAAGTGCACCACCAAAGCTGGGGGAACATACAAGGGGTATCCTGCGCAATATCTTGAATTACTCTGATGATAAGATTGATGAATTAATAAAACAGAAAATTGTCGGCTAGATAGCAACATAGTCAACGATTAAATATCGTATAAGCGAGCATTTAAAAAGCCATCAAGACAACCGCAATGATTTATTACTCAGATGAAACACGACACTTGTCAACCTAATCAAATCATATATAATGATGCATACATAGTTGCGTATAATGCCACGATTGATTGAATTGAGCTTACATATTGGATATCAAGAGTGCAAAATTAAGAGCAGTTTTTATCAATAAAACGTACATTATGAACATTAACTGGAGCTTTTTATTTGGACAACTTTAAAGGGCATTGTATACATGGCATATTATTTTATTCGGCAGAATATAGTGCTATAGATTTTCCACCCGTACAATCAACCTAACCTTGAAATCTTTCTGTACATCGGAGATAGTCTGTGATGCCAATTATTGTTCACCTTATGATTTATGTTGTGTATGCTTCGTTGAAAGATACTTCCATTCCATTAAAACTACAAAACAAAAATTACCTATGTAAGCACATTTATGCTCACTTGTTAGTAGTGATTTTTTTCTCCCAAGAGGTGGATTTCTACGAACGTCAAGTAGGCAGTGTACGTAGAAGTACAACAATGATGTAATTTATGTATTATTTGCATGGATAAAACAGTTTGATTTTTGTACTGAATACCTCTTAGTAAATTTCATTGTTTAAAAAGGAAACGTTGTTTCGTCCTTTCAAACAACACGATGGATAAACTACAATTTTATGTGAACGAAAGAAAGGTACTAGTACTAATCAGAAATATTCAATACGCCACGTCAGATACCTGCAACGCCAACCGGTATGTCGGTGTAGGATCTGTATGAGTTTATTGTTTCTTTGAATTCTTCAATAGGTGACAACTGAAACGTCAGAGGTGTCCATTGATGTGAGCTTGGCTTCTTTTCTGAGAAATACTTGTATGGGAAATGACATACCTAGCAAATATTATGCACATTATACAAACAAACTTATATTTTATTTCAAACATATTTACCGAGCGTTTAATTCTCTTACTTACCAGTGAATTTAACGGGAACAAAGATATCTTGTGGTGTTGGTGGATGTGGTTCGTGCACAGTTTTAATAAGCCGGTACAATCCAATAGATAATTGTGTTCGGTAAGTAAAACGCGGGCAAATTTTTAACTGTGAGACTTGTAAAACCAAGCCACTTTAATAACCATAAAAGCAACTAAGTAATATATATGCATTCCATCCCTTTACTACTTTTAGGCACGTCTCGGTTAATGCCTGTTTGACACCGTTATATAGTCTACACGGAGCGCACATATTAACAGTGGAAGGTTTGTCGGATTCAAAATCATATCATGAAATCCAAGAAGCGATGGCGATGGGAAACGCCACACAGGTTGATCTAAAAGTCATTTATTTCTCCGGTTTGATTATTTAATAGTTTTTAATATGGTCATTGGTGCCCAATTTTCAGTGTGGCTACTGTTCCCCGGGATTTGTCATGAGCATTTTCGGTTTACAAGCAGAAGCAGCAGCATCCACCAGTTCATCGGCATGTATCTCCAAACTTAAAACAGCTTTACAAGGTTGCAAAATTACATACTCAATTGATGATCATAAAAACATTTACGTAAACTGACATCCAACTTGCTTAGAAGCTAACTTTTGCAATGGCTTTATTCGTCAGGAAATTTATGCAGGTGCACTGGTTATCGTCCTATTCTGGAAGCTTTCTATAAAAGAAGCACATGCGAGAGTAGTTGTCAAGAAGCTAAAGATGGATGTTGTGGAGGCAAAAGTGGAGATATAGAGGATGCATGCAGCAATTTTTCAGCAAAGTCACAGGGTCCGCCGCCAGCTTACAGTATTGAAAATTTGAGAACCACAACCAAAAGTAACGACACAGACGGAGTTCTCCAACGAATCGGGGAGATTATTGTAAGACATTCTATGCCGTACATGCATGAAATGCAATCATCAATCTTATTGTCTACCATATCAGGTAATTTGTAATGTAATAATATTTATTCCTCCAATTAATAGCTCAAGGAGAAAGCGTTGGGCAAAGACGAACCTTTCAAGCAGTTCGCAACGTCAAGCAAAGCATCATGGATAGTTCCTACAACGGTAGCCGAGCTGACTAATGTTTTGAAAGAAACAAAAAACTTCAAAATTGTATCTGGTGGCACATCCGATGAGTTTTGGAGGTCTATAACACAACGTCCTCCTGACATTGTTATAGATGTTTCGAAAGTGAAAGAGATGCGCACCGTGGAACTCACTGATACTTATTTGAGGCTAGGTGCTTCACTAACCATTAGTGAGCTACAGCAAGAATTAAAATCTGCCATTAAATCTCTATCTGGTAAGAAATATCGTTGATGAAATTGCATATTAACGAAAGTCTTTCAGACAACTTATAATTTATGCTTGTTTCATTTTAAAATGCAGGAAACAAAGTAAAATTAATGAAGGCTATATTGAAAATGACCACGGTATATGCATCAGGCCAAGTGAGGAGGTCTGCGGTAAGCCTTCCAAGATGTTATTAAGGCATAATTTTTGTGTTTTGCCTCTTCCAACTTTACCATGCTTTCCTTTCCAATAACTTACAGACAATTGGAGGAAGCATGGTGGTTGTATCCAACGCATCAGATATTCAAACAGCGTCACTTGGCTTTGGGTTTACTAGCAACTTTGTGCCTGGATTGGGTACACAATTTAAAATACTTATCAATATAATCACCAAAAAACAATTGAATCTAATAGTTGATTGTTGTTGGTTTAGAATCAGTGAAAGTACTGGAATCAGTAGATATTCCCTTAAACGAACATGTAAAATGCACAGTACTATGAATTCTAAATTGCTTACATCAATACAAAAGCGTAATATGGAGAGAATGTAATTTGTTAATTTAATAAATTCCAGGTTGAATTCGCATGGTACGATAAGGTTAGTAGGAGAAAGGACTTTGACCTGGCGCTGATCAACGTATCAGTAAAAGGAACAAAATGTTCTACCGGGAAAGTAGATACGACACTTTGCTTTGGTGGCACATTACTTAACAGAGTAGCCATTACACATAAAGTCAGCGAAGGTGAAAGTTTTGGAACGTCGAGCGAATTAACACAGAAGATTGCAAAAACCGTCACAGATAGCATTTGCCCAGTGCAGTTAAAGTTAAATCCATCAACAGGTTCATTCGTGGAGACTACTGTGCTCAGGTACAAAATCAGCATCGATTTAATTTATTCGAATTTGCATGAATGTTAATTGATTGTTCATTTTAATGCAGCTTGTTGAAAAAGTTGTCGATTTTTGTGGAAAACCGTTCCGCAGCTCCAGAGGTTAAGAAGAGCATTGGAGAATTCAAGGCGACTAGAATTTTGACAAAAGTACAGCAAATATTTTACTTTTTAATATGTGGTACATATAATTGATGTATACACAATAAAATTTCTATTCGCGATATGTAGGCTGACATAAACCAATCGAATATTGATTTGGTTCATCGAGAAGTGCCTCACGCATCAGCTATTAAACACGTAACAGGAGAAGCCAACTACTGTGACGATATTCCCAGGTTCAAGAATGAGCTCGAGTTGGCATTTGTTCTTAGCACCAAACCTCATGCTAAAATAAAGAATATTGATTTCTCTGAGGCTCTTAAAATTGAAGGCGTGGCGGGCTATGTGTCCTGCAAGGACACACTTGAAGGGAGGAACAAATTTGGGCTTGTTGAAAAGGACGAAGAAATCTTTGCTTCGGAGAAAGTAACATTGCCTCATCGTCGTTACTGTATTTTATCCATGAATTACAACATGTATTTGTGTACTACATTTTTACTTCCTACAGGTCACTTGCTATGGCCAAATCATTGCAGGAATCGTAGCAAATAACCAAAATGCCGCTGAAAAGGCTGCAAAATTGGTTAGCATCGACTATGAGGAATTGCAACCTGTAATATTAACCAACGAAGTAGGTTCCCTTGATCCTTTTATGATAAAAATTAATGATGTAACAAAACAACCTGCAAAACTTGATTGTACTTTTGCTTTATAGGATGCCATCAAGTTAAATTCGCTTTACAATGCATACGAAACAAAATTAACAAAGGGTGACTGTGATGCCGCTTTCGACGAAGGGCACAATATAATAGAAGGAACGGTGAAAGTAGGCAGTCAGGAACATTTTTACATGGAGCCGCAGAGTTGCATTGCGATTCCAAATGGAGAAGATCATGAATTGGAAATTATTTCATCGACTCAAAATCCTACAGGCGTTCAGGTAAAAGATACTGCGACCTAATATTAAAGGAAGTTGAAATAGGGCCGTAAGAAAAGTGAATGAATGGTTAAACTATTTTAGATGCAAGTGGCACATGTTCTCAATATACCTGCTCATCGTATTGTGGTGAAAGTAAGACGCATTGGGGGTGGATTTGGTGGCAAAGAAAGCAGATGCCTTATGTTGGCTCTTCCAGCGGCTATAGCTGCTCAAAAGTACGGAAGAATATTCCATAAATGTTTATAACACATATTCTTGCACAGAATAAGAATAATTGTTGAACCTAAATTTCGAATTTTCAATTATGATCACCAGATTTGGAAGACCGGTTCGTTGTGTCCTCTCAAGAGAAACTGACATGCAAATAACGGGCAAACGAGCGACATATCTAACTCATCACAAAGTAGCCTTTGATAATGAAGGAAAGCTACAGGCCCTTCAAATGTCTGTGTACCTGGGGGCTGGAAACTCCATTGACGTTACAATGGCGGTATATTTATAAATGTGTTCATAAATGTATGTTTAACTTAACGAAAGTATTCAGGTACCTATACTTTATTCCCACTTTCAGGAAATTGAACGAGTTGTATTAAATCTTGATAATGCGTACAACATTCCAAATTTGGAGTTCAACGGCTTCATTTGCAAAACAAACTTGGCTTCTAATACAGTATTTCGTGGGACTGGAGGTCCACAGGCAGCTTTTCTTATGGAAAATATTGTGGATACAGTTGCAACATACCTAGGAAAGGAACCCAGCCAGGTTTGTTAAATGCGTATTTTATGCACTTATGTACATATACCCATATAATTCATGAGAGGTGTCAAAAGAACTTTTGTTCTCAAAACAGGTTCGTTCGCTGCAAATTTATAAAGACAGTGATTTTTCTCCATACGGGCAATCAATGAAAGGTTCCAATGTACTCAAATGCTGGACTGAATGTCTTCAAAATTCAAACTACGAACAAAAGAAACGGGAAGTTGAGCGCTTTAACCAGTACGTATTCCAAGAATGTTAAATTATAATTTCTCCAGGTATTTACAATATAATATACTAGTTCATTAAGTCTACAAATGGCGCGTTTTACATTTACAGAGAAAACTCTTACGTAAAGAGAGGACTTTCCATCAACCCCATTAACTACGGAGTAGGATTCACAGTTCTAGCTTTGAATCAGGGTGCAGCCCTGGTACACATTTATCTAGATGGCACCGTTCTCATTTCGCACGGTGGGGTAGAAATCGGCCAGGGAGTTCACACCAAAATGATTCAGGTACAGTGCTCTATGAAGCTGTACTACTTGTCGACATTTAATTTGCTGTCTAATGTGTTGCGTGAAATATGTAATGTTCTTCAATTTGAATATAAAGATTGCCACAAGAGTACTTGGAATTCCAGGGGAGAAAATACGAATTATGGAAACATCAACAGATAAAGTCCCTAACACCACTCCATCATCAGCTAGTATGACCTCCGATTTGAATGGAGGTGCTGTAATGGTATGATAATACTTTTACTACATTGCCAATTTAAATGATTTTACTTTCAAGCAAAGTGGGCTCATAATTCAACTTCTGACATTTTCGATTAGAATGCATGTCAAGAGCTGACGACAAGGTTGGAGCCGTACAAAACAAAAAGCCCCAATGCTTCCTGGGAAGAAATTGTCACACAAGCATACACAGATCGGGTTAGCCTATCCGCTACTGGATTCTATAAAGTTCCCGAAATGGGTTGGGATGCTGCAGCACTTCATGGCAATCCATACAGTTATTTCACATCAGGAGCTGCTTGTACAGTGGTGGAATTGGACTGTCTAACTGGACAATTTCAGGTTCTTCATTGATTACATCGACACTATAAATTCTCTAAAGTTATGCTGCGGTGAAACCCTACTTCTTTTTCTCGATTTCAGATTTTAAGCACAGATATCACGATGGATGTTGGTAAAAGCTTGAATCCCGCAGTTGATGTCGGGCAACTAGAAGGAGCATTTATGCAAGGAGTGGGTCTCTTTCTTCTGGAAGAGCTAGTTTATGACGAATCAGGCAGACTCTGCACTGCAGGGCCGGTAACTTACAAAATTCCAGCGGTTAATGACACTCCCTTAGAGTTCAATGTGTCATTTTTAATGGGTCCTGGAAATCCGAAAGCAATATATTCATCAAAAGTAAAATCATTTATTACTTCTCATGACCATTTTATTTCATACCTCTGTTCATTACTTTCTAACTTTCACGGATTTTGCATTTTCTTGCTTATCCATACAGTCAGTCGGAGAACCTCCGCTACTTTTAGCCACATCAGTCTTCTTTGCAGTAAAAGATGCTATTCGTGCTTATCGTAAGGCTAATGGAAAGGATGTCAATTTTAGATTGGATTCTCCAGCAACGGTTGAAAAGATTTTAATGGCTTGCCATACGATATTGGACAATTAACATTTTCCCTTAAACTAATAGTACTTCCATGTACACTTGTAAAGTATATGTCAAGTACACTTTAAGAAGAATATATATCTTATCTGTGGTTAAAATGTTTAAATAAATGTAACATTTGATTTATTCGAACGTGAGTGAGACAGTTTTGTCCGACTGTGCAGACTTAATTTTGGTAACAGCAACCAAAATACCTTTTGGTTGTACCTCAACTTTCTCCTGTTCAGATGTCATTAAAGCTGAGATTGAATTTCTTCCAATTAATCTTTCAACAGAACAAGCCTCTTTTGGTGGTATCTGCCCCAGCATTTCGTACTTTCTTAGAACTGGCATGTGATAAAGAGCTACAGCGTCTTGGTTGCACTCGTTAGTTTGTAAATGCTGAGTCCTAAGTTCCACGCTCACGTTTGCAGCTACAATTTCAACATGTTGAAAAGCAAATGTGTCAATCGACAGTAAGTTTTCTGACGTTTCAATGAAGATGGGTCCAAATGGATTCTCAGGAGTTGGTCTCGAATCCAGTGTCACATGTGAGTGCTGAATATCAACATCTCCAGCATTAGTAATCGGATCACCTTTAGTTTGAAACTCCAAAACGAACCCAGTTCCTTTTACGGAATGGTCAGAAAAGAAAGTGACCAATAACGCCTCGGCATCCAGTGTTTGAAAGCGATTCTCTCGACTTCTACTCATACAAAGAATCATTCAACGTACTAATGAAAGTTTATATGGAGGAAGGTTCATCAAGCTTATTTTATTTCTCACTGACATAGCTATTCCTTCGGTATCAATGAAATCGCCACCAACAGGATTGATTTTATTTATGTGAACTCCATCGCAGCAACTTTCGAATCCATCGGCCATTAATTGGACGGTAATTGTAGATAAACTCTTTGCCCTTATAACCCAGGTACAACGTTCGTTCAATTCGTATTCCTTTCCAATTTTATACACAATTTGTCCGGAATCGGCATGCAAGATTTCTCCACATTTGTCCTCTTTAAAAAAAATAGCATAATATATATAGGAGTAAATAAGTATATGCTTAAACATACATAGCTAATATAAATAGTTCTTAGTTTTCTACTCAACATAGGATTGTTACAAGTGTACTGTACGGTATTACCAGATTTGACATGTAGTTTATCTGTACTTTCTCCGGTCGTTGATGATATTTCTTTTTTTCAGTGGACATGAAATAAAATGATTTCTCGTATTTTTTTTTTGCAAAATCCAACATGAGCACATTATGCATACATTATCATACCTGTTTTCCATTGTACAGATATGTCACCGGTAGTATCATCAGAACATTTCCGTAAGAATGTTATAATTCCGTCTTTGGACTGGTATTCGTTTGAACTTTTGGGGTAACATGAAACAGGCAACAATTTAGTAGGACGTAGAGCATACTATTTTAAAAGCTATCTTAAATCAGTAATGTAAATGTTTTATTTAGTACGTTTCAGCTTTCGAAAAGTAGCCTCTTTCGCTTACAAATACCGAAAAATCTTCCGAATCAACTGGTCCTTCAGTTTTTAACGACAACAAACGCTGCATGTGTAGATTAGCGTTTATGATGGAGAAATGCTGCTGCTGGGCAGTGCAGTGCAAGTTCTTGCTTCCACTTTCATCAGTATTGTAATCAATTTCAATGCCAACGTGATTGGCACTAGTTTGTTTAATCTCCCAAATCAGCTCAAATCCAGTAGCCTTTCCAAAAGTTCCTGCATCACTGTAAAACTCGACCAGGGCAAATGGCGATGGTACTAGGACAGGGCCCCCGCTTATGTATAGACTACATGTGGATTCATATTAATAGTTCGATGTTCAAAATGATAGTAAATATTCAAACTACTAAATGCAAAATAAGTTTTATTTCTTACAATTTCGTTTCCAAATTGTCATTATTGCCATCATTGGTAAAGTACGATAACGTAACATAGTCATACTGCTGCTCGAAACCATCTTTTACTAGCTGAACTTTAATTTCTCCTTCTTTTATCGTTTCTTCGTGTATTATCCATACACACCTGTTATTGTTATCGTAAGGCGAGTTTTCCTTGTAGGAAATTCTTCCGAAGCTGCCGGTTAATATTCCACCACATTTATCAACTACGAAAAAAAAAAACTTTATTATTGGATACTAGACTATTTTTCACTAGAATTTCATTGACATGAAAGTATAAAAATACCTGATTCAATTTGCCGGCTGCTAGTATCTATGAAATATACACCATATATATGATCAATTCATATGGCATTTATGAATGTTATAGCTAATACTAAATGCAACTTATATTTAACTTGCACTGCGTATTTAGGTATCATAAGAAATTCAAGAATATGTATAATGCATCTGGTTCCAAACCTGTGGACCAATTCATTTGGAAATGACTTCCTTCTGTCAGATCTGAGGATTTCAAAATGCCTACCATTACTCCATTTTGTGTTTCAAAATTATTGACTTGGCAGGTTCCACCACAACACCTTTCCCGTTCGTAAAATATAAACATCTAACTGTTACTTTAAAGCTGTATTGTAAAAACTTGTCGTATATTTCCATTTACATAAATACCTGGATAAAATGCCATGAGGAAAAGAAGCAAAGTCATTCAAGAAAGCTAAATTCGTTTTCTGGCATTCATCTGGACGAAGATCTAATGTATCTTCTGGAACTGAAAGGAGTAACTTTGACTCATTCCAGTTCGAAGGGTTCACAGTTATTGTTGCTATCAGTTGAGACCCCTGTCCAATTTTAACATTATTTTGGTCTAAACTTTCGCTTAAATTGCCGGAGTCAAATTGCCCCATCCAGTCTGAAAAGTGAAAGTGCTGATAAATTGTGTTGGCATTAATGTTGCTTCCCATTCCTTCAAATTCCACCTGAAATCCTTTCCGTCTTATGGAGCCGTCAGAGACAAATGTAATGAATATCAGGGGTCCTTCAAACAATACGGTTTGTCCTGGGGTAAGCCTGAAGTTTAAATCAATGAGAATCTAGGTGAATCCAAATTGCTTTTTGTTTTGCATTAAATGAATGAAATATCACCTTTTTGTATTCCATTCAGATTCGGTCCCGTTGTTAATTAACTCGGTTACCGCTACATAATCATGAACTGGTTCCAAGTCACCATTACCGAAGTTAACACGGATTTTCGATCGATGATTTGCTCTAATGGTCCACGTACATCTTTCATGATTTTTGTAATAGTCATTCTTTTTGTACACAATTCGTCCAGTTTGGCTCACCAGTATTCCACCGCAGATTTCTGTTTAAACAAAATGATAGCTTAATTATATTATTATAGCCAGTTTAAATGTGTTTTTCTTGTGAGTGACAGTTTCTTACTGGATTCTGTCCAATAATTTTCAGGGTCTGGATTCACTGGTCACGTATGTTAATGTTATAACAAAAGAATCAAAAATGGCAAATGTAAATACGATTTTTAAGAATGAGTATAAAATATTGTCCTTCTAGATAATGTGTAATTACTAATTACCTGCCTTTTGCACTCCTAATATCTAAACGAGTAACAGAATAACAACAACAAATATTTGAGTTTCTGAAACTGGTAAGCACATAAAAAGGAATCTATTTTGAAATGAATGCCAGGATACCTGTTCCTTGATCGTATTCACAAAACTATGCAACGTAGTCCTAGCTGTCTTTTCGGCAGCAATTGCATTTTCCAGAAGTGCTGTTAAATTAGCAAGACTTGCCATCTAATAAATTAATTATTCATAATAGTTATGAACTATTCATAAATGTTATTAAGGAACAAGAATTTTACTGAGCAAACAAACATACTTTTTGCTTGAATTCATTCAAGTCACTTAGGGTCGGTGGCTTGAGTTGGGTTAAATCTGAAAGAACGTTTCTACCGGAAAACCTTGCAAAAGGGATAATGATTGATATCAAATATTTAATATTCAAATATTCATGATCACTAAAGCATGATCATTTCATAGAATTATGAAAACCGTATTTTACAATTGTGGGGAGCGAATAGTCCTGTGCAGGGTTTTTTGTATTTCTTCGCTAGCAGCATCCTGAATGGTTGGACTAGCACACGACACAATTAACTGGGTCAAAAATATGATCCAAATAATTGTTGGAAAAGCAATGAAAAATCTCGTTTGATTAGTGCCCATTTTAAGATATTAAAACTTTCTATAATTTGAGAAAAAGCATACGACACTGAACAATACATTTACGTTATATGCAAGCAACTTAGAAAATAATGTACATAAATGAGTTGTGTTATTCATGAACGTAGTACAATACGGAGAAATTAGACTTTACTGGATGTGGAAGACTTTACTGGGAGAAAGGAAGCAGATAGGAAATGCTGAAAGATAAAAATGTGGCCTTGAAGACGGCGGATTCTATGTGGGCATTATTTTTGGATGATTAGTTGTTACAAACATTTGAATATATGCACATCAATACAATTGTACCAGATTGTACTCGTAGGGGAATGCCAATAAATTCGACAATAAAAATCACATTTTTAAGAGAAGTTCAGATATCTTGAAAATATTATTTGTTAATTGTGAACAGCGCAGGACAGTGTGACTAGTTTGACCTACTTATTTCCCAGAAGCGCTTGTATTTATCTATTCTGCTTAAAATATTAACCACCATAAACACGACAAATATGTCAAATTTGATCATTTTTGTTCATCGATTTAGCTACACCGTGTCATGAGCAATGCAGCTTGTGCCATGTTGCAACGGGAAGATTTTTCATGAATGTTTCATTTAAAAAATGTAATTGGCAAAAGCCATTTTGTAATGTTGTCATTTGTACATAAGGCATAACCAACTTTCAATAAAAATTTTAATCAATATGTTGTTAATTTATACAGATATTTAGTTTAGAAGAGTACGTTTTTCTTAAATGTTTTGGATTTGCTGCATATAACATCTTTTATTACGACGACCTCTCTCCTCTCCTCACCCAGATTTGCGTTGGACATCACTTTAACCAAACTTTCCAGATTCTGCCGGTTTCTTTTGATTAAAGTAATTCCATTATTTAGATTATCAATTTGCAAAATTACCTCCAATTAGACATAAAAGCATGAAAATATGAACATCAAAATATTCAGAATCTCGAAATAAATTGAAAGGTCACCAAAATCGGTTGTAAAAACGACGACAGGAAACGGAAATAGGAAGATAAAAGTGAAAAATCATGTACATTATCGGCATAATATTCTACCTACGCAGGTTTTGCAAAGCTTTTAGTCATTCATGTACAAAGAGGAACAGCAGCGAGCAGCATGACAGAAAATAAGAATCCAGTCTCATACATTGGCACCGCTCTGTGTTGTGGTTGTGTGTGATGTCCGCAGCTTGGCTCAGCCTAATGATAATGATAATATCATCAGCAGTATAAAAAAGCTGGAAATTAACATGGAATGACTGCACATTTTTTATTCGCGAATCCTGTTCCATGAATAGTCATATCCTGAAAAATCATGCAAGGATTGCAAAAATTCAAGCACTTTTGTGAAACAGAATCAACAAGTCTTACTTTGCTTAGTGGGAAACTAAACTGCTAGCCGAGCAAAATATTATCCTCTTTATTATGACGAAAATTGGTTGGGTATTTCCATATTCCATACTACAGTCTGTGTAAAAACATAGTTTGTTGGGGCACGTGACAAGACAGCTAAACTAGGCTACCTGTTTTGCAAAAGGTTTCATTTCTACAGCATTAATGTTTGCATTTTGGTTCAGGAATGGATTTATTAAGACAAATTATCTCAAGAATGTAGCATTTCTGAGGAAAACAACAGCAGGGGGATTGGTAAGTGAAACTAACCGGTGGTAAATATCGGTGCAAGCTATATTGTTATAAAAAGTAAAACACTAATAATGTGATACTGAAAATAACACTACATTTACTTAATTTTCTACATTTTCTTGCCTTCATTTTTTCAAATGTACGCATACTTTAACACTAAACTCATTTAAAAAATGATTTGCAGGTGACATTGGTACTCTTCACCAGCTTAGCTCAGGGCTCTCAAAAAACTTACTGTGAAAAGTCGTCGAAGACAGTGTGCAATAAAGGCGATAACAGAAAAATGGCCAAAATTCCTTGTGCTTATATTCCTCATGGTAAGAGTAATTTTACGCATTAAATTATGCATTAACTTTTGGAATGACTAAAAGAGAAAATTCTACTTTACAATGCATTTTAGGTGGAGGTCCTCTACCAATTTTGGGCGATAAGCAACATGTGGAAATGGTGAATTGGCTGAAAAAATTTGTAGACACGTACTTGACTGGCGACAAGAAACCAAAAAGTTGTTTGGTCGTGTCGGCTCATTGGGAAGCAAAACCTACCACCATCCAATCTGGAGCGACAAATAAACTCTACTACGATTATTATGGATTTCCGGAAGAGTCCTATAACTTGAATTATGCTCTACCAGGTGCTACATCGTTGGCCAAGCGAGTTAGTGAACTATTAGACTCTGCCAAAATTCCGTACAAGGTCAATGATGACCGCGGATTTGATCATGGAGTCTTCATTCCAATGAAAATAATTTACCCGGAGGGTGACATTCCCACAATTCAGATATCCTTGGTGTCAGGGCTTGATCCAAAAACTCATATACAATTAGGAGAAGCTTTAGCACCATTACGGGACGAGGGCGTTTTTATTTTGGGATCTGGCATGTCCTATCACAACATGAGGGGTTTTAGTAACCAACGAAGTAATCAAGACAGCGAGCCTTTCCATGAGTACCTTAGGAAATCCCTCGTAGGTTCTAAAACTTATGAGGAACGAATGACAGCGATGGAAAAATGGGCATCGGCTCCAAAAGCTAGAGAATGTCATCCGAGGGAGGAACATCTCATTCCATTGCTGGTTGTTTTGGGAGCATCGAAAGACGATCCAAATGGCAGTGTGGACGAAGCATTTTTTGCTAATGTGGCTGGAGTTAAATGTGCCGGCTATGTTTTTCAATAATACTTTTGTGATAAATAGCATGATATACAATACAATGATATGACCAATTTATGCAAGAGTGCAGTGCTACAGAAATCAAACTACAAGACATATAGAATGCAGTGTGTTACATATTTTGCGTAAAGAAATGTCGTTTCGTACACCGACTTTAAGTTGTTTATTTCTGTTTTGAAATTTTATAAATTGCATTTTCCTTGTATTAAAATTAAAAACTTTTCTTTATAATAAAACGCTTTTAAAAGTTTCAATTATGGAGAATATGGAATCACGTTTACTGATGACTTAAAATTATTTTTTAATCAAGGACACTATCCATTCTAGCCCTTGATACAGACCTTCGCCCGTCAATGCACAACAGGGTTGAATTTGCCATCTTTGAGTTCGGAGGGACGTAAGATTTAATCTGTTGAGACATGAAAGAAAAATACTCTCATGAAACTCGCTCAGTTAAGTTAGGAGTTAGGCTTGTTTTGAAAATAGTACACAGTAATAGTGAGTGAGATTTTTTACTTACTCTTTAGATATAGTGGCAGGACTTAGTGAACCTTTAACATCTTGTTTATTGGCATATATTAAAAATGCGGCATGCGATAATTCCTCCTGAGCTATAAGTATTTCCAGCTCTCCTTTTACTAAGGAAAGTCTTTCTGAATCAGTCGAATCTACCACTAAAATCACAAACTACACAATAAAAGGGATAATTAGCCAAACTTTGAAAACATAGTACACCCAATTTTACTTTTATAATTATTGAGCTAGATAATATAAACTTACTTCTGTGTTGGTAAAATAAGTAGACCATGATTGCCTTAAACTCTGTTGGCCACCTAGATCCCACATTAAAAAGTGTATATTTTTATACGTCACCTCCTCGACATTTGAACCGATTGTCGGACTCGTCTGGACCACTTCATTCATAAGGAACTGATACAAAATAGTCGTCTTCCCGGCATTATCCAAACCAAGAATAACTATCTTGTGTTCTAAAACATACAAACGAATGTCTTGTTAGGAATTTATTGAAATAAACATTAATATTTCTCATATTATATTTTCATTGAAAGACGCTTGCAATAATTATTATTGCACTCAAGCCCTACCTTCATTGCCGAACAAGGACCACAGTTTAGAAAATAAGATACCCATTATCTGGCCGGACGCATTAGAACATTCATTTAATACTCCTGTGGAAATTCGCGGCGCAACCTTGCAGTTGGGTCACACTCCAATTAGCTTAAGTGTGTTTAAAAGTGGCCTTTCCACTCCACAACGACGCGATTCCGATTGAGCGATAAATAAGTTAATTATTGTCGAGAACGCCTTTATTCCTAACTAATATTATTGTGAGTGGACACGAATAAAATTATATATCAATCTTCCTTTACAGTCGTCTGTCTGTGAAAACTTTGACACTTGGTTCAGTAGCAGGAACTACGACGTTTAAGTGATTATGATCATTTTAGCTAAAAGAAAACTGTCTAGTATTCACTCACACTAAAGAAAATTTGACTAGATGTAAGTTTTTTGTGTTTGAGGCTAATTGAATTTTATCAATTATATTGTTTTCCAGGAAGGGTAGGCTTGTGGGAGGTAAAATAGTTTAAATTGATTGTTCTTGTGTACAAACATTATCCACTTTAATACACTTTAAAGTCTAAAAACACGTTTAGCTTACATCGCGAAGGTCAACTAAATCAATATTTTCCCTGACTGCATTTACATCAGTTTTCTTCATCACTTTTTGCTCAGGATTTTGTCTACACAACCATATGACAGAAAAGAAGCACTTGACTCTGTGCTGCTTTAATAAGAGAGTATATCTATTTTGATGACTTCAAGTACAGCGATTCGTAGTACTACTGTTTCGTACTACAGCAAAATAAGAAAGTCATCTCCTATAATAACTTTATACGTTATGAATATAAAAATGTATGTATATCTCATGAACATATATACTGCCCTAACACCACAACCGCAGCAGCAGCCCAATATTTTGACGGATTATGAACAGAAATTCATGTGGAATTTATTGTGGCTCTAAAATTCTATATCTCTTCTCTGCATTTCAATTAGTATTATTGAAAGCTAATCACGTTTTTAAATAAAACTGTATTATGGAAGATTTAATTATGGTCAATGCTCAATCTAAATGTGTTATGGCATACACGCGCTAGAGGATATATCTTAATGTGCTTTAATTTTAATTGTATTCTGGGTTGTATGCATCTGTTGCGTTGCTTGCAGCAAATCATTTTATCAGCTCGTTATAACACTATCATCATTCATTACTCAACATGCAACAGATTTGATTTGATTATCATGCCCCTCTGACTGTCTGTTGTGATATTCCACTGTAATAACGTGAACAGTCTCTGTACACACCTACATACACAATTAGAGCCATAAAAAATTTATATAACAGAAAACATAACCTTGTCCATTAGTTTCCCCCTCTCTGGTCTATACGCTACATTATCCTTGCCACTCTGTCTGCGCTTTATGTACTGCGCTATATAGTAAAGTAAAAGCTGTTGATTTCTTTTAAGGGACTGTATTATAGAAGGGCAAAGCGTTATGATGGTATGTAAATCATGCTCCACATTTAGATAATCCTAATAACGATCGTGCTCTTTCTAGTTGTTGTGGTCTTTGTGTACTTGATATGAGTTCATAAAGGCATTGTGTGCGATGTTGTGTATGAATTTGAGCTTAGAAGATCTCAATCTTGTGTACTCACTTTAGTTTTTATGAACGAGATGGCTTCTGGTAAGCTAAGCGGTGGACGTTAGCTTTCAACATGCATTTTTTTGGTATTTCCACTTTAGTGTACTTTTAAATTAATGTATTTGTTAAGGAATTTGTGGTCGGGGGCACGTTGTAATGATGGTTCGCAGGGCTTAAACTAGATAAATGTGCACACTAAGCATGCTCCAAAATACATGAACAGAGAAGGCAAGGCAAGTCACAGAGAAATCTCACACGTGCAGCGATTAATATTTAAATGTTAACGCTTAACGTTAATGCTATTGTAGCATCGTTAGGTACATTTTTTGTCTTTTTGAGGTGTGTACTCCCAATTATTAACAAGAAAAATCTTTTAATTCTCAGGAATTCATACTGGCAAATCAGTAACTAAAACAGGGTGATAGAAAAATAGTAGATGCAGTCGCAACAAAGATGACAATAGGGGAGTTTTATGATATGTTAGGGTTTTCATATCTTTCGTGCTTGTGGTGGATACATGTATACTCACGAGTATGAGGAAGATGTTTGCTATTATGGATCTTGAAAATCTTGATGCATACTTTTTCAGGGTCCCTTTTGTTCAAAGGATTCATTGAGTCTCTACCGATGTCCTTGCTTTCGACTTTTTGGAGAAATACTTTTATAGCAGGAACATTGCAGTAGATTTTAGAGGTTTACCATGAATCATGAACCACTAAAATCGAAAGGTGTCAAAAGCATGAAAAGCCATATTATGTTAAAAGTTTATTTTTGAAGTTTCTTGTAGAAAATTCCTACAGTCCATCCTAACTCTTATTCTATCCTTTATATCTTCCACCCACGCTGTGATACATAAATGTCATTCCTAGAGAGCTATGTATGAGTCCTCGTCGAGGACATCTGCAGTTTTTTGGTTTATTCTTTAAAAGTGAAAGTGATAATAGGTATGGCCTAAGGCAGAGTATCTCAGTATCTCACGTGTTCTTTACACTTGCGGATATACTACTCTACCTTTGGAATGAATTTGAATTAAATATCAAAAAATGAAAATGTGATGCACTAGCACTTAAAATGGTTTGGAATTTGATGATGAAATAAAATTCTTGTACTTTCAATGTAACCCATCTTGGCCATTTAATTTAAGCAACTATATAGGTTTATGCCTGAAAATGAGAATGCATATTTTCCATCTTACTGACTCCATCATATCTTGTTCAAATAAGCAAAAGAATGTCTCCAGATTGGTAAAAGTATTTCGTTTATTCTCCATGTTATTTCACCTTACAATGATGCATAATTTATTTTGAACGTTCTTCTTATTATTTCATTAACGGAGCCTCTTCATAAATCAACACACGTTTGTTCAAAGTCGATTTATCATGTATTAAATATATAGGAATAATATGTCTACAATGGGACATTTGCTTTCCCTGTGTCGGTCCTGGTTCTACTACATATAACTACATAGGTTCCAACTAACTAACTTTAATCTTCATGTAGATTATTAAGTAGATTACGTACACATATGAATACACTGGAAATTATACAGTATATAATTTTATATAAAGAGATATAAATCCTTAATTACACCTATCTTACTTTTATGATTAGCATAACAGCCACAGCGTCCTCAGGTATACTACGTTTATATTTTGTATTGCACATACGTTAACTGCCTGAAAAGCTTGCAGCGTAGCACCGAAAAATCATTAAATGCGCCGATTTGTGCTTCTCTACTTTTCAGCCTATATCATTCCATAAATTAAGTATATTTTTCATATATATGTCTCTAGAATATTTTATTGTTTACAGTTCGCATTTTAATTAAGAACAGATAGTTAAAGAAAAAATAGTTAAAAAGTATGACAAAATGACATGACATTCATAAATCTGATATTGTCACATTTCAAAATAAAAGCACAGAATTGAGGTACATACCTTGTATTTTAATTGTTGCGACAAAAATTCAAACCGTTTGCACGAAATTTAAGAACCATGACTTGAGGAAAGCACAAGTTTTTTTTAATACGGTTCATAGTACCGCATATCTCGTTTAAGTTTGGTTTTACTAAACATTCTCTATACTATAAAATTAGGTAGACATGAAAACGAACCCCAGGGTACGTCAACAAATACGTAGATTTATACAAATACCTTCATTTTACAGGAAAACAATTTTGATATGTATCAAAGTATAATATTTAACATTAGCGGTTGTTGTTGTACTTGGAACCACTGTATTGCCTAGAACATTATTCCATTTAAGATATTTAAAAACTAACAGTAAAATTCAAAACTATTTCTAAGTAATAAAGGCGGACACACATCTTTAAAACAGTGTATATGTCAAGAGGAACTTAATTAAAAAGATGTACTTTTTTGGAATAAATTCCGAAAAAAACTGTCGCTTAAACTAAGTAAAAATATCTCTCGGAGGGTTGGTCAGTTTGCCTAAGGAAATGACAATAAATGCACCCAGTAGAACAGAATACGCTGATTATATATTATATTGTCTTCATGATCGTTATTATTTTACTACTACACCAATTCCTTTTCATATAAAATAATAGTTAAAAGTATGCATGCAAAATACTTTACTGTCAGCTAAAATTAGTTTTCGTGCTAGAAAGGATGTTCTATAGCCCTGGTTGCAGAATCAAAAGTATTGCTCATACCATAAATTGAGCGAGATGCGTGCGAAAAATAGACTAGCACATAAGTCCCATCAAAATTGACACTGGTTTCTGGGAAAACGACTGAATACTCTCCTGGACGGTTTGACGGACCTGTACTGTCATTTGAGTCTTCAATATCATAATCATGAACGTTATTCTTTGGGGAGTACACATAGGCAACGTACTCATCCAAGCTTGAAAAATCAGCCTTGAAAAGCGCAATCCAGTCATCCTGAGATGTTTCTAAGGTTGGGCAGATTTTGAAAAAGACTTTGTTTTCCTCATTAGTAAACCACAGGGGAATATTATGAAACTCTACTAATTTCTCTATTGTGGGCCTGAACACTTTGATTTGGAAAGATGCGGTCACTGGACGATGATCACTGGACCTATAGTTCATATGTGACTTATAGCTTAGTCCATTAATTTTCAAGGTCACATTGTCATAAGCGTTTGTGTTGACATGATACAAAATTCGATCCACCCAAGCGGGACGTCTTTTAGTGTCGTAGCTATCCACTGCCGATTCAAACTTGTACGTTGGTGGAAAGGCAATGGCCATTTCACTGAGCTCCGAAAACGCATCCCCGGTACGACGGACCTTCATGAGCTGATCGTGCTTCATGAGTTCAGGACACTTTCCTTTGGAAACCATTTCCGCTATTTCTGTTGACGTTAGAGAGCCGTCCAAGCGGAAGTTGAGGTCGCCAAACCAAAACACGTAGTCATGAAAGAGAATGTTGGACGTTTCCTTGTACGTAAATGTTTGGCCCGTGAGAATGTTTTGATAGTCATCTACTCTCTCTTTACAAAATTGATCGTGAGGAGTAAGATGACAGTTTACTAAGCAGAGAGAACAACCATGAATGCCCAGTCGTATTGACACAGCTCCTTTATTTCCCCACATGCCACCAAAGCCGCGTCGTGTCCACAGTGTTTCCACATCCCTTAGGTAGGTCAAATGACTTCGTTTCAAGAATAGACTCGTTACTATTCCCTGCATCCGAAGCGTGTGAACTTTCACCAGGCCAAGTGGTGCCAGCATGTCTCTTACTTTGGTGGTCCATGGATCGTCGAATAATGTGTCCCACACAATGTTTTGTGGCTGTGCTTTCACCTCCTGCAGACCAACTACGTAAAGATCCGGAACATTTATATATTCAGATGACGAGCGGTTTCCAGATTCCAGTCCAAGAAGCTGTTTGAAATCTTCATCCGATGCTGGAAATTTGGTTCCAACATTATAAGTTAGCACGTACACGGTGAAGTCCTCCATTTTACAACAAAATGTCAATGTGCCGTTGGCGATTCTTGGATTACAGAAGCTATGTTGAATAGTTTGAAGACACCTGTAATGAATAAAGGTTAACTTTTAGGAAACGTAGCAGCACGTAGTTTCATAAAATTAAATGTTAAAAACGACGAATATAATAATTACTTACTTTACTCAATCAGTGCATGAAAAGTGAAAACGTCACGAGAACATTAATTGCTGAAAGTAAATCCTCCAACTAATCTGTCCTAAAATTTTCGATTTAACTGCCTTATTAATGGTATTTCATTTATCCTCCTCCTGCAAAAAATAATTTCGGCTGTTTTATGATGGATAGTCAATGTCAATGTCGTAAAATGTAACGAGTGTACGTACCTGTCACAGTGTCACATAATTTGGAATTTTGGAAGCCGCAGTAGTTGTACGTGTAATTTTTCCTCTGCCTTGAATAATGACTACTGGCTATCGACTATTTAAATGAATATTGAACTAGTGATTAGATGAAATAATATATTATCACATTTCTACGGTTGTACGATTCCATAGCACGACTGCGTCCATGCCAAAGCGTTAAAAGCAGAATTGATCTTGAATTGACTGGTGGTTGAGCTGAAGGCTTGAGCGTGTGCCTGTAAAATACACAAAAAATTCGTGGAATCAATTGGAGTGCTGCAACATAATACGGTGAACAAAAGACATTAATACTATTATCCGTATTATATTCTCTGAACTTGCAGTTCAGGTCATGTTTGTTTTGTCTGATGTCCTTGATTTTGGATGGTAATCATAAAATGCATGATAGTTCGGCTCACAACGCTACTATAATCAACTCTCTGCAGTATTCTTTGACATCTTCCTTTTTGTCATAATACAATTTAATACCGCTGCTGCACATTACTTGCCTTTTGCGTTTTGATGCTCATTGTATGTACAAAACTAGTCCAAAATCAATACGACAATGTTAGGATAATAAATATAATATAGATAATCATACCTGTAATCTATAAGTATTTGTTCTTGTAAGGGAGCAACAATAAGAAAGGGGCTCGGTTTCGGAAAATTGAAATCGTACGTGCCAGCTCACCACAAACAAACGTGTATACTGTCATGTATCGATCTGCATTATATTTGGCATCAAACAACACTGCACTATTTACCGTTGTTGCGCAAACAATGTAACGTTCCAAGTGTTCCAAAAAATCGGTATTATATTTTGTGCAAATTCAAGCAACGGAACGGAGACGACCGTGACTGTGCGGCGGTGTCACGCAAATGATTTCTGCTTGAATCTGCCCATCAATACGTGTATTACAGAACCTACTTGAGATTTATTGATTCGATCCAATGATTTTGCAATAACACATCGTCTTTAGTTCATCAATTTAAATGTGTGTAAACAATAAGGCTGAGATTGTAACTGTTGTAACCAACAATAATACAAAAAGTACTTAAAAGTATCTTTACACACTCAGCAGGACGATATCTTTCAACAACATAAAAGGTTTAAAAAATGTTGTTTATGTCATGTACATCAACGAGAGGGAGAAATGTGTGAGAGTGTGAATCTCGGGAAAGAGATACAGATTATATAGAGCACAAAACACAGGCCAAACCTAATTTTGCTCTTTTTTTCCACCTGCCTGCAAACACAATACAGATAGGTAGTAGTATTACTTTTTTTATTGTCTTTTGTAATCCCTTTGAATCCCATCAACAAGCAGGGAATAATGTGAGAATTCTCAGAGAATTGTCTAGTCTGCTGCTGTTGTGTTGAAATTGCAATGCAAATTGTTTTCTAACAAAATGCCTTCACCCTTTTATTCCCAACATTTACGCTTGCACACATAGTGACTCCCTTGCGTATAATTTGCGAGAGATGGACAATATCGATATTATCATAATGGACATCTCGGTAGGCACATCTTAGGCACTATAGTATGCACATATATCGTAGACGCAACCCAAAAATCATACTACGAACATGTGACCACTGACTACATGTGGATGTATACTGATCGAATGGAAATTCCTTGTTGGTTTGCTAGGCTTGGGATACCATTGAATGATGTAAAAAAGTGAAGAAACGAGTGTGGATGGACGAAGGAATTAAAAAAATAAAATTACCATTTACTCTCAGTAACGTAATTTTGTATTCCTGTGATCAAAAGTGAATATCCACTCCACAAAAATATCATACAAGAGAAGAATAATTAAATTTTTAGAATGTAGATGTAGAGAATAGAATGTATTGGTCATCTTTCTATATACATTGTACATGCCTGCACTGCATGGAGAATAAAGATTATTATTATGAATGAAATGATATAACAATTATTCATAAATTCATCATTAAATGCATACAACTAAAAGTCCATTCTTTTTGTAATCACTACCAACTATTTACTTATCAAAACGAAATTGATGCTGATGCTGGCGTACATTCATGCACTTTTACATGCACCTCACGATGAATTCGTTGGACTTGGACCTGGACCTAGCTTATTGATATTGAGACCTTCAGTTAGAGACACGTTGTAGGTATAAATCTACTTGGTAGATGTTTTAAGCTACCCACTGGGAAGCAGAATAAATCTACCATTTAGCGTTAATAGGTATCGCCGAAATTGCTAAAGTAGATGAATAATGCTACCATAGCGTTGCAAGCCAAACTAAAGCTCGCAGTGAAAAACTAATTACACCACTGGAAAGAGCACCCTCGATTTGGGTTGTATGCAAATTTGCAACGGGGGTTGTAATGTTAAAATTTTAAATACAATTAAAAATATAATTGCCATACCTATCTGTACTTAAGCCTGCCAAACAAGGTATCAACATTACGTCTGCATTATGTGGTGTTTGATGCAATACATATTCATTTCGTTGGTCGTGTCCGTCCGTCCGTCCGTGAGCGCGATATCTTCCGAACGGAACGGAATTTTTGAATTCTGTTTTTTGCAATGGGTTTCTAAGCCCATAGGGACGGGCTCCATTGATTTTCAGCCCTGTAGGTCAACGGCAACCGTTAGACGCCGTTACGAGGTCGATTTTTTTCAATGAGAACATATGTCAAGTGGCATATCATTCGACTCGTCTATGAACATAACACATAGATCTGAGGTCATTTTGAGGTCATAGGTTACCGTTGAGCGGTAACGGCGATTTCAAATATTTTTTTGTTTTATGCTATGCTGCTTAAACGATTACAAAATTTTGACTTCTGTTTTCTGCAAACGGATTCTCATCACAGAGGTTTTTACTTGGCATGCTCGCTGGCCTTACAGGTCAACGGCAACCGTTAGAAACCGTTACGAGGTCAAATATTTTAAATGATAACAAATAGCAAGTGACATATCATTCGACTCGTCTATGAATGTAACACATAGACCTGCTGTCGTTTTGGGGTCAAAGGTCGCCGTTTAACGGTAATGACGTCTTGAAACTTATTCGTTTTTGCGCCCAAACTTTTAAACAAATGTTTGCTGAAGTGCTCCCTTTTTATGCTTTTACAAGAACCTAGTTTTTATTTCGAATTTGCTACTTCGAGCTCTAACATTATGCATATTATTTACTCCCGCTACTTCCTTATTTCGCATTAATTATGAATCTAAAATAACGATCATCTTATTCGCATTTTAATACTCCATTGCTTAAACAAATTATTGACTTCCGCTACTTCTTTACTTCAATATACCAATACCTAATTATTACACAATTCCATCGTAATGATATTTACGTAATGCATGTAAGGCAGATCTGAAAGGTTATATGGCCGATTGGGTAGCAGAATAAAGCTGCCCACTTCGGTTGCATTAAAATGATTCCAGGTAGCTTGCAAGTGCTTCCTAGTAGATTTAAATATCTACCAAGTGGGTAGCTTAAAACATCTACCAAGTAGATTTATACCTACGACGTGTCTCTAACTGACCTTGAGTTTTATACTTGATGGCCAGCTCACACTGGAAAATAAAGAATGGACAGGCTTCAGGCTAGGGCATAAAATACTGAATACTCATGTTTAATTTAACTTAACATGATTTACATTTTTCATGGAAAAATCCACGAGCGATCTTTGTCGTTTTGTCATTTGTAGAAAAAGATAAATTAAAAAAGTAGCTTTTGCATGTCTAACAAATCATGGCGAGTTAGCGACAATTTAATGCAGAAATCTACCTCGTCTACCTTGGAATTACTATAAAGTTATTTTTTTCTGAAAAGATTTGCTTTGGTTTATAATACCACAACACAACTATGCGTATAATTCATTTTGTGCTGGTAGTAACACCAATACAAATTGATCAGGTATAAATGGAATAGGAGCTATGTTTTAGTGGCTTTAATTAGATCTAGATGTATTGAAATAAGGAAATGATGAAAACAACAAGTGTAGGAAAGGGAAAACAATCACTTAATGTACATATTATTTAGGCGTAAATATATTGCTGCGATGAATAAGTTTTCACAAGGGTGAAAGGGGTGAATGATTCATGAATAATTGAATAGTGCAAAATGCATGCTTTTTGTGACTCCAATTACACTTATAATTCCTTTTAACAATCGTTTCTTTCACTTTCACATTATTTGCTCCTTTTACATGGTTTTTACAGCCTATAAACGCAATAAATATTAATTTGATTAAAAATATAATTGCCTGAACGATGCTTGTATTGCATACTACATACTCGGAGTGCACAGGTACGCCAAAATCCCAACACTCACTATTGTTGTTAAAAAACTCACAAAGGTCCATCATCTTGAAGAGATACCGCGGGAAACCTTTTTGGGATTTTCTTGCATCAAAACAAACATCCCAAAAGACTAACATGTCAAAATAAGTTTTATTGTGGAAGTTCCATTTGAAATAATTAACTTAAAGGTTTAGTTTTTAAGCTACATTTAGATTACCAGTAAAAAGGTAAAAGTTTATTTTTGTAGCGGTGTTTAACATAGACAAGAGACACGACGGTGTAGCGTGAAGTAAAACTCACTTGTAATCAGATTGCTAGTTCGTTTTTAAACAATCGAATTTTTGCACTTCCACCACTATGAATAATGAAATGAATAACGGGAATGCAGCTTCCAACGGGCATGTGAACCCTGTGGACAAATTGGAAGGAGCTTTTATGGTATATGAGCCATTACTGGTTAAAAAGAAAACGATATACGTTACAAATTGCAATTGCATGAGAAGTTATCTAGGTGTGTATTAACAACGTTGTTTATAATTGCATTTTCAGAGTTGTTTGGCTGCAATCACGAAGGAGGACACGCTAACAAATGTGGACAAGGATGAAATTCGTATAGACGCCGAGCAAGGGATTACTAACTTTGTGGATCAAGCGAGATCAATGGAAGGATATTTTTTGAAGAAACGATTGGAAATTGCAGCGCAAAAACCAGAATTAGTGATAAAAGACGATGCGAGCGAATTAAGATTTGAATTGTTCCGTAAAGATGATCTCCTCAAGAAAAACTACGACAAGATCAACTACTGGCAGTCCATTCTGGCGGATTTGCAGTCAACACAACAAAGTAATTTGTAAACATTTTTATTTGCTCATAAATAGCATAAATGCTGAAAACATGAGCGGATATGGCTGAGCTGGTATGTAAAGTATGTATTTTCTGTAATTTCATTTGCAGCAAAGACAGCAGGCCAGACAACGGCACCCCCTACCCCTGTAAATCTACTATCGCAAGGGCCTGGAACACCCCAAGGACCCTTGACGCCTTCTTCAGGTAGACCAAACACTCCTGGGTCAGTGGGTAGACCAATGACCCCGGTAACATCAACGGTCGGCTCAAGATTACACCCTTAAAAGAAACTGAATGATTATTTATGAATGTTGTACATACTTTTATTATTTTTTACAAAAGAATGAATGAAATAAAATGTATATTAGAAAATATTTCGTGGCTTGTTATGCTAAGTGAAATATCACCTAACGATTGCTTGAAATGTAATGTGTTACATGTTACATACCTATGTAGTAATACATACTTGTAAGTTTAATGAAGCTTATGCGTACTGAGTGATATCAATAATTGATATGTTCGAATTTACCAATGTTCATGTTGTTATTGATGTACCAAAGTTGGCAACTGTACTCATTTTCCACTTAAATACCTACCATGCACAATGAGTTGTGCAATATTGTCTCGTCAATTGTCTCCGTTCATGTATTATCAATTTATCATATCATGCGACAAAAGTAGTGAATCCATAATCTTGAAGTAACAGCTCATAAACAAAAGTAACAAGAGAAAATAGGATTGCAATCATCTACAAAGTACGAATTACTAAAATGAAGCAAACTAAATTCTGTCGATAATTTTTTTACATGTTATTGGATATTACGCTTCTTGCTCCTTTTTACTTGAAGTCACACAAAACACGCTTTCCTTATGGAAAGTGTTCTTGCACACCGATTGTTGACTCATGACAAGAAAGGAAAATATTCAAACAATCAATTTTCTTGTGTTTCTGATGCACCATTGCGTTGCTCAATTCATGTATCTAGCCCAAGGTATAGGCATCCACCAATCAATTATATAATAGGGGAAATGCCAAAGATATGATGTATCGTGGTGTGGTGCCGTCCTGCATGCATAATAACCCATGAAGGTAGGAAATCATTTATTTTATGAATCACGCTGTGACTACTACGGTTTGTCATGCAACATTACTGCAGTCAAAAAAGGCGATGCTAAAAAGCGTGTGACATCGAGATGTACATAATATATTATGCTCTGCTTCTTTCGGGTTCCAATGCCATGCATAGATATTCAATAGTAACGGAAATGAAAAGGCGACGCACAGACATTATAGGCAATATGGTACAGTGCATATTGTACCACGTACGGAAAGTTTCTCACTTTGAACGTTCCAGAAGAAATATGGTTTTGGCTTTAAATGGTCTTGAAACATGCATATAATTTATAAGGGTCTTCCTCTTTCAAATATTGAAATAGCATCAAAGTACAAGGTTTCAAAGTCGTGAAAATATATGTTGTTTTACGCAAGACATTTCTTTGAAAGATGAATGAAATAATACACTTTCTCCGAATCCAAATCTTCTTACTTTCCACTGTTTGTGTGATATACCTAAACATACAACATGTATGTATTGTCTGACTTTGCATTAGGTTCAAACTCCACGGGTAGGTCGTACCATGAACTACTTATTAAAAACCCTTTTAATAAACTCAATGTGAGAATTAGGTAGAAGTGTACAGAGAGCGCTTTCACCACTTTCATGTTCTTGTACAAGTTTTCAATAATTTTATTTGTAAATATTACAGCTAAAACAACAAAGCTCTCGTCAAGAACGCGTACCCCATTTGACTTTGTACGAAAATCTCATGTTCAATGCTGAGTAAATGAATGGCCGATTTGTTTGTGTAAATCCAAATCCCCTCTCTGCCTTCCTCTCATTATGGACAGTGCTAATGCGTTTCTCTTGGCTTTGTCTTTCTTCAACATATATGCCTAATACATATTGTAGGTTGCTTGTTTATTCTATTGTTACAGGTTCATATTGTACTAGGCATGTAGTAATAAATGAAACATGCATGGGTCAGTTTAGTCCGGTCTCCAGTCGGACAATTGCAGTTTTTGCAGTTAACCGTGCAAGCCAGAGTTCAGTTTGTGGTAACAGAAAAAATGTATGGGTGTATTTTACATCAAACAAAAAAACCGAAAAAAGTGATGAAGTGATCCTGAAATCCTTGGCTTCTTTCCATAACGGCTACTATTTATACAGTTTTCAGAGTTTTCTCCATACATTGCGTTTGGTGTGGTGCTTTCTATTGGTGCTCTCGCCTCACGACTCAAGCTTGCATAGTCTTTCCCTTTTCCTCTTTTAGGAAAAGAGAAGCATACAGACAGATTCTATAGGTTTCTCCTCGAGGTACAAGTTTTAAGTCAAAGCCAGACGGGCTGGGTACATGTAAAGTTTATGTATATTTAGCTGAGGTGGTAAAGTAAACGAACACGCAATGTGTACCATGGTCTTTCCCTTCCGTCGTCCGTCAACTCCATGCAGCAAAATATTCATAAACTTTCTACTTTGCTAGCACAAACCTGTAATTTGCCAATCATGAAATATTACTAGCTGATTTTATTTTCCGCATCAAAACAGTGTACAGACAACAAAATTCCCTCCGGTTTGGATTTCCATTAAAGCATTATTTGTTAGTGAACTTGGCACTCCCACCATTTTTATTATGAAATAATGTTGAGACTCTCTCCCATCATATCATATTCGTTAAAAATGCATACAATAGAAAATGCTTTTAAATTTGATATATAAAAGGTACGCCTATTTTTCGGAAATAACAGTAAAATGAAAGCAAAACATGTTTACTCAGAAGAGCTCTGGGTTTAAATTAAAAGACTCCTTAAATTATTACCAGTAACGTCTTTTTCCCGTCAGAAAGACTCGTTGTTAGTTTATATGCATATTGTAGGCAGAGTTCGCTATATTATGTGGCTTCCACTTTCATTAAAAGGCACTTTCCATTCCATTTTTTAAACGTTTAATCATTTACCACACAAACCAAATTAATAGTGGATTTGTATGTTCATTCATAACCAAGACGGAAGAAATATGGATGTGTATAATCTGTGGAATTGAAAATGCTAGGCTGTTAGGCGGACTTTGACTTTTAAGCTGCTTGCCATATATTACATCAGCGCCGCTTTTCACTCTTTCTCCTGAGGTCGACGTGTGTGCAAAGGTGTGCCATGGAGTAGGAATCAGCACAGCATTTTGCTTCATAGGCAGGTTAGTAAAAAAAGTAAAAATGCATCATGATGATCGTGACTGTAGGGCACACACTCAGCAGCACATCTAGTGAACGTGAATGTATTTTATTTATGAACAAACAAAAATCTTTCGCGAATGACTTTTAAGGAACAGGAGAAAGAACTCATCGTTTTAGCAGAAAACGAGTCAAATGGTCATAAATGCTCCTTGATAAAGTGGTTCACTGCAGTCAGCATTTATAGCTTTTCAGTCTTTCTTAAGACCTAAAAGTACAATATCTGATGAAAAGCCTTAAGCGAGAAAGTTCTGGAGAAGGATTTACAGCATCGAACGCAGACTGAAATATATTAGTACACATATAGCATTTCCCATCTTTCCATTTTTTATTTTAACTATTAGGCATGGACTATCTCTGCGATAACATTCTTTATTATCAAGAACAAAGCTAGTTGCGTGTTCAGCGTAAAACTTGGGACTAGTACATACGCTAGTACCGATCCTCTTTCCAATGCATACAGCATAGCTATAGCGTACAACTCGCAAAAAATGATGAAAAAAATCGGAATGTATTGCTTTATTTTCTTCTCTCCATGAATCGAACTTTCTGTCAGGATTCTTTTGATGTACTTTATAGGCACATTTTTTAAAACTTCGCATTTGTGGCGTTTCATATAGTTTTAATGAAAAAGAAAGCGAGTGCAAAGGTACTCATTGTACCGCCAAATAAAATATTAACCATCATCAAGTATGAAAAGAAATTCGCGAACGTGCATTGATACTTTTTTTATATTCATTCCTTATTTTGTTTGATGGCTTTTGTAATAATGTATTCTATTTATGAGCTCCTTGAAAAGGAGACAAAAGATGATCAAAATATAAAGGTATGTTATATGAAAATGAACGAAGCTAACGCTTTGAATAAGCATTTCTCAGGGGGAAACGGCAGATTTCTAACGATGAAGAGAAAGCGGATCCGGAAAATTTACTTTGTAAACTTTGTAATCATTATCGTCGGCCAAAGGTTGAAGGTAGAGTAGGTAAAACTGGTCTTACATGAGCGCGATACGCTGTGCTTGCATAAATGTCAATATGAAAAAAGTAAACCAGGATGAAACGTGAGTAGTAGTGCTGAAGATATTTTGCAAGAAAAATAAACAGCATTGTGTTTATAAAAATAGCATAAATGGGAAAACTTTTTATCAGTTCCATCGTTATGCCTTCTATACAGCTTTTTATGGATTTGACACCCCCTTCACAACTTTATAATTATGACCATGGCACATTGGCACAATCTATATCAAAAAAGTATGGAAGTGAGAAAATTGAGTCGAGAATCGTATTCATAAGTAAAAGGAAAATAATAATAATAAAAAATGAAAGCTATGTGGCATGCGAATATGATATTGCTGTATGCGTGTGAGTTGTATGTTTTCAGTTATTGTCTGTCGTGTCGCATATATGTACGATTATTATGTCTATGACATGCACGTACAATGCCGAAATTGTTGGCACTGCTGGCTGAGGAATTTCCTATAAAATAAAATAAAAAAGACCTAATACAGCCAACCAATGCAATGTGTAATAATAAAAAGGCTCTATTATTTTACTGGCTCATGTACCATAACATTAACTGAAAATACATAAGGGCTTGAGTTTTTTTTCGAAACGGAAGAGAAAATGTAAGGCTGTGCTAAAAGAAAGTGGATCCCATTTTACTTTGCTCAAGGATAGAAGTAAATTGCCACGATTTATTTATAGGTATATTAAAAAGGGAGGTTACAGATATACAATAACAACAACAACTATATGTGCATACACTTTCAACTTTGCTGCAATATAATGGAACCAAAACAGAGAGAAAGCAACGTCTATGTGGAATGAAAAGCGTTTTTTCTCTTCCAAATGATTGTGTTCATGCAATACTCACACACGTACAATACAGTGGTGAATGGTGGCAGTATAGAATGAATGCTGCTGTTGTATATGAAAACCGGATAAAAGGATAAAATAAACTGTGCCAGGAAGCAAAGTACAGGTCCGCATATTATCGACTAAGACATTGTTGGCGCAGATATAAGAGTGATGACGTTGGTTGCTTCTTCAGCGCTCTCGTTTGCGTATTACATATTTGATATTAGCTGCACAGTCACCAAAACTATTCCCTTCTCTCCCGTTGTTGTACAAGAAGGGTACTATCTGCACAGCTTCTACACTTTTTCATGATCTGTCTGTTGCTGCTGAAATTTTTACTACTACAAGGAAACCGTCACCAGCTCGCTTTTACTACTACAACCAAACGACTAACTGAGTACTCTTTGCTACCGCTTTACTCCATAGATTACTACCATTACTACTACACACTACTACTACTACTATCGCTATAAATGCAAGTGTGCAAACTCTTCGTATCATCCTTATTTTCACCAGTAAAATATTATCACTTTGCTTTAACTTGTCCAGACATGGATAAGCACATACGCTCTATACAAATATCAGAACCGATACGGCAAAGAAATAGAGAAATTATAGTAACCAAGAAGCAGGTATGGCTTTCACTTGTCCTGGTTTACACTTTCTAGGAACGTACAGAGGATATAATGCTATGCTGCTACCACTGCTTCATATATGTACGCAAGTATTGTATACGCGCGTACTTACTTTCTCCATGTTTAGTTTGCTAGCACTTTTTTTCTGTTGATGCCTATGGTTTGCGAAACCCTTTATAGTCCTCACCCTCTCCCTCCACTTCTATAAAAAGGAGAATGACTATAGAATATAGGATAATTCACAGATAATTCCTCTGGCTATTATTATAATGTTCTGGTTACTACTACTGGAACGCTTTAATATGCATGTAGCAGACATATGAATGTATCTACCTACAATGTATGTATGTATATTCTCCACTATAATGTTTTATTGTATGACAACCTTTTGGCTTCCTCCATGCAGCAGCAGAGTAAGTTTTAGCAGTGTGGTTAGTTGGTACGCATACTAGTGGAAAGCTGCAGCAGCCAAACGGTGGTGGTAGTGTGGTGGTAAAAATTATACAGGAGACAAGGAAATCAGGTCTTCATTTTCTAGGCTTTCTTCAGTATGTGCTGCTACTAGTCGTAGTACGGCGTACGACGAGTTTAGCTCTCTTTCTCTCTGTTCTCTTGTCTTGTTCTTTGCTCTCTCTCACTCACACAAGTAATAATAATATCTGCACTATGCTGAAATTTGTTGCTAATGCTTCAAATGAAAAGTAATCCCTTTCTGGTTGTACTTTATTCGCACAGAGTGGTTCGTGTTGGGCTTGAGAGTACGTCGTTTGCTTCACCTCAGGTCGAATTAGAGGACTGCTGAGGGATGCTCAGGAGAAAGTTTTGAAAAGGAGAAGAAAAAAAGTTTTAAAAATATAACACTTTGGTGAATATACAGTGTAAATGACAAAAGTGGTGGTGGTGTCGCATATTGACTTGAGAAGAAGGATTGCATAGTGTGCTGGATTTTGCTGGTTGGAGGAATAGGCAGTCTGGGACAGAACATTTTTTTACTGTGCTTGCCAAGCGTGGAGAAAGCAGAGGTTTTGTGTTGAAACAGACTTGTACATTGTATAATTAAATTACTGACTGGTAAACGATCGTTGGACCGTTTTCACATTCATCAATATGACGGAAGCCAATAGTACTAAACAAGTCTTAGTTCCCACCACAGCAAAACCAAAACCGGACGGGGGCTTTAAAGAATTTTTGTACAATCCTGAGACTGGGGCTGTTTTAGGTCGAACAGGGCTCTCCTGGCTTTTGATATTTATTTTTTATGTTATCTTTTACATTGGGTTAGCCGCATTTTTCCTGCTCAACTTCTACCTCTTCTACCTAACGATTAGTTTGGACACTCCAAAATGGACCATGGATTCCAGTTTGATCGGGAACAACCCCGGTATGCACTTTAGTAAATTATTGATTCGTTACAGTCTTAAAACTTTGGCCTGCCTATGACTAGATTCTAATGATTAAAATTTCCTTTGTGGTGACTGTTCAACTTTTGAAGGTCTTGGATTTCGTCCTATGCCCGATCAAGATAACAATGCTGACTCCACTCTCATTTGGTTCAAGCATAGTGATCCTAAAGACTACAAGTTTTGGTCAAGTCAATTAGAGACGTACGTGGATAACATTGCTGAAATCCAGAAGGATGCAGGCGAAGACAAGACACACAGTTGCACCTTGGGCACAGAAAATACCACTAGTCGTAACAAGTCATGTCTGATTGATCTCAAGCAACTTGGACCATGCACGAAGGAAAATGATTTTGGATATTCACAAGGAAAGCCATGTTTTATTGTCAAACTCAATAAAATCTACGGCTGGAAGCCTCAAGCGTATGGATACAGAGAGGGAAGGGAGAAGTTCGACCGTCAGCAATTCGAAAAGGATTTGGGCATTGAAAAGAAGGAGAAAGATATGCCTGAAGCCCTTGTTAACCACATTAAACAGGAGGTTGACAAGCTAAATCCAGAACGTGATGCCGTACTCCTCCGGCGACTACTGGAAACAGTCTGGATTTCATGTGTTGGAGAAAATGTCGCCGATATGGAAAATACAGGTAAACACGACAAAAGAATTTTATCACCATTATCTACATGCCGTGGTGTGTGCCACAATGAATTGCTGGTCGCTATAAAAAGAGGTGTAAATCGTATAATGAAATGCTAATGCCTACTTTCTGAATTTTATCTTCTTCAGGAGAAATTGTGTACTATCCAATGAGGGGGATTGAGAGCCACTTTTTCCCATATTTAAACCAAAAGGGATACCAACCACCGTTTATCATGATTCAGTTTGTCAACCCTGTCCACGGTGTTCTCATCAACGTGGAGTGTAAAGCATTTGCAAAGAACATCATTTCGGAAAGGTTAACAAGGACTGGCTCTACACATTTTGAGTTGCTTATTGACTAATCAACACTGCCTTTTCGCGGTACAGTATTTATAGTGCTGCTCCAATTTTATAGGCGCATTCTACCTTTCTTCTGTTTCCCATTTACATTTGTACGAGAATACATTTTAGAAGCTAGTGTAGGCATTATGCATTTAAGTTTACATATATTTCTTCAATCAGTGATTCTTCCTGGACATTTAGGAATTTCTGTAGAAAAAATAAGTTGAGTAGACATATGTGGGAAAAGATAAGATTTTATCTAGCGGACAACATTTACCACGATTTTAATTACAATATTATACGTACACACTGTTTAGCTACTGTAGTTTTTTACGTCTAAATTTCTACATAGGTAGTTTTCATTTCCACCGCTCAAGTCGGCCTTGTACATCCAGGTAAAAGCTGTAAGCGTGGTTGCTAAAATGTGTGATGATAAATTTTCGACGGTCCTTGTGCGTGTGGTGGCAATGTTGAAGAAGCAGTAATCAATCGTCCGTCATGAATGAAACACTAAAAAATGTTGCATGCATACTGCATACCTTATTTCTATTTCCATTGTAGTAAGTTTAATGCATATGGTAAGATAATAATATGTATTCGGATACATAATACCCAGGTGAAAGTGGAACATTACTGTTAGGTGTGCATTGCCATAATATACGTCGTCTTTTAACTTTTGTTCATGAAGGACTGCCGAAAAATAAATGAATACACTGCGTTCCATGATACTACAACTCAAAATAATAACAATCGTTTTACCAACACTCACTACTAAACTAGGAACATATTTAGACCGTCAAATAAAATAGTTGAATATGAGATCAAGAAGTTGATGTGCCGCATCAAAAGCTACTACTGCTTTTATGCGTCCAAGATTTGAGTGAATGATTGAATGAATATGAATAATAGGGAAAAGGCAATCTCGAACCAATCTGTGTTGAAATTGAAAACATTATGGTTGTAAAAAGTAGTTATTGTCATGCATTCATCTAATTATACTGTGGAGCATCCGAGTATACTCCATTCTTGTTAAATATTCTATTATACATACTTCATCTTAATTTTGTGATTTCGATTGCACATTATCAGGCTCTTTCTTGTATGAATGTTCTCATCACACAAGTAAACAGTACCGTCTATACATGTATCACTGTCTAATTATTTCGTCTGAAAAAAATTCACTTCAAGTGGTCACAAAGCTTCCACTGCATTAATGTATAGTACAATCGAAACAAACATCATTTATCATTACTGCACAAGTAGGACACAGCAGCAGTTATATGTATGTGTAAGTATTCTGAATTCTGATGTACTCAGTGGAGATTGGAGATGGAAATAATAATATGTTTGTGAATATCTAATTCGGTTTACGTAAGGATCAGGATCTTGTTGTTTAATTTTAAGATAATATGAATTCTGCTTACAAAAATATCAGGCCCAAAAAAATACTTTTGACTGTAATACTTTCATTAGCATTTGTACTGACAACAAAGGACGTACGATACGTATTACGTTAATACTGATACAGTATCCGAGAATAGATCATCATGGGTTGGGCTTTCATAATGTTATTCTATCTTCCATATTGTGTACCCTTTTTACACTAATGTTGCTGTTAATTACTTAGACCACATTTTTACAGTTTTCTTTACTATAAACAGGCGTTATATAACCACTTTGTAAATACTGTGTGATTGATGAATGATGTTGGTCGTGTGCGTACTAGGAAGAAAACAACGGATGTGTACATACAGCTAGTAAAGGCTGTTGTGGCTTACAATTAGAATATTATGGGTGAAAGTTTTTGCTTTGAGCAAGTTGTGTGTTAAGTAGGTATGCAACTTTATGGTAACAAAGTTTATTTGCGAGCAACATTACTTTTTCATGTATTTAACAGTGTAGTAAGCACTATAAATCTTACTGAATATGTAATATACAAGTATTCACTTCTTGGTATATCTATTGATATGTGTTCAATGCGAGCGAATGTACATAAAATCCCGTGCTGTAAACTTACAATCAGAATGGTTTGTCTAACCCGTGGTTTAAATGAAAATGCATAAAACAGTGAAAGTCGCCCGTGCAACTACTACTACATGCAAACAGACAATGCAAAATATGTTAATTGCCGTTGGAGAAGGTGGAACCAATTCCGGGTCAGTCAGTGGTCCTTATTATCCTCTGGACGAAAACTAATGAACTGCATAATAACAAACGTAGTAGTCGACTAATTGGTGAGAAGCGGCGCGTGGTCGTCAAATCATCATGATTTTTGTTACTTTAAAGTGTAAATGCTATATAGTTTAAAAAATAATACATGATTGTTATTACCTGAGGTCAAACACTGGTGCAGGTGCATACCTTTTAGACCTAGAGGCAGTCCGTCAAATTACTTAATATACTTTAACTATAAATAATGTTTAGGAGGAGAAAGTAAATTAGGTCGATAATAATATAACGCGTATGCCCCTACATGAGAGCTCATAAATCACAAAACTACATCAAATACGAGAACATTTACTGTTTAGAATATTTACAACTAGTAAAGTAATTCGAAGAGAACAAACCAAAACACAAAAAATTAACGTTAGGTTAGCGAGCTTCAATAGCGTGTACTTACATAACCTTAAACGTAACCCGTTACGGTAAAAAAACAACAATCAAAATTAAATAAATAATGCCAGTCTTTGATTTATATAAATTTGACATAATAGACGTATTCTTTTCCCAAGGTTCTTATTAACTTGACTATCTCCCTTTTTAGTAGAGCAGAATTTCATTTGTATACTACAACTATAGTTTATAGGTATTAATATTAACTAACGATTGTAAGCCATTAAAATACATAATAATATTCAAAAAATAAAATAAAAATATATATACTGATACTGACTATTTGAAGCATTCGTACATACATAACCTACAAATTATTGTATATAGAATAGAATTAATTAGTCCTTAAGAGTGTTTTCAAAGGTCAAACCAACTCATGGTGGTGTTAGGGAAGCAGAATAATCTTAGCAAAAATATTAATAATGTTTGACAGATCACACGCTGAGAAGACATTTCGATGAGATGATGATAATGTTAGCTCTTCTGAAGGAGTCGTGAATTCAAAAGTCAACATGCCATACTAATGTATTGAATCACAATTTGTGAAAAATTATAGGATTGGTTCATAAAAAGCAAAATTAGCTTATAAACTGCAATATATAATATTGATGTAATCAAATAGGTACAGTTTAATGTAAAAAGAACTAAAAACTTATTGATGATGCCTTTACCATTACCAGTAAAACAACTGTTGTTACTCGTAGGTAAATAGATAGTTTACGCAAATGCATTTAAAAAATAAATACTTTTAGGTAAAAGATAAATGTAAGTTAAGTCTCATCTACCGTTTTTACCGTAGCTGCATACAGAATTTTTTATTTATTATTATCTTTGCTTGAAGAATAATATAGATTTCCTAAGTTTTGCTAGTAAGATGGTGTGTGTTTTACTTATTGAAATTCATTACGACATGTACACCTACATATTTATTATTATTAACGCTACTGCTGGAGTGTGATAAGTGTTATGCGTTGACCTTTGGATGTTATCTATTGTATTTATTAACTATAATTAGTGTATTGTTGAATCGTCTTATGAGCTGTAATGAAATTGTTAATACTTGTTGGTAAATTTTAGAACGTATTATTTACTTATATAGATAGAAAAATAAAAAATAAATATAATGTACTGATTGTATTGTAACATATTATACCTATGCGTACTACTTTTTGTTACTGTTCAATAATTTTTTAATAATAATGTACCGATTGTCTAATTGATGAGTCCTGTCCATATATACAGTACATCTGTGTTCCTTTCTTCTTTATGTTTCATGTACTTATAATTGCTATTTTTTGTCAATTGTAACATCCACATAATTATACGGATAATGTGCTGTCAAACAAAAATGTTTAAAACTGTAAAAGTTATTAAATAATATCTTCCTTTCGTATCAAGTTTCACTTTACTAACAAATAACAATCACCTCTGAAATTGCTTCTGAGAATGATTTCAATCAGTTTACAATTGCATTTCATGTTCATACGAATACGAATTCATTGCATATGTACACTCCGTATTGTACCCTGCCGCAAGTTATTACTTATTAATGTCCCCAATTTAAATAGGATTTCGGAGAACAAAATTTGTCGCATTCAGCATTGGTGCCAGTTACCATCATTCATGATTTCATGTGTAACAATATTTTTATAATTTCAATTTGAGTGCTTTTACAACCAAACCAACTTGAACTTTGTTGGAAATTGAAAAGAATGTGCCTTCCAAAGATGTATTCCTACCTACATATTATATTTCTATAATGCATAAGCTAAAGAAACTACGAGTTCCTTGCACCCTTTCCTCAATATTAGTGTCCCATAAACACCTTATTACTTAATGAAATATGCCATTAAATTACATACACACATGGTATCTTCATTATTAGTGCGACATTCTTGTCGACGACGACAGAAAGAAGAGATGTGCACAATAAACTGTTGTTTGTTGTTGTGTTCTTTTCTCATGGGTAAACCTGAAGCCTTCTCCTGAAGCTTCTGTCTTTGTAAATGGCAATAGAACGAGAACAGCAACAGAACACAGCGGGAACAAGTTTTTATAGATGATACCAATATAATGAGAAATTTTTAAAAGTATACTTCACCAGCAAGGTAAACGGTAATCAATTCAGACTTTTGTAAGTGATGTTTTGTGTGAGAAGCGCTCATCCAGTTAGTTTAGTCATGAATGATTGTCACACCACCACCACGACTACTTAAAGTGAAAGTGTCCTAAATGTCGTTGATGTACAAGGAAAGAAAGCAGTGTGTGTGGAGAGGTATATCATGGAAAGAATGAGTCATCATCATCATCATCAAATTGACATGAATGAACGTTTAGTTGTAAAGGCTGAGCAAGTGTCGGAGGAGGATGATGATCACCAAAGCTCAACCAAGAGACTTGGTAGCGGAAAGAAGGTTCCTGCACTGTCCTCGTCAATTAGATTTACAAGAGTATTCGTGAAACCAGCAGAAAAGTGCATTAAGCTGGGCGAAACTTTCCAATCGTTCGCAGAAGTGTCTCGCGCGATAACAATGTATGAAATGCGAAACAAGGTGCATTTAACGCAAAAGTACTTTAGGCGCATAGCAGCCAATCCGAAACCGAGCAATAAAGAGGATTTCATGTTATCGGAGGAGGAGCGCAAAAGGTTCGTCTATCGATGGGTGGACTTTTGCTGCACTTATTTTGATGACATGTTGGCACGCACTGATCACGATGACGAGGACGGAAATGCAACCAATCAAGTTTTAGGGTTTGCTATGTATGTAATCAAACTGCACTAACATATTCCGAATTGAATAAGCATTTTTTTAAAATATAAAAATGGAGACTTGGTTTCACATTTTAGGAAGGAATGCCCGATGAGGATACGATTTCAGTTAAGATTTAATGAAAAGGACCTAATGATTAGTATATTTAGAGATGCACATGATCATAATCATCCAGCTAGCGAAATGCCCGCTATGCCTACACTGCCAAAGGTAATTAATAATTATATACCTTTGTACAATAGTTAATGCTTGTGTGTCATAATGCATCTCGTTGTATTATTGAAGAAACCTGAAGTGGAAATCACCAATTCCGTGTCTGTGACCAGTTTTAACGATCAAAGGGACGTGACCAAGCGCCTGAGACCGCCTCCACCTTCGTTATCGCCTCTGTTAGCATCAAAATTTCCAAAGGAAGCTCCATCGGCCACGGATTCAGATTCGCGAAAAAGTTTACCGTTATTAACTAGTGCGCAAGTACATTGCCAAAATTCTTTACCTATTCCTAAGCCACCGCCGTTGAAGGCTATGCCGATGTTATCACGTAGTACCGGATCTCCAAACCTTGCACCAGGAAATGGGCATATCCAGGGGCTTTCTGCGGAAGGGATAATTAGAAATATCTACAACTATCTCTGTCAAATGCAATCGGCAGGATCAAATAGTGATAATGATTTGAAGTTCACAACTACGAATCCCGACGTAAACACAAAATGCTCCTCAATGTAAAATAATTTCCGTCCATATCCGTTTTGTATTAATTCCGTTTTCTTATTTTTCCAATGTAGCTCGTCAAAATTACCTCAGAACTAAGTGGTGTGGACGCTGAACGAATTTCCCCATTGTGTCAGAGGAAACAGCCCAATATCCAAATGCGCAATGCAAAAATTAACGAAGGACCAAGGCAAACTGTACCTACGGGGTCACCAGCGAGCGGCCCTTCTGTTCCCAAAATAAAGACTGTTTCGAAACGAAAGCAAAATGCACGGTCGACTTCAAATATGACTTTCAGTGATATTACAGTGCCATCGTTGAATACTCATCCACAGTTTCGCACTCCTTCGTTTGAGGATACAGACGCCAACTATGTCAGTATGCCCGTGGAAGTCATTATCAAAGCCGAACCGGACGAACATGTTGACTATTACGACGAGAATGACTCAAATAGCAGCATGAGCATGCCTACGAATGACGATTACTTTGGATCAGAGCGAGCTGATGCAACCAGATAGCATCGTCATTTGTATTTTAATTAATTCACGTGGATATACGTTTACACACAGTTCATTGGTTTCGTAAGAGTCAAAAAAAGTTTTTATTTTATTTCATACGTTTTATAAAAGTATTTGAAAAATTAATAAAACACGTTCCTTAATTAACAGTTTTTTTTTTAAATTTGGCAGCAGTACGTTATGCCGGTAATTTTCTAACTAAAAAAACTTAAAACTTAGCTTAAGAATGGAAACATATTATTGCAATAGTTTATTATGCTTGTTTTGTTACTTTTGACCTAGAAGCATTTTCATGACTATGAGATCTGGAAATCGAAAGATTGTCAGTGTTTACTTACATTTTATATACACTTATTAGACATATGAAACATAAAAACGTTGCAGCGAGTAGCTTTGATGGCTAATGAAGTAGCCAGACTATAAAACTAAAGAATTTTAATATGACCACATCAAGGATCACGGTATAAAAACGCGGTCGTACGTTGTCACTCGACTTCTACACATTGGGCACCTATTATCGTGTTCCAGTAGCCCATACACGCAAACGTCGCACAAACAAACATGTCTGCACGGGTTGGACATATACGTAACTGGATTCTCTTGACAGATTACGCACGTAGGTTTTGAAAATTCGGTTGCAAAATTCCCTTGATCGTTCCTACTAATTATTGTCGAAACAGAGGATTTAATCAAATTCTTAACCTTCCCTAGACGGATGAGAGAAAGTATTTGAGAAAGTACGGATACTAAAGTATTGAACAATCTTCGAAAGTTTCTAACGACAATGTAGCGCAGCATTCTACGTGAAATGAACAACATCAAAATGAGCACAAGCAGGCCCAGAAAAGACGACGGTGGCATACGATAAATTACATTGACAGGGACTAAAATCAATTTCATCACACTCTGAGCCATCAAGACTACAACTCTGATAGGTGACAGAACAATTTGCATAATAAAGTCCTTAAGGACGGCAATGATACATTCACAGAATACTAAAGACGACTCGCCAATCATTGAGAGAGCTTCTATAACTTGAGCAGGCACCTCGGTAAATAATCCAGTGGCAAATCCAGCAACGCATGTTGAACTTTGAGCGATGGTCCTGGAAAGAGACTCGGTAACATGGAAGTACAAATTTTTAATGTCCACGGCCACAATGTAGAACGCTGAAATATACAAAAGGGAACAAAACCAATGAAAATGGATGCATAATACGCAAAATGTAATTTAGCTACTGTATATTATAGTAAATTGATACTTACATTCCACAACTTTCGTTGCAGCATAATAAATAAGTAATACAGCACGGAGGAAACTGGCCCCAAATTCGGTTATTTCAGCGAGAACAATCTCTGTTGCAGCGGCAATTTCTCGATATCCCTTTGTACTTGCGGTTGCGATCCACACAGCCCCTTCCACGATTTTACTACCGGTGAAGTAGCTGATTCCCAAAAATAATTCCAATGCTTGGAAGACGAAGGATATGCCCGTACCAACATCACGAAAGAAACTGGATAAATATGGGTCATAGTCGTCCAACATGATGATGATGATGTGGTGGGGAAAATCTCAAGATGGTTTCTTCCTTCACTCACAACTAGTCAGCGGATATGGATGTACCTTTAAGACGTCGCAAACGCCAATGCCAATGACGCCAAGTGACATGACATTTTACAAAAACGACCTAAAATGTACAAAATGCACACAAATTGGATAAAATATACTAATGATTTAAACTTGAGTAAATGAAGATGTAGCGTTTTAAACTTATTCCAAAATTTCAGTCACTCACCTTTTTCTGTTGCAGCTTTGCTCAACTTATCTCATAACACGTTGTGTTTACAGTAACGACTAAAACGGTTAAACAAATGACGCTAATGCGATAAAACTTGACACTTTCCTAAACTGTTATATTCTAACATTCAAACATTTCCTAAACGAAATCAATTTTAAAACACACGAAATGTTATCATTATTAAGCAGATTTAATCCAGTGCAATTTAATTACACAATTAGCGCAGCCAGTGCATCACAAGAACAAAATTGAACGAACATTGGTTTCGTTTTCGTCAAATTTCATCTGGTGATATGCAAGCAAACAGAACGAAAACAAAACAAGCTTTTTGCATAAGTGCTCATCTATGTACACATTTGTTTGATTTTCGTGCAAAACAACACTCAAACTTGACGGCATTGGTGCATGTAGTTAGCACGTTAGGTGCGAGTGAGATATTCTGAGCTGATATTATTATGCGTCTCATTGTTGTTAGTAGTCGCATTTTCATTTCAGTTCAATTGTAGCTTTTGGAACAATGTTATGAAACATGCAAAACATAATATAGGTAGGTATTGTACGCTGATTGTGATCAGTGCTCTCTTTTACGGCACCCTTTTGTAGGATTTACGATATTACTGTATAATTAAATTCGTCTTCCTATATGTAATCGAATGTCGGAATAAAAACGCAAAGTGCGTATCAGTTTTAATCTAATGATGAAATCTAGTATTTAATGTTCGTTGCGCTATTGCTACAACTGGAACGGTGTGATTTATGTCGGCTGCGTGGAATTGGAGTAAATACGGATAAAGTTTATGCACACACAAAATTGGAGGATGGGCAAAAAATTATACATGCGTTGCATTTTTCTAAATTATCTAATAGTAGTCTAAAAAGAACTGAGATATGACGTTGGTAATGGTATTGGGATGATATGAAAAAAAATTATGGTGATAAGTATCGTAAGATCTATTAAAACCCAAAATTTAGCTCCCACTTCATTAGGTAATTATCACCAAAATTTTGTGGCACCACAGGACAAATCCTATTGGTACACGTATAATATAGTATTATATTTAAAACAGGCTACTATCTTCTTATATTCCAGCTTACTAATTATATGCTATTAATATAGTATCGCTGTTAACCTATGAATGACATATTTCGTTGATAACTTATTCTTTGCTCAATACTATATAATTATTATAGTTCTACTATATAAGCATAAGAAGTAAGAATTCTGATGTGACTGTGCAATTCTGATAGTATATTTCATCATGTTTCATTGTCATCATGTTAATCGCTTGAAATAAAATTATATATGTGAAAATGAAAAATGAAGATGAGAGTTTTTAAAATCGTAATATTCTATTAAATTCTAGCTTTTGAATGTATGACTATCTTATATAAAGTGCAATGTAACGAGGAAATTGCATAATGCATTTTAGATATTCACATTAAACCTATATGAATAAAAATACATGCGAGCTAATAAACCTATAGCTGCTTGTTCCACTACATGCATGAAAAATGTTGCTTTGTCAATGATTCAGGAATCAAAGAGAGTCCTCTCTTTTACCAGTTTGATATGAAAGTTCATGTATATTAACGAATGACGATTAATAGCGACCGGCAAGCGTCATCTTGCTACAGCCAGATTATCTTTTATTTAATTAAAGATCTGAGAAAACTCATTTGTCAAATTAGCTTGCACGCTTCATTCTTGTTTGAAGAGTGACAGGAGGCGATTGCTTTTCACTCGATTGGCTTAAACTCAATTCAAAGTCCAGAATTCATAATAATAAACTTCTTTATAGTGTTGAGGTGAAAAATTTAATAGAAACTGCATAAAGACTCCTTATTTAAGGAGTTTCTGTCAAGTGAAAAGGTAATTTTGATAGCTTCACGAATCATTTCTAGTAGTTTAATATTTTACATATTTAGAAGCGTGCCTACAATGTATGAAAGTTGAATGTACTTAAGATAGGTAGGTATTTAGTGAAGTGGCAATTTGGAAATGTCTTTTGCGTTGCTGTTATCTAGGCTTACTACCAAAGACAAAAGAGCATTGTCAATTTCATTCAATAGTATTGGAAACGACCTTTTATCATATATCCGCCTATATAGCTTTGTTAATTATAGTACGAATTGCGAAGTGAAAATAATCTGTAGTTGATACAACTGAATAGTTGCGCGTTTGATTAGGACCCACGTAACATGCATGTAATGATACTGAAAGTCAAGTTAATCGCTTTACAATAGATATTTAGTTTGTTACATATCACGTACGCATCCATACAATTCCTTATCCTATCACCATTACCACTACCACGAGTGTTAACCATGAAATGCATTCTGATATAAACGAGTTTTTTCTGTGGTCAGTTAAAAGCCTGTGAATCTGCATTTCGCAACTTGTGTTGTTCCATGAAAGTGTTTTAGATTTGTATGTTTAATTTTGAAATTTTGTTTGGTCATATATTTGCAGCGCGATTACTAAATAAACTACGACTTGTCAGAGGGCATAGCAGAGCTTTACTTTTACAATCATAACGACAGATCGGGTCAAGCGTCTTATCCAAAATGTCCAATAGCGACCAACCTTCCGCTACCACATCAGAACCGACAACCGTCGGAGACACTGCTGCTATTAGAGAGAAAATGAAGCAGTATTGGTTACAATATGAGCCATCACCGGAATCAATGATGTTATGTTCAGCTGCAAATGATGAACTTGCCGGAGAAGACAGGGCTCAAATTCTCCAAATTTCCCCAAGCTTGGAAAATAAACGTGTTCTTGAATTGGGCAGTGGAATTGGGTTAGTTACTCATACAATCTATTAAAGTCTATAAATTATGTAACATTTACCGGTTTACCCTTCGCAATGACATACATGACATGACTTTCACGCTCACGCAACGCATCACATTTCTCGTTAATTTCTTTTCCAGTCGGTTTACAACGGAACTAGCTAAAGTGGCAAAGAAGGTTACTGCCGTGGACTTCATTGAGAGCTATGTTGAGAAAAATAGAGAGATTAATGGGCATAATACGCATGTAAATTTTATGGCTGCTGATGTGACAGAATTGGAAATGCCGCATAATAGGTAAATTAAAATTCATGGCCATTCTAACAACTAGTTATCAATTTAGTCGATATGTCTGGTAGTTCCCACCGAAAAATAATGTGGTGACTGGGTTTCATTTTGCTTTGCCCTCATTCAGCTTTGATGTTATATTTACAAACTGGCTTCTAATGTACTTGAGCGATGAGGAGGTGGAAAGTCTTGTCCGGAAGATGCTTGGATGGCTCACTGACGGTGGCTATTTGTTCATTCGGGAATCCTGCTACCGACCATCAGGTTAGAAAAAAACATTTTTCTATGTTGTTATACAAATTAATCTATTACTAGAAATTACATAGAACGAGCTATATAACCTTGTTTAGAAATAGCTCGCTAAGTCATAAAAATAATTCCTGTGAAACGAATAATAAACCTGTCAGTTCGGTGCCAAGACCTATTGTCTGTTTTCGTTTAAGCTATTAAGTAATTAGTAAGTTGCGTACCAAGGAAATTATTCGTCACCGTTTGTTTCCTTTGCGCTTTATATTATGTTCAAGCGAAAGTGTTATAATATTACATTCATGCTCATTTCGTCTAGAGCTAATATTTGTCGGGTAAAACTTTATTTTCAGGAGACGTAAAGCGGACAACAAACCCTACTTACTACCGGTCACCTCTTGAATATTTTAAAATCCTTCAAGGCAGTATATATCAATCTCCCAGAGGCTCGGAGTATTCCTTCGTTTGTGAAAAGGCCCTGTCAATTGAGGCATACATCAGGGTAAAAAAACATTTTCTTTTATCATTAATTTTGCCTTTTTAGAGAACATTCAAACACAAGGGGCATAATGAGATGTCTCGTCTCTGTGAACAATACTTTTCCTGTTAAATGTTAACAGGAATAATATTGTTAGAAAAATAATGTCACTGAAAATGCTGTCTCCAAATGTACATTAATATACATATCTATATACTGTAAATGTTTTACATTTAATTGTAAAAAGTAGGCCATATAATCTAAAAAGATTAGATGATATGACGCATTGAAATTAATATGTTACAAGAAAATTAGAGTGGCAGTGGAAAAAACCAAATCCACAGTCCAACAGTCATAAAAGTCATTGGTGATAAAGCATCAAATGTGGAACAATTGAATGATGTTCAAGAAAGTGAACGAACGAATTTGTTGCATGATTTTGTTTTAAATTGTACCATTACCAGCGGCTATTTAAATTCATGGAGGTCCTAGTTCAGAGAGCTCTTACGATAGCGTATTGTTAGAAACCTTGAAAATTCGAAACCCAATCGATCAAAATTAGAAACAATCATGCAGGGTATAAGCAGAGAACTTCTTTTCTCATGACATGCTTCTTAAATAATACGCAATAACACTCACTATCAGTATTGATCATGACGAGAACCAAACCGACAAATCGTCATTAAATATCCATACTAAAGAACATGGATAGAGGACGAAGGACGAGGGCATTTTCAGTTTGTGCATACAAGTTGTTGACGTACAAAGTATAAAGAAAGGATTCGAGTATAATTGAGTTATAATCTTGTTCTCCGATTTGTCCATTTGACCCTTATTCAAACTTGCATACGCACTTTATACGTATTTAAATATTTTACCAAATACGATCTTGTTTTTGACCTGATCAACAATAATTATATGTGTGTACATAGCTTGAATTAATTTCATCTTTCATGTCTACGTAAATCGTAACAACGTAATGTACAGGAATTTACTGCCAGATAAGGAACTACTTGTCCAGTGTTTGGTTTATGCATAGCACTCGGACAAATGTAGTGGCGTGGACCAAGTCTTTGTGACTTATTCCACCCTTTCGACCGAGCAATAGATATCATGTCATAGCTGCACCAGGATATCATACACTAAAGTACGTGTTCTAGATGAATCGAGTTTACGAGATTATCCATTATCGTTCATCATATTGAATCTTGCATCGTCCGTTTTTTTCTAAAAATGTGTACGCTGACTACGCGTATATAACTGATGTAAAAGACCTTTCAATTATGAAGATTATTATTTATGACACATATAATATGTTATCCGTATTACGTACACGTACATATGTAAGTGGCTTGGCCTGGATATAATAGCCACCTGGTTCAATAACCAGCAGTAGATTAGATTTTTATGTTACACAGTCCTCGGTCAATCTCGTAATATTTTATGTCCAGCAACTCTGGAATTTTGTCGACTAGGTATATTCTTACTGGAGGAAGGCAGGACATGTGTTGCATATTACATTGCACTTTGTACTATCACTTTTATGTAAATTATTTAGCTCCTCAGGCAAACTTTTGACAGGTTAGCATATTTTATTTTAGCATCTAACCTTCACCCCAGTCGTGCTATTCACTGCCTCGGTAGTATCCTGTCCAGCCTGTTTTTATGTATGTATGTCAATATGTATATAGCTTTTCATGATGAAAATTGAAGAGAAGCGTGTCATGTTGCATTACATAATATGCCGGTATAAGATGCCCAACGATTAGTAAAAACTATTTAGACATATCTGAAGTTTCACTTAATCCAAATAGTCTGTGGAATCATAATAGAAGATCTGCAAAAGTGTCAGTAGTAAAAAAACATACAGAAGCCTGGACGAATAAGTTTTTAAAAACATAATTGTATTCTTTAATTTCACAGCATTACGGAAATCCTTTTCAACTTGGATTCGTTCTCAGAAAAATGCCCCACTCCTGTGATTCTTACGATTCTTTTCAGGTAACGTGCCCAACACGTTGTTGTAATTTACACTCCATCAAAATCGTTAGTGAAAAAAGCAGATCATTTGAATAAAAAAATCGAATCATCGTTTTATTTATAATTTATAACCGTACAGGCCTTCTTGGACGGCCATCAGTACACCGAAGAAGGAATTCGTCGATATGAATTCATATTTGGGGAAACGTATGTGTCGACGGGAGGTCAAAGGACTACTGAGGAGTTTGTGAAGCAGTTGAATCTTGGTACAGATTCTAAGATTTTGGATGTTGGATGCGGCATCGGAGGATCGGCATTTCATATTGCGCGTACCTACGGATCCCGCGTTCATGGAGTCGACTTGTCATCAAACATGATTTCCATCGCCGTGAAGTATCAAGCGGAAATGGAAGAAAGCGTACGAAAATTGGTAAGAAAGATAGCATGTATATATTCTAAAAGGTTATTACCACAGTGGTCACGAGCCATTGCACGATGTGCTCGCATTTGCCGAAAACTGATAACAAGCATGATTGTGTTGAATGTTTTATGATAGGTGAGCTTTGAAATGAGTGACATAACAAAGCAGTACTTTGAGCCCAACTCATTCGATGTTATTTATAGCAGAGATACTATTCTCCACATTGGCGACAAGGAATCACTTTTCACAAATTTTTTCGTACGTTTCATAATACTATTTTTGTAACATTAATACAATGAAATAATGACTCATCAAAATGTGTATATCTTTTATCGTAATACTTTTATGTTACTTATATTTAATAGAGATGGCTGAAGCCGGGTGGTAAGCTTATGATCACAGATTACTGCCGCGGAGATAAAGATGAATATTCAGATGACTTTCTCATGTATGTCCGGCAAAGAGGTTATCACCTTTTGAGTGTTTGTGAATATGGGCACCTGCTGGAAAAGGTTTGCTCTTCATTAAGACATGAATAACAGGTTATTTTCAGGTCAACAGGATCTTGCGGCATTTTATATTCCTTATCATTTATGTGTGTACATTAGATTGGCTTTGAAAACGTTGTGGATGATGATCGTACCAATCACTTTATCGACATTTTGCAAGTAGAATCAAAGAAATTCGTTGAGAAGAAGGGAGAATTCTTGCAAAAGTTCTCTGAAGCCGATTTCAAGTACATCCTGGATGGATGGAAGGCCAAGATTGAGCGCTGCACCGAAGGAGATCAAGCTTGGGGATTGTTCACTGCCTCTAAACCCCTGTAGGGTTTTACTTTTACGCTGGCATGATATGTTTTAGAATGCATAACATTCTCAAATTATAAATGTCATTTTATGAATCCGATCCGAAATAAATAAATAAATATCGCTACAGACTATATGAAAAAACAAATATCTTGAATCCGAAAATTATAATTATTTATGATTGGAAATATAGACCGTACTTAATCTCTTAATTTATTTACACTCCACCATAAAGTTACACATAATGATTAGGGTATAGGGTGGAACACTTTGTTTGATACGGGAAGGGAAACAACAATTTGGTGCTTAAATGGTTAGATATATAATCTCAGTCTTCTTAAAACTTAAAAGTTTAATGCGTTACGATTACAAGCTACATAACAATGATTAAGTATAAATAAAAATTCCGGATATACTGGCAATACTAAACATAAGGCTGCCAGTTGCTTCCATCTGCAGGCATCAAGTTTCCTGTGATTAGAAGAATTATGTCTATGATCCACCAAATCCCAGCTCCTCCCAACGTTAGCAACTTTCCAACACCTGTAAACCACAGAAATCAATACAATCAAGTAACGATCATATAACCAAGCTAATACGACAAATTAAACGCGTAAGCAATGTTCTTTTTTTGTTAAAATGTATTCATGTCTCCTCATTTACTGTAGCAAGTGCTGTATTTTATAACAGCAATGCGCAACTTGATTTTATCAAGACTTTGTATACGTAAGTTTATTATTAAAATTTCCTTTTCAATTTAAAATACCAATAATATCATCAGTAGTAAATGGCACCTGGCACCTCCGCCTCAGGTGCAAAGGTTTTGATATCAATATCAAATTTTCAAAACACTCCGATGATAAGTTTAACGTGTTGTTGAGTACAAAAACTTATTGTAACGTAATTGTATCTAACCATCTCTTTTAAGTCAAGAAAAATTGACTTTTTGCATTTTAAAGTCAACTTCTTCTTTTTCGTTTACTACTTTTCCATAATACGATCATCACGACGTAATATTACACAGCAAATGTGTGTACCTATACCGCGTAACATATAATAATTTAATCATTAATTACCTGTGCCCGTGTGTCCCAAGCAAAATCTATCGATTCCAAGAAATCCTAAAAATATGCTGAAGAGCAATGTGGAAAGGAAGTAATGACCAGAATATTTAACGCACGGGAACCCGTATCTTAAAAACTTTTTATCTCCTTTGGAACCGGAAGGGACACTGAAGCATTCAATTCCATCTAACGGTTTACACAGTCGTGCCGTGTGTTCAACATCCTCAAACCATTCGCCGCCCCACTGAAACAATCAAACAAGGCAAAGCTGTACAAATGCATATATCTCATAACCCCAAAGAAATGTCAACTTTCACCATCATTAAAGACATACAATTGGAATAAAAATTAGTAGCTACAAATGCTTACCTCTACACACCCATATCCTAGTTTATCTCTGGCAGTAACATTGCCATTGTGATCTACTAATTTCTCGCATTCTAAAAAGTCCAGGGGTAGATAATCGCACCTCACTTTTGGACCCAGAGGATCAAACTGCTCGTTATCGTTACCATTACTTGAGTGACTTCCGCCGCCGCCGCCACCACCACCACTGCCGGAAGCGAATAACGGAGATACGTTTGTAGTGGTGTTGCCGTTGGCGTTGGATGTGCTTATCTTTTCCTTTGTTGTGGATGTCGCAGAGTTTTGCTCATGCGACACATTCAACAACCCCATCAACAGGAAAATCACTAGTAGCAAATATCCCTGCATGCTTTCCTTTAAAATCACTTTCCCAGCGTACTACAAGAAAAATGTGTATTTGTGCATACATGTACGTACGTGCGTGTCGTCACAAAGGCTTAACTACACCAAGTTAAATACCCGTTTTTACAGCTTATGTTTCTCAAGTTCGAAGGTTATCATATTGTTTGCAGGGTCGCAGGTGTACCTCACACAATAAGCACTTTAAAAATATTTCCAATCTCATGAAATGGTTCATGATAGCGCACAAATTTTGCAGTGCTATCTCATTACGCTGCCATTTCACTAACACATTCGGTAACAGATATTTCGAGTTTTGAACATCAACAAATGAATGCAGTGCCCTGTAAAAGCTTTCACCATCTGCCTTCACCACTACGTTATTATTGTACGGTGAAAGTTATCGTTACAGACACATGCCTGTGCCTATTAATGGTTGATGCATATAAAGCTCAATTTTTCTAGAAACTTTCTGCTTTCTCTGTGAATTACGTTTAACTGAATGAGTGAAAGAAAACCATCAATCGGCTTCCGTTTGTTTCCTGCGTAAATGAATAGCAGCTGACGGATGTATATAGACTTTGCATTGCAGTCATAGCTGCTTCAATGTTATCATGTCATGAAATGGTACACACATGCATACACTTTTGTACACTTTTTTTACTTGATTTCAGCTGTACTAACCCAGGCACGTTATAATAAGCACCGAGCACATCATGCGCGTACGCATTCATTGTCAGTTGTTGTTACAAATTGTAACTTACAATTATTGAGTACGCACATTCATTCATTAAAAATATTGTCATAACCAACAAGATATAAGGAATTCCTATAAACATCCTGTAGTTCATGATTGATTCACTAGCAAAACATTGCTAATTATTGACACAACTTTTACACACACACCCCTCCAAATAAACCTCCGCCGAATTCTGAGCTAAACTGAAGTTGTTGTTCTGAAATTTGTAAAAAATGCTGAAGCCAAAGGCACTGACTAAAGTTCTCAGTGAGGCTAATACAGCGGGCGTTGAGAGCACTCTGTAAGTACGGACTATTGCGCTTTAAAGGGTACTGGTTTTCCGAGAATGTTACTTCAAATTGAATTATATTTATGTTTTAATACACAGGCTCCTGAACAGGGAGGGAAGTCTTTTGGCCTACTCAGGTTACGGGGATAAAGACGCCCGAGTAACGGCAGCCATCGCTAGTAATATTTGGACTTGCTATGAGAAAAGTGGGAGGAATGCGTTAAACGATGACAGATTGGAATTGGTTCTTTTGGATTGCATGGTATGCATACATTAACTTGGGTTACTTTATTTCGAATTGACGGGTGTGTTGGAAATAATTTCCCATGAATTATGTTAGTTAAGAATTTGGAATAAAATATTTCTTACGCATTTCAGGAGGGAAGAGTAGCCATTACTCAAGTTGCTAATTTGTTACTGTGTCTGTACGCGAAACCGGATACTGGATTGGGTTTGCTGGAAGCGAAATCCAAAGCATTGGTGGAGTACTTGGATGGACCTCTTCGAAAAGTAGTGTCAATTTGAAAGGGTTCAGTTAAAAGGAAACAACTTTTATGCTTAAGTTCAAGAAGACAGATAAGACTGTGAATTAAGGGAAATAATATTTAATCGTTTATACAAAAGAAATGGTGGCTGTCATCGTTTGTAATCTCTTCTTAACATAATCTTACTGTCATGCTTTATGTCAATTAAGGTTATAGCAAATTATATATACCTATGTATAAATGTGTAGCATCCTTTTTCAAAATATATACCTATACATATTGTATGTAAAATTGCGCTCTCCATTTATAATAGGTTATAGGAGGACCCCTATAGGAGAAGAATGCTTATATTATGTACATTCTTCAATTTAAATAAAATGTAAACCTTTAGCTAAGACTAATAAACTCAGCAAGCTAACATGTAGCAAAGTGGCGGAGCAGGGACATGCATCTTTCAAAATGGTCAACTGAGTACCACTATAAGGAATCGTTTGTTAAAAACAGAATGCATATATTCCAATCCATTATCAAGTTAGAACACAAAAACCAAAAATCAGGTATTGCCGTTTAACGGTAACCGTTACAATTAAAATGCATTCGTATTTGCATAAAGAACACTCAGGGGAGTCGAATGATATGCCACTTGCCCTAATCGACTTTTAAAAATTTCGAAATCGTAACGGTTTCTAACGGTTACCGTTGGCCGTTATAAGCCTGCCAAGCTTTTCACATAAAACGCTTGTGGTGAGAAGCCATTTATCAAAAACTGAAGTCCAAACTTCAAGACCATTTAAACAGGACCATTTGAAATCGTCGTAACCGTTAAACCGTAACCGTCACCTTCAAAATGACCGTAGATCTGTATATTATGTTGTTAGACGAGTCGAATGATATATCACTTGCCATATGTTGTCATTTAAGTTGACCTCTTAACGGTTTCTAACCGTTGCCGTTAACCTTTGGAGCTGGTGAGCATGTCAGGTAAAGCCCATGTGATGACAAGTCGTTTGCCGAAAACAGAAGTGGAATATTCCAAACCACTTAAGCAGGAGAGCATAAAATGTAAAATTATTTAAAATCGCTGTAACCGTTAAACAGTAACCGTCAACCCCGGAATGACCTCATATCTATGTGCTATGGTCATGGACGAGCCGAATGATATGTTACTTGCCATATGTTAGGCTTTAAAATATTTGACCTCGTAACGGTTTCTAACGGTTACAGTTGACCTACGTATTTCAAAATCACGCTGGACCCTTCTCATGTGACCAGTTATCGATTGCCGAAAACAGATTTCAAAAAAGTCAAACCGTTTTTGAGTTAGAGCGCGCACAGACGGACAGACGGACGGACGGACGGACGGACAGACGGACAGACGGACGGACATCTCGATCTTATAAAGCGGCTCCGCCACTTAATAATTAAGCCTTTAATTATTAAAGGTCATGTGTAACAATAAAAGTTCATTTTTTGATTTGGTTACGAAGTATATACGCATGTAGTAATAATTTTTAAGTTTGCAAAGTATAAAATTAAAAAGTACGCAATTAAGGTATCATTTTTGTAGCATTGCTCATTGTATTTAGCTGTGTTTTATTTCAAAATAAAAATACAACTACTGTCTGTGATCTGGAAATGAAGAATTGTGATTTTCTGCAAGAACATTTAATTGCAATTTCCATATGCACTGCGCACATAATTAAGTCCTCCGATACATAAGATCACAAGATGTATACGTTAAGTCTGCATAAATCAGGGACCAATTTGGGGTTAAATGAAATTCGGGTCGTAGGATTCCAATGAATGTGACTGATATTTTTAACATAATTTTTTTAAGCCCCTTGCATAAAATATGTAGCAAGCATAACGAATCTCCTATGCTCGTCCGATATTTTGATTCATGATACTTATTATTTCATTTTAAAAGTAGTGAATACAGAGAGTTTGCTAAAGTATTTTGCAAAATAATTATCAAATTAGCAAAAAAAAACATTTGAATGTACAAAAATAAAATGATGGAAAAACAAACCTCTGCACTGGATTTGCCCATTCACATTTTAGAATAATATGCCGATTATGCCGATCATCTCACAAGTACTTGTGGGATGGACGCGAGAAATAGGTGCATGTTAATTCATGTATGTCGTATATCATATTTGACGAACAAACAACAAATATTCTGCGTTCCCTGAATTTTTAACACGACTTGGTTATGGTTCTCTGTTCTCTCAGAGTGAATAGATGATAATGATAGATCCCTATTTGTTACGGTGTACAAGTTCTAGTTGTGTTGTGGTATGGTGCAATCCAATATTCTTGTGTGACTGAGAATGGGACGCGATAATCATTTAGCGTGATCATTAATGCTCATTCTCATCCTTTCAGATTTGTGACAGAAAAAATTATCACGAGGCATGAATAAAGATGTGATGATGACAGTGCGGCTCATCTTCTCTGCCTTTAGACTAGCTGTTGTGCTTTGCTTGACCAGATTCATACAGATATTCTGCTGTATTATCATCTCTGTATGCTCAAGATTAAATCCTTCGCTAGGCATTCAAATGCATGTTGTGTTTTGTGTATGTAAAAACGCATGGGAATTTTAATTTATGAAACCATCATTTTTTACATGTATACAAAACCTTCCTACTGCGTCATTCCGGACAAGCGTCCATGTTAAATCGGACACGTTATTTTTTATTTATTAATGGTTTAACAAGCAGTTTAACGTTTGGTGAATGTAATGCACACTCACATGTGTAGTATGCATTTACTGTGTGATGTGATTGACTACATGAAACATGAATGATATTATTGTTTTTATTCCAATTTTGCAGGACTTACGGTACAATGAAATATCAGAGAGCAGTACAGTATTGCGTTACATGAAGGTGATAAGTAATTATTTAAAACCTTGTAGTAGTCAGGATAGTAAAATATCCTTAATTTCATATTTGCTCTTAGTGTCACATATCAAATAAAACAAAAGATTCACATCCCATCACACTATCAATGAAAAAAGTTACAATTACGACAAGTGCGAGATACTTTGTATGAATGTTATCGAATCATTATCTATATTCTCATACTATCATCCATGGGAGAGGTGAAGCGTTCAGTTTACAAAGAATATCTGGTTTTAAGTTAAATTGTACACATTGAAGGAAAACATTTATCATTGGTTTTTCTCATGCTATACAGTAAAGCGGTATTTTGCACTTGTGAGTTCCTGTTCTTTTCGCCAAGATGCGACAAAACACCCCCAAACGAGCTGATAGCATGAAAAGACGGCTTATGCAGAAAGCTCGGAAGGAGTTGAATGAATTCGAAGAAGAAGTGCCAAATTGTTTAATAAAATTACGGGAAATTCTACAAGGTAAAAGTTACGGTTATAGTAGCTATTTCTTACAATGAATGCACATACTTTCATTTATGTAAGCAAATGCCATTAACTCATGTATGTACCAATATGCACTTGCAGAGGAGCAATCTCTTTATTGCCCAATGGATGACCAATTCCTCCTTCGTTTTCTCCGAGCGAGAAAGTTTGATATTAGCAAAACCGCAAATTTGGTAAGCGACTATGATTATTTTATTGCATTACAATATGCAGCATGTTTGAGTATGTACATGCCGAAACAGGTTTACTTTGATATTCCGTAGATCAATCACTATTATGATATGCGCTGCAGGAATACTCAGTTATTTGAAAATTTATGTCCAGAATCGGTGGCACACGTTTTGAAAGAAGAAATACAAACAGTTTTGCAAAACAGAGACGCATCGGGTCGTAATGTATTTCTTTTTCGAGCAGGTAAATTGTAATCGTAAGCAGTTTACCTCAACCATTTGTGTATTTACTTATACTCTGTAAATTGCAAGGATTTGCAGGGGGTAAAATATTGTCATTGTCGTGAATCAATCAATAATAGTCACTTGGACTTTCTAGGAAAATGGAACCCAGACATAGTAGATTTAGATGATATTTTTCGTTCTAATTATCTGTTCCTGGAAGAGATGACAGCGTCAGAAGAAACCCAAATTTGTGGAGTTACAGCTATTGTAGATTTTGAAGGTATGGGATTTTACCAAGCTCGTCAGTTCACACCGAAACATGCTATTAGAATGGTCCAAATAATTCAGGTACGGTAAAGTCGCAGAAATATGCATTGTATGATATGTGGATATTCTGCTTCCCTTTTCATCACAGTCAAGTTTAACTTTAAACTGTTCTCATGATTTTTCTTGCATAGAATTCATTTCCGTGCAGATTTCAGGAATTCCACTTGATAAACCAGCCTTATATCTTTGATTTCCTCTATGCAGTTGTGAAACCGTTCCTCAATGAAAAAATTAAGAAGCGGGTATGAAATGATAAATAATATATTTATAACCATATGAAAGTTTGGTTTGTACTCAAACGAGCACGATTTTATACCATTTGGATTTCAAAAATCAGTTTCTAATCATTGGAAGGTGGTACTGGTACCTTTCAAAATCTCACAAATGCATAATTTTATTAGATTTACTTCCATGGAAGAGATTTGTCGTCTTTACACAAGCGTGTAAATCCTCAAATCCTCCCTGACTTTCTTGGTGGAACGGGCAACATATCTTTTGATGAAACAATTCATAAGTTTAATCAGCAGCTTATGAAGCATAATCAATATTACAAAGGTACTTATTTTAAAATCATTGAACAAAGGCTGGTTCCAATAAATATGTAGTAATTTGGTAAATGAGCGAATGAACGAATTTTAAAATTCTTTTTCAGAAATGTGCCGATTCGGTTACAATAAACCAAAGGGTAAACTTACTTCCCCATCAAGGAACTCATGAAGACACAATAAAATGCCAACCTTCCTTCAGTATAAAAGTATTTTCAACTAGACAATGAGAATTTATACAAACAAAACGCATAGTGAATTTATTTCCTGTTCTACATAAATACATCAAGCTATATAACGGTTTTTGGATAGCACATGCTTAAGTGTAGAAAGTTATTTAACCCAATTGAAGGCCAAAATAACCGACCGGAAACTACTATTGAGTCAGTGAATGTTTTATTTTACGTATATCCACAATTCTCTTCAAAGCAAATAGGTATGTGATTATAATATTTTTTAAAGCGTAATGAAAGACGAAACCAAGATAATTGCTTAACGAATTTTTAGCGAAAGTACTATTTTTATCTAACTTCTTATTCTCAACGCAGCTATAATGCCACAAACATTTTGCCATAATATTAAACTCATTTTACGGATGTGTCGCAATTTTATTGCCAAATGCAAAGAAAGTTAAAAATATATTAACTATAAGTGCAATCAATAAACTTTCCTGTAATCAACTTTAACGTATCTGTTTGTTTTGTCGATAATTTTTCTTCATATTTTAGCTAAAACGACTTAGATTGTAGCTTGGTATTTAGTTTGTAAATTACATTACATCAATGCATCCAAACTGACTTTCTCCAGTTTGTCTTGGTGTCATAAGCTTTTTTCCAAAAACAAACAGGCAAATATTCATTTCATTTCTTAACTTCGTATTCTTTATATAGACAAAATGTGCAGACTGCAGATAAAAAATACTGCATTGCACGCACATTTCAAGGTCCTCTCGCAAAATGTATTCCCATTGGCTGGGTTAGGAATGACATGAAGACCGAGAAACATAAATGTATTATGCACAGTACACTGATTAATGAATGCATGCAAGCAAACTAGATAAACATACATTTGTCATAAAACTTGAATTCCAATCCAAGTAGAATCTTGAGTTGATTATCAATGTTTGTAACATTTTAAGTTAGAAAACGTGTGTACTACGAAGGAACAACCAATTCATAGTAAAAAATCTGACTATCAAAAATGGACATGAAGATGAATGACTACTATTGACTACTGCTGACTACTAAAAAACTGGTATGTGCAAACTTGGTATGTAGTAAGCAGCATGCATTGTATGCATTTCCAGTATTAATGAATCTTTAGCGTTTCACCATCATCACTTCATCTTCATTTCATCAATTGTGTATACTGGGGTTAGTTTAGACTTTGTTATTGGGAGACCCGCATCTGGATAGCTACCACAAAACTATGCAAAAGGATTCAATTGCATCTTCGTCGGGTAGAGGGGAAGCCAGTAGTAGCCAGGTAAAGTAAAGTGGTGTAAAATATTACAAAAACACAGCATATCACGGTTATATTTCATATAAGTGCATATATACAATATAAACGAACGACCAAGAAAGGACCAAACCTCAGCATCATTGGTTGCTGGGTTGGTTGGTGTTGATGATGTGTACATATGTATTATCATCCCAGTAATATTATTATAGCGCGAGGGTTTTCATCCGAACACTACTAGACGTGGTGGAGAGAAGTCTATAATATTATTCCATGTAACAATATAATCATCATCATCATCATCAAAATTTTGTTTACTACGAGCTCTTGATAAACACAATTGGCAGGAGAAAAGGCTCCAGTTGATGCAAGTGTCATCTTCATAATTCATTGAAATTCTCTCCAGTTGTACGCATTGGAAAAATTCCATTGTTAGTGAACAACTTAAGATCCTTCGTTGCAAGCGCGTGGTGCTGTGGAGGTCACGACAGATAGGTCAGAGGTGAGAGTCTGTGCGGTGCAGAAGCGGCAGCCACTCAAACTTGCCTATTCTCCGCTGCTGAATGACATTTATAACAACCTAAAGGTCAACATCCACGCTGTTCTTCTTGTGCATACTCATGGATGATGGGAAACTAGCACGTACTGCCTGGTGTCCAGTGTAATTGTTGGGGATTTATATTCAATATTGATGACGTGAACGAGACGATACTTTCAATAATTAATTGAATCATAGTTTATTTTGCACGTCGATTGGGATTATGTAAATGGACACACACGTGCGTAGTGAAAATGAGCCGACGAGACACTTTTACTCAGCTTTGTTAACTACGTGTACAATATGTGTTAAGTAGCAGGATGGTTTAAAGTTGATAATGTCAGTAAACTGATATAGGAGTGTAATTTTAAGGAAGGATGTAGGCCGAGATTACCCGCGTGAAACATTATAAGTTATAATTTATAACTCAACAAAAGACACATTTACCAGTTTATAAAAAAATGGAAATGGACAACAAAGAACGCGAGATTCGGGAGCGCGAGTCGCGCAAGAGGACTCATGCGATTGCTTTTGACAAATTTAACATAACGATGGAAAGAATAAGTGATAACACACCCTTTCCTAATTTTTCCAAGCCATGGGTGGCTGGCTGCTTTTCTTTGGATTCGAATCGAAAGTATCTGGAGGGGCCCCAATTTATGAAATTCTGCCATATTCCCCCTCCAAATACCACTGTTAAGTTTGATCTCAACAAACAGGCGGCGCAAATCCGAGGAATGTACTCGGAGTCATCGGAAGAAGAAGCGCATCAGCAAACTTCAGAACTGTTGCATTTAATATTTTGGGCTCGGAAACACAAGGAGAGATTTAAACGATGGTAAGTGTCTAGATGTCTTTTATAACAGTTAAGACCCCAGCTTCTATCAATGATGATATGATATTTTATTGTAGGCGTCCTCATTTCGTGTTCTATCGTGGACTTATGACAAGGCTATTAGGGACACCTTACGAAAATCAGGAAGGCTGGAAAATTGCTGCGATGATGAGGACAACGACGATTTACCTGAGGGAACTTGATACTCCCGAATCCGTTGCGAATAGACAAAAGTTTAATTCTAAACCATATTTGAGAAAAACTGCAGAGTGGGGACGTACTTTTGAGTACTTTCTATTGTCCGGTAAGTTCATTTCATTCAACATCAGTAATATCATGTATTAACTGATTGACGAAGCGGTCAGCATGGTCTAATCATTTTATGAAATTTTATTTAGATGAGCCAGAATCGAAGCCAAATCCAGATATGGTGAAAAAGGAGGAGTGCAATTTAGTCTTTCGTACAAAACTGGGTTCCCACGATCTTCTCTACGCGGCGGAGGTAGATGGGATATTGGCAAAGGAAGGAACCGAAGGAAACCCCAAAAAGCAACCCGAATTGATTCAAAACAGTGAGCTGGTAGAAATCAAAACTACGAGGAAATTTCCCACCGGTGACATGCCATTTAGGTTTCGAAAGTAGGTTAAATAATCTAGAAATCCGTTTCTTATTGAAAATTAGAAGCTTTTATTTTTGTTTCATTCTATATTTTTGATGGGGATTATATATATTTTGTTTACTCATAGATTTAATTTGAGGAAGTGGTGGTGCCAGTGTTTCACGGCTGGAATCTCACAAATAGTCGTTGGATTTCGGGATGATGATGGGCTGGTGGAGGAAGTAAAGACGTATCCCGTTGATCAATTACCAAAGATGGGATCTGTAAGTATTTATAAAGTCTGATGACTTCTACCCGATATATAATGAAAACTATTCATCCAGTTTACAATTCGTTTTGTTTTAACCTCCAGGATTGGTCTTCAACAGTTTGCTTCAACTTTTTGGATCAATTTTTATCTGAAATTAAAAGGATCATTGGTGATGACGTGACATCCGTTTTCATTTTGGAATTTAGACCTCAGAAACATTTGCAAGGTGTTATTTCCATTTCAGTGACTGTGGAAAAAAATTCAGATAAATATCTGCCAACCATTATATAAAATCGGTACACCTATTCATATACTGTTACCAGCAGCCATTTTATTTAGTTTGCAGTTGTCCCTGTCAGTCATTATGAGAATCACCAGTATAATTTTAGTTAAGTCTTGCACTACAGGATAAGATCTCGTTGTAAATATTAAGGCGTATCGAGGAATATTTATAATGTGGTTTTTAAAAATAATTCATTTCATCGAGTTTTATTTTTGACATGTGTTTGAAACGTAACGCTTCATTTTTCTATAATGGATGCCACTGGAATTGGACACTAAGACAGTTCCTCCTTCACAATGTCAGTGTCTTCAAAATTCTCAGAGAGTAATAACAATTTTGTTAAGCAATATCTACTGTGTTAAATTAAATTATCGGTATATCATGTAGTTTGCTCATGTGCATTAAGGCAAAAAATGTTAATTTTGCGTTCTAATAGAATAATATGCTAACGCACAAACTCAAAGCAAATCAGTATAACTAATAAAATTAGTCAGAGTTAAATGAAATGCTATTTGAAGACAAACTTCTCCTATGGAAGTGCAACGACATCTTGAGATCTGCAGATGGGACTGTTAATGAATCGCAAGGAATGAATAGAGTCGATGAAAAAATTTTACTTATAAAAGTATGTAATTAATTCTCACAAACAGTATAGCATAATAATATTTAGGATGTTCAATTAAATTAAATGCCAAAGTTGTTATTTTCTTTAAACTGTTGTCGAAATTATCGCCCTAATGAAAATGAATTTAATAAATCAGCTATGGTGCTGGAAATATTAAAGAAATCGTATCCTTGATTTAATTGCTGGAGAGGTGGTAACACAGTAGTCGTTCTTTCATTAGACAACAAATTGTCGCTGTCCAGTGGTGTTTTAAATGGCGAGACTGTGAGCATGGTGTCAAAGGTTAGAGGATTTACAGGAAAACGTGTTAAAATTGGGGTTGACGTTTGCGATGGCGTTGTGGTACTTTGTGCCTTGTGCGTCGTGCTGTATGTTTGGGATATACTATTATGTCCAAACGCTGTTGTTGGTTTAAATATGAGTCCATCATCACGATGATGACCATGACTATCGGGCAGGGTGACTTTTGCATATAACTTGGACTTCTCTTTCTCTGACAAATTTCTCCAAACTATATCTTCAATCCAGTCCAGGTAGGATAAAACGTTGGTGTAAACGCCAGGTTGTTGGTAACCACAAAGAGAGGATCCAAAGCTGGTTACTCCAACCAAATAGCGGATACAAGAATAATCTTTATTTTCAACTGTCACAGGACCCCCTATTAGAAAATCCACAAAATGCAAAATGCTTTCCGGTACTTACATGAGTAAAGTCATAATATTTGTACATGGGTATGTATCTACTAATGTAGACTACCTGAGTCACCCTAGGACAATAAAATTAGTTTCAGTTAATCAGTAAATTGATGTGCTCGAGATTGTAAGGTCTATTTGACTAATAAATTACCTGGCAGGTGTCCCGAAACCCATGTTTGTCCCCAGCACAGAATTGGGACTGTATGATTCCTTTCGGTAAGCTGAAAATTGATGCATATTAATATTATAGTGGACAATCTATTGTTATTACCTAAATGTACACAGTACGTTAATAGGTATGTACATGTACCGTTCTTTATTTGCACCATTATCGCGGAAAAAGGAAGCACATTCTTCTACATCAAACTTAGCAAGGGTGACGGATTTAAGAATATCACTTTGTTGGTCTAAAATCAATAACCTAATTTCGTTAGGCGATAGCAGCAACTTCAATGACTTTCGATTCATAATGTTTATTAGCACGAACCAAATGCTCCAGTTCGTCCCCACCCGGTTGCCTCCACACCAATCGCCCTGTCCAGCCTGTCAGAAGGATTAGGTAGACATGCCGGCAGTATTGCCCGTGAAAGGGGTACTGGATATTCCAGTTTAATCACTGCAATATCATTGTACTGCATTGGAGACAGGTACTTTGGGTGAACGTAGATGTCCGACACATTAAGTTGTACCCTTGAAGCGTCATGTTTGGTGCTCAATATTATATCTCCCAGTAGGGCTACTTTTGGAGGTCCACTAAAATCAAAATTTAAAACATGCTGGAGAAAGTTTGCATAATACAATATGAAACCTTATGAAATCAGGTATGAGTATGGTGGTGCAATTTTACAAAATAGTTCGAACACAGTGTGCAGCAGTGAGGACATAAGACGGGTCAATAAGCGTACCACCACATCTCCAGTCAGGTGTCTCACCATACCCCAGTGCCACCTGAAATAGATTACATTCTCCAACTTAACAAATGTGAAAGTATGCAATTTCCGGTCTTTTATAAAAGGACAAAGTATGTTTTCCCCAACTTGATACGGAAATTGGCGGAACGTTGCATTAGCGCCACCAGTGATGAATTCATGATAGAAGCTTTCACATTTGATTATACCATCGTTGCTGTTCTGTTCACTGTGCTTTCCATTAAACTCTATAGCCTCCTTGGCTTTGATTGGTTGTGTTAGAATCTTCATATACTCATCGCATTCTAGATCATTTTTAGTAGGAATATTCAGTACATGTATATTTCTATGAGAAATATAAAAAAAAACAAAAAACTTTGACGATTAAAAATACTAACTTTCAGAGCTTATCCGTCTCTTGCTTGGACAGCAAACCAATGCAGGACCTTGCTTTAAATAATGACAACATTAATTAGACATAATCTGTACATTTTGCCACATATTCCGAAATCTTTAATTTTACTTGGATGTAGTCAATTACCGACGAGCAACGCGTTGGCTTTATTCCAGCGCGAAGTAGCCCTAAGACTGCAGGGCAATCCGTGAGAGGTTTGCAAACTCCAACAGTGTTTCTTCTGTCATCGAGTCTACAAACTTTTCCAAATTGTATAGGAGGTTTATTTTGTCACAAAATGTTAGAAAAGGAAAACGCAAAGTCAAAACATCAGGCTTAATGGTACCTTTATTTGAGTCCCCATTGACACATGAAAGTATTGAGCACATAAAGATGGCCACAGTGAAAGTTTTAACAGTGCCGGAAGGCATTATGAACATTATCTAGGGAAAGCACTCAATTCCAACGCTTACGCAATACGTTTGTCCACTGTTTCATCAGCATATTGTGCACTTTGGGTTTTACGATGGTAAATTAGGAAGTGATAGAATATTCCATCTTGTACGGATACCTGTGTAAATCGTTGACGCACATAAAATAGCTATACTTATGACCAGCTATTCTAGTGAGTGCTATTCTATTAGGTAGAGTACCGTTATCAAGACAAAAGTTGAAAACGTAGCAATACGGTTTTCCAATAATACATGCTTTATCACATGCTAATTAATGATGGCTTTCCTGAAAAGTGATTTCGATTTGGTATGTTAGACAAACTACATAACTGGATATTTACTTTGGTATAATTAAGCTCATAATATACTGCAGTTCATAATGTGGGGCTAATTGCGGAGTAGAGCAAGTAGGGTTAGTTGGCTAGTATTTACCTAGTCATTAATAATATGACCGGTGATTTATGCTGCTAATACTTGCACATTTCAAACTCTTTGCTGTAGTATGCATCAATCAGTAAGGCAATTGCTCGTAATGCTATTACTACTTATAGTAGTTTAATGACAAGAAAATCCAGTGTGCAAAATATTGTCAAAAATTAGTTTAATCGCCTATGCCTTGCCTTGCAAGTTGCAACCAAAGAAAACGAAAAGTGACGATTTATACCGACCTGCCACCTGCAAAATCTACTAAATGAGCTTTTATTAATTTTTTGTAAGATGAAGAGTAGTTGTTGATTTACTCATTTTGTGAACAGTTACATCTCATGATTAATTCAATGTTTCACCTTTTAAATCATTCGTCGAGTAAATGATAAGTTAAATTATACTTTATTTCATATAGCTCAAAATTCTGAGTGATAAACGTCAATGACATTGTAAAGGTCATCAATTAAAAGAACATTTTTCCACTTATCCATCGATGTGCATGGGTGATATATGTCAAATGATATTATATCCCCAACACGTATGTCATCGTTTTCGCAAATTCTCAAGAATGTATGCTGGTCCATCATTTTGAATATTTTCCATGCATTATCTCCTTTTGGGCAATTCAAGAGCTTCCGGGAATCTCCTTCTAACCGATACAGTGAGTGAGGCACAGGAAATCCACAATCAATGGCAACATCTCTTTGACCCATTCCAACAATTGCCAAATTCGGTTCCGGAATGGACTGCACGTAGGCCCAAATTTTTAGTGCAGGCTTCAAGCTTTCAGAGAGTATGGAATAATTTTCGCCATGCTGTCCTTTGCCCAAGTTCATCTTCAGCACTCTTTTCTCCATTTTCTCGTACATTCCATTATCGTAAATCAGATAGCATCCGGACCGCAAAATCTTTTTGAAAGAAAGTCCGGTTGATCGCTCAAAACTTTGGAATTCTTCCGCAACTACATCAAGCCATGAAGTTCCTGCGCCAGTAATGATGATTTCTTCTTTTGGGAAAACATGTTTCTCCACCAGTCCTTCAACTCTTGATAAGCAGTGCTGAATAAAACTTCTAATGGTCTGCTCGTCTTTAAGTACCCCCTCGAAAAATTCAATGCCAACAGGAATAACTGTGGATCTCCATTTAGCTAGTTCATTGACTACACCTTCCTCTTGTGAATTGTTTCGGATTCCAGTTCTTCCGCCCATAGGACCATACTCAAGGAAAACTTTAATTCTTTGGTTCCTTTTATTAAAAAATTCTCCAAGTTGAGAAACATTTTCCGGAGAATCCACCAAACAAATGAACTCAAAATCGGGATCCTCCTTTAAAATCGTTGAAATTATGTCCATGTTACACTTTCCAACAAGTTGATTTGCCAAAATCACTCGCTTCACCCCACCTTCGTGGGCTGCAGCTACTTGGCTAGCGTTTGCAAGAGTTATTCCCCAAGATCCTGAGGAAATTTGCAGTGAAAATAGGTCGGGAAGCATTGTTGTTTTTCCATGCGGGGCGAAGTGAAACTCAAACTTTTCAGCAAATTTATTCATCCAAGACTGATTGTGTTGAAGGGTAGATTGAGATAATGTAGCTGCAGGAAGACTAACGTTATCCTTTAAAATATTCCATGATTCTCCCGACTTATTTGCCCCAGGAAGAATATTTCCAATTCCTTTAAAGCCACTTTTACGTTTTTCAATTCTTTCTTTTAAATGCAGCATGATGATATGTGTTTGCAGCTAATTAGAATAATTATTTGTAGTTTTAAAAATTACTGATAAGTACGATTCTTTTACAAATTATTTTAAAATGAAATTAATTCTCATATAATTAGAAAGCAGAGTAGGAAAAGGCACAACAGAATTGTCCGCTTGTATTTTTAGTATGGTACAAAAAATGTCACCAACTCCAGCGTTTTAAATAAAATCATAAAATAGATAACCAGTAATAGTTCTTGGTTGAATAACATATTAATATCAATGCAATTTATCATATCAGTGGTGACAAGAGGAAAGCGTTAATTGGTAAAATCATTTGTTCCATAAATTACATCTTTGAAACATTTTTCAATCTGAAATGAAAGGCAGTATATGTGCTTAAGATTAAAAGTAAGGTTTCCAGAAAATATGACGTATGAATATGTTTGTCAATATAAATACCCTGTGCTAAGATTAAATGATGATGATGCATAATAAATCAGTCGATTATGTTGATTCCTTCACATATATTATCGATTCAAAACTCAAATTGCCATAATAAATCAATCCGAGTTTATCGGTATCCTTAATGTATGATTCATTTTAGAAACTGTTTATAACTGTTTCTTGTATCTTATAATTCAGTCCATCTTTAATCATTTTTTAGTTTATGTATCTTGACAAAATTTGGTTCTCGTTTTTACCTTAGCTGACAAACAAGTCCTTTCTATACAGTGCTACAGTGTATGTATGTGTGAATAGCTAAAGCATTCAAGCTTCACTAATTTATTCACTAATATAGACCCATAACCGACTGGGGACACATGCTTGCCCACAGTGCGTATAAAGTAGAATAAAAAATAAAAGTTGCCAAGAGGTAGTTGTGTGGGTACTTGCTCTGCAAAAATGGTATACCTTTTACTGCAAGTCTATATGAGCACGAACACATAACGTTTTACGCACAAGATAAATAATAATAATATCTTGTATACGAAAATCAGATACGCAAAAGGATGAAAACAAATTTGTGAAGATGAGGGTGAGTAATGCTAATGTTCATCTGTTCCTGTTGCAGATCTACTTCTCACAAACTCCATCATCTTTCAACCACAACAATATCATGCTTTTAAAACTAGTTATTGCTCGCAGCTTTGCTTACTTTCGATAACACACGCACCACGAAGAACACACGACGCTGGTTTGGTTGTGTGTATTTGTACAATCATGTATGCGCGTATTTGTGCATTTTGGCAATCTCCGTGACTTTCAGGTATAATTCTGAATTATCAAGAGGAACAAGTGAACAAGGATCATAAAATTAAAAAATGAGATGACGTTTTGTTTGTGATCATGAGGTGAGGGCATACATGCTAGAAGAAAAAGTAGGTTTGCAAGTCACAAGGCTAGTCATGTAAAGAGAATGTATAGGAACTTGTATTTTGTGTGCCAATTGAGATACTTTAGGACTTGCGACTTTATTGTGGCATGCGAATTGCTTGATACATCAATGCATGTGTAAATACGCGTTCGCTATCCATCGGCAGTAATGTTATCATTATCACCACAATGTCGCATAATAAAGCAGGGCGATCATATCACTAAATGTTTAGTGGGCAATTAAGGCTTTTCTCTTTCAAGCTGACTCAAGGGATGGTCCAACTAAACCTTGAATATCCCTAGCTGAAGTTTAGTCAAGTGGTCTAGATCAGTCGAGCTTTGGTCAATTTTGTCCATAACGCATTGTTTCTTTGTTTATACACGGCCTATGGTATTGTAAATTATCCATCTAGATTTTGCTTTTTAAATATGTAGTCCACCACATTTCGATGTGACCCTGTTTATAAGTGGACTGCAGTCGTGTGGTTATATTGGAACCAAAATGGGGAGCAGAAAGTGTTTCGTGAAACTGGAGACGCTCTGTCTCTTTGGGGCTTCGGTGTTCACGGTAAAAGGCTTAATTATTTTTGAACAATCACAAATTATCAAGGAAATGGTCAATAATGGAAATTGAAATTGGTGTTCTATGCCTAGTTGGACGTACTGGTTCGAGTCTGGAATTTGGTCTTTGAGGTTATCTTGATTTGTCTTACGTGGAGCAAATATGGTCATAAGGTAAGTGTTAGTCCCTATAAACACCTTATTGAATTGAAATATTTCCTTAATTGACTTTCTGTATTAACTCGTTCTATTTTTTTATTTCAAGGGAGTACAAACAAGAGTTATTTCATCCTTCTTTTCGACAGTTTACTGTACCTTTTCTCTTATACTTTCGTATTTCATGTTTCGTGGATTGGAATTGGTAATTATATTTTATTTTTATTAATGACACAATTTGAAAAATAGTTAGTTCAAACTGGGTTATATGTCAATTATATAATAATGAGTCATTGTTGCGTGTTTTTTGTAGAAATCTCCAGGAATAATTAAATTAGCATCAGTATTTGTTCTTGTATTGCGACTTTGGGAATGTGGAGCTCAGCTATTTTCATGGTGGCATCTCCCTGAGCCGTACAACGACGAGTTTGGAATTCGCCGTGCCTCACACATGGGAAAGTTCTTTGTGACGAATCTCCTTTCGGCTGCCTTTGTGATATTGCTTGTTATGTATTACAGGAAGTTGCTACCTCCGAGAAAGTCGAAGCATAGCGGTAGCAGACACAGTCAAACCTCGTGCAGTGCCATATACTCACCTTAAAATCAAATCCTGCAAATATTTTTACTACTTTAAATTAAAACTGAACTTGTTTTATCTTTTTGATGTACAGTACGCATTGTAAATACTCCCGTTATATACCTTTTTATACTCACTAACCGACCATGTGAAAGATAAAGATTAAAAGCTTCTGACACTGATAACTTTCCCGTATAATTTTCAAAGCCGAAAGAGTATTGGCTAATTATTAATGATAAACACATAGCTTTCATTTGAATTTTACATTATGCGAAATTGTGCACACATATTATTAGGTATTATCTTTGTTGCTTTGCTAGTCTTCCTGAAAAGACGGTTCTAGCATACGATATTTTATACGTATGCACAACATGTAATGTGCTAATGGCCGACTGACCAAAAAAACACTGTGAGAAACATTCATTGAATCATTATATCTTAGCTTGTTTTTGTAAGATTATCTATCGTAGAAAATGTTTCTGATAACTGATAGAAAAAAGAGTACGGATTTTATACACTGTACAACTGCATGGCGTTCAATATTAATTTATAGGCGGTCATGCTTTTATTGCTAAAGAAAGTGGTACATTACAAATATCTATGAATGCTGAGTGATTTTCGTTTGACTAATTCAGGTTGAAAGCAATGGTGAGATTTGTACTACTCAGTAAATATGGAACTTAAAGTAATCGTTGAAGTTAAAATATTACACTAATGCTGATTGATGAAAATCATTCGAACTCAATTTTGTATAGTTTTCACCAGTCTTTGTAAAATAAATTACACTGATCCTATACATTGTACAACCGCAAAGATATATTGTCCCATAAAAGCTTAATTTGAGCAAAAAACATCATTATTAACGTATTTGAAGCAAGACTAAATGCCAAAAAATAAGTAAGTATTTTACTTGTCACGCTATCCATTTTGAGACGGAAAACGCATTACACGACAAGCGGAAATTTCACCAATGTATCAGCGATTTAATAGAAAAGCCAGCAATCTTTGAATTTCGAAACATCAACATTTTAAAAGATAAATGTTACAGAACGGTCTCTGTAGCTCAAATCTTGCACAAATAATATGTAGATACATAATTTGACATTGCAAAACATTAGTTTACAGGAAACCTGTAACGGTTTCTAATACGGCGAGCTGTAACTCCTGTATTGCGGTTATAAGTGTGGGAATAGATAATACATTGATTTAGAGCAAAGGTAAAAGCTTTTAAAAATAAGTGTGTATCAATAGGCCACGTACAATAAGATGGCGGGATGTCTTTCCTGGAGACGTTTTTTAACACAGTTTGCACCGCTCATATCCTTTTTGCAAGTTCTTTGTTAACGGTAAATACAACCTATGTTTTTACATACGGTTGAATTGAATTCATTATTTTTCAACAAAAGCATAAATAAACTGGGTTACTGATTGAGTTGATAAATGCATGTTACGGTGGACCCTTACATCTATAGATTAGACAAGTTTTGCAAAAAGTAAGCAAACGTCCTTGCGGCAACTGCCTAAGTGAGTTACTTCCCCTACCTGCATCATTTGCATAATATCCTGAATCATGTGCCCCTCTTCCCCTTTGCTGACCATAGTACATTGCACTTTTGTTTGTTGTTTATTGTACATATTTATATAATACAATTACGTTCTGTGCTATTAACAAACTTTTGCAATTTTGTGATAGGCTAAATTGGTTTATTTACATAACGTAAGTAATATACACGTGATGTAGCCTATAAAAATTTACCAGAGTGTTTAGCACGCATGAGCATTTTTAAGTAAGGTTTGCATACTACTACGTAACTACTCTTTCTTTGCTTCAATCACTGGTGATGATGGTTGGGTTGAAAAGAAATTGATGCAAAGGTACTGTATACCTTCTACTTATCGTTTAGGCCATAAAAATCAATTCGCACACTTCGGCAGTCTTCATTGGCAAAACACTGACAAACATGAGCTTCGTAAGTTACGAATCGTAACTCAAATTACACGTACCGATTCGCAAAGCTAACAACAAAATACAATCCACTACCTATATATTTATACAGAAGCAATCATCACAATCTGTGCAAATATTTTTTTTAATGTAGAGAAAGTTCACACTTCCCAGTTGTTTTGCAATTTGCAATCATAATATACTAGATACTTCAAAAATAATAGAAAACAATAAGTGCAAGTGAAGACAAAAAGTAGCATTCATAAACAGCTCTCTCACGCACGTATTATTTCACGATGCCAAGAAATGGCAATTCAGTTCAACTTGAACGGATGCAATTGAGAAAAGGTAATAATATCATTGAACGAAACTTCAGACTAAGGAGACTTTACAACGGACACGCAGAAAATCTGTATTGCTTTCAGTTTTAATTTGTTTCAATAATTACTAAAAATGATATGAACCGGATTCGGAGAGGGATATTAAACCACATTATCTAAGGCCGTGAACCCAGAAAACTAATGAGAGCGTTATAGATTATAGAGAGCATTAAACAACATTCACAGTGCATGAGCAATCAGCATAAAACATAAATATGAATATTGTACTTCTCTAATAGGAGTACATATACCTAAATCCAATTTTCCTAATGATTAAGTTTGTAACATGAGCAAGATTTTCAAAATGAAATAAATGAGATTTTATGCTATTTTTTACAAAATATCATTTAAAAGTACATTTATGTTGAACGTTTAGTCTGGCATTGCAAACGCACCGGCAATTCAGTAAACACACTTGGTTCGATAAATTATCGTAAACGTAAATTGTGTACGGGGATGGTCTTGAAAAGTATAACAGCTAGCTTCCTCCTCGATGATAACGCGCTGTACGGTACTAACCAAGATTATCGAACTAAAATGGTAATAAATAACAAAACAACTTTACCTAACCTACGAAACCAATACACATAAATGCATGTACCTACCTATCGCATTTCCCGAAAATTACTACTAGTCGAAGGAGATAAAACTGCTGCTGCTGTAGATAAAAGATGCGAAAGCTTGCGTAGCGTAAAATGCTAATGATGTCATAATTGTGGGTAGGTAATAAAATATTCCTACGTTCATCCTCATAAATGTACACACTTTTCGCTTATCTTGAAAAGTCTCAATTTCTTCGGCTTAGGTAGTTAATTATTGCAATGCAATGCCATGTTCAGTAACGTGTAAAAATAGTATTGCTTTTTTCTGCAATAGAAAGTTGTCAAGAAGTATATGTAATATACTCACCAGTCATGAAAACTTATATCACAGATTTTGATTCTTGTTCTAGTGTGACGTTTTACGCTTGAACTGATTTGGAAACTACAAGAGCTTCGTCAACGGATACATTTTTATGAAAACATACAATAGTTCGTTAAGCAGATGTAAATGATATGACAGGAGCAGGAATATGACATGGGCTCTCTCGCTTCTACGTGCAAGTCAGAAACTTTAAATTAGCCATTCAGGCGGAAAAAATGTCAGAATTGGCAAGACACATAACGGCAGTTTTGAATTGATCTTCAAAACCTGATCTGCGGTATGCACAAAATATAACCATAACCAAGCAATTTAAGCTATGCGTTGCACGCTTCACATTTCTCCCATAATAATAATAATATTATCGTACATTATTGGCACCTCAATGGCATTTAATTTGAAAGCCAGAGACCCATGAAAGTAATTCAGTCATGGTGTATAAATAGCAACATGACGGATTCAGTACCGACAAGCGCATTTGACCGTCATACCATCATAACAATGCTACATGCATTTATCGTCATTCGTCAATTTTTAAACCTTATTTTTAACAACATCCCAACAATGTTCGCACTATAGCAAACACTTATGGAACAATGCTTTTGCAAAAATGTTTCTATAAGCTAATATGTATGCATACCTACTCATCATCATTTATAGCATTTCACATACTTCATTATTTCATTATGCTAAATTATTGTATGAAGATGAAGCGGCACACATAAGAGTAGTTATAAATAGGAAATTGTATACATCGAGGTGCTATTTTGTGCAAAGAATGGGATTGGATAATATGGCTTCTAATTCAGGAAAGATTATCCCAAAATGAAATACAAGAAGAGTTTGCAAAGGCTTGTGTGCCAAAAGGTTGTAGCGAAGTTCATTGGGATGGTTTTGAAAGAATATGTTTGCTACTTGAAAGATACAATACTAGATAGTTTTTCTTGACCATGCCATCTTATAGCGAAAAGATGAGCGGGTGAGTACACATACGATAACCATTCGTAATGAGGATAATAATAGAGTGCTACAATGGGTTAGTTGTAAAACGCATAAAACCATATTATTGTAATGCAATGCCACTGATGAATGATATGATATAATATCCAAGCGGAACAAGCGTAGGATGTTTTATGTCCTTTTAAAAAGTTACTACTCATTCATATGATGATGATAACAGTAATGTTCTTTCTCGCCATGTAATTTTCAACATTTCATTACAGACACGATTACTTACTAACACAAATAATGTTTTTTTTTGTAATCATGCTTTTCAGTGTTTTCAAACCAATGTTTGAAATATGTATTGCAAATTATGCATGATGAGTATATATGCATGCATTATATGAAGTGAAGAAAGATTGACTGCGTTAGTTGTTCCTTATTCCTTATATTCTATTACACTGGTCATCGTAGAGAAATTCAAATCGTTAGCACAAGGTACGTGACTACAATGGTTAGTTGGCTGGCTGACGCCCGCTGGCTTACACTTGTTGACTTCTTTTGGCATCTCTAGAGAGCCTCTCAAGGACCACTTGCTATTGTTGTCGTTGTCACTTGATGCTAATTTTACGCTTCTTTGAATTCAGTTTTTTCAGTTGCATTGTTGCATATAATGTTATGTTAGTGTGTCAGGAGGGTTACGGTGTACAAAATTAAAATTAGCAGATCGATGTCTGCATCGTAAAAAATTTCTAAATACATTTTGGAAGGCAAGTGCAGTGGAGTGTGTGAATGGAATTTAATTGGGTTGTGTCGTGTCAGCAGGGGTTCTAAATAATTTGCAGTGTGAAATAGTTTTGCAGAATTTCGAATTGCTTATCTACATACTTCAATTCCAGTGCAAGTTTAAAGCGGATCTGCAGTGAAAATAAAGTAGTAAACATCATCATAAAAAATGTAGCGAAATGTGGTGACGAAAATTGCATGCACTGCAAAATTTGCAGTATTGCAGCGTGCAATGCATAAATTAGTTTTTCGGTAAGGAATTCATATGCACAAACCGGATGTCAGGAAAAACAGAGAACAAGGAAAGCTAACAAATTGTCATCACCGTTGTTTTCACAATGTGCACGGAATGCTGCTGGTGTTTGTGCATTCACCAAGTAGGTCCATGAATGATTATATTTCGCAGATCTTCCTGTTCCTATATGCCATTTTGTAAGGTACACTTACTTACTTTTCTGATTCCAGGTATCGTTTCGAGGTGCCAGTTATTTCTTTGCCAGTGTTCACAATGTAAGAGATCTAATTTCCACGAACTGTCAGTGTGCTTATCAATGCAAATGCAAATATTTACCTAGTAAAAACAGGACGTTGAAAAATAAGCAATAAGCCAATGTGTTTCTTGCCTTTTAATATGAAGTTGTGTTATGTTCACTTTGTTTTGCAGTATGACACAGTTTACAAGCTGCTTGTTCTTGTGGCAAAAAATATTCTTCTCCGTACATACTTCATGGATTCGAATTTGTCCTCAGAGCTAAACGTAAATGAAGTGAGTAATTTAAATGCACACGCAACATCGATAATAACAATAGTTTAAACATCAACAATGGTCGACATCGACAGCATCTCTTACAATTAAAAGATAAATTCATGTCATTCCTAAATCCTAGCGCCTAGAAGATGTGTCGGATCTCGTATGCAAATTTTCATACTACGTCAGCTCTCTGGTCACAGCTCTTTTAATATTCCGCGGAATAGAAAAGGTGAGGGGAAACAGAATTGAATATCGGTGATATGATAATAAGCCACATTAACTTTATAAAATGTTGCTTTTGCATGCAAAATGTTGTATTTTTCCAAGGAATGGCGACAGATAATCCAGTGGGCAGCGACAGTATTCTTCTTCATAGAAGTTATGGCGTTTGGCATACAGTCCACTTTGTATCCCGACTCCTTCACAATGCTGCCATTCACATTGCACGTCATCGGACGAGTGGTGTTTGTGGCGTTCTACCTAATATCCCTGGCATTGTACATTCGGGAAATTCGTCGAGAGGAGAAGGAAGCGGATCGGGAAAGACAATGGAAGGTTGAACCATCATACATTTACAACGGCAGCTCGGGACGATGGGGAGGAATGGGATCACTGAGCTTTGTCGGCTTCAACGGAAGCATTCCTCGCGCCAGCTCTTTGCCAAAATTTAAAGTGGGGAATAATGGGGCGTCCCACAGTAACAGTGGCTGGAATAAAAAATTTACTTCCAACTTCCCCTTCACTAATTGGAACCGGCAGGAGAGTGGTTTCTATTTTGAAAGGTTCCCTCAGCAGTATGACAAGTGTCATTTACCCCCCAACATGCATTAAAATTAAGATCCTTTAATGTTACTCTACTATCTAGCTTGTCAAAATAAAAGTACCTATTATAACTATTATAAATAAATATCCTCAATCGCAATCATCGTCTAAGCTAGTATTTCTTAATGCTATTATTATTATTATTATCACGTAATTGATTACGTGTTTGTCGTACTTATGCTGACGCAGACTAACTCATTAATTAAGAATTAGCCCGCTGTCAGCTGTAGTACATTTTTATTTGGACATTTCGCATTTGCAGTTACCAAGAAATCCGTGCTTCCGGGAATGCGGTGCTTCTACCGAGAGCACTTCCTTCTTTTAAAACTCAAGAAACTTGAAAACTGGTAACTGCAGCGGCTTCCATGTCGTGTGCTTACTTTCAATTATTTTGTTAAGGGAAAATAACTGGACAAAACCCAAAGGAAGGAAAGGTTAGGTTAGGAAAGAGAAACCTGAAAGGCGGGACACCTCAGGCTCTGAGCAAGCATACAACTGAACGGGATGCACCGGCTTATATACCAGCCCAGATTTTGTGCGGACGTACACGCAATCTTTTATGCCTTGCATGTTTTTTCCTGCTCAGCTTTTCCCACTCACTCAACTCATAACGGATAAAAGTATAGAAGCACAACTTGTCTTTGTTATGAAGATGAACTGGATGGAAAGAAACCACAATAAAAGCACTAATGAGGGATAAATTAAAACCTTAATTTTTCCTTAATTCTGAGAAGCATACAAAAAATAGATTTGCATTTTCGCTTTAAATTTTTGCATATCAAAATAAAAATGTAGGTCAACTTGTCTTTGTTTTCTGGGATTTTTTTTCTCACACAGACAGACAAGTCCCCAAAACTTCCAAGCTACTATTAACCATTAAAGGTACATCAAAGTTCATTTTTTTTAATTTTTGTGATGGATCAGATGGATGTGAATGAATGACTACCTAATATTATATGGAGTAAAAAGAAGTGCATATATATTTATTGCATATTGCATGAGAGCTCAACAATTAAATATAATCGGAAGTAAATACAATGCAACATGTATTTAACTTTTATTTAACTTTTCTCGTCGTTGATTATTTTTTAATATTAAATATACATTATGCTGTAAGTTTCAATTACAATCAAAAATATTTTGGGAAATGCATACGAACGTCAGACAAAAGCTTAACTGAAACATAAATCGTTTTAAACAAAAATAACAAACAAACTAATATGGAATCCCTTTGAACTTGGAAGGGAACATCGTTGTTTACGTCAGTCCCACCAACAAAATGATAAATAGGACCGTTAGGATAACCGTTGACACCAAGCAAACACATTTTCGATTCCGTTTTTGGTAGTTTGCTGCTTTCTGAAGGTGCTTTACTCCTTCCTCGACTTTGATGTGCGTGTTTTCGACATTGTAATCTATCCTGTCAATAACCCCTGCTTGTTCCGAAACCATCGACGCTAAATCTCTGAATATGGTGTTCAAGTCCATGATTGATTTCACAACTTGCTGAACTTCTCTTTCTCGCTCCTGCAGTACAATGTTATCCTCCTCTAAAGCTAGTAATTGGGCTTGAGTCCATTCTTGTTGTTTTGCGCCACCCATCTAAAATGAAAAAAATATAGGCAGGATGTCACAAAATGCCAATTTAGACCTTTGCATAAGCGTTATATTTATAAATCAACTACATGCGGTTTATAAAAGTGTTCAATAGACCTACGTCAGAGACTAGAAAATCTTGATCGTAACTGTAAGGACCAGTGTCGCCCATCAGATCTGGAATGTCGAAATAACGGTTGGACATTTCTTCCCTGGCCGTGATTTCTGAAAGATAATTGAGATGGTTGTGGTTAATACGGTACTAAGAGTAAAGATAAAATGGTACGCATCTAGATGCATTTCACTAGAGTTGTTTTAGTAATTACTGGTTTCTTACTTCTAAGATAAGTTCCTTGACTTCCCCTAAAGGTACTAGAGAGCTCCCGTAAACTACTGATGACTGACTTTATTACATTATCCTTTAACCGCCTCTCGCTCCACGTAGATCTTACTCCCTTGCTTTGCATTTGCTGAACTATACGATGACAGTTCCCGAACAACTATAAACAGAACCATAATATTGTTAGGAACTATTTAGAAACACATTATTTACTACAATCCTATTGTGTGGCTAAAATGTTTAATTAATTTGTCCTTACCCGTGTAATAGTCTGAGTAACTTCTTCAATCTGCAATTCCGACGTAGCATCGTCGTCAAATGTGGGTCTTTGAACATGCTTGTTCTGGAGATTGTCGAGCTCTTTCATTTTCTGAGAAATTAGGGTGCAATTGTACCGGATGTCTTCCAAATCGTCAATCCATGGCGGAGGCGATGTCCTGAAGCCATCGCCGCGACCACTCCCCAATTCGATATCCTCCTCAACCACTAAAGGACCCTTCTTAATTAACGCTACCCTGTCGGACGACACATCAGGATTCTACAATAAATACAAAATAATAAAATTTACATCAATTTAGCATTTAGCAAATATATCACAACAATAGCAATCAAAATTAGATTACACTTTTTCCAGGCTAAAATATGTACTTTTATACTAACATTTCTATTAATTACCTGCTCATTGTACAGCTGACGACTTTGGATAGAGTTATTTCTCATTAAAATAAACACTTCCGTTAGATTTCGTGACACCATTTTGGTAACTGATGACTAATTACGCCTACGATAATTATGAGTCTGTGTGTTGCGTATGGTGTGGATTTACAGTAAATGGTGAATAACCATTAAAATTTTACAATAATTATTTAATGGACTAGAACTTTTCACACAAGTCGAGTAAATCAGATGTTGATGGCAAATACAAACATTACTTCCAGTCAGCTGTTGAGCTGTGATGATGTTTGACTGCTATTTTATTTATATGCGCTGGTTATTTTGCTAATTATTACAGGACACACAGTGCACATTTTTAATTACAAAAACTCCACGGAACAATGCTCCTAAATTACATGTGGACAGGTCACTTCAGTTCAAGCGATGATGACAGTGTTTGTATAACACAGGTTCCTTAATAATAGACAATGCTCACAATAATTTTGCACTTAACATTTGTTTTAACAATCAACATCGCGAACTAGATAGTCATAGTCATGATGGGCAAGTTAATTTATTCCTTTCCATGCGCTGATGACGTTAACTCCAGTGTTCCATATGACAAGTAATTCACTGCGCAGGATTGTTGAACGATTATCTTCCAATTTATTATACGCAACCATATTTTGGCCTTTGGTATGTATATTTGTGTGCTTTCACACCTCACAGTACCGTATCGTGTGAAATAGTGTGGATGTGCAACACTCTGTTTTGTTGAACATACTCTCACTCTACTTACTCATTCTACTTTATACATGCTTGCATGCTTGTATGTAATATGTAAGTTACATTATATTACAGCTAATAATAATAACAATATGGCATTAGACCGGCCAGTTAGTAGGTACAACTTTCTTCACTTCACCTCTATCATTTTTTGTTCATGCACCATCTCATTTTGCATTTGGCCTGTCATTTGTCACCTAATCTTCCTTCTCGGTGAAAGGAAGGAAGGAAAATGACACTTCTTTCCGCAGACACGTATCATGCCGTGGAAAAGTCGTTGCTTTACAATGACGCGATCCTTCAAACGAGAGAAACGTAACATTAATGCGTGACGTTTTCTCTCATAAAAATATATCAAGATTAGACATCCGGGTAACATTTTTTTAAATCCTTTTACATGGGTGTAAACGTGTGCTTTCTCTAAGGTCGATTTTGAAAGAAACTTTCCATTGTTTGATAAAGATAACATGCATCAATCTCAAGTGAACCTCTCCTTTCCCAAACTAATAGGTACAATATCATCAACGCGTCATGTTTAATAACCGCCATATCACTTTCTCTTCACGTGAACGCGGACAGGACTTTCCCTTTGGTGCCAAATGGAAATGGTTGACAGTTTACTGGTCTTAACATCCTGGCGTATTTCATAACAATAAACTATGTATTTTGGGCCAACCGCACTGGGTTCGACAAAGGGATTATTCGCGAATGCTAAAAATATTCACATATTATTAAAAGAATAGCAACTCATAGCCTCTTTTATGAAAAGATTGAGTGGGTAGCATGAGTACTTGGCACTGAAAGGAGAAAGCCCTTATACATGGTGGTCATTAAGCTCGAAGGTTTGCAAAAATGTATAATTCACAATTTTGCTCATGACTCATGACTCTCAGACTTGACTAACTCTTTATAACGTTTTAATTTATGGGCTATCAAAGGAATAAACATATTAACAAGACGGTGATTTATGGGCTTTTCATTATGTTCTTTTTGATAGCTCCCGAGTCAATGTACGAAGGTGAAAGTTGGTGAAAGTCGTGAATAATAAAACAAGGCTGTGGGATGATAAGTGTACATCACCACAAGCTTTAAATCTTCACTTTGATGCCAAATAACGTTTTTCATATTTTCATCAATTATCGTATCACTACAAGTTCCTGGTATGTGCTCGTGTCTCCGTTACACAATATGCAATAATTGCGTATCAGGAAGGATCCTACATTTTCATAATCTCTTCACATATTTCTTTATTCACAAGAATAATATAAACAAGTAGATGATATTACTTTTCACAAGTCTGTGATATTTACATACACAGTATAAGTAGTAGATAGGGATTTATACATAATATGGGGAAATATGCGAAAGCGCAATAATAGCAATATTAGCATCACAATACTTAATAGCTTGTTGAATTACCTATCCTTTGTGTCCGAAACCTTTGTCTATAAATACAAATAGCTCACATAATTAATGTTAATAGGTATGTACTAATTACAGCAAACATACTTTTAGTAAACATTTTAAAAAAAGGTGGAAGCGTATTGACAAAAATGCCCATCCTAAATACATATGCACGTGTAGGTATACCTATGTGTTTTTTATTGTAACACGACAGTTTTTTTTCATGTGGAAAGATAATATGAATGTTCATAATGTGATTGGGTCAAGAGATATGTCCTGTATAATATGGAAGATTTTCCAATCGTTTAGGTACTGAAGGTTTGGAAGGAAAGCATGTACAATAGTGTTTGCAAGGAAAGTATAAAAAATGCGGAATTGCACGGATTTCATTTACTTTACAGAGATGTAAAATGAAAGATTCTCGGAGAAAGGCTTAAGTGTGGATTGATTCCTTTCCTCCTGAAACGTACGTCTTATTTTTAGTCATTTATTTAGCATAGTGTGTATTCCTGGTTTCATTTGATTGTCGGTATGTCTGGTAAAAATATGTGCCATATCCGGTTTGATTTATGTAAATTGAAGACAGATAAAATTTTGTGACAATATCCCACAGTGCTTTGAATGTTTTTTGTTGTTGTTGATAGAAATCTTTAAATAGTCAAGAATATAAAACGAGTTTTCCCAAGCTAATGGCCTACAACTATGTACATTTTAGAGCTTTAGAGTCATTAATGATACAAAGTCATCGGGTTGGCAGTCGGGGAATACCAACTCTCCCTGTGCGTTTTCATACTGTCCTATATGTGATACTGCCAATTGTTGAAATCCCAGTTTGGTAGCGATTTTTCTCGCGTATGGATTGGAAAAGTAGCCTTCTACGGCAACATAGCCCTTGGCTTTCAGCATGGCGAGCGAACGTTTGTACATTTCCGTTGCCAGTCCCTGACGTCGGAATTCTCGCTCAACGGAAACGGAAACTAACGTGGCGATTTCATCGACACCAAGCGTATCAAATACTTTCCCGTCTTCCTGTAAGTGAAGGATGAATGGAATCATTTTTTGCAGCTCTGGTGATTGAATTAGGCTCATATTTGGGGCCACTGCATCCTTTGACATCTCACGGATAATGCGGACTCCGGCTACCTGTGCAATTCAAATAATAGTTCAAAACATTTTTTGTATGCAAAGCAAAATTTTTCTTTGATGTGTGTAAGTATTTTTATTAGAGGATTTTCTTCCTGTTTATCGTGACATTATTGTTTGCATATGGAGTTTGAATCTGGAATACGGCTTTGGCTTATGTAAAAGTCTATTGTACACCTTTTTTCTCAAACATCTGGAAAGTGCTTTCTCTACAATATCCTCTTATGGCTTCCTTTTGATAAGGACTATTGATATTCTATCCACGTCATAGAAAATTACGATAGTGTGTACTGCTTACCTTATTGGAATTTGTGTCTATTGCAAAGAAGCTTAGATTTTCTTCAAGATATGACAATGCCAAATTATCTAGCTCATTTGCCTTCACTTCCGAATTACCAGCAATTCGGTTTAAAGGCTCGTCTTCGTAAACATTTGTCCGGAGATGTTCCAGTATACATGGATAGAAAGCGGGCTCTGCCATTCGAAATCTAAAGTTTTTCCACTCTCCTTCCACGTACGAGACCATGATGACACCAACAAGAACAAATCTGAAATTGATAAATTCCTTGAATCAATTTTCATGATTTCCTCTTTCCATCTCCCAAATTGCAGCCATCTCTCTCTCTCTCTTCCTGTAGTGCTTTTTGATATGATTTGAGATTTGTCATTTATATAAATTTTATCAGGAATTGAGAAATTCCTATAAAACTACTGGCAGACATAGACATATCATGCCTAGTCTCACGCGAGACTGTGATACAGGGGTTACGCAAGTAAGAAGAAAAAATGTTTTTGTCGGAAAATTCTCCTACTAGAAAAATGTTCATCCCGCATACTTGACATTGCTGACACCACTCTCGTGAGAGCGATTTTGTGCAAGTACATGCTAACAAAGACAACAGTGAGATAATATATGTACTTGGCTAGGTGCTCTTTGTTTTATACTTCATGATATCCCCTCTTGTGTTGATTACCTATGTTATTTCGATGCTCAGCTTAAGATATGATCGATGATACGGGGGTGGTTTATGTTCTAACTTAACTGACGAGACCTTAACTTCAAATAAATAACTAACGCTTATCGGGACGAGAGTTACTTTCAACTTTAACAATTTTAACACGTTTTATTCACTTTTCAACAATTAAACTTCAACAATTAATCCAAATGCTTTACTACAATTTAGATCGCTTTTCAACTACTACTCACGCCGTGGGGCCCTTTAGCCTTACACGGTCTTACAGAAACCTAACGTAACTTTCCTAATCGCTTGTCTACGGAACCTCCGACTTGACGAAGAGAACCAAGATGACTGCTTGCGCTGCTCCTTATATACTCCGAATTTTCCTCTTTCCTGATGACCTCGGTTGAACTCTTCTTCGACCACGCAGTTGACGTTCCGTTAACATAAACAAACTAACAACAACTTTCCTTGACAACTAACATTTACTACGACGCTAACTGACACTACCTTGACTGAACTAAAGGCACTCAACTTTGACCCTGACTTACAACATGTGCGACTGTACAGATTTTTCTAATATTTAGTATATATGTTTAGCTATCCCTTAACTATCTTTTTACCAATTATCAAACATCGATCGCATAAAATACAATAATTACGACTAATTAACTTTACATGGATTTAACACAAAATACATAAACTATGCAACATATTACATTTTATTATGCCCAACGCTACACAGCTGACACATATCCTCAATCCAACGGTTGATAAGTCATACAACGCTCCAACATACCCCTCCTCGTGATTAAACTTGCTTGAATCACTGCTCCGTGGCGTTGTCCTATCCATCACTAGTCTCACCGTTGTCCATGCGAGTTCATCCTGGGTAGTGCAGGTATCTTCAGTTTTCAGCCAGTCCGATGTATTTTCATGTTTGCCCCTCCTAGTGACACGAGACGTCTTGATCCCAGGAACAGGCTCCGTTTCCAAAGTCCAACTGTGCATTTCTTCTGTGTTCCTCGGTGGTCCTGGACACCCGACTTCAAAGCGATCAGCAATCTTGGACCACTGTTCAGTTTCGGTTTGTTTTGCTGGGTCCCAAGTCTTCGCGGTTGACATCAAGGGCTGTCCAGTCTTCTTGAAATCGAGTCTTCTTTTCTCTCTTGATTTCTCTGGATCTCGAGATCTTTGTTTCAGCGGCTTCACACTTTCATCAGCAACATCAGACTTCTCCGGGATATCTTCTTTCTTCGCTACTTCTTCTGTTGTGTCCTCCGGCTTTCCTCCGATGTCGCGCTGACTTTCCGTTTCTTGTTGAATCTCATCCGTGGATTCCAGACTAGTTTCTTCTTCTTGGATGACATCTTCATGTATTCCTTGCTCGATGTCCGCCCAGATAGCTTCATCCGTCTTCGTATCAGTATCCTCTGCTGATGTATCATCGTGCCCAGTTGACTTCTCGTCCGTAGCAACTGGCATTTCTTCGGGATTCTCATCAGCAGGACCGTTCTTCTCAACGCTTCTTTTCACGTCCGTGATCTGCACTGCGAGCTTGTCACATGTCTGCACAATGTCTTCCGATCTTTCCTCGACTTCTATCTTCTTCTTCTCTTCATCAGTTTCTATTGGTGAGGGTCCGGCCTGTTCCGGGAGTTCCTCCGTGTTCTTCACGTTTTCTTGGTGTCCGGGGCGCAATGTGTCCGCCAACAGATTTCCAATCTTCATTTCTTCAGGGTGTCTGAGGCGCGTTGTGTCCGCCAACAGATTGTCCACCATGTCCATCAATTCTTTAATTGCGTCCGCCTGTTCGACTTCAGCTCGTACTTCTGGTAGGATTATCCCCAATTGTGCACAAAATTCCAGGGATTCCCTCATTTGTTCTATTCGTTGCGCTTCAAATCTGGCAATGATCTCGAACCTTCTTGCTCGTTCTCTCGGATCTTCCAATCTGAGTCGTTCTTCTTCAGCCTCCCGTTCCAGTTCTTCTCGAGCTTGTCTTCGGTCTTCTTCCAGAGAGCGACGAACCATTTCGTAGGAGTTCGGCACAGCGAATCTTGACTTTTGGGATGTACCGCTGGTTCGAGGTTGTTGGTTTCCTCGGATGTATTCGGCAGCCTTATCTCCCCCTCCCGTGCAAGCTTTCTGGAAAGCTGTCACGAATCTGCTGGGCTGGCGATACTCCCTGAAATTGTGACTCCATCCTCTCCTTCGTGAACTCCCCGCAGTCGCCGACATATCCTGAACACAATTTACTTGTTTTTTCTGTCGCACTGGGCTATTCCAAAGTGCTAGTTCCGTTGTACGCTCGAAGGACCATGTTATTTCGATGCTCAGCTTAAGATATGATCGATGATACGGGGGTGGTTTATGTTCTAACTTAACTGACGAGACCTTAACTTCAAATAAATAACTAACGCTTATCGGGACGAGAGTTACTTTCAACTTTAACAATTTTAACACGTTTTATTCACTTTTCAACAATTAAACTTCAACAATTAATCCAAATGCTTTACTACAATTTAGATCGCTTTTCAACTACTACTCACGCCGTGGGGCCCTTTAGCCTTACACGGTCTTACAGAAACCTAACGTAACTTTCCTAATCGCTTGTCTACGGAACCTCCGACTTGACGAAGAGAACCAAGATGACTGCTTGCGCTGCTCCTTATATACTCCGAATTTTCCTCTTTCCTGATGACCTCGGTTGAACTCTTCTTCGACCACGCAGTTGACGTTCCGTTAACATAAACAAACTAACAACAACTTTCCTTGACAACTAACATTTACTACGACGCTAACTGACACTACCTTGACTGAACTAAAGGCACTCAACTTTGACCCTGACTTACAACATGTGCGACTGTACAGATTTTTCTAATATTTAGTATATATGTTTAGCTATCCCTTAACTATCTTTTTACCAATTATCAAACATCGATCGCATAAAATACAATAATTACGACTAATTAACTTTACATGGATTTAACACAAAATACATAAACTATGCAACATATTACATTTTATTATGCCCAACGCTACACAGCTGACACATATCCTCAATCCAACGGTTGATAAGTCATACAACGCTCCAACAACCTATATGTATGCACAGACATTGCTTGCTGATGTTATATGTTCACCACTCTCTGGCTCTATCGCAAATATTAGTATGTACATGATACCTTGTTGAACTGTTGAACTACTACATATACTATTACTAGTAGATAATAATGGTAGAGGAGAGAGTCACCTGTTCCTCCTTATTACTTTCCCCATCTTTCTTTCACTCTACATTGCCTTTCCTTTCTTCCAGGAAGTGTAATTACGCGCAATATTGTATGCAAAGGATCTAAAACCTCTTTCCCATCCGTGTCGTGAATTAGACGGAAAGAAGTAAATGAGCAAACTATCTGTACTCACTGAGGGAGTACTATATCTCAAGAGTAACATAATGTATGAACTTGTTCCACTCATACAAATTGGTACATAGACATTTGCTCCTGTTCACTCTGCATTTACCTATCTCCAGTTGCGGGTATTTTATATGCATTCACATTGACTTAATATCAATAATTTTTTTTCTTTTTCCCACATCGGAGACCCTTTTCACAACTTCTCATTCCCTCATTCACTTCAGTCACACAGACAGTCAGTCACACTATGGTGTCTAGTCAGGCGATTCTATCAAATTTGCAAGTGTTTTTCTCTTGTTAGCGCTACTACTCTTTTATTCTGTTATACTACATAATATTCTACATCCGCCATTCTATTCTGATCAGAGTATTACTTCCTTTTTCGATGTGTACTTTATTTTGTCAATAGCTTTTCTCCACATTCTTTTTTTCCCTTCAACAAGAGCAGCAGCAGCAAAATATAAAACGTGATAATGGTAATAATACAAGGATGGGAGCACTACTACAAGGAAGCGAAAATCTTCACACATAAACATGCCCATGCTTCTTCTTTACTACTCTAGCATGTTGTATTGATGATGTACTCACTCACCCAACCAATTTATTACTTCGATACCAATGAGTGCGTATAATACGTATATATTACGGTTAGATGCAGATGCGACACAGATTGACAGAAAAAGTAGAACAATTTTCTTTGTCACTAGTTCCCCCTGTTTCCTTACACTTTCTCCTCGAAGAACAGACTAAAAATTGATAACAATTTCAAATGAAAGCTCTCCTCCCGCTAGCTTCCTTAACCAGTACTAGACAAACCGTTTTCTTCCTCACTCCTTCTTTCTCACCACCACCACAACTATACGACTCGTCTCCTACTTTTACTCTCACTCATCTTCCACATAGAGAGGAGACCAGCGTCAACCCGCTCTTGGGTTTGTTCCATACAAGAGAGGAGCCAGCAGCAGGGCAGTAGCCGTCTATCGTTCCAGGGAAATGCTGAAACGTCGTCTCTGTTTCCATCGTGGCTTTTTGCTGCTTCGCTAAAACGCACATATACATCATCTCTGCCAAGAGAGATACATAGCAGTGGAGAGGAGACATGCACACACGCCGCTTTCTGTATGTCTTCCTGCTGCTGCGTTCAAACCGCATACATAGATACCTTTCTCGGTTCGATATACTATGGTGGGTATAGCGGAAAAAACTAAATTTTTATCATTATTCTTGAGCGCATACAATGTAGATATTATGCTTAATAGAACAACCGTCGTGCTCTTTCTCTTCCTTTCCTCCGTCTCCTCATCACTCGAAAGTAGAAAGTTGAGAGAACTTATGGAACTTTATAATATGCTCGTTTTTACGTTTAAGCTATATTGCAACAACTTTGTTATTCACGCGGTGTCTGTGCTGCTGCTCCCGTAGTCTCTTTTGCTCCATTTACCTGGAGCTCTTCTTTCCTTTTCGGCACTTATATGGCACCACACGTAACCAAATGTGTGGTTTGCAGGAAAAGAGAAATGGTAATGAATATCAAGCGAAAATGTAAAACATGGATAATATTCAGTTTCCTCCACATATGTATGTAGGGGCGCACACACATACACAGTGAAATAAAATACGCAAAAAGTATACACACAATTTTTTTGTTATGTAATACGGATACATTATATTCCACTAAAACATCGTGAGAGAAACATTCAATTGAAACATCTGCAGCTTGTGTTTGTTTTCTTTTGAGAGATTTTTATGTGGGAATTTTACTTCATGTCTCTTTGTGCATGTATTTACTATCCTCCTTTGATTCTACTTTTCAGTTTCCTCTTGATGATCATGTCGAATTCCCTCCAAGAAGGGTGGATTCCATTTATTTTTTGAAACCACTGAAACAGAAGAGTTTGTATTTTGCTGAGTAAGAGAAAGTTTATAGGAAAGGGATCGATGTGATTAGTTTTCGTACTTGTCCATTAAGATGGGATCTCTCAAACCTGTAAAAGTGCATACATGTAGAAAAGAAGATAACATTTCCGCTACTCTGCGTCAATATATCCTGGATTGTTGCATTCCCAGATTTCTTTTTTTGATTATCCCCACTTCAGGAAGCATATGAAATGATCTAAATTCTGCGTCAGCACATATAAAGCAAATTCCAGCACAATGTAAAAACTGCTTGAAAGAAACGTTCATGAGAAAATAAGTTTCTAGCTTTAAGACGAACTGATACCACACGTACATATGTACCTATGCATTAGATTGTTGTGTTGGCTAACAATGTTATCTAATAACCAACCTACACACATACCTAGATACGTTGTTTCCTGTACAAAATTTTTGACTACTGATTACCTATTCTGGATCTATGAGCATTACATCTTGTTGTGGGAGGAAGAACAGATAATTTCTGTAAGGGGTAAACAAATTTTAGTGCTTAAATGCTGAGAAATAAATATATACCTTCTGCAGGCTATTACGTGGTTTGTTTTTGTAAAAACACTTACGTCCTGTATGTGGGTGGGTGGTGACATGACATAGCGACAATATGATATATAATTACACAATGTAATACTCCTACGTAAAGCTCTGTTCACTTCTTTTCAAACAGTTTCCTTCCTATTTCAAAACTTGTTGGCATAACCCTTTCTCTAAGATTCGTTAATGCATTTGTAATGTGTACTTGACGCTGTTATAACCGACAATAATGCCCACGACCGCTTGTTGAACTTTTGGCTAAAGAATAATGCAGAAAACCCTAACACTTCTGCCTACATATTATATACATGCATACCTATAGGTATGCAAGCTGAAGATGCTGGAGAAAGATGAGGTAGTGTTCTTATTTAATAGCTGTAGGGAGGTATTCTATTGTTTGCTGAGATATTGTCAACCATACTTATTTCACACAAAATACAATAAAACGTGTTACTTGCCACACGAGCATTGACACTGCTCTGACACTCCTGACAAATTCAGCCCAACTCTTCAAAACGATATGAAAGAAAGGGACAGATACAAAAGAGAAATGCTTATATGCCTAGAGGTTATATAACCCGGCTTAACAATGCAGTGATAATTCATCACGAGAAGCAACAGTAGAAGCATTTCAAATTAAGCTGAACTTCTGGTTCGTAAGTGTTGATTATGATGGAAGGGAAATGATTGATGTTGTGGGGTAGTGAAAGCGAAACCAAAATGTCTCAGAAAACCAGGCAAGCTTCAAAAGTCTTTGGCATGTGTACATTGTTTGCCCAGGTTTCATTAACCCTCATCGTCGTGTTCCAAATTCTTGTTCTAGCAGACTGCGGCATCGTCCTACAAAACGAGATTTGAAATGGAAATGAAGTTCACTGAGGAATCTGCTTAAGAAATAGCTTCCAGACCCATGTTGTTTTACTTTTGGCGGTAGAATGGACCCATCTATAATAATATGTTTGCATTTGGCGTGACCTGCTGACAAAAGAAAGCCAGTGTGGGGACAGACGGCGTAGCGTGGGAATTACATTGTGATCTCCGGGAAGATTAAATGTAAGTCTTACCTTCACCAGCTTCCTCTTTTGTTTTTGCGCTGACTTTTGGCATAATCTTTCATCTCTCCAGCAGAGTGGCAGAGCTACAAGTTGTAATGTGACGGTGACAGTGACAGGGAAAGCTACCTACTCTGAAACAGCAAGTGATTTGGCATTTGGTGACGTTATCTTTTTATCTTGAGCATGAAACAGGATGCGAGTAAGTCTGTATAATACTTCCCATGATACGCAACAGTCCAAAGCAAAACTTAAAATCCATGTGGTCTCGGTTTCTATAATAAGCAAACTAACCAAGGTATGTTGTACAAACACGTATTCCTTTATATGGGTGAAGAGAAACAAGAATGATATCCAGTAGATGTTGTTAATGTGATGGTAAAACAACTTGCTGGCATCTTTCCTTTGATGAAATTAGTACCGTGGGAAATCATCACAAAAATCCTTCGGGAGTACATGAAACAAACCTACTTTGAACAGAAGGTCATGATCGCATAAGCGTTGTTCTTGTCGACATATTATTCTATGCAAATATTTATGTGCTTGAATGGAATAAAACAAAATCTTTCCTGTTCAGAGATGTATTTACCTGTATGTACGTTCAAACCGGTGTAATTCCACAAATAAAGCTGATTATCTTTTATTTGGGCTCTAATAATTACCTCATATTACAGATGAATAAATCTACACAAAAAGTAACTAAATTTAGTTATTAGTACTATATTCGTCATGTACCAAGTTGTTGCATCTAAAATTGTAAAGGTAACTTCCCTGGGAGCTTCCATTATGTTTTATACTTTCAAACAATAATACATAAAAATATAGTTTGTTGAATCGATTACTGATTTAAAAAGAACACAAAGTTTTGAAGGGAATGGAAAGTTTGATATTATTAGACTAGGTGTATTGTTCGATTGTCGTATGTGTTTGAAATTTTTTGCGACTCACCTGAAAATCGAGTGAAAAACATTTCACCTGTATTTAATCAGATAACTTGCTTGGCCGAGGTACACAGGCATTTGTACGGATTCGTTTGGTATTGAATAAAGGATTAATTTAATCTCATCCAGAAATCGTGAAAGTGCATTGCTAATGATTTCTCTGATTTCATTAAACAGTATGAATTACACATTTTCTGCAACTTAGGCAAGTCAAAGCTCAAGAGCCCCCACAACTGCTTCATCCTTCTCATCAGCATTCTTGAAGATAACCTCTCCGTTTTCATCGCGGTAGTCACGAAAAAACCTTCGTGTGAGTTCTCGAAAGCCAAGATTTTTGCCGATTCTCTGAGTGAAAGGACTTGTAAAACAGCTTTTCACAACTCTAAAACCTCGAGCTTTCAAAAACGGAATAGCACTCTCATACATCTCGGTGGCAAGACCTTGGCCTCGGAATCGTCGATCAACTGACGCCATGAACAGATCCACATAGCAGTCCACATCGGGATAAAACTTGAAAATATTACTATCCTCATCAAGCTGATGGAGGAATGGCCAAATTTTCTTCATTTCTGCTGAATGCATTTCCCGAGGAACATCCGTGTAGTTTTCGCGTCTATGAATCGCTATAATTCTAGCCCCTGCTATCTGTAAATAAGATTCATAATAATATTTCATTTTATTACCAGAAGGTTTTAAGATTTCAGGCAACATACAGCACACATCCATATAAATGTACTCAACTTGCCCGTATTCATACTAGTCGTCAATAGAACTTTATGCTTCTCCTTGTCAAGAACGCCAAATTAACCCATTAAATCTTATAAGAGAAGAGATATGACTTTGCTATAATCTCGTTAACTGAAACGGCACACATGCCTCTACTCTGCAGCCATCAAAGACAACTAATGTTATTTTGTAAGAGAGCATGAAATTAGAAATGAAAGTGATTGGTATCACGACAGTTTGTCAACCAGAGAGGATGAAAATGTATAGAAATTCTCCAAAATAAATGGCAATGAATGCGTTTAAAGTTAACCATTAGGGAAACAGGTAATTCAAAATTACGAAACCTTTTAAGATGAGATACTGATATATGAGACAACAGAAGAACATACATACGTATGTTAAACACACATGTAAGTCATATTAATATTGTAACTTCAACATTGTATTTCTCTTTTTTCCAATATATTAAGATAATGGTAGTGTTTATTTTTTTGCTCCATTTAAAAATGCTGATACTCAATTTGCCCCATATCACGAACATGAACACTGTCACCTAATCCCTCAGAATATAAGAAAGAAAGTTTTAGCCTTTTACTGTGAACAAAGTGAAAGTATTTAATGCACATGAAAAAGTAAAACAAATATCTACTCCGAACTTTATAATACACTTACAATCACGCTCACGCAATATTTTGCCTTTGCTTAATTGTGTTTCTTTGTCTTTCTGTTCCACAACCACAATGTGTTTCTTATATCTGTCATTCTATATATACTTTTGCTATTCGTTTCATGAATTGGATTTTCACTTCTTTCATGTACTTGCCAATTAACATCAGAGCCAGCGTTGGAATGAATAATAATAATAAATCATTGTGTTTCAGAAGTTTCATCACGTTGCTCCTACTACACTCACTCCCCAGAGAATCTGGCTGCAGTAGAGGAAGATATCGTGTTTCTCAATTCTCGCACAACCAACTCAGTCGGCATGTATAGAATTTTATATGGTGCCTGGCAAAATCCATGTCTGTTTGGACGAGATAAAATGCGAGAGATTTCACGTTAATGCCATTTCCTATTTCGTGTACACTTTCAAAGTTTTAATAGGATTTTGTTCGATGATAATAATGTGCGTACCATTAAATACGACGAAACACATTGCTTCTTTGATGATGGGAATGATCAAATATGGAAGGATATTGTTACTCAAACATTGACGATTTTTTGTCAATGCCATTCAAAATCATGTACAAAAGTATCCATTTAGATTTCCTCATCTTGTTTTGAAGTACACATATCAAGAACCTTCTTTAGTAAATGCAAATCGCAATAAATGTTTGAAGAGGTAAATAGTAACAAACCTGATTGGTTCCCTTCTCCAGCACTATATGACTAAGACCGTCTTGAAAATATTCCTGGATCATCGCATCCATATCCTTGGCTTTCCCTTCAGAGTAGCCCGTGAGTTGATTGAGTGGCTCATCTCGGTAGAAACTCGTCCTCATGTGATTCAATATATCTTGATAATTTTCTGGTTCGGCAGGTTTGAATATGAAACTTTTCCATTCCCTGTCTTCGCACGCATTATCTTTCACTTGGAAATTATTGAACTCCTCGCCCATTTTGAACTCGACAAAAAAAACCAAGCAGAAAGTCCTCTCGAATGTATTTTAAGCTTTATTTAGGTTTATATGATACACAGCTAATACTGAATTGCCAATTTTCACAAAGTGCAAGTTCAAATGGAAAAGTTTGAATGGGCTGATTTTACTAAAACGATGATTAGGACTTGGAGAACTGAGTCAATTCAAACTATTCATTTTTTCCGGATTCGTGACACAAAACGTGTTGATAAATGCCAGCTTAAATATAAACTCGACTGGAGAGGTTGAAAGGTTGTCTACAATTGGATCAGGCAGAAGAATGCAGGGCTATCATTCAAAACGACAAAGAATCAATATTTCTTGACAATAAATGTAAAGAGAAAGCAATTACGATACATTTACACACACACACACACACATAACGGTATATCTTTTTAAAGAGCTGCACATGTATTATACATGTTTTGCTGACTGGTGACATTGCAGTGAATCGATAAGTTTTTATGTTTCAATAAACTTAACTCTCTGTTGTACTGTTAATGCAAAGGAGAAACGTGGTGCAGAAGAATATGTAGGTATGGTTGGGTAGCAAAATAGTATACTTTATACCTATATAAAACTTTCCATTTGCTAGCAACAAAGGAATCTCCATTTAGCCCACCAAGCCAGAGCTTGCAGCCTATAGCTTCTCTCTACATCGTTGTGTTTACATTCAACACGAAAAATGATTTCCCTGTTTTTCATCGTCAAAAAAACTTGTCTGTCAACAGGCTTTTGGCTGTCGCCGTTATAATTGCAAGTTTAACCAACCAAAAAATAAAAAAGTCACTGCTGATGAACACAAGTTGTGTTGTTGCAAGTTTGCTTGTCTAGATAATGTTCTAGTATGGGAAGAGTGAGTAAAAATAAACCAGTCACTGTACAGAAGACAATATTTTAAGATTGTACAATATGTTGCAACTATAAACCAGTAAAATCCCTTCAGGGATTAAAAATCCATTTTCTGTGTACAAAAAAAATCGAATTGGATTTTCAATTGACTGCTGGCACTGCTTTCCCTGTTATATATTACTAATACAAGTACAACAATAATCTATCGTTTTTTCACTCATGTGTTGTCCCTACACACGTTGTTCAACCCTTTTCTCATTTTCCGTTGATGGACGCTGTATTAGCAAACTGTTATAAATTCTTTATAGAACCGTCCGCTCTTGTTGCCGTTATTAGTCGACTACTGCAAGGAAACAGATGAGCAGGCGTTATTCTTCCGCTTTCCCTTTGCTATGAACATTTATACTTGTACGTTGTCCTTGTATATAGGCTTAGTTTGCCAATGCGGTACAATTACAAATATATATAAGTCTAAGCAGTGCTTTCACTTCACTCCTTTTCAAAGCCAAAATCAATTTCCGTATTTGGCACGAGAGCTAAAAAGACGGCGGCGGACTTCACATGTGTATATAGCATCTTTGATATACCGTTATATGTGCTTCGTGTACGCGCGTTTCTTACTTTTAGGAAATAAAATGTGTTTGATATTTTCCCGTAATGTTTGTTGTTCTAGTCGTTATATTAATATTGCAAAACGTAGCCAAATCACCCTTTCAGCAAGCGTTTTAAAATACGATCCGAGTTCTAGTAGTGGAGGGAAATAAAATACAGAAAGGGTCACTTGTCGCTCCTGCTTCAGTCTCCGCGTTCACCTCGTACTATGCTCGTGTTTTTGAATGTGTTTTGTTCCAGTTGAGTGAGCGTGCACTCTTCTTGTTGAGCACGATACGATAATGCACAATGTTGATGTTTATTTGTCTAAAATAGGCCGTCGTCTGCAAGTGTAGTTTGTTGCTCTTCTGCCTCAGCCGTGGTAGCAGCGGATACACAATTTGCAGATTCGATTCGACGAGACAACACGACGCACAAGGCCGTTGTTAGTAGAAATCATTATTTTGCCATTCCATGTGCACACCAACTGTGTACAATATTGGAAGTTCCTTTCTTTTATGTAGGGATTTACCTCGCACCGTACATTGCAATAGGTATAGGCCTGCCTGCGTGTAATATGCCTATAATATGCTAGTATTACTTTTTTGTAAGATGTTGGCAGTGTGTTACAACAACGAGAACAATTAACTAATGCACATGTTTATATGAAAGCACTGAACGCAGCGTGATTATATTGTTTTAAAGGGTGTGTAATAACTTGAAGCGTTTTTTGCAATATCCAATGTTTTTTTCACAGGAATAATACAGAGTTGGTCTGTCCATTAGTTCTCTTGCTGCTGCTGTTGCTGCCGCTGCTTCCATCGCTTTCTCCGTTAGCACAAACAGATGTGTTCTCATTTAGCGTTTGCAGAATTTCACTTTTGTTTTCTCCACATGAAAAGGAGAAATAAGCAGACGGGAGAGACTGAGATGAATGGCTTCAAAGGAAACGAGAAACCGTATCAAGGCTTGAGCTTACTCCCCTTTTAAATTATTGTTTTCTCTGTAAATTTACAAACTTTTCCATTCTTTGCACAAGGCTGACGGATAAAGCTGCTTCCATCTCGTCTTCTTCCAGTTGGTCTTTATGAGAATTTCACCGTGTAAAGAAATAATATTTTGTCGTAGCGGCAGTATATAGTTTTTGTGCTGTTCACAGTGCTCGTGAGATAATAATGACGATCGATGATATTACCGTTACACATGGAACAATAATGGTATCTCTATGTCGTTTGAATCCTCTAGATCTCTGTATCCCCGCTTCTCGCTTTTTACACAGATATTACTACAATAAAACATCTCACGTACAGGATGAAAGCACACAGTTCTACTCTGATAACTTGTTCAGATTATCGACGACGTTATTTCTCCGTCTGTGTATGATTTCAATACGGAATGTTTTGTCGTGTGGAGATGTTATATCTTCGTCTGGAATGGTAATGGAGCCAATTTACAAGAAAGTTGTGGAATGCAAGCAATTCTGTTCTATTCCAACAATAATAATGCCTGTCTGCTTGTTCTGGTACAACAATTCCAACGTTTAGAATATAGCGAGGAACAGAAAAAGAAGCAGAGTCTCCAAGTATGCTTGTACTGGTGAGCGCTTTCTCCCCCTCCGTTTTCCATCAGAGAGCTTCACTTTTTTTCAGCGTCCTTTGTCGACTGACAAGTAGATCGTGACATGGATTGAATTTCCAAAGGGGAGCCAACCACAGAAAAAGGCGAAACAGCTTGTCTGCGAACTAGGCCAGCAGTGTCTCAAGGTAGCCTTAGGTTACGTTCCGTTCACTCGCACCACCAACAACACATGATGATGATAATAATGAAGAACAACAGCAACTGCTGACATGGTACTAGTAGTAGCTGTTACGTTGATTGAATGGCAGGTGAGAGGAAAAAGGGAATGAAAACATTGGTCCGTTGAAATTAGATCTGGTGAAAGGTTCCCAAGCCATGTTTTACTAACGAAAAACCCTAAACCTAAAGGTGCATGTTATATGATAGCATGAATATTTGCACCAACTCTACTTGACTCGTATTTTGTTACATGAGAGGATGGGAAAGCCTCTGACAGACAATCATTTTCACTGAAAAGTAATATATAAAATTGGGTATGTGCATAAGTCAGATATAATGCGAACACCTAATAATAATATGTACATATATCTCTATTGTTATCGAACTTTCTTTCGCGTTTCTGTCTGACTTCTCTTTACACACTGAGTGGAATAATGAAGTAGATGGATATACATATTACACAACTTTCAACATACCCTTTGTGAATTGCCACGAGGAAAATGCGCTGCATTTACTATATACTTCCACCACTAACCATACAATATACATACAACCATACCCTTGAATTCTTATAAAAAATATACGTACGTTAGGGCATGCAGTATGCATTATTTTCATGTCCTGTCCTTAACTTTTTTGTAGGTCCAGACTGGTGAAATGGAAAGATATATTTTGAGTAGTCGTGGAAAGAAAGCGTCTATTCAAAGTGTTACTGATTCCCTTTCCCCAGCATTACTTGAATACATACTTATCTTGCAGGAGTGTGTAAGTGTACCGTCACTGCCTGCACTCGAAAGAGTTAATGTGGATGGGCAAAGTGACTTTACTTGAGCGTGAATATAAAGTTCCAAGAAGCAATCTCACATTTTCATTTTGGGTACTTTTCGATTGCGGTATAATAGGATGTGGAAGTATTGCAGTACAAAGAAATAAAATTGGAGGTTGTTCATTGCAAATACGGGTATTTGATGATAGGAATGAATGGTTTTATGGCGCTTGAGAATTCTCTTGGGAAGTTTACAATACAATACGTCGTGAATGAATACAGATACATACGTACATGCTTGAGCCAATCGAAAGAATAATGCATGGAGGTACGAGAAAAGATCATGTAAAATGGGAACGTGGAACAGAAGGTGCACAGAGCAGAACAGGAGCACGTATACCACTAACGAATCCATTCAATCAACCTCATGTTTACTTCCCAGAAGTCAACGTTTGTGTTGCACGTTAATAAAGGTGACATCTGTAAAGTTTAATCAAATTATTGTGGTTATTACCTTACATGGGCCCGGCGGCGATATGAGGGACAACAAGACTGGCAGAATGCTTTTATAAAGGTTCGTCATGCTCACCATGATACAGCGTATGGATCCATCATCCATCCATCGAACACACTTCTTTGTGCTGGATATAAAGTGGTCTTTCTTTTAGCTACTTTTATGGATGTGTAGATGTGTAGAGTGTTCACTGGATAGCGTTGTAGTAATGGAGGCCTATATGACGGATTATGCATAATGCATGAGTAATACGAACGGGTGAGAAAGATAGCAAGAGTTGCCGGAGAGAAAGTCATTTCCGGGAGTTTCCCCCACTTTTCTCTTTTATCAATGCAAATTTTTCAGGTAGAGCGGTGATTAGAGTGCTTTTTTGCTGCTTGGCAAGTGATGCATATACAACCACATTTAATAGCAGGAAGAACTAAATACCACATTTAGCTTAATCCAGTGGATGATCTCGCATTTCTGAAAGGTGAACTATTGTAATATGGGAACATGCATACATACATCTTTTATTACATCGCAAACTATCGTAATTCAGTTTCTTTGGCTTTTATTATTAATTTTCTCCAAGTCATGTGTCTGCAAGCTTTTTACAGTTATTAGATTTGCCCAGAACTCATTAAAAGGATTTCACTCAACGCTAATAGCTATATAGCATTCAATATTGGCTTTTATAGTGCGGACTGCCATCATCAACATCTTCGTAGTCAGAACCAGAAGCAGACGTCCATCTATGTTCATCGTTTGAGGAAGCTGCTGATGACTTATCACTAAAGCGGATCTTCTTCTTCTTCAACATCATCTTATATTTTGTGGAATCCTCAGCATCTGCGAATTCATACACGTCACTTTCCTCCTCATTGACAGAATTGAAACTGACGTCTGCACAATTTCCATCACAAAATCAAAATGACACGTTGGTCCATAAAGAATTATGGAAAGTGTGAAAGACTATGCTCAATATAAGTAGATAAACATTTTGCGATACAGAAAACAAATATTGACTACGCTTCCCATACCATTCGCAGTTGCATCAACTTTGGTCGTAAATTTATTCACCATTTCCGCCAGCAAATTATTGCCATCTTCGCAATCTCTAAACTCACAAACACTCTGATCATCTTCCTTGGCTGGAGCCTCCACAACAGAAACGAAAGATGAATTTACAGAGTTCAATGATGCCTTGCATTGAGAATAATCGCTGCTGCCATTCTCGTCCAAGTTTAAGCACTCCATGTAAACGGAAGGCGTGCTCCTAATGGGCTCAATATTTGGATTAGCAAAGCAATTTGCAGAAGGTTGATTTTGCCAGCTAGCAAAAGATGTGCAGGATCTGTGGGCACACCAAATTGAAAGCCATTTCTGATTCATTCTCTTAAATATTTTCGTTTGGCTAGAGGCTGTAAAATATTAGAAAACCATACTGATAAGTGGACATGTGAGCACTTTGAGGATTACAGGGAGATCCATTTGACTCCATATCGTACATCATTTCCAAAGCACGAGATGGACTCATTAACCCGTCGGCTAAAGTTTGAACCATATTATTATTGGCTATAAAAGTAGACTGGAGTTCACTTGTTCTACTTTCGGATCCACTCACTAGAGATGTTGGTTTAGGGTGATGAGGGCCTATCGGTGGAACAAGATTGTCCTTTAGCATTCGTTCAATTTCCTTTAATTCTTCCGAGTACTTTAGCATTTCTTTCTCCATTGCACCAATTTTTTGCTCATCTGTTGGATTTACTACTGACGAATTACGTGCATTATTTTGAGTCGTTATTTCGACATTGTTCAAGCATTGCCCATTGCCGTTTATATCTAAATTAGTTTGCTTATTCATTGCGTTTGTGTGCAATTGCTCTTGGGGAGAAGTTTTAATTTGATCATCGGACTTGACAAAACTACTTGACGGAGCCGTTTCCAACTCATGTGTAGTAGTGTTGCTATCAGCACTTGACTGCCTATGAGTGTCGTCCGAGTCATCGTGACACGAAAAACTTTGTAGTGACTCGGTATTTACCTTCCGGTCCGTTGCTTCTAAAGTTTCTCCTGAGCTAGAGGTTAAAATTTCATCTTGCACGAATTCGTTTGATTCAACTTCACATACAATTCCTGACCCTGCAGAGTGGAGTTTTGCAACATCATTGAAACTGTTGGAAAGCAAATTTTCCGTTATATGAATGATGGATGACGACATGTATCAAGAAGTTGGGTTCATGTACATTTTATAAGTGTTGCGGTTGTTATTACGCTTCAACAATGTCCAGAAACCCTGTCATAGGCTTCATCTTAAAATCTGGGGGCAAACTGGGATGATCTCCTCCACCGAGACAAGCTAGGAGATCGAAATATAAACCCTGCATGTGGTTTTCCCCACTCCCAAATCTCATTTCGTTTTCTTTACGATTGTTCAGTAGCTGATTAATGCCCTCCATTTTAGCTGTATTAAAATTTAATGCTTTTAAAAGGCTGGCTGAAAAATCAAATCATGACCAACAATTTTTTTACTTGCAAAACTTGAAATATGTATAACTTTTCCCTTCAGGAAGTTGTGCCCGTGCCCGTGTTTTACTTTCCCGAGAAGGCATTCTTTTAAGTTAGTAGAGTGGGTGGTACTAAAGTTTCCGTGACATTAGATTTACGTACATGTGGGAAAGGCAACCCACCCACTCAGAAACCAAGTGGCAATAATGAGATCAAGCCAAAAGCTACCTCACTTTACTACATCCCCAGTATTCATACATTTTCACACACCCACCCACAACAGTCAACACAGGAAACTTGTAAATAAGGAATGAAATTTTATTTCTTATACAAAATTATGTTTTCCCTGATTACTTACGTTCCGGAAGTCTGTAGAAACTATAAGGTACTATCGGCAGACATGAATTAGTTTTATCACCTATAAACACGTCGATAAAATCTAAATATGGACAAATTCAATATTTTATTGTGCATAATTACAAGTCATGCTTTATTAGAGACGTTTATGATGCCAGAATTAAATGCACTACTTTGAGCATAATTAAGTAATTTGACTTTTTATAGATAAAAGAATACAACCTCTTAGATTAAATTGTTTCTTTTACCTTTCATAAAAATGGTACGTTCCGTCAATCATGCGCATCACACACACGCATACATTTTTTGACATACATCAGTGTTTTCATCTGTGTACATTCACAAAGAATAACACCACTTTTTTAAGCTTTTACATTTACATCGTTTACATTCTATTGTAGTACATATTGTTGATAGCTATGGCATAAACAAATCAGACACATAGGCTGATGTCATTTTCAGATTTCAAATCGCAAAGACAATCTCAGGATGCTCGCGGATTATTATAAATATTAATAGTATGAACATGAACACCCATAAATGCATTGTTAAAATTATATCGTATGAGTATACTTAACATATCGACTTTATACTGTCTGCCCTTACGAACGAATATTCAATGTTAATTTGTTACTTACGATGATGCATGTGTGTGATTTATTAATTTGTTACGTTGAACGTTCTGTGGTGATAAAAAACAAACCTAGACAAAGAATTTCACAGCGTCATAATACCAGTAATAATGTCCTACTAGAAAAAAAAGTATCGTGTTAAATCAGCAATTAAGATTGACACAACACTGTTATTATCGCTCTATGAAATACCTTTACGTTCGTGTCACATGTAAACGCAAGTGTGCATTAAAGTGCATGATAACAAATAAAAAAATGGTAATATTAAATTATCACAAAAAGACCATTGCCCTTGATCACTCCTTCTGCTCTTGTTGGCTGATTTGTCTCATTCCCATTCACAATACTAAGCCTGTATCAATCACCAATATTGTTAAGAGTCAAAAAGCACTCATCGTGTAATTTTATTTCAAATGGGCAGTAAAGATAGGTTAATAGGCAATATACTGTACAGTTGATGCATAATCTAACTCTCTTATTCTGACCCTACCTAGCTATTTGGCATACATTAAATATACTCTCGGGAAGCCATGCATGCATGTGATGATCATTAGACGCAAAATTAGAATTGAGTAATGAAGTTGATAGAAAAAAAGTCCTGAGTTGCTATTATTTTATTGATCCTCTCTGTAGCTAGTTTAAGTAGGTGTTGTGACGGTAGGTGTAATTGCATTGTGAGATGAAAAGTCGTGTACTCCTTTAGGCTTTTTATCTTAACTTTTCTATTATAATACCAGGTAAGAAGAACAATTGCTTTTTTATGTAAGTTTGGCCGCATTTTTATTAAATTAATGGGAGGAGGAGGCAAAAAAGGAATTCACGTTCGCACAACAATACACATCCCTGTCTGTACGTAGGTATTTCCATATTATTATTATTATTGTGTACGGACTACTGCAAGTGTACAATATGTAGATGTAGGCGTAATATACATATCTGACTTCCGTTTTTGCCCAAGAAGTGCTTTTATAAAGTAGTTTGACAGGAAACTGATATAAAGGTCGGAGACGTGAGCTTTCAGTCTTCAAAAACTAATTACTTTTATCCCTTTTGCTTAATTAAACTCTTAAATCAATGACGCGAATGTTACTTGCTCCTTGATTGAAAAAATGAAAAATATTGCAATTCATTGCTCATATAACTACCCCTATCTGATTCTGCTGATTCTTTTAGCACATTATCGGCTAATCAATAGAGAAGGAGACGAATGTATAATGTAAAAGTGGCAATACATTCGGTAGAATTAATTAATGTCCCTAGTCCCTGCCTTTTCAACCCACTTTTGAGAAAAATTACAAGTTAGAAATAGAACGTCTTTTGTTGAGATTTATGGGTAGCGAAAATGGTTTTATTTTTACATGTTCTATCATCTCTCATATCAGTTGTATAAAACTAATGGCTTCTTTATTGGCGACGTGGCAGTGACAGCAAAATGAGATATCATGATTTCCTCTCATGTTAAGAGCCGAGTCCGCGTTTTCGAAGAAAACTGATATATAGTGACCTCGAGTGATGAAGGTGACACCTTCGCCGGTTTCATTTTAACAAGATCCATTATTTATGAGTATTTTTGTTCCAATTTTGCCGAAGAGCGGATGATGATGACATGTGGAAGGATGATGCGCACTGAGGTATACAAAGCTGATGGATTATTTATTTCAGAGAGGAAATTTATATCACCAACAAAAAGTCGACAAAAAGCCCAGACAAAAGTGATTGCGGGGACTGAGAAAGAGAGGAAGTCTTACGATATGACTTTTGTGCCTACCGTTAATCATTGCAATGTCACAGCAGCACACTCTAACTACACAATATGATTATTATTTTATTACTAATTTACAAGAGCAATTATTATCCTTGCCACTTTTTCTCTGAAATTTTCTCTTTTCAAATGGATTTCTTGCAAAATAATAATCATTAATAAATACGTCGGTCGACCGACATGCACTAGCAGCGTAATAACTGAACTAACAGAGAGTTGGACTTGCTTGAAAACGAGAGGAAGATGAAGATGCTGATAATGTTATATGACTCTATATCCTCTCTGTCTGATTTTCAGAGCGTTTTCATAAAAAAGCTGGTGCTTACGAAAGCACTCGATCCTGACAGCCATCTAACCGTTCATGCAACGCAACATAATTTATTATTTAGTTGAAAACTTGTGAAATACGTGCAAGCAAGCAGTGGGAGAAATGTTGATACGTGTTGACAAACACAATGCATAGTTTATGACAGATTGACATATGTACCAATCGTGAACCGTCATAATAGTATACAATAATATTTTACGTTTTAGATGAACCGAGTTCATTGCATTTGTAAAATATAAAAAAATCAAATTAATTCTAATAAACAATAGAGATGTTTACGTGAGTGAGCTCTAGTGTTGCATTTCATTATGCGCTTGTTGTCTACTTGCGTACTGTTTGTGCGTGCATGTGAAAATGAAAACGAATTCTTTTCACTACCTTTTCCTTTGTTGCCTCTCCTGACTTGTTAAAGGCACGCAAATTGTAAAAATGTGCAATCAAAATCATGTTCTCACTCATAGAGCAACCAACGTGAGCTCGCTCAAAGTCAGCAAGCATCACAGGAGTAATAGCCTGGTTAGAAGTTATTAATATGCTATTAAATACGTATGTGTTTTATTCAAGGTTTTCTCTTCCCTTCCCGTGCAACATTCCTCAATTAAGTACCCACTGCACTTGGAGAACAAGAAAAAAAAGGAATGAAATTTGCAGTTAATAAATTTTATTGCTTATAAAAAGTATGATTAGGCTCAAAGATATCTAAAAGAAGATGGCCTAGTTTCCCTGTCTTATCGAATCAAAAGCTCTTTAAACCTATTACATTTGCATTACGTACAAAGTGGAAATTCTTTTATAGATTCGATGGGAATTCCTATACATACATACGTACAATACTTATTTACTTATTTATTGTTTTGTTTGAGACTGCACAGCAGAAAATTACATTCTTATACACATGCACTGTACTCTTAAACGCTGTAAATTGTAAAAAAAAGAGTTTTTAAAGCAAAAACAAACGCAATGAATTTGTTTTAATCTCTTGCTCTTGTGGGTGTACTGTATACGGCATACCTAAGTACGTTTTCGAAGATGATATCTCTCACAGACGCAACGCAATGTGTTTACATTGATAATGATAATAGGACTCTTCGACATTGAACTTAGGTAACAATAATAATAATAATGCATTACGTTATATCTTTATAATAAACAAAATACAATAAGATATTAAAAATAAATACTTGCACCAAGACCAAGGTTTATTCATGTGGTGGACTTATGTTAATGTATATTTACTTTCATTTCATCTAAAATAAAGATGAGTTAACCGTGAATTGATAAGCTCTACCCATTGATGATGAATGCTGAATGTGCCGTGATGTGTACTGAGGGAGATCAGTCTTCCAGTCTTTCAGATGATGTTTCTATTCTTACCCTTTAATTTTACTAATACACATATATAAATGTATATGTATATAATACAAAGATGATATTACCTTTAATGATCATTTGCACAACATGTGGCCTTTGAGAGTTTGTACTTAAACAATAATAATACAATACTGATCTTTTCATTTATACTTCTGAATGTCAGATTAATTCTTCCCTTATAATTCATGATGACCAACACTAAAATATCATAAAGCACTCTTGAGGAAATGAAACAATTGCTATCATGATGAGCGTTATTATATGCATCACTGAAGTGGAAGGAGGAGGCTTCTACAAAATGGACTTAAATTCATCTTGGTGTAGTGTAGCCATTAACGTAACATCTCCATTTGGTACGCTCGCCCAAAGAAGCCTGCCTGTATCAACAGTTAGTCTAGTATTAGTATTCTGCGTAACCAGCCGAGGATTATTCACTAAAATAACACTTTTAGTTTTAGATGTGTTCATCATCATGATCATCAACAACTCTTTAATTATTCATGTTCTCTTCTATTTGTCTTAATTTACCCGATATTATCGTCCGACTTTTCTGGACATGTTCACTTTGGCAATTACCTCCAATTACATCCATTTCTATTCTATTTGAGTAGTAGCTTCCGAAGCAGAGCTAATTACATGTAGTGATTACAATCACGTGCTGAAATTATGTATATTACGGTGACTGAGAAAAGTGTCAATTTGCACTTGTATTGTTCTTTGTGCCTGTTGTTGTTGGTGTAAGTTTTTTTTTGTTCTTTAGTTTTCCAAGAATGGAATTCTTATCAAGAATCACAAATTCGTGTGGCTCCATGCTGCTCGCATTAAACAATTCACAAGAAAAAGTTTCTCCAACATAGTTCTTCGCTCTGTCATTCATACGACATATTTCAAGAACGCCATATTTTTGATCATGGTGTCACTCTGTGATACGATAAGTAACCTAGTCAAGGTGGTCTTCTGCAAAAGTGAGTCCCTTTTTATTATTTTATATTTTAATCAAGGTATTTTTATTATTTTTGCTTTGCTTTTGCTTTATCATTGTAAGTAGGTATTAGGTATGTATGTATAAATTCATATACATAAACATAAATATAAACTACAGTCGGTCATGTAAAGATACATACATACATCGAGTGTTACAAAATAATGATATTTGACAGGAGACAGGATGTATTCCTGCATGAAATGTTCCGTTCCGGACTAATGTAAGCTTGTTGCTAAAAAGTAATGAGGCAAGGCTAACATAAAATAAAAGTGATATTATTAAGCGTTGATAGTTTGTCATGTAATAAGCCATCATATTTTAAAATCTACAAAACATTTTTTAACGAAAGAATCCTCTGAAACGTTTGTTTGTCAGCGTGCAACTGTATAAAAAGTCAAGACGGGTGGCCATTTATTCATTCTTTTAGCAAAATAATATTATTATGTTGCATCATCCTCGTCGCCGACGTCATTATGCCTTTTCCTTTCCTCTTTTTGTTTTGTTTGAAAGACAAATATTCCTACGGGATATGTCGTCATTTTTGTTATTATACCGTGAAGTAATTTGCAAAAAATGTAATGCGTAATAGTAAAGCCAAATGTTTGCAATCCTTTCCTTGGAAGTAGCAACGGTGCTGCTGCTGCTGTGGAACGAACTAAAAATATACGCATAAAATACATCATAATAATAAAATAATATATCTTATTGTTCTCACAAAATGCTGTTTTGAGCTGTAACTGATCGAAAAAACAGGAGCTCATCCGTCCGTGCAATGTTATTCGGGGAATTGACAGAAAGCAAAAAAAATTCGTGCAATAAGAATGATCAAAATCAACTGACATTATAGAAAAACAACTTTTCTTTCTGTTCATGACTAAAATGGAAAACATTTTGATAATGGTAATGGGTATGCATGTTTTGGTAAATATTTTTTTTACTGTTTTCAGTTTCAGCTTCACTGTACCGTTACACAGATTATATGAGTTTAAACCTGCCACTTTTTTCAGCTTTATCAGTGACATATCAGTTTCAGGAAATTGTTTGTGATTGACTAAAAATACTGTCATGTTGAGACTTTTTTTTAAAGAAAAAAACATTTTTATCTTAAACATGATTATTTGCATTCTTTTCTGCTACAATTTTTTCACCAATAGTTGAAAGCTCATGCTTATGGCTTCACAGTCGCAAATTAATTCGTTGTAACTGACAAAGTTCATGCAGTTGGTTCAATAAAAATTAATTTCGCATACTGAACAATTAGCTGTAGGGACAAGTCGTTAAAAAGTCAACCACGACTTCATATCGCATTATTAAAAAGCACAATACCTATCCTACATATTGTTTGCCAGTAGTGTTTGCGTGGGGTGAACTGATTTCATAACAAGTTCAACTTTTTCTCACTTACTTCATGCCAATTACACATTAGTAATGTTTTATACTTCATTGTTGTAATGGTGTTTACTAGATGACTGTTTTGCAAATTCCAATTCATTAACAATAAGTCAGTTGAGTGCAGTAGTCACCCCATAAAAGAAAGAAAATAGGGATACGACCGAAATCATATCTTTTTTTATAACTGCAATTATCTGCTCTCCCTCTCTCATTGTTAAGAATAATTACTCGTCTAAATCATTGGGAGACTTTTATTGCATATTGTGCCTTCCTTATGCTCCTTCCGTTTGCCAGAATCTAATGAATTAAAAATGAGTAACAACAACACAATTTTATTATTGACACTTGTAGGGAAATGGCAATACGATGACCAGTGGAAAATGAATACTTATTTTATTATGTTCCTTTTCACATCATTATTATTAGGACCATTAAGAACTTAATCTTGGCAAGCGGAAATCTTTGTGTTACATGCTAATTACAGTTTGGACTATGAATGTTTTAATTTGAACAAAGTTGTTTATTATTATGAAAAGCTTGGCTTTGCAGGTTATTGGTAATTAATAAACTTTTTACCTTACCAAGTATTAAACTTTATACCAGACAAAAACACTCATTATATCATGTGATATGAGCTTTTCAAAAACAAAATAAAATTTTTATATGCTTCTTGGTTTCAACTTTGTTGCATTCATCAACGCTTATATATATCATACAAAGCATTTTAATTACGGTACATTTTACGCTGCTGATTGTGTTATCAAGTAAAAGTGTCTAATAAACGTGCATGTTAAAAGGTTTATTTTGTTGAGTTAATAATAAAAATGCAGCTGGTTCTTAACCCAAGTTGGTTTTATCGACCGTTTCTTTGCTTTACGAGTTTTTGTAAATAATTGATTGATTTAACCACACTGCACAAGTTGAAGTTTTACATAAGACGTCATGAACATTTTTAAATGATAACTTGCCACCTGTATACTATATTATTACATAAAAATCTCTTGAAATTGGTCAGTGTCCAAAATATGCAATTTCGTTGTTGTTTAAACACTCATTTTAAGAGATTTTGATTAGTTCTTTCTTGTCCGACTTACAGAGCTACTCGACTGCTTCGTCGGCTACGACTCAAACTTTTCAGTTGACTGATAGAAAGTGTACCTACCACAACATGATCAATGGCAAACGTCGTAAAAACAACTGCTTGTTTTGCTACTATTGCTGCCGAGATTCATTACAAGTAATTCACCAGTTGGACTTTGCGTTGTAACCACCTTTTACTGCCATATTGTACCGCTCTCGACAGTAAAGGCAACGTGTTGATAGATAGTAGTAGGTCTCTCTGTATCGCCATCATCTTTATTATAATTTCTTTAAAGCTCTCGAAAGTAACCATTATATTCCTTTCTGAAAAGTGATGATATGGTGGATTTTATTTACCTGTGAACTCTTCAAGGATAATTCCCTCGGTTTAGTTTTTTAAAACATGCCTCTCTACCCACCTCAGCTACTATCATCTACCTACACCACGACGACTGGGGATTTGTCCTGCATATTTTTCTTCGAATAATTATTGTAGGTGGTGGTGGTGGTGGAGTGCTTGTAGGAGTTATGAAGTATAACAGTGGTTGTAGTAAGCGTTATTAGAGTCGACAGTGATTTTTACTCGAGTTGGTAGCATTATTATTGCCCATCACACTGCCATTTGATAACGCGGGGTTGTTTTTGTGATGAGGATGATATACCTTTCATCCTGCTTGCTAAAACTCAATAACTTTTTATGAACTGAACTGAACAACAGCGGTGGCGATGATGCATGCTTGCTTTGTTCATTCATTCCCTGAGAATTATAGTTCTCTTTCTCTTTGTTGTCGATGCTGTTGTTGTTGTTAAAAGCATTATTGTGTGTTTTGCTAAAGTTGCACATGAGGAGATGCATACTCCCTTTCTTATTGTGAGAAAAAAGGCGTTTTATAAATTACAAATGTTATAGTAAAGAATTATTAGTTCAATCGTTCAGAGAGCTACTACTACTCCTAGTGGAAGAAGTAGTCGTAAAATTCCAACTGGTAAAGTCAAAGTGGAGTGCAGTCAGTCAGTCAGTGTCACAAAAATATTTTATTTCGCATTGTTGTAACTAGAACTAACATACAAGATGTGATTATCATTATTATTATTATTGGCATTATTGAAAGAAGAGAATAAGTGACATGCAAAGGAAGGCATGCATGCATATGCACAATATATACACAGTACCGAGAGAAGAGAATTTGACACTTGATTACTATTATGGGGAATGGGAAAAGGGACGAAATTAGGTTGGTAATGGTAGTTAATGGTTAATAAGCGTGATTATCAGGCATGCATATCTTCGCTTAATTTAAGTTCGCCAAAGACATCCGTCTTCTTCATTATTTCAAAAAATAATCCTCCTGAATCAGTTTCAGTCTGCTAGTAGCGATTACCGATGCTGCATGTCATGCAAGTTTAGTCGAAGAAATTGTTTGTTGTTGTACAAGTGTCATTGTTTTGTGAGTAGCAGTTGGCAGTTGTTGAAAGAACGCTGTCGTCTTTGTGCGAAAAAAATATTGACACGGTGGTGGTGTGGTGATTTGCATGCATGGTAGCTTTGGCATGAGCATCTCGCCTCCTCAATGATCCGTTATGTCAAGCAATGGATCATTAGAAATGACATCAAAGTGTTGATATTGCGACTCTATTGCCGGGGAACTTTACCAAAGTTCGTAAAAACAGTTTAGTGTGCAATGTACTGTGTTTGCAGCTGCAGTGTCAAAGTTGCATGGTGAAAGGTGTAAAGTATATCGGTGGCTTTAGGTTAAAGTTTCTCCTTATCGAAGGAAACATCTGTATTTGTGTATATTTGCTAGCTTTGCGTCTGGTGGTGAACCGGTGTATGTTTTGCTTTACATATCTTGTGGAATTTTACTAAAGTTTCAAAAAACAACAAAAAACAAGGTTACAAAGTGCAAATGTTGTTGCGCATTTCTTTATGAGAAAGAGATGAATCTTGCCTGGAATTACCAATTAACATTGACGTGTGCAATGCGAGAGAAAACTTTTGCTCTGCATATACCTACATTTCTATCTTTAGCGTGTCAATGTAGCCACATTTAAACTCGTATTATTAATAGTAATGGATAATTTTCCCAGTCGTAGACCGGTTTTATCTAGAATCTAGGGTGAATTTAATGGGTTCCATTTTAAGCAAGGAAGCAGAGGCGTCTCGCATTATGTATAAAACAAGAATAATAGCAATTTCGCATAAACTCATTTTTCCTCAACAAAAATCTCGTAATTAGTAATTCAGAACTTGATTCTTTGAGAACGTTTCATTGTGATAAATGACGAGTTGCCTACAAGCAGCACAGAAACGTGTGCTACACGTTACATTAGTCGAAAGATTCCCTTTGTTTGTCTGTGCTTCATGTAAAAGGATAGGATTAGAGTCAGATATGCTGTGCATTTAAAACTCACATCTTACATATGTAGTTGACTGCTTCGTCTTCTTGATCATCCCGTCTGCATAGTTGCACAACTAGACGAAAAAATGTATCGCATAATAGGTTTTATCTCATAACAAATCTGGTTCCACTGGTCTAAATCAAGTCATGTTGGGTAAAAATGTAGTCTACTCCCAATCCTGGAATGAAACTACATGCTTATCAGCATCATCTGTAAATTGAGACTTCTTGAGACAATATGAATGTGATGATGATGTGTTTGTCTGGTAGACATCAATTTATTTCAGATCATCAAGTGTAATGGAAAGAAACTGTCCCAATGCCAATGAGATCAAAGTCAAATTAATATATCGTTCGTTGCTATCAAGCGTAATTCACACACAGTGTGTGATGACCTATGTGCACATCCAATTATCGGATTTGTATGACATTTCATTCATGTCTTATCTAATCCTGTGACAACTTTTATAAGCAACATGACCAAAGTATGTATTATAATATGCCGTTTCACTATAAACTACAAAGCTAGCAATATACAAAATACATGTACTTATATGACAACTACAGGACGCCGTACCGCATGATACGTGACCTTGTCACACCCAACGCATGATCAACTCTTGAAATCGTTTTGTGGTATAATATTAATAACAATAAAAATAACATAGGACCCTACATTTATGCTATAAAGATCCTCCTTTTACTTTACTGAAGGCTTATCATCATCGTAAAAGTGTATGTAATGTAGTCAAACAAATATTTGCACGCTCTACTGTTACGACGGCTCCCTTGAAATCCATGTCGTGAGTCAAGGAATGTACAGTGCCTTTTTGCCGTAAGAAACTAGACGACGGAGGTGCAGAAGCACAGCAGAAATGATACTGCAGCGAAACAATGGAGTATGGTGACTTGTATCGCCTATGCGTGCCATCACAAAGAAACAAAGACCTATTATTGCTAAATTGGAAATTACACCAATATATGTGCACACGCAAGAGTGGTCCATCCCCAGCGTTGTCTTCAAATTATTATTGATACTATGATGATGATACTAATAAACTGCATGTAAATCAACGTGCCTCAACAAACGTCAACATTATCGTTGCAGGTGTATACACGACGACATCATCCTCCTCCTGATCGTCAAAACTTGGGTACGCAAATTGCTATCGTTGTAAGTAATCTTCCTGCACCCCTCACGAACAACGAGATTCGATGCTTTTTAAATGATGCAAGAAAATGCAGGCAAAAGAAGCACTGATTCAGCAACCAGTTGAAAACATCATCATCCTCATCAAATTGATTCAGTTGAAAATTGCACACTGTGAACAGACCCTTGTAATCATTTGATATATGACACAAATAATAGGCAGCCAGTTTATGATCCATCAACATCGGCAGTAGCCCAAACGATTTCTGAATCAAAAGTCAACAATGAGAATGTAGTAGACTGTCAGTAGCTGTTTTGCCCTTAACTACACCTGGCTGCTGCTGTCTGTCAAATTTACACAAAAAACGAGTATATATACCCTTTGCCACAATCAACCTTAACAGCTAATACAAGCTCTTCATCTTCAATATCATCAGCCCAACTCCAAATAATCACTCACTGCTTAATCTACTACAGCATTTTTTGTGTAAACCATGTGTTTTTTATGATAAGACTGAAGTAAAAAAAACGAGCAACAAAGGAATCCTTTTTTGTTGCATAAATTGTGTGACTCTTTTAGCCGTAGTGAAGATTGTTTCTATTATTATGTATTATTGAAGCAAGATAGGCATGCTCAGATATTTTGCTCACTTTTGCTCTTTGTACGCAAATAATTCATCAAGCAACGCACGAGGTGCATGAGCCACAACCACGAAATAACATCCGTATCGTTTTTGTCTCTGGGCGCATACCCAGTATTACCACTACTCTCATTATAAATGTGTAACTAGACTAACGCAAAAAAAGAAGCAAAAAATAGAATCCTTTTTGTTTCTTACAAACTCGCTACTCTCGTCTGCTGTAAAATGTGCTATCCATGAAGCATGTCGTCGCACTACACTTTCAGCGTGTCTACACAGCATTGTAAATGAATATACATGATAATTGTGTACATGTGCAGGCCTATTGTTATCAGGTACCAAATATCACAGATTATATAGTTTTACATTTTGTGAGATGTCTTAAAGATTGTGTGATACAGAAAAGGGTAAAAAATATAGAGTAAAATGGTAACCACACGCCCAATGATAAGGTTGAGTGGCTTCAGTAGAAAGACTTCCTTTGACGGCCCCAGTTTAAACAGCTCTCATGGCTGTTCATCTTTACATTGCCCCAAAAGAGGCTCACAACAGCAACTGAGATGTGACTGTGATTGTGGAGAAGCCAGCACTTTGTTTCGCCAACAATTGTTGCGTCAACAGCATCAACAACAGCAACGCAATCACCAAGTGCTTCTTGTACAACTGCAAGCTCAAAAGAGCAACAAGAAAGCTCTGAAACAAACAAATCAGCCAATTGTACAATTGCCACCACAAAAACGACCAGTCTATTTTCCTGCTCGTCCACCCCCACCAACAACAACTTTCAGACCCACAATCAGTGAGAGCAACAGTGAGTCTGATCGGGAGGGTTTGGAACATTTTCATAGACATTTGCAACAACTGCACAGACTCACGTGCGCCTCGCTCGAGAATGCCATTCATTTTGGCGGAGGTGACAGCAGTCCTCCAGTAAATAAAAGTAAAGTGTTGAAGAGTGCGAAAAGTTTCTCTTTCCGAGATATAAGGGATATTGGCAAAAAGAAGAACAAGGCAAATCAACAGCAGCAGCAGCAACAACAAGCGTCACCATCAACCGCATCTTCTTCACCATCATCATCCCCACAATCAGGCCAGCCATCGACATCCTCATCATTGTCAAAACTGCCTCTAAAGCGTAGAAATACGACGCGCACTGCCAAAGACTATATTGGAGTGAGTCGTGTCAAACTCTTGGCAAAATATTGGAATAAAGGCAAGTCCAGTGCTGCAGACAGTGGAAACGGATGTAGTTCAAGTTCAACTAGCAGCAGCACAAATACTAGTCGAAGCAGTGATAGTGGAGATTCCCAGTTGAGCAATTATTGTAGTGGTGACAGTGGAGTGACTACTCCGAAGACCAATAAAACTGCCACAAAAGTAAATGGATCTACTGCTACTACGACTGCTCCATCATCAAATGCCAATCGCGAAATCATTAGTCCTCACAAAAGATATCCCGTTTGCCAGAATAACACGAGTAGTGGCAATAATACGGTCACTTACAAAGTGAGATATGATATACCCAGTAGTTGGGAGAGCGAGCAACTTTTGAGCTTTGCTGCTGGTAAAGCTGGCAAAGATCACCACAACAAGCATGATTATAGCAGATACACGAACAAAGGTGATGGTGATAGCTTAACGTGTAGTGGTGCGAGTGCAAGTAGTAGTATTAGCAGCGTTGTCAGTGAAGATCAACAGCTTCTTGGTGGTGTTAATAGGAAGAAAGATCATGCTGAAATTTGCACACATTGTGGTCGTGGTCCAGACTCCTCCAGTACTACTTCTGTAGCAGCAACAGTTGCTCCTCCCACCTCGAGTGCCCCCTCTGATAAGAATCAAACCACGTTGTCTCCACCAAAACCGAAGAGAACTACTAACATTTTCAAAAACTTGACCTTTGTCAGGTCACAGAACCAGAAGCCAAAGGAATATTCCAGTGACAATGGAAAGGTTAAGGACATTTCTGTTCCAGCAATTAAAAAGCATAACATAACTAGTGCTGTTTCAACATCATCCTTGAACACTTCCAACAGTTTTATACGCGAAAGGACGATGGTGCAACAGAAACTGGCAGCTCTCGGACGGAGTAAATCACAAAAATGTCCTGAACGACGAATCCTCCTTTCGCCAAACAAATCCCCAACGAGTAGTCACTCCAAACTGACTCATACCAATTCAGTTTTAGTGCTCCCAAAAAATGACGTTGCAATCAGCAAGTGCCTTGTTTCTGCAAAGTCGGCTAATCAATTTTTCCCCGGTGGCAGCACCATTAACCTTTCGACCCTTCATGGTCAACAAAATTTTCAGACTCCACAGCCAAAAGTACGCTTTAAAGAGCAGCAACCACACCATTATAGGTCGGAACAATGTTTAAGTTTTACTAGATCTCAGCACAAGGAAGAGAAGAGAACATTTGAGAGAGTGGGCTCCAAGTGGAATAGACGAAGCTCATCCTCTTCAACAACGCCTGTATTACCTCCCAAGGCAGAAAAACCTGCCGCCACAACCTCCAAAATGTTACCTGATGACAGAGAATATCATTCATTGTATGACTGCAGGATTCCTCGACCGAAATTGCGTGGAATCGTTCCTACTCATTCGTATGGCGTTGGTAGTAGCATTGGAAGTGGACCAAGTAGTCCAGTGTCACATTGTTCCATTTCCATTGGTGAAAACAGGGTACGCAGACATGCCGGAGACTTTGTTGAGTTTACGGAAATCTCATTGCAGGACGATGACAGTGAAACAAGTGGATTTGAATCGGAGCAGAATAACGCTGCAACGACAACAATAACAGCAGCAGCGACAACGATATCTAAAGGTAGTTATTATCAGTCCTCAAACAAACTCTCTCAGAAGAAAAAAATGTGAAACCACACACGCTAGATATACACACGACACATACACATGTCACATATATCGTGGTTACAGTAGTAGTAGTAAAAAGTTACAATACCACAAAAAAATAGCAGCTCATCATCATCACAACTCATGCACGCCTCATTTGTGCGTTACACAACGTATTACGACGACGACTTTTGTACCAGCTAATATAAAAATGATATCATTAATGCGAATGCTGTTATCTTTTAATATCATTCATTAAGTATGATGATCGCAGTTAAGCAGCAATGCAGGTCTAGGCTTTTGCAGTTATAATCATCGTTCACTAAATCATTATTCGCTGCTGGTGGTGCTGTTGAGAAATCTTGTGGGTTTGCTTACAGCACTATATGTTATATAATTAGTAGTAGTCTCCTCATGATGACAATAACAATTCATGGTATAACCTAAGTGCATATAAAAACAAAATTTGTCACGATTTGGCTGACAGTGTGAAGTAGCGTGCAAAGCTAAAACTGCAGGAATGAAACAACTTCAGGACAAAAGTCGTGTACTTTGCATGGGTTTGGGGAATTTCGTGTCAATAAGATAAAAATAAAACTGAAAGGATGAAATGAGTAAAAACACAAGAAAAATATTCCCTTGTGGTTCGTTTGTAGTATTACTTAAGGATGACAGTGAACTATCATGATCGATATAATAATCTGTCGTTACGTGTTAATGTCATTATCTAACTAATCTGAGTTCTGTGTATGTACAAAGGTTTTTTCTTCATCAGAGGGCATTGATATGTAAGTATGCATGGAATGGTGACTAAAATGTAATTTTTATATGCGTGCAATCTAAAAATACAAAAGCGTACTTTTCGATGACACAATAATTTCTGCTCTATCATCCTGTACCCTAAATCACTATAGCGGATCGTCTTATGGAAAGCGTGTACAATTCCATGCAAAGTTTGACGCATTCCTGTTGTTGTACAAGAGGCAGAAGGATTAAACCGTTCAGAAATGGCTGAAATAAAAAATAGGCAAGGTAAATATAGGCATGCCAAGAAGAGAAGGGAACTTTTGTTGAAAAAATGTGAATCCCTTTATTGTGACAAGGAGAGAGATACTTTAGACGGCCACTCTTTAGGTAGTGCTTGATGGAGATAGACGTATGATTGAAAGTAAATGGGATTGGTAGATGGACGAATAAATTAACTGGTATTCATGAACAAAGAAATGATTACAGCATAGCAGGGCTCCAATTTGGTCGCGGCATTACTGGTAATTTTTCCAATTCATCGAGTAATTGGTTTGCAATAACAAAACAGCCATTCATTCATGAAGGAGTAAAGGAAAATAAATAAACAAATTTGAGCAAATAAAAGGCATTGACTGATATCTAACGTATGTAGTGATAACTTTAAAGATTTAAAATACATATTTTCATTTACGCCTCGCCTATTCAATTGCTGAAACGTTAATAACATATTAAATAAATATGATATTTTTAGTGTTTGCATTTCATCACTTCCTCTTTGCCAAAAATACATATATAGTCTAGTAATTTGGTATCTGATTGTATTACTGTATTTACAACTGAGAATTTTATACATTTTGTATATCGATTCAATTTCATGATACGTTGATAGAGGTCAATTTATTGACTCGTTTTGAAAATAGTAATGCGCCAAAGACTGCATATTTACCAACTTATCTCCAGATGTGGCATTTTAATTGATCTTTGCACTGTGTCACTTTTGGTGAAAGTTTTGCTTGTACGCGTCATGGTGTGTGAACTAAGTGTTAATTCTGTCATTAATTTATTTTCATGATGATAGTGTGGCAACGTACTTTAAAGCTTTCCTATTTCCTAAGCGTTTGTCTTTGGCACTAGTGTAAAAACAAGTAACTGGTCATTGAAATAGTTATAATATAACAATAATTACTGCTACTTTATTACAGTTTTGCTACCGTGAAGAAGGCGTGACGAATACACATTTATCGCAAAATGCGACTTTCATCGTAGTTTCAAACGCATTAACTGACCGTTATCTGTCATATGCATTATCTCCATTTCTGCGACTACTGACCTGTTTTAAGCCCTGTCATTGGCATAGTCCTCAAATTGATAACAAGATTACATTGTTACGAAATGTGCAAATATTTGATACATTCACGGACATTTTCGCAAGCTTTTTTTACGGCTGGTTTATTGCCATTGCACTTCATTACCATTGTTCCTGTACATGAGAGTTAGGGTCAAAGTTAAAACGGAAAGTGAATTTATATATTTGCACTGGGCCCATTTCTCTAAATATTTACAAAACGAAAACATTAAAGACTACACTACATGCGTGCAAATCTTGTGCACTTTTCGTTAACACACGTATGCACTATGATGAATGTTGCAAGCCATCTATCTAGTAAGTCAAAATTTCCTAGAATGCTATAAAACTGATATGTGACGATGAAAACGAAGAAGGAAAATTGGCTGGCTCAATGCGCGCTTATGAAATAGTTACAAGTAGTTTTATGAATTGCATGTTTTGCATGTACTACGCCACATGGAAGCATGATTAACTTTTCAAAGAGCAATTTCTTGTAGTTTTGCATCCAAATTCTTGCAATTACTCTCTGCCACTGAACTACGATGCCTACACGATTCATGTTCTCGTATGTAGTGCATAATATATTGCACTAGTTGGTGCAAATAGTGTGAACGTGAGAAATGAAAAGATATACTACAAAAATCATAATTTTATAGATTATTTGTCATTGTGCGTAGCTGTTAGGTACATAATATCTCGTGGCAAGTCTTTAAATTGAACGTTATGTATTTTGGGATGACTTAACAGAGAGTGAAGGTTTAACCATACAATGTAGCCTTGAAGGGTAAATTTGTCACGGTGCCAGGAGCACTAATAATGTTTTCTTGTCACAGTAAGATACTCTTTATGGCCGCAGTGTTTAATGGTAATAATACCTATTATTGTGCTACTGGTATTGGTTTTTAGTTTTGTAAGAGGTACGTAGCTGCATGCCACAAAGCGGCGATAGCATTGGAGGTGCACGTTCATGTGGTTTACATTGTCGCTTATGGGAAAATATGGAGGGTCGAGTTCCACCTTGAGACCACATGTAATCGATAGAGTTTTTAACGCTGATTTCAACGGTACAAGTCCCATGGCGGAACTCGACCCCATTTGGGAGCTAGAGGGATTTTAATTTTGGGGAGTTGATGCAGAGCTACGTAATTGGATTGCTAAAAGCTATAAATAAAAAACACATTTGATGGTGAAAACAACAAAACGGATATTTAGAGGTAATCTGGCAAGTAGATTACGATTATTGGGATTAAACATACTCATTATAATTAATTTAAAGCGAAATTAATTAATTACAATTAAAGTCAATTTTTCAATCTTCCGTTGTTTTCCCAAACTTTTATTACAAAAAGAAATATATGACGAAATAATTAACTACTAATAATTACTAATAATTAACAATTAATCACATGATCAATAATAATTAACCACAGTCAATTAATAATTAACCACCGTCAATTAATAATTAACCACAGTCCATTAATAATTAACCACAGTCCATTAATAATAATTAACCACAGTCCATTAATAATTAACCACAGTCCATTAATAATTAACCACAGTCCATTAATAATTAACCACAGTCCATTAATAATTAACCACAGTCCATTAATAATTAACCACAGTCCATTAATAATTAACCACAGTCCATTAATAATTAACCACAGTCAATTAATATTTAACTACAATAAATTAATAATTAACAACATAATCAATTAGTAATTAACTACAATGAATTATTAATTAGCCACATAATCAATTAATAATTTATTAATTGCGAAATTAGTTTTGTTAATTATTAATTGACTGTGGTTAATTATTATTGATCATGTGATTAATTGTAAATTATTAGTAGTTAATTATTTCGTCATATATTTGTTTTTGTATTTGTAATAAAAGTTTGGGAAAACAACGGAAGATCAAGCCCCCGCCCCCCCCCCCCCCCCCCACAACCCCACCCCCCACCCCCAGGAGAAATATTGGCCTGCACAACATGTACTCCCCCCACGCTACGGTACTTAATGAAGGAACACAATGTGAGAATATTGGTTCTTTATATGGCCAGCCACAAGTTGTGACCGCAACTGCAACATAAAAAATGCGAATTTAATCTGCCTATACTTATCTACTCTCTAAATAATGTTTCAAAAAATATTTGAGAATAATCTTACGTCAGTATCAATGCTCTCCCGTGACATTAAGAATGTGATCCTGACAGACGAAGGTCGTCGTGATTATTGTGGTCTTAGGTGTTACAACTAACTGCCACTACTTACACCATACAAAGATGTTTTCTATTTTAATGCACATGCCATTATCATACATGAGTCGGCAAAGTAATAAATAATATGTGGTTGTAAAAGAAACATCATCTTCCAGTTGACTTCACCCCAAATGAATTTATACCTCCTGGTGCTGATACACCTATCCTCATCAAAGCTTAAGATGTGCTTATACGAGATGACTATTAAAATGGTATAAAAATTACTTCAGAAAAAATGCACATGCGAAACACCTTCAAAATTAACGTTATGGTACGAACGAAGCGAGCAATTCAACAAAAAAGTGCATCTGGTTGGCTGGGCCCTTTGTTGCAATAAACATCTACAGGACGAACTCGTTTTTATGAAATTTAATTGACACACATGATGAAACCTATAATAGATACTTTGGGTGGATCATTGAAACTGCCATGCTTGCGAATCCTCATGCCATAATAATTTGCAGAGATATGATTTGTGATTGTGTTCTATTTTGTGGAATTCGGCCTGCGATCAAGTTCACAAAGAAGTGAGTATGCTGCAACTGTTGATCCAATTTGGTGAACGAATATAAGCGACAACGGCAAAATCACTATTTTGCAGCATTCCTCAAAGTTTAAGACTCATTCACAAAAGTGCAAATTGTCCTCATTAGAGAAGATGTGATGTTATTACTTTTTAAAAATATTACATAGCCTTCTTGTTGCCACAAGTTTATGATTTTAAAAGAACATAATCACATCATCCTCAAAACAGCAGAGTCCAATTGCAATTGGCTTCTTTTGCTCCGTTGTTCTACTAGTAGGACATCAAGGGTGGCATTAAGGTAAACGCAATAGAGTGCGTCAGTGAACAAAGAGGGATGATGAAATGTTTGCGCATGCAAAAAAGCTCTGAAAGTCATTATATAATACAACTTGTGAAACAGAAAGTCCTTCCCAAAGTCCCCAATATTAAAATGGCCGTCTTCTAGCGGCACAAAGAAAATAGCTCATCGCATGAGCCTATCACCACAACCAGCGTGTTCATGTTTCATGCCTAGAATTCATTATATATTTTTATTATTTATTTACCAGTAACGATTTTTCAACGTCATTTAGTTATCTGAGCCACACACAAGCCAATACGAAATAGAAACACTTTTATACAATGTTCATTCATCGTATTATTCATTTGCATGCGCACAATTTAAATTTAACATTGAGCGCATCTGCCTTTATTATTGACTGAAAGATTCATTCATTAAATATTTTGACGCGTCTTTCAAAAGGTAAAAAAATATTCTTTCATTTTTATTACAACTTTTTTTTGTGGACTTCTTTATCAGCCTGTCTGAAAGATGTCTGATGAACAGAAAAATAAATCTAATAAGCACAACAACGTGCTTTTATGCAATGAATTTTGAGCACGCAATTGAGGAAAACTAATTTGCTGTGCGCATTCCTCCGCTTCTGATTTGAACAGCAATCAGAAGAAAGAGAAGTTTGTAAGCTTACAATGTTGTTCATGTTGCGGTTGGTTGGGGTATGTAAAGGTAAATGAATGTGATGCGTTAATCTTGTAATGGATTTTTAACGCATGAAGAATCTTCCCATTTTAATAACATTCGCAACCACCACCACTACTGCCAGCGTCACACTCTGCACTCCATTCTTTGTTTAGTGTGCAAAATAATGCTTATCTAACCGAAGGGCAAAGAACGCTAAAATGTTAAATATAGGCCAATAGTGTGTGCATAGTAGATGGTCACTCACAACACAAATAACTCTCCTTTTCATCCGTCATTGCCTCATATTACCTACATAGAGGCTAAAGTGCACAAATTCATCTTGTAATGTACATAAATAAAAACGACTGAAAGGATTATCCTATTTCTGTAAACAATCATTGTAGATCAAAAAAAAAAGTTTTTTTACCTACTTCTATATTGCCTAATTTTACGATCAAATATAATTAACTCTGACGAAAATTGCTAATAAATATATAAATAATTGTTAAGAAATTTAGGTGTGAAAAAATGAGTACAGCAAAACATTATGCATCAAAATCAATATAAATCGTGCACAAATGTTGTAACGTTAGGTAGCGTAGCGTAGTAAAGTGCACATACATTCAATTTTAAAATGCTATATAATGCCAACATTTTGTACAGGTGTATGCTGCAAATTCTAGACAGTGAATTCAAACGGTAATTTTCCTGATAATCACTTGTAATGAAAGTCAATCGCAATTATTGTCATCGTAAAAAATATTCGTAAAAATCGTAAAAATTGGGAAGATGTTTCAGTGACTCTCTTTTTTAGATTCTTACAGTGATATTGAATAAAAGTACGGTTGTGGTAATTGTAATTTACGACTACATCCGTCAGCTCGTGCCATCATGCAATCATAACTCTGTTTCCTTTTAGTCGAATTTGTTCCATATTATGAAGAGTCCCGTAACATTATCAACAATATTATGTATGTATATGTTTTATCAGATCATATCAGAATAAGATCAATGAATGATGTCCTTTTTATTTTTGGCAAAACTTTACAAAATTCCATCAGCCATTATTAGCGATTTTGGGGTTCATTATGCTGCGATTTTTATTCCTTGAGAGATAAGGGTACTCTGCAAAAGGGACAAGACAAATTGTGAATGTGCTCTCAATCATCATTAGATTTGCAGTTGCGTTGCTCGGGCTATTGCTCTTGATATGACATCCACACGGTCAATCATATTAGCTACCAGCGCAAAATCTGGTCGGCAGACCCAATTCACTGAATTTTTTAACCCAAAAACTCCTTGCTGGCCTTTCTGTGTGTAAATGTACAAAACATAATGTCGTACACAAGAAACACCAGTGATGTCAACGAGTGACGCGACGGGTTAGATCAACTTTAAGCGTAATATGATGCACGATACAAATTCAGTTGAATTGAGTCTCAAACAATAATGCTATAACTATAGGTATAGCGTACCATTTTACAACTGCTGCATTCCACTTTAGTACTTGCATTATAATCAAAGTCCCTATAAAAAGTGGCCGGACTGTTTCAAGAAAAAGACTGCTAATAAAAGATAAATTACTATGTATATTCTAGTAATAAATTGGATTTGAATTCTTTCCTTTTTTAAATTATTCTGGGTCATACGATGTACATGAGCGAGTTGATTGCAAATACCTTTGCAGTTGAACTCGCTAGCCAGTGTTCATTCGCTTCATTCATTAGATAATAATTACAGGCTGTGGCTTGAAATGCGACAATGTGGCCATGAATTGTGTATTATTGGAATTACATACAATACACATTGTAATTTAATTGCTTATTGTTCATTCTTTGAATAAATTTAGCTCGAATATGAAAGCAGACTGAACTAATATTTCAGTTAAAATACATATCTATTTAATAATAATTATACATGTTTTACACGAATCAATTTTCTTCACATCAATTCCTTGATTTTTTATACTTCCTTTTTAATTCTCTTATTAAATATTTATAGTAGGATTGCTAGTGTGAATATTATTTAAAAATCCGGATATCATGCAAATAAGTTAGCACCTTTACTTTAGCTTGAATTATTTCAAAATGAACACATTTTATAACATTTTTTGTGTTTTATTTTTGTAGACGATACCAGTGACGGCGATGCGGCGTTCAGAAGGAAGCAACAAGCAGTACAAAGAAGTATTCCAGCCGATATGACACCAGCAGGCAAATATTTTACTGATTTTAAGACCTTATACCATTATCAAGATCAAAGACTTTCAATCCAGAAATGTACGTGTAAGAAATACAATTCTCATAAATTACTTTACAGTCAAAATAAAATGCTACTGACGGTCGGCATTGAAAATGACATGCGCGATTTTATACAGAATCGTGATTGCTTAATTTCCTTCTGAATTCCTAATTCCCTTTGTATTATTTGTTTCAGCTCCTACACCTTCACGTGGATTAAGTTTCAGAAAGCCACATTTACCAGCAATTCTATCTAGATCTGGGAAGAAGAAAGGCGTTGAAGACGCTAGCCCAGCTGAATTTCTCAAGTCATTACCAATATTTCGCAAGCTTAACGATGGGTTCTTTTCCAAACTGTCAGATCATATCTCAGAGGTAATAATAGTCAGACATTATGAATGTAAATCACCTTTTGCTTTGACGCACGTTTAGAAGAAACTAAATTCTCTTAGAAAGGGAAGTTTCAAGCAGATACATACATATGTTATTCTCAATAGGTACTGATTGAAAATGGGAGCTATGTTATCCACCAAGGCGAGAAAGGAGACGCCATGTATTTCCTTGTCATTGGAACGGTAACCAAAAAATCCACTTAAGCCATGCCACACTTATTTATTTTTTGAAATGAGTATATGAATTTCAGCTTTACCATTCTTTTAAAATCTGTAAACAGGCAAAGGCAACTTTTAGAACATTAGAGACTGGAAAATCCGATGAAATTTTTCTGAAAACACTGCACCCAGGAGACTTTTTCGGAGAGAAAGCATTTCAAACGTATGCAAATTTACATAATTGCAATATCATTTCGTGCATACGCTTCATTTTAATTATTAAAAAATATAACTTCTGTTAACTTCAGGCGAAATGGACAGTATACGTACAACGTTCTTGCCAGCAGTGAAGACGGAATTACATGCTTGAAGGTAGACCGGGAAGCGTATGAGGAACTGTGCTACAAGTGCCATGAGTTTAAAATAAGAGCAATTGATCGCGCACAAAGAAAAAACAAGTTAGTATCCTACCTTATAATCTATGCATACATATAACCAACACATTTCAGGGAAATTATTAAATTTCTTATAATAATACCAAATAGGTTGCCTGATGAAATAGCTAAAATCAAACTATCGGACCTGAGAATTGTCACAACGCTTGGCGTCGGCGGTTTTGGACGCGTTGAATTGTGCACACTTGCATCTGACTGCAGTCGTGCATTTGCGCTGAAGAAAATGAAAAAATGCCAAGTGAGTGGATTACGAGAATTATTAAGGTTATTTCGACATTGAACTAGTCTCATTTATTTTTGTGTTTTTGCAGATTGTTTCAACTAGACAGATTGAACATATCAGATCTGAAAAGAGTATTTTATTAGAGACCAACTCTGATTTCATCTGTAAATTGTACAAGACCTTTAAAGACACCAAGTATCTGTACATGCTAATGGAATGCTGTCTTGGTGGTGAATTATGGACTGTACTGCGAGACAGGGGTCGGTTTGACGATGAAACTGCCAAGTAAGACCATTGCAAGTTTAAGTTTAATATTATGCAAAACACCACCATTATGAGAAAAAATCTTTTAAATTCACTTAATAGAAAGAAGTTCAAACTATGTGTAATGTAATGGATTTTTCAACATAATCCAAAAACATTAAATGTATACAAAAACATGGTAATTTGTTTCATCCTAGTAGGAATGCTATTTTCACTAAAAATACTGCCAAACTATTAAAAGTGAAAAATAGTGCTTATCTTGTATTACAAGAAGTATTATTATGGGGTAAATATTTGTATTTGAAATGTTTCCCATTACCCTTTCGAAACGCGAGAGGGTTTGTGTATACAATTCCCTTCTCCATTAGTTTGGTCTTACAGTGCCCCATTTGGTATCGTATCACACATTTTTGACATGATCCATTGTCAATACCAAATACTTACGGGTTCAATAGAGACTACGTATAAAATATTAAAATGCTGCACTCTAAAACTCAATCAGTTGTACCAAAATTAAACTATGAACTTTTACTTGAACTATGAACTTCAGTGATGATTTTAAAAATGGCTAACGATACGTATACAGACTTAAAGTATGTTTTCACGTTATCAATTTCAGATTTTATATTGGATGTGTCATCGAGGCTCTCAAATACCTCCACACAAAGAACATTATCTACAGAGATTTGAAACCCGAGAATCTGTTGCTCGATGCGAAAGGATACTGCAAACTGGTTGACTTTGGATTTGCAAAGAAATTAGATGTAAGATTGAGTAATTCTCACCAATATTGTGTACTTCATAGTAATTACAATTCTTTTGAACATTTTGTTTTCTGTTATGAACTTTACTAGGGTCGAAAAACCTGGACCTTCTGTGGAACGCCCGAGTACGAAAGCTATCACATTAAAATGCATTTATTATTTCTTACATGTAGCTTATATTTGCTTATCACTTAACAAAATGTCCGCAAAAACTTCGAGTTTTCCAATTTACCACAGTGTTGAGCTACCACTAAAACGTAGCATTTAGTACTTACATATTATAACACAATGAAATTTAAAGTAGCTTAAAATGTTGTACATACTTTGTCAATTTCAAAGTTGTATACCACATTGTAATTTATTTTTTACTCTATACAGGTACTGTGCTCCCGAGATAATTCTCAACAAAGGTTAGTTTTGCAGCCCAATGTGAATCTCTAAAGAATTTAATATTTGTATTAACGATTAATTACTATTTTATTACTTTTTTGTTATTAAGGTCATGACCTAAGTGCTGATTTCTGGTCACTTGGAGTTTTAATGTACGAGCTTTTGACCGGAACTCCTCCATTTACCGGTAAAATAATAAGAATGCATGAAAATACACATATGCAACTTGATCAAATCATAAAGAGTCTAAAACGAGTAACACAATAATTTCAGGTGGAGATCCTCTGCGAACGTACAAAATCATACTTCAGGGAATTGATGCTATAGAAGTTCCTGAAACAGTAAGCAAGTATGCACTGAATTTAATCCGGAAATTATGTAGAGATAATCCGGCAGAACGGTTGGGAGCCCAGCGTGGAAGGATCTCAGATATAAAGAAACACAAGTATGGTTTTTTAAGTAAACGAAGAGATCACTGATTTTATCGCTATAAATTTTGCTAAGGTTCCAAGAATTATTATTATGGTGCACTTTCAGATGGTTTGATGGATTTGACTGGAGTGGACTGCGTGATAGAAGCTTGACCCCACCAATAACCCCTGATGTACGAGGTCCACTCGATTTTGGAAATTTTGACGAGTATCCGCCAGATCGTACAGGCTCACCTCCCGACGATATGAGCGGCTGGGACTGGGATTTTTAATATGAATATTTTTATTGTTGAACGATGAACTGAATTATAATATATTTTGTTTAAATCAACTATCGCTGCTACATTACTATGTGCCACAAACTCGATATTTATGTATCCACAGAATGTCCATTACTTTAACTGATGTAATCGTCATGTTCCTGTTCTGTTATCCTCAGTATATATTCTAGTTTAACGTACATGTATCAACTGAACTGTGTTAGCCATCATTTTCATGAGTAGTATATAAGTAAACCATTCAAAGTAAACGTGTATTAATCTTAAATTAAAACCCCACAAGGGGAAGGCATAGTGAAAACAATGATTTTGAATATAATATTTTAGTACTAGTACTGCATTACAAATATGAAGACGTGCATAATATTATATTACTGATGCATGGGTTTGTCAACTGTATCAATTGCTGATTTTTTTATTAATCTAAACCAAATCTGCCTTCAACTGGTTATCTTTCTTTCATATAAAGTTTGGCCTGTACTCCATGCCGTTCTGGATGAGCGACTAAGAAACGCTGTTACAACTACAACGTTACCATTTTTATCTAAGTTTTTGCCATATGATCAAGGTGAATAAATGTCAATCAGAAAGTCGATACTACATGACACCACTCAAATTGCATCCAACCAGTGATTCTCAATAGATTCATCTTCACTTTATCAAATCATGACATGGACGTGATGTTCAAAATAATAAGTATGCCTATAAATAAATAAGCTTGGGCCAAGGCCACGATGCACATATGTATTATATTCACAAAACGTGCCTGAATCTTATTTTATTCAGGTTAAAGTCAGGTCAAGCATACTTGGCGATTTTGAAATTATTTTTGTTCAATAAGTAACCGTTAATTGATGGTTTCAAAACTCCAGCTCGTCTTCAATGCCCTTCGCATCGTCCCAGTAAACTATCTGATAAAATAGCTTTGTTAGGTTTACAGAGAAAGTACTCCTGCGAATGCGCAGTAACATTGTAAATGTAGTTGATCTATAAAAAGTTTTGTACCTTTGCCCTAATATCAACCATTTGCCCTTTCCACGTTCCATGCGCGATTATTTTTTCCATCGCAAAATTTTTCCTGACAAAAACAACGTCCTGTTCTGACAGTTTCATGGCCGGACAGATATCATTGCCACCATCACCTATTGACAGGGAGCAAATAATAAACTTTGGCATGAAGTAAGCTTTTCTTGGAAAAATGCATTATCAGTAGTTATCGACTCCTATTTCGTTTCTCTATCGTTTGATTACCTGCATAAAAAACCCGATTGAACGGTCCCTTCAGATCAATATACCTCAAAAGCGCTTGCCCCTTGCAAAGATTGCGGGGGCACATGGGACATTTGCATTGATTTTCATAAGGCGTTAGCTTCAAGAACCCTTCCTCCGTTTGTTCCGCCTGATTCGTTATAATGGCATCAGGATATAAAGGTGGAGTCCTGCTCTGAAGATACGTTTCTATAAAGAAAGTATTTGCGTCGGACACGATAATAAATCGGGAATGTGGATGACTGTTACGACTGGTGCATATCCTTTGAAGTAATGGAATCATACCTGAGGATTACCGGATTGTAATGCGACGAATTATTTTTCAAAATTTCAACTTGTAGAATTCGTATACGAAATATATGTTCACAAACCATCAGTCGGTTTCAGCAAGGATATTTTGTTTGCAATAATGTCATAAGTTCCTCCCTCGTCAGCTACAAATCGAAAAATCTTGTCCATGTAATCTGACCAATTTGTTCCGTCATATAACCTCTGTAAATTTTCCGGAACTGGGTCATGGATAACTTCCATCACCGCCGAGTCTGAGTTTTGATCCACAATTGTATGGTCAAAATCAAAAGCGTACAGATAAGCTACATATGGTTCTTCCTCAGCTTCACCCTACGAATGACGCCAAATGCATATCAATTATTTTTTCTTGTGAAATTGAAGTGTGTAACGCAATTATTGTTATGAAAAAACAAAGTTTTAGAAGACTGCGCACATCGTTATCTTTTTAATCGGGGAATAGTGGAAATCCCTAATTTTCTCGGTAAACAAATACGAGTTTTTATTTTTCAGTTTTTTACATTTTTTCATAATCATCATAACACGCGCATATACATATATTTATCTTACCGCACAAAAGCATCGACAGCATAGCCTTTTCGTGGCTTTCGCAGCTTTTGCCATAACTTTTACAATGGGATGATGGGAAGGATAACTTGTGTTCAAGAGTAAATCTCAGAGGAGGAAGATGTATCGAGTAACAGCGATAAGGTTTTCTATGAAAGAGCAAGAGCACCATGACCAAGTGACATTTTTGTTTATATTCGTCGCATAAGCCATAAAGGCGGTATTTCGTTATTGGTCACATCAATATGTTACATAAATGCCTGATAAGTTAATAATGAACTGTTGATATATTATTCGATTTATTTCTATTTATTGCTACAAACATCATGCTTTATGAATGGTTACTGGTAAATATTTTTTCAAGATAATGCACAGTTAGTGAAGAGGAAAAAACAAGTTTACTATAAGAAATTTTCCAGTTGCTAGGTTTAGCTTACTGGGTGACTAATTAAAGCTTATGAAAGAACCTGATCATGGCCATAATGAAGACCTGACTGCTGACATGAACCGCGACAGCCACCACCACGAACAATCCACGGACCGGACGGGAGGATCTTTGGATGGATGGATGTGGAAATTTGGACTGTTGGGACCAAAGGGTTTCGCCGCGTGTCGGCCGATGCAACATAGAGCTTTTGATTGTCTGATTGTGATTACCATTACCTATTACATGACAGGGGAGTGCCCTACCCTAACTGAGTGCTGAGTTAAGTAATGCTCCAGATCCACTCGTATGCTCGAATATACAATAATAATCATTATTATCAAAAATAATATGACTCCACTTCTTTTGCTTCTATAACGTAATATGTATGGAAGCTACAACACTCAACACCGATCCTATATACAACTGTGGGATTATAGGCGGTGATAATTGAAGCCCATATAAATATGAATTAATGAATTGATAGTTAGTTACCGCGCCGCACTCCACACATGTGAGTAGTTAATAGACAAAAAAAAACATTTCACAATTCATAATATTTATGAAACAATTTTCATCCATTTTAAAACTCACGGGTCTTGTTGAAATTGCATGTTTTCAGTTATATTCAAGTTCACATGCCCTTTAGCACAATAATATATATATATATAGAAAAAAACTGAAGGAAAACGGCGTTTTCAAGAATATCATTGTATAATAATTACAAGGGTCAGCCAGGCATGCATGACCTCATGGCTGGTTTGGTTATGAAACTGATGATTTTCATCGCAAACTCGTGTGCATGTGAGCGGTTATCATAAACGCTAAAAAAGAGTAAAAATGATTAATAAAAAGTTTACGAGTCACTGCCGCTTGCTCGGAAGGAGTTCAAATGTGAAGTCTTATCTCGCTCGATACAGCAATAATAACAACATTATTCTTTTATAACAAACTGTTGAAAGGAGAAAATCTTATTTATCCTTTTCTTGGAAACTGAAAGCGGCATCTCCAGAACAATTCCTTTCTATATACTGGCGGCATATGAAGACTCGCATAAACGATGTGATGAATGCTGTAAGCATGAAATGAAAAATGTATTTTCTTCGTATCGGCTGTTCGGGGTCAGGTGCAGATGGCACGTACATTTTTATGTAATTGTACAAAAAAATGGCCAAGTACAAAGTACGCGTATCAAAGCAATTAACAATTTTAATTATCAGTTACATAAACACTACATTTTTTCACAAAGCAAGCGTGTATAGTTTTTTTTCTAGTCACGAGGCTCTCTGTCTATTTAATGGTCTGTTGGGCGCTGTACTTGTATTTAGAAAAATCCAGATGCGCAGTATTTCATTTTCATGATTGATAGCCTTGGTTAATTCTGGTCGTTGACATATTTCATTCTCTCCACAACTTTTTATAATATCTTTATCATCTCTACTATTACAACAACTACAAAATAAAGTTGTATTATATCTCAATGTAAGCAAGAAGCATAAAAACGCCGAAATGATATGATCTTTGAAATATCTTTGCAAATTGAGCTGTGCTGTTACTACTATAAGCGGTTCATAGTTTATCGGTTGTCGCAAGACCCCAAAGGAAGTTCTTTACATTATACAGTGAAGCTTGGCGTATCAAAATAATAACACAAAACATGTTCTGGGGCAGAAAATTGCAAGTATAAAACATTGGCAAAGTTATCCCATGCTCCAATTATTCCTTTATCTTCGAGACGATACACATCAACTACTAAGATTGTTCCTTTGTTGCTCCTCTAAAACACAAATTTCCAACTCAAAATGCGAACTTGTTATCCCGACCCTTTCGTCAAAATTTCTGACGGAGATTTGGGCATTTTGCAAGATGTGCTCAAAGAGAGACTTCCGAGATCTGCTCATGTAAGATAGAGCGTTTCTACACTTTTTTCCAAAGTTTTACACTAAAATATTCAAAAAAGTTTCATTTCATTTCCGTAAAAGAGTGCCAACAATTAACTTTTTGTATTCGTATTTTCAGGAGTTAAACATGTTAATGAACAGACGGCGTTTCCGGCAAGACGTGAAAATTTACACCTTGGACGGGGATCTGAGTGAAAATGCGATCGTAGTGTTGATAGATTTACGAAAGGTGCGTGTTGAAACAGAATCAAACTGAAAGTTGACTATGATTTTGAGTTTTTTTTCAAAATTAACACGGAAAACATTATTTTGTTCCATTCGTAGGATTACGGCCAAGATGTCAACATGTCTGTTCCACTGGACTACGTTCCAGACGAGTACCTGAGAGAAGCATTCATCCTGACAAAAATAATTGACTGGGAAGAAGGCTACATTTTTACCTCATTGGACCGTGTAGTTTCTCCACTGATAGTCGAGATCAGTACGTCCGTAAAAAAGAATTCTGTGCAAGTCAACCCCAACTACCAGTACGGTTTCGATGTTAATGACGCCTTGGATCAAGATTTCAGGTATAAATCTACCTAAAAATGCACATATATTCTCAACAACTCCATTGAGAAGTGAATGGCAAGCAAGTTATCTAATCATTTCAATGAAATTATCCCTGTCTTATAGCAATTTGCAAGACGAGAACATTGAAATTCGACCTCTGGACAAGATATCTGGAGCAAATTTCTTACTTGATAACTGGAAATACACCAAGGACGGAAGCATGGAATATGTGCAAAAGGCATTGGACAAGAATCTCAGCGCTGGAGTGTTTGTGAATGGGGAACTGGCCAGTGGTGCTCTAGTGAACGTACACGGTCTCATTGGCTTGCTTTATACGGATGTGCATTACCGGCGGATGGGATTAGCGCAGTTGTGCATGCGCTACCTCTTCAAAGAAATGGCTAGAGCAGGTCTCGTGCCAGCCAGTTCCGCACAGGCTAAAAATTACAAGTCCTGTGCTTTTCACGAAAAACTGGGCATGTCAATCACCCATGAAACTGATTACATTTATCACACTCCCTACACTGAGGGTAGAAATAAGTAGTTTAGCTAGTTAACGTACACAAGATCTTGATATACTACCTATGTAAAGCTTTCCAATATTTTATTTTATTAAGTTGTAGAGTCAAGTTAATATTTAATCCATTTTTATATATTTTTCGAAGAACAAAGAGTTATATCGTGAACGTTTATCGTTAAATACTTAGCCTTAAGGTGTAATCTTAATTTATCACAAAATTATTACTGTAATTGCGACGCACAACATATTCAAAGATTATGTTACCCTACAAATACGAAGAATATTTTCAAATAAAATTTTGACCATTCATATTTTATCTGATGGGGTGGATGAATTAATTTTTAATTCTAGCTTTCTTCATTTGTATTTTTACATTATGCCTTATATACTTCACCAACTGTAATACTAATTATACACCTGATCATCTCCGTTCTGTTGTGGTGATGGCCAGGAGGCAGGTACCATGTAAAAAGCAGGAACTTTCAGATTATAGTTCATCCAACTGCAAGCAAAACAAAATCATACTCATTAGTTACTTTTTAAAACATTGACCTCAAAAATATTGAACGAATGAATTCCACTTTATAGTAGGAAATCATACCAAGTCATCGATGTCATTATGGTCTTCCTCCATCTCGACTTTTTCCTCCTTGGCAGTGTTTTCATTTTCAATCTTGGGTTTTTTCCCAGCATCATTTTCCAGTACTTCATCCACCGAGCGTTTACGGAATATTTTTGTCCCTGCGAGCCTTTCATTCTCAACATGATTTTCTTTTAGTGGGAAAGTAGCGCGGATCTTCTCCAACAATTCATCATTCTTCACAAATAAATCTTTGAATATGATCTCAATAGTATCTGTGTTTCTACACTCTGTATCTTGCTCAGAGTCCTTGATGATTTTTGAAGTTATTTTCTCCCTCAATACTTTGTGAGCAGGATCACTTGGACCGTCACTTGGATGGAAGCTTTCGAATGATTTTGCTTTGATGAGTTCATCAATTAGAGCTTCCTTTTCGCTAAGTTCAACGTTATCTTCATCCTCATCAGCCAATTCTTCTGGTTTGATTAAATATGGAAACTGGGGAACTGATATGTCATCAGCAAAGCATAGTTCCGAGTAAATCAAACACTAAAAATTAAAGCATATGTATCATTAGTTCTGAGGTTTATGTAAGCTATGCAATCCAAAATCCAAATGTTCTACGCAAAACAAGTACTACACTCACCTGACGTTCTTCATCTGGTACCAATGTTCCAATAGTTGTTCTTGAGTCTTTCCGGTATACGCGACGGACAATCGCAATCCTGTCGGTGTTTATCATAGCCTTAATCAATGCCTTCAACTTAACTTCTGATTCCTAAAACCATTACAAAAACGATTGCTTATTATAGAATTTAATATCTTGATTGCACTGTCTTCTGCAAAAACAAGCTAATTACATACTAGGTAGGTAAATACACGCAATTAAATTAGTATATATTAATATTTACCACGTGGCCAATTTTTGGAAAAAACACCGTTACTCCGTCACCAGCAAGAAACTGTGGACTGATCTTCTCCTTTGGGCAAAATGCAAGAAGCTTTAAACATTTTCCTCCGCTCTTATAACTGTCTTCACTCTCCAATTCTGTATTCATGAAAACAAAATATATTTCCTTATTACTGCCGTCGTAAACACAACATTATGCATCAAACGACTAATGAATTAAATCAGTATTCACTACTCACCATTATAGGGAATCAGCTTATCACCAAAATAATAAGCCTTGCCAATGTCATCCTGTCCAATGACATTATCCTCATTGTCTTTCCACGTCTTCTCCTTCACTACTGCATCTTTTGCTGGTTCCACTACAACTGTTTTTTCACTAGAAGACGTGGCCTGAGATTGATTGCTGCTAGCACCGGATAGGGAATTAGCTGCACGGCCATCAGAATTGGTGGTAGATGCTTCTGTATCTGTCTCTGTCACCAAAACCCGAGTCATACCCAAATCACTGGACGTGTTCTTTCTGGTGGAGGCATAACCGCCTACATTAATGATAATCTCAGGGGTAACTTCAAGTTGCACATTCCAAGGAGTTGGCCTTTTGGCTCTCTTTGACTGTGTATTCAAAATTTGTCGACAAGCTTGCTCCATATTGATGACGGCTGACACACTGTCCTGTAGGCAAAAAGGGAAAATCAAAAGCAATATTACTTAATACATTCACATCAGGTCGTACGTTTATAGTAACAATGTAGTTTAGGATAACTTACATATTCCTCCTGATTGAAAATACGTTTTATCAATTTGGAGTTCTGAATCTGTATGTCCGACATATCCGCCTTTCTTGGGACACTGAAAATAAAAATGGGCAGCATTTAAACAAAGGTTTCGAATAATGTGCTTGACTTAACGAGTAACCCTCTGCACTCTGGTCAGGAAATGTTTATGTCTAATTCCTGTTTTATAGCAACTTACATGACAGAAAGAAACACATCATTGGCCTGCAACTTCACTGCCAATTTGACAACATCCTCTTCATCCAGAACGTAAGAACTCAAGTTTGAAAAGTAAATAACCTTTTTCTCCTCGTAGGTATCTTCCCTGCAAAAGATAAAAAAGCGGCTTATTATAACAGTCAGTGATTTGATAGATAAATTAGTTTGATTCAAGAATGGCTGAATAAGGCAAGTTAATCATACTCTGCCTGTGCAATCACTGCATTAACGACATCATTAAGCCCCGCTATTGGATTTTCAATCCCTCCTTCACAAGATCGGCCTTCGGTCAAAACCTCTAATCCTTTTTTTAATCCAGCCCAATTAGCTGGAACAAAATCAATCTGTGCTGTAGCGTCCGACCGACAGATTGCTACGTTATCCGGATTTTCCGAAAAAATCTAAAGAATGAACCATCACTAATCATTAATCACAATTCTTTTCACTGTAAATGTAATTATATAACTCGTCCAAAAAGTAAACTGCAATGCTTCATTTTTAAAAGTCAAAAGATAATTTACCTTATCCAAAATGCACTTCTTCACTAGAAACGTGACCTCATCAGGAACGGAAGTGACCCCATCACACTCCTTGATTTCCACAAAGTAGGCGCACAATCCCTGGAAATAATGTGCAGTAAAACAAAGTCAACATTTTGCAATACACAACACGACCACATGCAGACTCACACCCTCCCCATTCGTTGTATTTCAAACCGAAGAAGCTGTCCAATTACCTGTGGCGTTGTTGGCTTTCTGCTCCCCATACTCCCAATATTTCAATCAATCAAGAAAACGACGACACTTTAGGTTTATCTAATACGAAAGTCTACACAGTCAATTTGAGACAGTTTGACAATTTGAATCTCTTTTGTTCTTTCGAACTAATAAATTACTTTGCAAAATTAAAAGCACTTAAAAAAACGTCAAAACTTGTCACTTGTAGAATCATCCGATGAAGAATGAAGACTACCAAAAAGAGTCAATCAGAAAACATGTGTTTGTCAAAACAGCAGCGCAGCGCTTACGAGTGGCTAGTTAGGTAGATGTTGAAGGAATTGTGTATGCAGACTTTATCGGAAAACCGTGCAAAAACCAAAGCACGAGAAAACGACTGTCGAACGTGTGGAAATGAGAGATAAAAAGCAACACAAAAACAGGGAATTACTGACACGACAGGACCAGATAAATCGGTACGTGGTTTTGGTGTGTAAAGAAAGAGCATGAGAGCAGTAGAGATGTGTGTAGTACGAAAATAAAAAGTAAACAAACGTTCTGTCTCATTTCCCGCTCAAAAAATTGCACGCTACCATTGAATCTCACTACATGATACAGTACTACTACTACTTGACTATCTGGACGAGTTCCATGTTCCATTCGCTGCAATATGCGGATAAAACCCATTTTTTGCAATTTGCATAGGTATTTTTTGGGTATACGAAATGAGATGACGGTGAATCAGTACCTTTCTAGAAAGGATGAAGGAAGGTTACAGCTTTTGAAATTGTGCCGACTGGAACCCTGAGAGTATAAGTTCGAACCTGACAGTCCAACGAAACATCACTTTTCCAACTTCGTAAAACTGCCTTTTTGCTATCTGTGGGACCTTATTGTAACGGTTTGTAAATGTCGTAACGGGTTTTTAAAATTTGGTTTTAAAAGGGTGTCCCTTGACTTTATGGGATTCCGGTGCAAAAGTTAAAAATTCAATATTTATGGTTTAGTACTAGGTTTGAGCACTGATGGGTTTATTTTATTTTTATGCAAGTATTTAATTTTCTTTGGCCAATCGTTGTTAAAATAATAAAATACATATGCCTTTTCTTTCTATGAAAATGACGAGGACATGGTTTTGTTGAAACAATATCTTCAGCATTTCATTTTTAGACAACATCAAAATAGTTAGTGAATAGGTATTTATACAAGTACAAGTGCAAACATTTTCGCGAGGAGAAAAATTAACGATGGAACCAAATTTTTGGCAATTTTAATCAGAGTATGAATTTTTCGTTGCTTTAAATTCAAAACAACTTATCATACAACAAGGGCGTAGCCAGGGTGGGGCAGAGGGGGCGCATGCCCCCCCCCCTGGAGTCCGACTTTTAACATTACGTAGATTAGAGGGGAGGGGCAACCTTATACATTACGTGTATTACCCTGCCCCTACCTGTGCCCCCTCCTGGCTACGCCCTTGTCATACAACCCACATTTAGCTAGAACTGATAAAAATACAGGCTATTTCATTGATATAATAGGTAGGTATATGGAATTTAGGTTGAAGAGAGTATAATGTATCATGGTTTTCATGAGGAGCGAACAGGAGAAAAGTAGAAACTTGAAACTGTTCCAGTTCCACATTCCACGATCATCTTTCATCTAATACACATACATGTAGAATTATTAGACCACATCAATTCCAATTCATCAATTTTGTCACTTAATTGTAGTTGAAATCCGTATATAGCATTGAACTAATATAAAATATGCTTGTAAAAACGGAGTCCTTTTTTAAGAGCAAGTCGTTATTGTACCGAGTCCTTAAGTAAAACTGCTTGCTTCAAATAAAGCATTTCATACATTTCCAGCGAAATTTGCTACCTCGTGATCTGTTACTGAATTCCTATCTGTGGTCAGAGTACCCGACCCGATGTCGTCAGTATCTAAAAATTAATCATAGCTAGACAGGTCATAAGTCTCCGGCACCATCGGTGGTCGATCGCGATCCTACATTAAAGCTCAGCTCTTGCTATTACACACAAATCAGCTCTTATGCATACAAAGTAACGAAAAAACAGCATGCAATTTAGGTAAAGTTAAATCATTCATATAGTTTCTCAATCTGCAAGATTCCGCACTACTGCAACTGCAGTTAGCTGTTCTATAAATAAGTACATGTGAAATTATGTAAATGAAACAAATAAAACCAGCCAACAAACGGTAGCTGTATATATTGCATTTATCAATTTATCACATCACTACTGCCACCGTGAATGGAACAAGAATTTAAATTTAGTTGAGAAGTTGAGACTCTATTAAGAGGGTTTGATAAAAAAAGCTTACATATTATGCTTGTTTATGCCGAACCTACTTGAATGATTTGAATTTGAATGAAAGAAGTGTGGAGTGTGGGCTCCCTCATTTTGCAGTATTGCAGTCAACTGTAGTGAACTGGAAAATAAGATAAGTGAAATACAAGTAGCCTATACATTATGCAGGTGTTGTTGTTGTATTCAATTGGCTCCGTAATTATCACTTTTTATGTCTTCTTCATATTACACCCTTATGGTAGAGACTTTTCATATCAGTGAAACAAAATCATACATTCGATGTAGATGTCATAAAAAGCACGACTGTGCTGATTTGCTAATTCCAAACAGTGAATGCATCTATCTGTGTATAATAGTCGGTAGTACATGATGTGATGTTTTTCATGACAGGTACATGCATAATAGCAATATGGCTTATTCAGTAGTTTACAAAAAAGTTAAATATCGGCACAGCTTATAATGCACATTACATGTATCTGTCTTACGTTACCACTGCTGCACTGAACTGACATATTTTGAACCATATTTTATGAAAGACAAGGAAATCGTATGAAATCATCAATCATTGTTTGTTAAAACCGTTTTGCACACGGCACTTCACTTTTAGTAAAGTGTGGGCTCTGTGCACAGGAACAACATCAAAAGTCAGCAATCTGTTATTTTGCACACGGCCTAATCCAGACCCTTGCGGTTTATGTGTCATTTTGCGTCAAGTTTAGTGAAATTAAGACAGTACAACGGTTTATGTGTGTATATTGTTTTCATGCAGACAGATAAAAAACGTTAGCTGAAACTAAATCGGTGTTCTTTGTGTATCCGGTATACATTTGCGCTTCATTTCATCGTATTTATAATATTGCAATCCTATAAACCACCAAACACCTGCCTACGGACGAGAAGCAGAAAATGTGAGATATGCGTGATATTATACATTTAACAGACATTTATAAAAGGTTTGTTTTATGTTCGACTTTTCTTCCTCTTTTATCTGGCTCAACAAATTTAAATCTAGATAACGGTCGTTTAAGGTCATTTAGTTAAGTTAATATTTATATTATATGCATTCACATAGTTTAATATCACTAAAGATAATACACACATTATGAGATATGATAAGAATTACTAGCTGATGTGATGCAATTTGTATAATCTAAGGTTTTCTTGTACTAGGAAGCATGTTTTTTAATTGTTTTAATAACACATGCATACTATGCTAATATATCCAAAATATAATTTTATTACTTCGGGGGGTTGACCTATATATCTGATTGGTTTAGGGATGGCATGAATATAAAGTAGTAAGTTATAAAATGTGTATTAACTTTGTTGTAGGCGTGGCTTTAACAAGGTTATTCGTGGAGTTAAAAAACTTTAATATATTGCAAATTCCTCCACGTGATAGACTCATTTTTTTAAATTCCTTTAGTTTTGTAGAGTAGAATCCAATGTCCACCTCCATTTACATAATCGTAAAATGCTGTATATGAATTAATATAGTACGTAAGGATGTCTGTAGATAGATGAAAGAAAGATGAGATTTGTTAATTACCGGATTTTTAAGTTAAAAATTTTAACATGCTCCCTTCTTCCTCCTAGTTTAATTTATTATAAGATTTACAGCAATTGAAGAACACGTAAGATAATTATTTTGAAAAGTTGCAATTTATGCTACCTGTTATTAAACTCCCTATTGTAAGAGATGACAAGAAATATATTTTAAAGAATCTAGTCGTAAATGTGGACGATTACTAACTGTGAGGTCAAGAATGTACTGGGATACTGATTTAGCATGGCTCAAGTTTAACAGCACCGACATTACAGATAGATATACGGTAAACTTCTCCAGTTTACTCTGCATTCTTACAACATTTTCGGTAATCTGCTTGACAAACATGACATGACAAACTACATGCAACATGCTATTGTAATAGTAACACTTACGGATTTATGTATCATATGGGGAATTCTGAGCGAAAAGGGACCTTCTTCGGTAGAAAATAAATACCGTAAATTCTTGATTAAAGACGCGGCCGTGCACATACCGTATAACTCGAAACATTGACCCAGTTGCCAATTTTTTTTGAAAACGAGCTACAAGACTGAAAACTGGTATGTAGGGGGTTTGAATAACCACGAATTCAAATATATTAATCATTTGACCCCATGACATTATTTGACCTCTGTGCTTCGGTCAAAACTTCAAAAACAAGCTAGAATGCTGAAATTTGGTATCTGGGGGGTTTGAATTATCGCGAATTCAAACAAATTAATGGTTTCACCCCATGACCTTATTTGACCCCTGTGTTTGGGTCAAAACTACAAAAACAAGCTGGAAGGCTGAAATTTTGTACCCGGGGGGGGGGGGTTGAACATCCATGATGAGAAATAAATTAATGATTTGACCCTGTGACCTTATTTGACCTCTCTGTTTGGGTCAACACTTCAAAAACTAGTTGGAAGGTTGAAATGTAGTACCTGGTAGGTTTGAACAACCATGATATCAAATAAGGTCACCGCGTCAAACCATTAACATATTTGATATCACGGTTGTTTAAACCCCCCAGGTACTACTACATTTCAACCTTCCAACTAGTTTTTGAAGTGTTAACCCAAACAGAGAGGTCAAATAAGGTTATGGGGTGAAACCATTAATTTGTTTGAATTCGCAATAATTGAAACCCCCCAGATACCGAATTTCAGCCTTCTAGCTTGTTTTTGAAGTTTTGACCCAAACACAAAGGTCAAATAAGGTCATGGGGTCAAAACATTAATTTGTTTGAATTCGTGATAATTCAAACCCCCCAGATACCAAATTTCAGCCTTCTAGCTTGTTTTTGAAGTTTTGACCGAAACACAGAGGTCAAATAATGTCATGGGGTCAAATGATTAATATATTTGAATTCATGGTTATTCAAACCCCCTACATACCAGTTTTCAGCCTTGTAGCTCGTTTTCAAAAAAAATTGGCAACTGGGTCAATATTTCGAGTTATACGGTATGTGCACGGCCGCGTCTTTAATCAAGAATTTACGGTATTTATTTTCTACCGAAGAAGGTCCCTTTTCGCTCAGAATTCCCCATATATATAAATGAACTCAGTAAGATTTTCGGTGTGTGACTGTTTTGTTTACAAACCTGTACACATACTTATGAGATGAGTACAATACAGATGAATCATGTGTACTACCACAAAAATCCTAACCAAGCCAAATAGGATATACGTCGTCACAACTCACAACTTTAAAAAAATGTATTTACCTGTTTCGATGAAAAATAGTTTGTAAATGTAAAACAGGCCTCCTGATTTCAAATATAATATCGATTAATATTCAACGCTTATCAACGGTCGATAACGTGTTGATAACCCTACATTTGTTCACATTTCGATGAAAATCAGCATATAAATGTAAACGGGCCTCCTGATTTCAAATATAATATCGAAATTAATATTCAATGCTTATCAACGGTCGATAACGTGTTGATAACCCTACATTTGTTCACATTTCGATGAAAATCAGCATACAAATGCAAACGGGCCTCCTGATTTCAAACATTATATTCAAATTGAAAACCAAGGCTTATCAACAGTCGACAAAGTGTTATGGTAACCCGCACTCGAACAAATTGCGCTGTAAATCATTATACATATGTAAATTGACATCCTGATGTTAAATATGAAATCCATTTGAAAATCCGATTCTTTGATCGGGAACCGCCTTCTGTAAGCCAGTGGTCGAAAAGTTGTAATTGGTTCTCATACCCTGGAAATTTGGTTCTCCCAAAGCCGGCCGCGCTGATGCGCGGCCAATTTGGCTTTTGCGAAATATTCGATGCCTGAACGATTAATTCGTAACTATAACTCCTCTTAACTCAACTATAACTCCTCTTAACTCCCCTATAACTCCTCTTGACTCCACTATAACACCTATTAACTCCACTATAACTCCTCTTAACTCCACCATAACTCATCTTAACTCCACTATAACTCCTACTAACTCCACCATAACTCCTCTTAACTCCACTATAACTCCTACTAACTCAACTATAACTCCTTTTAACTCCACTATAACTCCTTTTAAATCCACTATAACTCCTCTTAACTCCACTATAACTCCTCTTAACTCTACTATAACTCCTCTTAACTCCACTATAACTCCTCTTAACTCCACTTTAACTCCACTATAACTCATCAGTAACCATCGTATCTTATCTATAACTCACCACGACTCATTCATATCTCATCTGAACTTCTCCAAAACTCAGTATATTTCGCCCGCATCTCATCTTAACTCATCTAACCTCTTCTATTATTCCTCTAAATGCACATAATAGCTCCTCTGGTGCTCATAATAGATCATATGATACTCAATAACTACGCCATACCTCAGAGTTCCAATTAACTTCTCGTTAACTGATATTAACTTACAAAGGTTTCACATATTGTCATTTTCTGCTCCTAAAATAATCGTGGGCCATATGTATACAACTACCTGACTAACTAGCATACACAAGCTGCACCTTTTTGTTGCACATCTACCTCTTTCGAACAAAAACATTTTTTTGCATAAACCATCGGTTTCACTTTATACCATATATTAACACTCATTCATAGCAAGTGTCATTCCTGTCGTTACAATATTATAAAATGTCTGAAATGTATCTCGTTTCAGAAATTTATTTGTTCAGAAGTATTTACTGATCATGAATTAAATGCAATATTATATGAGAATTGATAGGTTTAATCAGTGTTAGTTGTTCGGGAGAACCAGTGTTAGTTTTTTGGGAGAACCGGTGTTAGTTTTTTTGGGAGAACCGCTGTTTGTTTTTGGGAGAATCGGTGTTAGTTTTTGGGAGAACCGGTGTTAGTTTTTGGGAGAACCGGTGTTAGTATTTGGGAGAACCGGTGCTAGTTTTTTGGGAGAACCGGTGTTAGTTTTTTGGGAGAACCGGTGTTAGTTTTTGGGAGAACCGGTGTTAGTTTTCGTGAGAACCGGTGCTAGTTTTTGGGAGAACCGGTGTTAGTTTTTGGGAGAACCGGTGTTAGTTTTTGGGAGAACCGGTGCTAGTTTTTGGGAGAACCGGTGCTAGTTTTTGGGAGAACCGGTGTTAGTTTTCGTGAGAACCGGTGCTAGTTTTTGGGAGAACCGGTGCTAGTTTTTGGGAGAACCGGTGCTAGTTTTTGGGAGAACCGGTGCTAGTTTTTGGGAGAACCGGTGCTAGTTTTTGGGAGAACCGGTGCTAGTTTTTTGGGAGAACCGGTGCAAGTTTTTTGGGAGAACCAGATTTAAGTACATCGGAGAAGCAATCTTAACAGTGTATCATTTTGGAAAACCACCATGTTTGGCCGCCTTCGGCGACCAAACATTTTGGTTCTCCCAAATGATACTCCGTTTCAATTTGGTTCTCATACCCAGGGTATCAGGGTATCACAACTTTTCGAGCCGTGCTGTAAGCCTTACGCAATTACGTTCTAAACGCAGATTTTTAGCATTGTAATGGATAGATGTATTGTTACTGAAACATTTGGGAGTCGCATTGCAATTGATAGCATTAATGATATGTCAAAGATTAATTAATGATTAATTAATGGTGAAGTTCTTGACTTAATGGTTGGAGAGGAGCATATCTACCTCAGTAGTGACACTTTTGTGGATAAGACAGATAGTGGCACTAATAATGCTTTGCCCGTCGTCGCTTGCCCTGGGCAATTCTTCGGAATTAGCAGATGCCTCTTTTCTTTCCTATTATTAAAATAATATTTTAATAATAGTAAAGAAAACAGGTATCTGCATATGAATTTTTGACGGAGGCTAGAGCCCGTCTTGGACGGGCCCCGCCAACTAGTATCTATACAAGTACGTATGCATCCTTGATGCATTCTATTCTGGTGTAGTTTTTCATGCATACGTGTTGACAATAATAAAACAATGAAATATTGGATTAGTGATTAATTTTCACCCCGAGGTTGTGGAATAAAACTGAAGTGCTTTAAAAATCCTTTAAGTAGAAATCTGAGGTGATAAAAAAGTGGGATTTTGATTACCTATATCCTTCGCCAAAGTATCATAATAGTATAATGAAATGGTATGCATATAATATGTCAATAAGTACCTTTTGTTTGTTTCGAGAGATTTAGTATATTTAATTCCTCATCGTGGTTTAAAGTGCAATCCGATTGATTAGGGAAAAAAGAGTTGTGGAAACAAGCATAACGTCTTTCGTATTAGATCGATATGAATTTTGTTACAAAGTAAAAGTTAACGTATTGTTTTACGGGAGATGGACAGAGGACATGTTTAATTTGATGCTATTTATGTGTGGGTGGATTTGACAATCAATGATTTATCTTTAAATAGAGTAAACAGAGCTCAATATTGAAAAGAATGAAAACATCACAATTTATCATAATTTACAACTGACATGCTTGTAAAAATGTTTCTATTTCAGGTTTTGTCTTAAACCATACGCGTAGCTTTCCCTTGAAGCGAGGATGACGAGGGTAAAAGTCTCGTAAGAAAAGGCACAAGAATACCTCAATGTAAAATACCCATCATTTATCACTGCAGTTACTGCTCGTTAGTTGCAATAAACTTTGACTCAATGAATGACAATACTGCTTTAAAGGACACTTCCGAGTAAAAAAAGTATTGTGCTTAATGCTCCTCGCAAATGCCCAACTTTCCGTTTTCCTACGTATCTTTGCGTTCTGGTTGATTACACAACATCATCACAAATACAGCTACCATACAAAACTGTACACACTGTCAAACTATTTTTAAAGAGAAAAATGAGCATCCCGCTTGAAAAATGGCTTGTTATGGCTTTACTGACAGCCATCTCCATATTTCTCGGATTGTTGCCGTATATTTTAGTTCGATACACGAAATCAATGCTGTATACGGATTCATCAAAATACAAGGTTATTTTAACGATTCTTTCGTGCTTTGGAGCGGGCGTCCTTTTCGCCACAGCCTTCTTGCACTTGCTACCCGAAGTTAGAGAAAGTTTCCTTGAAAACCCCACCGTGAGGACCACCTTGGATGCCCATTTCCCCATAACAGAAGCTGTCGTTATCGGTGGATTTTGCCTAATTTATATAGTAGAGGAAATAGCTCATTTCATCATGGTCGATGGGCATCATGGACATCATCATCACATCAATACTGTCGTTCGTCACAATTCCTTGGCTCACGCATTACCAATTCCCAATGTTAAGGGATCAATAACATCAGCCAGAAGCTCCGTGATAAGTCATCAGCTCGGCCCATCCATTTGCATAACTGTCGCAGAAGAGGATAATAGCAACGATCCCACCAAGTGCACGGAAGGTGAACAGAAAATGTCATCAATAACCGATTCAGCCGCCACCAGCAGTAGCATGGAGGAGGAATGTCCCGACGATAAGGACAATTTTGCATCATCCTTAAGAACATTCCTCGCCCTGATTGCTCTTTCCTTTCATGCGATCATGGAAGGCGTTGCAATTGGATTGCAGGTAAAATATCGTTTTTCATTTTCCTTTGCGAAGAGTTAGTTCATTTTTCTCTATCAAGTTTCTCATACTTTAGCTATTCATTCTGTCCAACGTGTGGGTGACATGCTTGAAAAGTAGTGTATTGTGTAAATGACAGTTGTATAAATATCTACTTTCTCCGGACACACACACGCGGAGAAAAAAGTTTAGTTTTGTGGATTACGACGGGAGAAAGAAGCTTGCATATAGACGGAATGGCATAAAAGATCTCAAACAAGTACAATATCACTAAATAATTTTTCCTGATTTTGTTTGACAAGGATTCTACAAATGTATGGATGATGTTTGGAGCGGTTGCCTCTCACAAATTTGTAATCTCATTCTGCATGGGGATGGAACTCGTAGCGTCACAAACCAGACCACTCACTTACGTCGCGTCGATAATATTTTTTGCGGTTCTATCACCAGTCGGAATTATTGTCGGATCGGTACTTGCGTCTGACGATTCCACCAAAAGCTTACCTGTCACAGTGATAGAGGTATGAATTTCCACATTTGATATTGACGGAATATAATAGCACACATATTATTCTTGTCTCTGCCTGAATTCAGATCAATGGTACTTGGTAAAATATGAGTGGGCTCAAATGGGAAAAGTAAAGTGGAAAATTATTTGCCTGAATCGTAAATATTATGTTGGCTAATACTAATAATACCAATATGCTTGTTATACAATTGGCAAATTGTTCAATTGAAATCCGGGTCCTATTATCATTATTATGTGATTTTTGCCTATTATTCAATTTTTTAGGGTTTGGCGTGTGGAACACTTCTTTATGTCGTCTTTTTTGAAATCCTCAACCGTGAACGTGAAAGAAAGAGCTATTCCATGTCTAACTCGAGAGCAATTGGCTTTATTCAATTTCTTGCGTTGGTTTTTGGGCTTGTGGCAATGGGATGTCTTCTGACATTGACGCATGGACATGGCTCAGAATCTGGAAGTCATCATGATGATGATGGCGGTCACAGTCACTAGCTAGTAATTTTTAAATGTATCATCATTTGTTGTAGTTTATACTGAATAGTTTATGTAGTGAACAAAGTACACCTTCCAGTTTTTGTATGCTGATAAATATGCAAATTGTAAAGGTTTCGAATGACGTAAGCGATAACTGTGTTGTTGTATAACAGTTTTGAATTCTCATAGTCATATACCTACCTAAATTAAGGAAATAGTTTGTCTTGTAGTATTTACAAATATTTAATATATTTTAATACCCGTGTTTGAACTATTATCAGTAGCTCCATTGTTATTATTAGTGACGCTTACTGTGGTTTATTTATTTTACCTTTTCATGTATAATTGTGTTTCTTCATGGCTTTAACTGAAATAAAAAAACACTTTGCTGAAAATTGGAAACAAAGCTGGCATTTTTGGGTGGGTTAGCTTGTTGATACATTTCTATCGACATCGTTGACAATGTAAGTGCCCGAAACTAAACTATTCATTCATTCATATGTACTAAACTGTCGAACAGAGAATAGGAACTCAAACATGGAGCAAGGTATGAATTAAAATTTAAAAATAGTAACAATCAAAATCATTATTATGATACACAAAACTTCAATTTAATATTTACGTACGCATACTGGTATATATAATGATGGCACATACAGTATAAGAATTTTCCTGTGGTTAGTGATGACACATGACAGTTCATAACAATGTAATTGGACGCTGCTCTACTTTGTTTGCACTTTACTTTCTATTCAGTTAAAAGTTGCAAATAAATTTGCACTTTTTTGCTTATTCACTAACCAGTTTATGATGGGTGTGTATTCTTTCCCGAGTATTAAACTATGCAATACTATATGGCGATACAAGAATGCGTAGGTGTTTAACACTGCATTTGGCTGTATTATAATCATTTCGTAATTGTATACTTTCCCGATTGAATACTGATCAGTGATCACTCAAGTTCCAACTTTCAGTCTCGCTTAATGGAGTTTCGTTGGAATGGGTTTCAAAATGAATAACAATATTATTAAACCTATACAAGTATGACTATGACTATATTATGAACATCTGAAAACAGTAGATTATTTGGATTGCTATTATTACTACAAACTATACAACATATAATAAGATTATTGGACTAACTACATGACTATACACTGTAGATTTTTACCATAAACTTTCTACAAGTTAATGTATAACAAGAAAAACTTGTTGAACCGTAAAACGAATGACTACATCATGACTAGTGGTAATCCAGGACAATAATGCACTCCAACTGACAAGATTATTGGATTTTAATTAACACTTAAACTCCCAGTATTAAAGCACATACCATTACATGTTCATTTGTACATTATATTCATAACAATACTTACCTAATTAAAATGAGTCTCTACTCTACAAGGAAGTTTCACAAGCTATTATAGGTTCCGGTAACGCGTATTGATCCAAGTTTCTTTCGTTCCTTGCGTACACAGATGTACCTTTACCGTGTGATGTGTAACCGTTGATTAATCCAAATTACGAGTTACATTACGGTCGGCTTATCCTACAAAATCTCATAGCACTTTAACCTGAGAATAGTGAAAATCATGCTCCATACTTTTTTCTTAATGAGTGCAACTGGGTTGAATCAAACAATCTCTTTGTTCTCCTTTTATTACTGAGAGTCTTGCTTGAACAACGTCGTACAACAGGTAGCATGTATGTAATTCAATTATTAGTCCCAACATTTGTATTGCAAATAGATTTGCGTTTTTGCATCTGCTTAACTGATTTTTGTACATAAATAATGCAGTAATGCATATTATAATTATAACAACATTATACCTAAACGAATATCGAATTCTCACAATAATAGCACCCGTTGTATAGCGATCAGATCATAGAAGGATTATAAAAAATGAAGTGACACGCATATTTTTAAAAATCATGCTGTATACATGAACACGTGACTAATTATGGACCCATATTTTCCCACACAGAAGATCAACACTTTATCATCACATACAGATTTTGAAAGTATATATTATGGACATTTTTTATGCCAAGTACAAGTAAAACTAGAAATTTTTTCCAGCAAGTGAAAGCATGTTCTACACACTCACATTTTATACATGTGATACTATAATAACGCTTTAAATCTCTACACGGCATTGCCTACTCTAGTTTGATAATCTAAACTGTCATCTCGTAGGCCAATCTCACTGGAAATCTCAATTTCGTTTTCTGTTTGATTCCGAGATTTAACAAAAAAAAGTTGAATGTCACATTAGACGTCAGAACCTTGGAATTTTACTTCCAGTTTGACGTTGGTATGCACAGATCCATTTGTTTGATGATGGTGATGATGGCAATTAGGGTGAGTAGCATTACCGTTGTCACAAAGAGCCATCGGAGCTATTTCGGTGAGAACGATCCCTGGTGATCGTGAATGTGAGGAGTGAGATAGACTAGGTGGACCCACAAGCAGCTCCCTTTCTCTTCGCTGCTTCGGCCTGAATCGCTCTCCGCAGCACTTGTTAACATTTTCCTGTGGAAAAGAAACAAACCACATTCACGTTACTCTAAAATACTCCGCATGCTATTTTATTCATCCTCAATAAAGCACACTACTACACTATAGCTGCTGTTACATCATCGCAAACACTTTTGACTTTCTCCAACAACAAAAAAAAAACCCCACACACTGCGGACGAGATTCAATTGAAAATAATGAGTCTATAAACTACAATTTCATTCTAACATCGATTGAATCCATGTATATTATAGTAAAATCGTAAAGACATATATATAGAGAGAAAGAGAGCAGCGAACTACTTGTATGACTAAAATGTAGGTGTACGTTAAGTTAGTTAAGTATCAATGAAAATAATACTAAAACTAAACATTTCGGGGTAGCATTCCAATGTTTCTCACGTCACCCCTTTCACAACATCCATCCTTACTAACGGAACCAGTACATCATGTGAAAATTAACCCGAACACTATACTCAGCTTTAAAAACGGTATGGTAGAAAGTCTACGAACGAACCCTTTTGCAAATTGGCCGTGCTTTGGTACTGCTTTGTATAATATTGTTGTGAGTATAATATATTGTTATTTCTGTGTAGTTTCAAATTCGGCAACAAATTATAATAATACTGTACCTTGGTATTACATTAAAATAGTTTTACTACCAAATATTCATCTACCAGAAGAAAGTTAATAGGTGTATTACAAAGTTCGAACTGATATAGCCTGAAAGAAAATGAATAGAGCATACGTTACGCTTTTTTGAACAATCAAATTAGGTTACGTCGTACACTCAAATACGAATAGTTCAAACGAACAAGAACACTTTGACAATTTGCACTCTATCATAAAAATGCGTAGATATACATCATTTCAGGAACGACGATTTAATCAAATCTGAGATTCCCTAATTCGAGATGAACAAAAAAAATCGACTTCATTCTCATGTTTCCTGGAAGCTGACAACACTGACAAGCCTGATATCTTTTGATACTTTCACACATCTATCTTAAAGTAAACTCAATTTATTCTTACAAAACAACAAATAGAGTGAGGTATTCTTTAAGAAAATTTACAAATTAGTATTGTCCCATGAATTCATTTGAACTAAGTCCCAAAACTTTTCCCTTTCTTATTCTTTCAAAGTATACATCTGTTTGGAAAGATTATATAATACATATTATAATACAATAAATACAATTATACCAACCTCTATATTCTAATGAAATTTTATACACACATTCGCATGCTAAAAAGATGGTTTCGTTTAAAGTACGAAAGCATATAAACTTGGAAATTTGTTCAAATCATGCATATTATTTATTTAGTTTGCTACAGCTCGTGCCAGGTCGACTAAGACTTGATAAGTACATTTAAATTAAATACAAAAGTAAAGAATAGTTTTCATATTAGCAGTACAAACTAAGAAAAATTATATAGCATTCTGTTTGCTGAATATTACCATTAATGCATAAAGAACTCGAACAATAAAAAAAATTGCGAATCGCAAAAAAATGATGGCAAACTAGAACGATAGTAGGGGTAAACATTTTAACTAATAAATTATTACAGCTTAAAAGCCCACACCACATGCAGCATGAATTAATAATAATGAATACGACATAAATTAATACACTAAAAAATTACATTCACTGCAAACACTTCACAAGGCAAACATTTTTGTGTAATAATAGGCACTTGAAAGACATTCAAGTGTGAGTGAACACTGACCTTTTTTCATTTACTGAGACAGCAAACTTGTCCAGTCCAAATGGTTTTGATACAGAGTAACAATAAGGCTAGAGAAAGAGCAACATTACCCGTCCTTTCTCAAAATATTTCTCATTCTAATAACAAAAGTGGTGCAAATTTCATATTAAACGGTTCAAAAATGTGGTCATTATTTTTGTTAAGCTTCGCAGGTTGGAATATGTACATTGGTAGGTAGGTATTTAAGAACAGTACTACTACTTTAGTGCAACGTGATCTTTACGAACATGTTAGGAGTTTAATTTTAGCATTCAATAGCATTTGAGTCAATATACGAAACGTTTATTAAAAATATATTTTCAGAGGGCAACGCAAAAATGGTCAGTACCAGAACCAGATGCATGCAAGTACTGGCAGTGCTATACTTACTACACTCACTCCGTTGACAGATGTTGAAAATCTTACACTGTTGTTACTAGAACCTAGAAAATTCGTCAAATAACCAAGCAAAAATGCTTCAAAAATCGATATAAAACATGAAGTGAGTTTTGGTTAGTACATGAGCTTGAGCAAGCTTATAGCACTATAAAATGATTATGAAAAAGAGATGTTTTCCGCTCCAGCTCCGAACAACTGCTTGTTGCAAAATTTGTTGATATTATCTTAATGAAACCACCACCAGCGTCATTTTTTAGTCATACTCAATCCTTGTCGTTTGCTTAAATTATCATTTTTGGTTGCAAAAGCCGGCGTAGCGTGACAGAGGGTGTGGTGACGACATAAGGGAAAAGCAATCCATCCCAATCTCTTTCATCACAATTCGTGTTTCGTGGGTCGGTGAGCGAAACGAGAAAGCAAACCAAAAGACCAACCTTTTCACACAGTCGCTTTTGGTAGTATTTTGCGCATTAAGAAAAGCAAAATTGCTATTGTCACGTTGTTGAACAGAATTGATACAATTTATTATTGGTCTAATTAATATAATCTAGTTTGCAGGAATTCTATAATTTCATGTGACACAATAACACAGACAGAGACAATTCGTAAATTGATTACAGTTAAATAGTACAAATATGATGTATATTTACAGAATTGCTATATATAAATATTGTGGAGACATTGTTACTAGTTAATTATAGTAGTATGATCTTAAAAATTCGATTAGCCTTAACTTTTACTATAATTGATTCTCTTGGCATGCTTCTCATGATTAAGTATTGAAAATTCGGTCAATTTGACTCTAGTTAATATCATCATGTAAAATATCTACATTTTTATCACGTAAACGCTGTAACCGAATTAAAAAATAAATTTGCCGTGTTTCCGATTGTCTAGATTAATTCTTTGATTTACTACAGTCCACACCTTTGTTTACTGATTTTAGGTGTTTCTTTGGCTGTATACAGTCAACAACAGTATATGAGGTTCTAAGGAAGGCTAAAATTTATTACGACCAATAATTTATCTATGTAAACATTCATGACTGCTCTTTATAAGTGGCTGAAAGCCTGTAAAATATTTGGTATAATGCTTGAATAAAATGTATCTTCACCCACTTTCTATTTTTTAAATGATTGAAATGTTATAGAGTTGTGTATTGTGTATAATGTAGCTTCATATTTGAATTTGTAAGATTTGTTGCGTTCAGTCTTTCACGTTTTCGTGCATCCAGCAATGTACACCAATTCAATGGTACACCTATAAGAGGTTCGACAAAAGAGGTCATTCATCCTCATTACAAACTTTCATGAAAGCTTGTCACAGCAAATGCACACAACGTCTATACAAGTGATGAATCTTTTCTGAAAAATTAAATAGTTTTTCAGCAACCTTTCTGCTGATTTACTTCTGGAACGGTGGCTCTAAAATTAAAAGTATGTACATTCCACAACATTCATGCAAGGTGGGAATAAAGAGAGTTCCTCCACTACACCAACGTGTTCTTTAGAGGGGCGCATTTATCGTTTCACAAGTAGTGACGCTGTATTATTTACTTCCTTTTGCAGTACTACTACTTTCCCCAATCATCACAGTAACATTAGTATATGCAGTACACTGTTCCTGTCTCGCTGACATAACTGAGAATCTCTTCGCGGAAGTATCGTCAAGTGACTCACAAAAACAAAACAAAAAACTAACAAACTAGTTTGATCTGACAAACTGAAGCAAATCAGATACCTACCTAGGCGTATACCTACTTTTAAAATATATGATCTTTACGGAAATATTTAAACTTATACATAGATAGTGGAATGAAACAAGGAATTTGTTTGCTTTGTGTACGTCTCCAGAGTTTTCTATATCTTCATTATAAATATATATCTAATCAACGTGTACAAATGAATCACCTACTTACTATTCCTTTTTTAAATGAAATACGAAAGTACTCGATCAATCTCAATATATGACTGCTACTTTCTAACTTTAGTCACCTCATTATTCTAAAAGATCATGCCGTCCTTCCCATCTATATTTTATATACCTGTGTAATTTGACAAGTTATATATACATGCAAATATGTTATCGTCAAAACATATTTGGAATCGTGCTCCAAGTCCACACTTTACTACTACCTAAATATATAGCCACCATGATTATGAACTAACAACATACATACCTACTTAAATATACCACAGTGGAATCGCAATTTGGTTGGATTGTAGGAGTATACTGACTGCAAATTTCAAATTTACAGATTCCATTGAATTTGGTTCACATTTCTTAAATACAGAAAAATATAAACTTTTTTAATACTTGCAGTTTCAAGACTTTTTGGCACAAGTGGCACTTAAAACGTGATTATACTTTGGATTATCCTACAAGGACTATACAAAAGTGACGTCAAAATAGCTTTTTTGTAATTGCTCCCCGAAATATGTACCATAGGTTTGTTGTTTCTTTTGGTGTAGTTTTTGTCAAAATAACGTCACTTCACTACGTAGAACTAGATCCTCCAACTTGTCGATAATCATGTGCAGTAAACACTTTGGTTCAATTCCAAATTTTTTGAACGTAGAAAGCAAAGTTTTTGCTAGAAATTCTCATAAAACACATTCATGTGTTCCTGAGTTGAGTGCCGATAGAATATGTATATATACTTATGTACTATTCGCTGTAAAATGTCTATGTTGTATGTATCAATCCTAGAGCTGGAATACAATAGATTTTATTTAAAATTCAACCCTTCTCTTTCAAAAAATCAAATGAATTGAGAATAAGGAAAACAACATTTTCAATTATCTTGCATACCTTCTGAGAAACTAGAGGCAAGATTTTATTTCTGTCTGCCTATCTATCTGCATATGAATGAAATTCCCAACAATGGATAAGTGAGAATTGTTGTAGATTCTAAGAGTTGCCTTATATTCATTTCTCTCATTAGAATAAGTAGTGAACCTCTTGGAGAGGAGTGTGCTAAGCTAACGTGCGTACTTTCACTCAACGACATGAAAATCCCTTTAGAATATGTACATACATTCACAGTTCACACCAGTATATCTGCGACTTTATTCGGTGTATCTACTCAAAAGGTAGAATTGTTGATGAAACTACTCTGTATTATTTACGTTCTGACCTGAGTACCCAGCGTGAATGAAGATGTTAAACGAAAATGGTAACACATCTTGTGAATTACGAGCATAATTATCTCCGCACTGATTTCATACAATTCATTTATGCTGTTTTATTGTATGATCTTGTAAAAAATATTTTTCATAAAACTCTTTGCTCACAGCCAAAACCGTTCCACAACTACGTAGATGCGTTCTTTGGAAGAGAGCATTTTAAGAGTTTTAGTCGATAAATGGCTATATGTTTACGTACGTGAAATGAAGAGAAGCCTGTTATTGTATATTCTAAAGCACGTTAATAACTTTGTATCTAATTCGTAGCTATGCTATATATGTATATATATATCCATCCCTATCTAAATCATGACTTAATTTCTAGTGACTCATAAAACTCATTATGATAATGAAATAGTTATATATATAAAGATGGCTTTCGGGAAGAGGAAGTGGAAGAAAGCTGTTACCAAACTTATATAGACGATGAATGAGACAGTGAAATCCTATCACGACTAAAACACTGCTCTCAATTTGCCCCTTTATACATCTTCGTAAAGACCATCCCAATATTTACAGTAAAATAGAATACATCGAGCATAGGCGACTTCTTGAAAATGCTTCTTTCTTCCATTCCTGAAACTGTGTTAAATAAATCCTATTCTGTTGAATGGTATATATATCTAAACTTAATAAAAGTTTTATATACAAAAACAAACTGTTATTATTATTTAACTAGGTCACAAGTAATGTGAAAATGCAAAAAGGAAAACATAAACAAACTATTAAACGTGACCTGCACTCTAAGCAGAATTAAATTAAGATATTTCAAAAACTTCATATTATTACCGTATTAATGTACAATGAAAACTGTTTATGTACATCCTTATTATAAATAAAAACAAATAAATTACCAGTCATGACAAAAGTTTCTTCCGGTATCGCAATTTAAAGTGTAAATAAACATATCTGTACATTATAAACAAATAAAAATGCGGAATGTATTTCAAAGCAAGTTTATAAATAATAAAAAAATTAATGTATTGAACAAAATGTAACGATATACTTATATATATATATATATATGAGTTAAAACAAGGTCTAAAAATTGTCCAGTCTAAATTAATCGAATATTGAATCGTGAACTTGGGGTTTATAATAACGAATCAGCAATAATGACTATTTATTTATATCGTTCACTTGCAACGTAATAATTGTGAGTATGTATGCATGTAAGTATTTATATATTGGCATAATGTACAGGGGAAATAATGTATAAGACTTGATGTTTAAATGATGTTGTTCAGATCTGCTGTAAAACTCTACTATTATTATAATTCTCATTATTACTATTATAGGAACAAGTAAAACATGCCTGGAATGCATGTCGAAATTTGAGACTCATTAAGTGATAGAGAATCGGATTTATGCAGGTTGACACGTAGTACAGGACTCCGGAAACATAGGTCAGAATGTGGAAGGTCGTCTGAAGGGCTGGTGTGTTCTCCACAAAACTGGCAATCAGTCGCTGTGCATGGTGTGGCCCAAAACAGAAAAAGAACGCGACCACTACGGCAACTGCAAATATAAACAAACATATTTTATGTACTTTCTCCTTTCACTCACATTAAAATTTTTTATATAAAGATTATTCCCTTAAATTGTAACAACATTTTATAGTCGTTATTAATTCCTTATTCATTATGTGTATTTCCATTTGCTAAAGCGGAAACAAAATTATTTAATATTTCCGTCAATTCTCGTTAGTTTCAAATAAGACGCTTCTAGGAAAATAAAACACATATAGGTAGTTTCTTGGGTATTTCTACACAACACAATTAAGTGATGGGAATGGGAACTTGTGAGTAGACGATGGGACTTTTCCATTACTCGGTCACGGATATGCCATAACCGTTACAAGTTTCATTCTGCGCCCCTTCTATGTAGCACAAAGCTAAAAGGCCATGCCATAAATATAATGAAAGGGGACATTTTATGCATATAAATGTAGCTTGAATCCTACCTAGAATACTATTCTTTCAGAAATCAATTACGTTATAAAAGTGAGAATTATTACATCTCAAAAATATAACGTTATCAGGATGATATAATACTAAACAATAACTGGAAAACTGCGTATATGTATGTATACATCATGATGAAGTCACATAATAATATTTCATGACCTAAACAACAATCGGATTGCATGATGGTGTTCCTATACTTGAGGAAAATGTAATAATAATAACTTTCTCCCTGGAACCTATGGAACCGTACCGTGGAACCTCAGTTGGATTTTTGGCTAAGTGTCGCCAAAGTCGAAATGCCGTCATCAAGGACGCTATGCGGCATTGTTTAGTTTATTGGATGCTTTCACTATAATCGCAGATCGATACTGTTATTATGCAAGTGCCTCTAACATCAACTTTCACAGTGAAAGCGTAACACGGATTATAATACTCGTAGCCCAAATTCGTGCATAAGCCATGAGTGATAGGATTAACGGGTATTATATGGATTCGCATATTGTGGGACCTTCGTTTTACGTCGAGTTATTTACGTATCATTTCACCGAATTCATAGTACCATTAAAATGCATCAAAAGTAGATAAAAGTGATCATCACCTGATTACGATTAATAAAATTCTTAATTACCAATGAAGGATAATATGCAAGTTGCTTTCTCTTATTTTGCCCGTTCATTATTTCAGTACGAAATGGAAACCACAACATTCCATATCATGTTTCGATAGATTTTAGTGCGAATACACTACCACCTATAAACGTAAGTTGCAAAGTATACAAAAAAGTTTTATGCAAGTTTTTACATTGTTTCTCGACAGAGTAAAACTTTTGTGTCAGCTAAAATCCCTGGTGGTTGTGAAAGGACGTTGTAACAAAAACAAAGTCTTTCATTTTTATCCATTACATGAAATACATTAATAACAATGGTGCTCTACATTTATATACCATCACAATCTTGTTACTTGGAATATTTGCAATAGGAAAAATATATATCCTCCGTATGGGAAAGTCATAAACCGTAATATGTTGTGGTTGAATCTGCACATAGCCTCAAGTAGAATTGGAAAATGGAAATAAAATATGACCCATCATGATTCAAAAATAGTTTTGTTTGAATCGAGTCGTTTATACAAGTGTGGATGGCTTTTGTACTTTACTATGACGGTGTTTGTTTCTCTTGTGCGGATTGGTCTACCAGTACCAACTTTCCATCATTAGCTTTCTATTGTTTTCACTGCTACATATGAATAATGACCAAATCCGCAAAATACATACAGTAAAACAACAAATGGCATAAAACTACGCAAATAGGAAAACAAATTCAGCATGTACACTGTGAATCGGAATTCCTTCTAACTCCAGTAAGAGGCGGCTGTAAAAATCCTCAAGCTAGAGTTTCATAAAATGTCAGCTTCTTTCATGAAACTTTAATACGGAAATAATTACTTGATTGCATCAGTATGGCTATACGTATGACTACAATAATGTTTAGTAGTTTGGACAGGCAAACACTCAAAGAAATACCGCAGAAGTCCTGTAACGCGCATGAAGTGATAACGCAAAAAAATCCCGTGTTTATATCTGCCAAGCAAACATTTGAAAATCATAATAATAACAACAAAACCAGGAAGTATTAATTTAATTGCGCTCACACACGTAAACATTTGTTTACCACTTATAGGAAAAATCTGGAGGGAAGGAGTTTCGGTCAGTTTACCTGCAAAGGTGAAACCTGAAAAATACTCATGAAGCTGTTTTGGGAGGATGTCGCTAAAGCTAAAGGGTAAAGTCGTAGTTTGTGGCAAATGAACTCGACATCTTTGATCCCTCGCCGCGCACCAACATAATATTTAATGAGTCTTGATACTCCAGGAGGAGTTTGTGACTAGTGACATTATATTACGAGACAACTACCAGATCACAGATACGTTTACGGTATTGACTAAAATCTAGCCCACAACTTTTGTCTAACAAGCGAGAAGTCGACCCTCCGAATTTTGTTTATGATAGAGAAACAAAGAACGACTAAAACCAGATACCAATCTGTAGAATTCCAGCCTTTCGAATTATCATTAAATTACATTTCTGCGAATCATCTCGTTCACAATGCCAATGTGAATACCAACAGGGTACTGAGAATTTCTGTAGAAAATAGCGACCTGTTATTGTGCTATTTTGGAAAAGAGGAAACAATAGTTCTCATAAACCTCATATAAAATTATAGAATAGGTATGTAGATTATTTCTTGATAATGAAATGAAAGTGTTCGTGAACAAATACAACAAATAACTCACTTTTAAAAGAAAATAATAATTAATAATATAACCGATCTTGTTTGTGCCTTGACTAAAATGTCTCAAGTAAGGAAAGCCACATATCTCAGAACAAATGTCTGAGAATTTCTTGCAAATTGCTGTATGGCAAACAAGAATAATTTACCCGAAGAATGCTTTGATGTTGTGTGGTCTCGTCCAATGTCGTCTCCTTCAATTTTATCTATCTTTGTAATATACTTTTGATTTCAACAATTTGCATTTCACTAAACTTTTTATTTGTTTTTTGGAACTGAAGAATAGTATGGAATAGGAAAGGTTATCAAACCACTTGCCTACAACTTTTTAGAATACACATATGTCATTACATTGGTATAAAATATAAACTCAAGGTGTACATTGAAAGGTATGCTACGAGATCAAGAAACTTACATTTACGCTCGGGTGATATTTTGGCCAGTTTCTTTCCACATCGTTGATGCTGATAAAATTAAATGAAAGCCACATTTCTCTTTGGAGAAAGCACGAAACGTAACGTGACCACATTTAAAACATTCTATCAACCATTGGGAAGACATGTCGAGATATAGTAGAATATTATGTATTAATAATTTTAATAAAGATGACTTAAAAGGTGATAAATGATGGGAAGGGTTCCATGAAATCCCAGACCAAACAAGAAACAAACAGTCGTTATATTGTATATAGTCGATTGAAATGAGCTGCGGTCATGCACAGACGTCAGAATGTGTATTTATGACTTAAAAATACTTTGTACTCCAATCAACGAACACGAGTGTTAAATTCGATAGTTGCAAAATTGGATGGGTGCGTTTACGATTACTGAGCAATATCAATACATACGTCGTATAAACATATTTGCAGAGGAAATCGTTAGAGAGGTCGAGTAGTTAAAATGTTAACATAAAATGAATAAAGTTGATGGCTAAGTACATTATTGTGCATGTATAAACGAAAATAGAATATCTGTACGTTTTTATATTTCGTAGGTATTCACATAGTTCAAAGTGTTTGCACTTCAGCTATATAGCCTTGCAAAGTGACAGTAATCTGTAGTGAATGGGTGAAGTACATAGGTACGTATTGTTTTACTAAAGCAAGTAAACTGTCAGAAAAAAGTCGAATATTATTCAATATTCCCTTTCTCGGTATACATGGACATTTCCCCTTCTTCATTTTGTAAGACTTTCATTGAAGGCAAAACAAGGAAGAAATGTTTCGCGAAATTTCTTAAATAGTTCCCTCTCGTCTTTCTCAAATCCTTAGTCAAACTCCTTAAGACACAACAATTCCATTTTGGTGGTGGTGACAAAATGCTTAAAGAAAACAAACGGAGTATCAGTGGGTTGGATTTACGGTTACAAGGCTACACATTCTAGTACAGCAAAGGCGAAACTATATACGGGAGCGATTTGTTCGGAATAATCCCTAGAATTAAACTAGAAAATATACATTGTAAGTGAGCCATAAGAGAGTGAATTGCAAAGATTCTAAAAGAAAGGCTTCATCGGCATTCTGTTGGATAAGTATAAACAGTGTGCTCTATGTCATCTTCAAAAGGAACTTTCTCCAGAGCTTATGTAGGTATGTACAGGTATGTTGGTGTGTATGTCAGAAATACATACCTGGTCTTTACTTTAGCTTCTCAACAAGTTTACAAAGGTAGCAATAAGTGTATTTATTATATAATATATCTTATAAGAATACTAAGAGTCTACCATCAGGTCAAGTAACCATAATAAAGCATACACGTTATACAAATTTGACACAAGTTCCCTCTGAACATGTCAGGCTAGTAGAAATATAAACTTTAGGGACTATACATCGTGGGTGTAGTAATGTGCATTTGAGTGTTTCGAAATCATGCTCCATTTGATGGAGTAAACAATTTGTTAATAGGGTTATATCATCACCAACATTGTTGTGTCTTTAGGTATATCGCACGGTAAAAAGCTTTCTAAATGTTATCGCAATGTGGCAGAAATGTTCTGTATTTAACCCTAAACTAAACACGTCAACCCTTAACATTTAAAACATAATTCAATAATATTTTCTTTGTCTTTCAAGAATTTCCCAACAACGGAAACTCTTAGAATAGAAATATTTTTGTACACCTGACCATATGTTCCTGACGACACTAACAACTTTCATTTTCACATCTAATTTTCCGTCAAAATATGTTGTTGACTATATTTGGGAACGTGTTGGTGAGGTCGTGACAAATATGTGTACAACAGTCATTGAAATCAACAAACACTTTTTTGTTCTTATATTTGATTATTATTTACTCAAGTTCAAAGGTGAAATAGGAGGATATCTACGAACAAAGTTCAATGCAAGTATGTATATTACCGTGATTTCTGTAAATGCCAAAGGAAAAGTACGTTGACAAATATAGCTTTCTGTTTAGATAGGCGTATCTTTGAGATTGGTGGAGGAGTTTCATTAATATACAGCTATGTTCCTTTATATAATTAGTAGCTTTATAAATTTCCGCAAAAAACAAAGCAATGCAAAATTTCAGGTTCGCACAGTTTGTTTTCAGTTCGGTACAGATTTACCGCGATTCCAGAATTGGAAAATTTGAAGATTCGTGAAAACATATAAATACATATGCCGCAAAACACAACAAAACAAGTCATATGTATGAATTTATATACTTGCCTAAACAGGTTGAGATATGCACAGTTTGAGAGTGAACGAATAAAAGAAATGTAGGATTTATGTTGAATGGAAGACGTTTGATTCTTGTTAGAATCTGCAAACGTCCTTTTGATATCGGAGAGGATGTTCGTCGAAGCTTTTCGTTTCGTTACATTCAACTCGTACTCCACCCTTCCATCATCATGCAACTGACAACCATAAAGCGGGAGAGAGAACGATCTCGTGTAAGTACCTAATCCAAGGTGAACGCAGAATCTGATGCGTTCGTGAACCTGGTTTCATATGAAACGCCGCATGGACTAGATAAAGCACCCTTATAGAGAAATGATAAATTGCTTATACGTCCTTCGTAACCGTAATGCTACAAGTTCAATGTGAACTTTTTATCCGAAAATCTTAGCCAGCTTGCTACAACAATGTTTCAGAGAGAAAGTGAGAATTGGGTAAAAGTTTTTCAACCCCTCCAATCTTTTGAAGGATAGTGAAACAAAAACAGAACCCTATTTACGTTTGTTTGGTTGGAACACACAGAACTTTATAATTAATGTCTCTTTTCCATGCGAAAACTAATACCTAATCTCAGAAATAATCCGTGCCTAGAAAGCAGATGATATGCCTGGTAGACTTGCCCAATTACATTTAATTTGACAGCTACTTAAGCATACTCATTTCACTTATCCTTCAATAGTTTCATTATTATAAATGTCATTTTCTAAACTTTGTTTCGTTTGTTTCTCTTTATCATTACAATAATTTTTCACAACTGGAAAGTTTTGAGAATTCGCGACCATACTTACCATTTCGCCGGTCGAACTTGGTAAATAGTTTTTAAAAGACGGTTCTCTAATGTATTTGCGCAATTTTCAAGTGTCAAATTGAAATTGTCGCATGTCACATAGTAATTGTTATGTATATTTTAAAAACATTGATATAGTAGTCTTGTGTACAGAACTACTACAGGATAAGTAGAATTCGACAATGATAGCAATATAAAAATTTTTATACGATTTTAGATGAAAATGTAGTCTCAAAGTACCCCATAATTTGCAAATTCTATTGATACTGTGATATATTTGAAACATTACATCTCGGAAATTGTAGCTGCAGTTTCAAAGTTGGAAGTTGTATGAGGCATAAAGTATGCTATGACTATTCAAACGTTTACGTTCGCAATAACCGGAAGGTTATTGCGTACGAAATTGTTGTGTGGAAATTTCCTTTGATTCATGTATACGAATGTTCAGGAAATTTTATGACACCAAGTTTACACAATAACTTAGTTATTTGTTTTGGTTTTCGCTTAACTACTATAAACAATTATATAAATAAATATATATATTAGGACAGATACTTTCACCATGTCGTACTTTAAGTGTGTATATGTCAAATAAAGACCATGCAGTGTTATTTTGCCGAGTTTGTTACTACTTAAAGCCAAGATCTACTGTTGACTTACAGCCAATTAGGCGATGCTTTAAAACAACAAATTGCAGACGAAATTCCTTCCATTATTGTTCTAAACAAACAAGTATTGATTCATGCTACGGAATTCGGGCGTGCAACTCTTAGGTTTCGAAAACTTTTGAGAGTGAACAATAAGGGGTAGAGAGATAAAACATCAGTTGATTACGACCTATGAGTAAGTGGTAAGAATATAGTCAGTACGTACAATGACATAAGACTACACGTTCGAACCTTTAAACTTTTGCATAAATGGCAATCAGTTTGGATTAATTTGTAGTAGTAGTAATAGTATGTAGTAGGTCTACGGGTTAAAGTTCATGATAAGGAAACCTTATAGATGGAGCGATTTTGCACTGAGATGTACAATTATAGAAACTATTAGCCATAAATTTCTAGTGTCCTTCAACCAATCTCTGGTAATTGGAATTCAAACAATGATATGAATTATTATTAGTATTCAATACCTATTCATAATATAATTCATATTTGTGCCTATATCAAAACGAAAATGGGTGTGGGATTCATATTATCTCTTTAATTCATTGGAACTAAATAAACATTCTTGTAGAAACGGGAGTGTTCAATCTTACAACAATTTCAACCTTCAAAGTACGCATACTATTTACTCCTCAAACTAACCTATCTCAACAAATATAGCTCAATCGAGTGAATGACGCCAGCAGCAGCTGGTAACCAATCCAATTCCTATTTCTGAAGGGTCTAATGCAAATAATAAAGAAGTGCTATTTTCAGAATCAATTAGTCCATATTATTAAGTGAACTTTGAAATGCGCATTTTAAGTACGCGAGAGCTAATGCCCCCTGTGCTAATTGCTAATCGTGCATAACTCTCTAAAAGTTGAAGGAAAATTTTCTTAACTTGTAATGTTTCTTGTGCGTATGGGATGTTTCAAGGACACAAATTTACCAATGATTTTGACATCTGTCTCCATTTTTCAAATCTGCTACTTTTTGGATACTGAAATTATTGATGATAGCTTTGTTATACCAAATGGGCGCATCTACACAAGCTGACATGATGTTAACCACGTATATAGTTTTAAATCATATTATAAATAGTTTTTTCCAACTTACACGAATGAGGAAGCAATCTCAATCGTGGTTTTTGTCAGGAGAATGATCCAAGTATGTATATCCTTGTTGGTTCACCGTGTAAACCCATAGTACCTAAACGTGTGTAGTTTTTCAAGATATATTTGCGCTCTATTTTCCTCAACTGTAAAACTTATACACACCATTCCTTGTCTCGTTTTCATCCATTAAAATGCATTCATTCGTGTCATCAAAGAAAAAAAAGATTGCTCACTTAACCATTAAATGAAAATAACGGAAATACATCCTATGACAATGGACATTCAACATATACATACTTTAGTGCTGTCACGACTCCTTCAGGCAAGTACGCGTGGGTTCTAGTTTACGTTCGTGCAGGAACTGACATGATGTCGTTTAACGTTTAAAATACTTTTACATGAGATATCAAAGCCATCCAACAAAATGTCAAAACTAAAAAGCCTACGAGCTCAATAATAGTGAAAAGTCTATAGACTCCATGCGTCCGGACCAACGACCTGCGTGTTTATCAGCACGTTTTGGTGATTGTGCAGTTTCATGAAGCACTCCTGTGTGGTACCAGAAATGATTAACAAAAACCAGGATCCCCTCGTGGGCATCTGTTGTCTAAAGAGAACTGCAACTTTTTTCTCTCATGTTAACAATACAGGGGAAACCGCAAGAATATGTGAAAGTTCCGGAAGATGTTCTAATATATAATTTAGGATGTGTGGTAATTTCGTTACTGTAAGTGTTCATGTAAATATCCGAAACAAACTTGTAAGGCTACTACTACTACTGGATATAGCAAGAATACTATATATATACAATGAATGTGATGGTAGTTTACAAATCGTACATAAGTGATCCTTATTCATGTCATGTAACGACAAACTTCTTCCTGTATTTCTCTAGAGCTTGTGGGAAAAACGTTGAGACGTATGTTGTCTATACTTTGGCTTCCATTCTTTCAATGCTTGACACACATTTGCCGAGAAAATAACTTTCTGATGAAGATTTCTAATGAAGTAAGAGGAATCAGTATCAATGTTGTACTTTACACTGTATTCAAACGAAATGAAGCTTGACAAGAATCTACTCAATTATTTCCGGAAACAAAAAGTATTCTTGATAAAATCAAACTGCTCCAGCTCATGGCTCATTAGACCAATGCACTCGCTTTCCAAATTTAGTGACGTTTCAGCAGTCAGACGTATGTGTAAGGAAGAATCGTTTGCATACTTTACTGTTTCCTTGTATTATTTACCAACATATTTATATATGTAGGGGCATATATACGGAAGATACATGTATAACATACGGACGCCAATCTTGAAATGCAATCCATTCTGTATATGCCAAATGGAATACCGAAATAAAAGGAGCAAATATCTTACAATTTGGCAAAAGAAAAATATCGAGAAAGTTTTGAAAAAAATATTTATTTTAATGCTCATAAAAGTAAAATGTTGAGTGAGTTATGAATTATGCATCAAGTCACATGAGCACCAAAACACTGCGTCACTGCATGAGCTGTTTTTGTTTCTTAATGATGGATTCGACGGTAGAGCATCTTGGCTACCTTGGCCTTCTAAATAACTGTTTAGGATGCTTTCTTTGATTCTACTTTCTATTACACGAAGATACATCAGAAAAGTGTTTTTTTGTGAAATGACAAGAGAGTTCCATCAATACTTTTCAATGTTTCAAAATGAACAAAAAATATCTGCCTCGAATGCCTGTCTACAAAAGGGTCCTTTAAAGAATGAACACGAACGTGGGTTTCAATGCTCGTATTATTTACCGACATCACCCATCTCTCCCATTTCCCATGTCAATAATAACGCAAATCGAAATCTTGACTTATCTTTCATGATGATATAAGGGAACAAACAAACATGGGAAACGTAAGTGAGGAGAAAGTACTTCGAATTGGTCGGTACGCCCCATTTTCTCAACTTGCATCCACTTTTCTCTTGGACACATGAACAGCAACGAATGCTGACTTGACTGCATGACTGAAGCATGGGTTCTCACGATAAATCCTCAAGACAAGATGACAGACAACATGAAACGTGTTGAATAAATTGCGAGAGGCTCAGAAGAAAGAGCGATGTACATTGTTCTTGCTCGTCGTGTGTGGTTTTGTGGGGGCAGCTGGTAAGTTATTCCTCGGTATTATGTGCTTTGAAAGATGGGTGTAAATGGTTAAACTTATTTAGGTGGATACCTACGGGCAAATGGAAGGAGAATACAAATCGTATCACAGCCCAAAACCCTCAAGATGATATATTTTCCACTTTTGTGCTGACCATATCACATCGCTCACATCATCATCAAACTATCTCACATCATCAGGAGCGGCCAAAGAAAATGGCCACGACAGGGTACATAGGTATTTGTAATGGGTAGGATGTTAATATGATAACAGACCATACAAATACGGACCATTATGTTTTGTGGTTGCTTTTTTTCTTTTTTTTTTTGGACAGGACAAAAAATTAACAGAGTAGAGAAGCGACTTTTACTCGGGAGAAATGTCCTAGGAAAAAGACGTACGAATTTTCTTTTCTTTCTTTTTAGTTTGGAGAAAGTAACTTAAATTAAATGGATTTTACTGCCCCATTTTCACCAGAGAAAGGTTTCTTTCTGGTAAGGGAGATGTGCAATGACAATGACACAAGATTTATGCTCCACGACGGCAAATCATTTTGCTCTGGAGTTGAAAAGTAGACATAAAATGATGACTGCGTACGTGTGACTAATACAGGAAGCTTAATTTTCCAAAGTGCCTAGCTTATGACACGGTCTCCAGGGAGGGAAGATACCTAATCCACATGTGCTGAAACCCAACCACGTTGGTATTTTACATTTACGCATTCATGCCGCTGAATTGTTTACGGAAGTAAGCTTGTTTCCGCTCTGTTTATAGTACCAATACATATGCACATACCTATCTGTGTGGCTTAATGTTAGTATTATCTGAATGTTAATGAAGATTTTCTGCAAATGTGGATCGTAATTATAAAAACAATATTGTAAGGTTAAGTTGGCTTCCCTTAGGATGTGAAACGGTCAAATGGACACGAAACGTTATGCTCTTTTGCACAATCTGTAGTACGATGGAGTCTGAATTTTAATTTTATACAAACAAGCTGGTCATGTTGAGATTATCTGTGTTACTCTGTTTATTTAGAGCAAACGAGAGCACTTTCTCTAAAACATGGACTCCCACATAACTTGATCAGATGTCATCGTCCACGGGTTTCTTTCTGCTGCAGTAGCCTGTGCGTACAATCTGACCCAAGCAACAGAGATATAGTTTAGCATGGAGTAACCCGTTTGAAATGAATGTAGTGAAGAGTCCAGATTCCCATTAATTATCTCAATTTCCGCCATTTTCATGTTGGTTAATTATTATATTCGCAACTAAAGAATCCAATCGCCGATTTGTACAGTCATATTAATTAACATCAACAAGAACCCCATTTACTCCATATGGTGAATCCAGATGTGAAGTTCAAACACTTCCTGTAATATATGTACATTCTATAGTTATAAAATGCATGATTATATGACGGTGAATTCTTGAAATCTGTTCTAAAAGTGTTACAAATGAACTCGTTGACATAGTTTAACTTCTATGTAGAGACGAGACTTGCCAATTATAGGATAAACACAATGCCATAAATAAAGGGGAAAATAACAATTGGAAAAAATATGACTTTTTCGTTTTTCTCGTATGATTTTAATTTTAAAATGCATTCCTGACAAAACAAACAAAATAGTTTTGTTTAGTATCCCACGCACTTCACACTGTTCCCAGTAAAAAGGTCAAAGAACTCCTTTCCCACACATATACCTAAATAAAATCTCATAACACCACTGGTGTCCTTCTTTCATTACTACCAGTATGCATTTTTTGCAAATGGAAAACTACTTCTAGATTTGAAAACTAGAAGCGATTTGAAACTTGCAACGATATATTTTTTCTCATCGCATGGCCTTTATTTGGTGACAATATTTTATTGGTATAGTTTACTTTAGAGTAAACAGATCATACCACATGGCTATTTAATTGCAAGCTAAATGGTATATAAATGAATATATGTACTTACCGAGCATTTTCAATACCCTCTGTTGACCAACTTCTCTCTTGTGATTGCTGAGAGATTTTCGAAGACGAAGCTTACTCTCTTTAACGTTGCTGGCATTCCGAAGAGTTAATCCAATAAGACAGTAGAGTACTGTGATGAGTATCATAGGGGCAACGAAGAATACAAACGTCGCAATCTCAAAAGAGTGCTCAACCAGGGGCTGCTTTGGTAAACAGAATGCGCTCGTCCGATTTCCTCCAACGTCCAAATTCACGATCCCGAATTGCAAAGCCTGCAAATAATAATAGCGAATGTAAATAATTTTCTCAGGCATACGCACGCATTCCAAAGCGAATGCATTTGTATCTTCCCTAAAAATTGGAATTCCAAAGTCAATAAATCAAGCTCAGTGAAAAAGATCTAGCCTTCGTGACTGCAATCCACAAAAGGTATGTGTATATTTTACCCAAGCGTAATGCTATAAATAAATAGCCTGAGAACTTCCAACCACATATTATCAAGGCCTCTCATGTGTATTGAGACCTAAAATGTTATGATGCTCCAAAAATCAATATTGAGCGAAAATAGTTCTGGTCACAATCGTACTTGCTCACTAAATTGTATCGGTATACATAATACAATTATATGTGGTTGTTTGAATTGAAAGTTATTTGAAAAGCAGATCATTCATGGAACTGACAAGTGATAAAGCCATGTTCATCACCAGCATGCTTGTATATCTGCGTCATAATATTTAATAAACTTTTATTTTTTAGATTATTTTTTATTCAATAACACGGACATCAACATCACGATACTTGATGTGCTTCTGCAGCACGCGCCGCTTGGGGTTGTATCGTATAAAACGTGAGTTAAATATTTGAGATCTTATAAACATGTCAAGGGAGAAAGCATACATAGGTAGGTTTATTACAGGAGAGGCAATTGCCGTGAGAGAGTGAGTTTAGACTTTCAAAATTTCCCGACGTTTTATAATATGCTGGAGTAAAAGAATACCGTTGTGTTGTGTAAGTGTGAATTACAATGAATTACGTAAATTGAAGGATACTGTGACTGTGTAATGGTTGAAGTACTTTGGTATGAATGAAGAACCGGATGAATAAAACATAAGCTTTCACGGTAAAGTTTAAATCGTCCGCACGGTTTATGTGCTTAGAATTGCATAGGTTATATTATTCCAGACGCTTTCCATTTTTCACAAATCTAATTTCGCAAAAGCACTCACTTTCTTTTTTATACACAATAATTCTGGGTTGCGCTCTTCTAAGATACGTAAGTCAAATGCATTAAGATTTGGTTGGGGAACTACAAAAGCCCAGATAGTTTTATGCTACCACGCCTCAATAATTTACTTAAATACTATATAAGCATTTCATCTACAAGAGGTTTCTTACAAACAAAAATTAAGTGGGAGCGGTGCTAAAGACAAACTTTTTAACACTGAAATTCGTATTACTGCAGCCACGTATATATACTTTCTTTGGAACCTTTGATTTGATCATATGTATCTCAAAATGAAGTTTTATTACATGCACTTGGTTAGCGTGTTTGAGGAAGACTTATTTAGGTATTTACATAATTTGTTGAACCGAATTTTTCTTGTTTTTGGTTCAAAAAGACTATGTAGGTTCCTCGAACAATCTTCTTAAATTCGACCCTGTTCTGCTTGTGCCAATTCACATTTTCTCTTTACTCAAATAGGCAACAATATTTTTACGATATTGGTTATTATTATCTGCTGCTAACATAGACGATTAAGCCAATAACACTGTCAACAGTAAAGCCTCTTGACTTTAGTACGACATATTATATGCACTATATTGTAATTGTTCACACTATTGAGATACCTATTATTTAGTCCGTCTACTGCGTTCTGTTCCGGCTTAGCAGGTAGCAATTTCTTTAGCCGGATCACTTGTACAATCGTTTCAAGCAGTCGAAATACTTTCCTTAAACTTAACTTGTGTCAACATTGACTTGTGCTACGATTGGCATTTATACCTTGTAAAACACCTGGGGCAATTTGAAAGCAGGGATAAACCGACACTGAAATTACTTGCTGTTCTCTGTACTTTTGCGTTGTTTTCGTTTCATTTCTATTAGATCAAATCTATCCAATATACCTTTAATAGTCATAATTAGTACCACCAGCAGTAGTACTTAATTCTAACCTTTGTAATCATAGCATATATAGTGCACCAAACTTCGTGTTGTTGTGTTCTACCAGCCTCCACCACGATACATAATTTCTCGTGTCACTAACGACAAAGACATAATCTCGTCTTCCCATAATAATTTCCATAAATTGTGTTATTGTTTTCAGTGTTCAGTGTGTGACCTTACATGTTGCAATCTCCTTGCATGTTTACACGGAATCAATCTGCTTCTGGAACACTGAATGCGTAAAGAATTCCTTATAATTGAGCATTCACTTTGTTATTTCCATGTAGTCTATCCCTTTGATAGAGCAGCATACGACACTATGATAGTAGTTGACAATGACATTCACTCCCTTTACCAAAGAATATAATTTTTGTGTCGAGAATAATTAACGCTCCAACACAGTTGCAGTGGTTGTATTCAACATTGGCTATGTACATATATGTTCTGCGTGGAAATATTGAAGGATGCTATTGCTTCAATGCCTTTCGAAGCATAAACAAAGGTGCCAGAAACAAGAGTGACAAAATAGGGAATTCCTTAAGACAATACAACTGTGCCAGAGGGGAAAATTCGAGTTTTCCCACAACTGCTATCAAGTATATGCTATTATGTGTATGACGGTGCAAACAAAAAATGTCCTTATTGGAATGTCGCATGTACACCGCTGTTCCTTGTCAGTGATATCGTAAATTCCTCATAAACATATTATAAAGGTCCTATACAATAGGTTCGTGCGGAGAAAATGAAATAAGATCCATCCATTCATTCATTGTACTACTAAACCATGTATTGATGTATCAATTTTATTTCCGTGTGGATGCTCTCGTTTCTAATTTAATTTCATGCCTTCCGTCCGAAACAATCTAGAACTGACAACATGGACGCAGTCTTTTGTCTTCAAATGACGTCGCTTCTTCTCTGGACTCGAAATGCCCATAATGATAAAGTAATGTTTTTTTCCCACAGAAGTTACAAAGTGGAATTTTATCCTAACCTGCCGTTTTGATGCATCCACGGTTATATCATACATGACTATGACCGAGTTACAATCAATTATTACTCGCGGTAAAAACAACAACACGGTGAAAGCTCTTGACTTGCCTCGCTCGCACTAGACAGACATTGGGTGTGAGAAAAAGGGACAAGCTGTTGCTTTCTATTCCGCCAAGATATCCGTGTCATATTTTTTTTATCTTTTCTATTTGCCTCGTGCAACTTTCTCATGTACACGAATTACCGTTAGTCTATTCTGCGAGTTCTCTAGCCGTTTTTGTTGCCACTCTAGTGCTGTTTACTTATCTACCAGCCCTACCCGTGCCACTCACTCCCATCACTTTTTTTCTCCTTCGTGACTTGTGAGCATCTCAGTTTGCACTTTCCTTCGAGAACACTAAGTTGATTTAACCACCTTGCTGACAAATAGATGATGCATTTCTTTCATCAGCTGCAGCACGGAAAGAAAATCCACCTAGTGTTTTGCTCTGTAAATGACAGAGTTCATAAGAGTATATACCAACTTTCTCTACTTAGCTCCTTAATTCCTTACCGTCACTTGATACTGAAACAATATACACGCATTATCGTTATCAGCTAGAGAAGAAATACAGTACCTATTATATATTCGTACATAGTATACTGCAAGGAATGGTTTCAGGTGGTGAATGTACCTATTTATATTGTTCTAGATATAAATAACTACGTTAAAGCATCCACTGGAGTAGCTTACATTTTCAATTTAATCAAACGTGGCTAATAGTGTTTTTGCTAATGGTGTTTTTATTTTTTTTACTACAAGTGCCAACCATGAGAGGAAGAAATGAGTTTCGAGCATAGAGGCATTTTCCTGAAAGTGATGATGAACAGACCATTAGTATATGTATGCACTCACGCCTATGGAATTTCGATTTAGGACAGACTAAAGGAAAGTGGTGGCGTGGTATACATGATATGGATGTACCTTTAAGTTGTTCGGACAAAACAAGCCAACAAATTAAATGAAAAAACCAGATGCGGCTAGTTTCACCTTTCACCACTACAAGTGAAAACAGAGAACAGAAAAGAGGCATTACGTTTCAAAATTGCACAGAAGAGGCAATATCTTGTGAAGAGTTTGTGTCACAATCAATATTTACCAAAATAATAATTGTGTTTGGGAATAAACTTACAATTAGTAAGTAAGTATTATGCTAAATAACAAAGACTAATTCAAATAAGAAATCCCTGTCAAGTACATAACTTACATTAGTAAACAACATTAATTAGTACAATCAACATCATGGTTTTTCACATTTTTTTCTGGTACATAAGTGCCTCGGAGGCACTGCCTCCGGCATTAAAAATGTTGGAGTAATGAGTAACGATATATCATAAATCATGGCTTTATTGGATAATATAGCTACAATGTACATTGACATATGTGGGGCAAGTATATACCTATTTAGAATACTATTCTACTCCACACTATGTGCAGTTGCGTATTCTTTTCTCACAAAGCCCCATATTTATTATTCGAAATTCCATGCTACTTTCCCTGTCACGTCATGTCATTATATAACAAGTATGAACAGCATCTCTAATATATTTCTGCTTTGTGTGTGTGCTCCTACTCAAACAACGTTTTACGTCACTCTCCATATTCCATTAGTGTTGTTTCAATAGAAAATTTAAGTTTGCACAGTTTTGAAACAGACATGCTCACATTATGAATAATGTACGTACTTTGTAAACAACGCCACGTCTTTGCGTGCACATTAATTTTGCTGGTTACATGCATCATGACTTGCCTTTTCTGCAGTTTTTGATATAGCGCAGGTTAGGGTTGACGGGTGACATAAAGTATATGCCACCAGTTTGCAATTTATTGTTGTAAGTAAGCGAATAAATAGGACACATTTTCCCAGATGATGGGGTAAAGCGAGAGATGCTTTGTTCTTGGTGTGTTTACGGTATACCCTGCCTTCTTTCTCATCTCAATTTATTTCATACATTTATTTAAATACTTCATTCTTTCTCATCCTATTATTTAAAAAAAATAAATGACAACCATTTTGCATCACAAGGGACCAGAAAAGACGTGTTGAAGAGAATAATGGTTAAATTTGTTTTTTCTACAAACAAACTGTCATTGCGGTACGTGTTTATCCCGTGACGGGAAAGCGGAAGTACTTTGCAACGTGCTCACTTGGAGGAGGGACATGAAATATTCATTTCCTACATGAGCTCAATAATTGTGTGTATCGGTACAAAGTTATTTGGAAAACAAAGCATGTCAACACTCTTTTTACAGTACCGATAAATCCATTATTGATGTATAGTGCATGACGATGCTAGAGTAATGATCCAGAAATAGGTTTTTTCAGCCTGTCAGTTTAGTCCCTGGGTAAGCCTTATAAAACCCCACAAAGCTCTGGGTTTTAGAAAATATCACCGCTTAATGGGAAAATCTTTAAATATACATCATTATGAACAAAATATTAATATTAACTACTCTATTTGCTTGACATGTGCTATAAACAATCATCTGCCAACTACACCATGAATCAGCAGCAGTATAGAAAACGCTTCTTAATGCAATACTTACTTTTACCACGTCTTGATGTAGTATGCAAAATGAAGTCTATCCGTTTTCTTAAACGTTCTATCAATTTGATGAAAACTTTCGTTTCCTATGAATGTCATTATAATGTCTTCATTTGAAAAGTTGGGGACGAACAATTGCTTTCTTCATAAACAGCGCTCCATTAAAAATACTTTGCATAATCGAAACATATCATCCCTGACAGGACAAGAGAATGGCCGTATCAGTTATTTTCTCTGTTCAGGTTCAACAACATCTAAAGTCATAAACATAAAGAGGTCTCTAACTCTACAAGCTGTACCTAAAATTTTAATACGACGAAGTTTGAGGTATCATTTGAAACATTGGTATCACTGTACGTTTTGCACTGGTATCATGAAGTTGCCAGTATAGTAAGAGCTACAGCTAAACTGCTTCTCAGAAGTACCTTTTTATTTGCAGCAGATCAAACAAACCAGAGCACTGGGATTCCCTGGTCTCAATATAATATCTTGTATGGGCATTGTTAGTTGTTACAGATATATCAAAGTAGTTTTATCAAATGCGTTCTTGCCCTTGAGGAATAACATTGTTGCTGTTTTACAAACAATAAGATTTGCATGTATGTAGGTATATCATATCACGGTACTTATTTCAAGGTTTTCCCCAGAAAAAAAATAAAATGTAGTAGTTAGAACATGTACCGTTTGTACCAGTAGTCTGTAAAAGAAATTCTAAATTTTACATTATTATGCGAATCTCATTCATAAAAGACATGATATTCACGAAACAGAACATTTTGAACATTGCATATTGTTAGCAATTCACACTTCGTATAGTTTTCCAGTGAACATTGGATGAAATTGAGTGATTTGGGTCCAAAAGTATATTAAGATGATAAAGTATACGTGCTTTTGAAGTATTCTTACGGATTAACTATCTCTCCGTTCCATCTGCTTACTATGCTGACGATGCAGAGTTATATCTTGGTGATGGCAGAGAAATTCATTTACACAAAAGGATTTTCTAGAGTACGAGCTTCCTCACTTAACGTCTGAATCTTTTCCCAATATTGACGTGACAATTTCTGTCTCTGTCAAAGAATTTTGCATTCCTATGTTTGAAAACATGCTCGGCTGATTTCTTTCGAATGGAGTATACTTTATTATTCAAGGACTGGTGAAATTATGATTTATGTACTTAGGAGGGGCTCGGCGCGGCGTGTAGTTTCCAATGTAGAAAATGTTGTCTGCCATTCATCTTGCCTACCTTCATTCATGAAATGTGAAAGGTTCTCATGTACTACTCAGTTCAGCATATAATATCAGTATCATCGTAGAGCGGAAATCAAAACCGCTTAGGCCCTTTGGGATCCACGATATCATCATCTTTCCTTTGATATTACACTTGTGCGTTTTTGTGAATACCTATTTACCCCATGATGTAGCCACCTCTGATTTCTACTTTATCATTATATATCCACATATGTATTTGAATTTTTTCACTTTGACTTGATTGCTCAATTTGGGAAAATGCAATACAGACGTACTTTCCTTCGAGAAGGAAAATTTGAGCGAGTGATGTGATGTGAATTTACAACCAGGAATTGGAACATGTTTTTTGGAGCACATCCCGGCTGATATGCCTGATGACACGCTGACTGTTACATTACACACAATATGCTGACGTTATGAACAAGCTATTGTAGGAGTGCGGTGCGGTGGACGAATATCTAGGTGATAGACTACCACCAGGCTTCCACGGAATGTAATTGTACATTCCCAAATTGTTGTACATCATTTCGTTTCATGTAGGTATGTAATAGTGCTTGAAATGCGTACATTTAGTCCTACATAGACCACCATCGTGGTTGAAAACAAAAACCTAAAGAAAGAAAGAGACTCACTTGTGGTTAGTCTTTCTGTCCTTGGGCGGTGAAAACTTTCACCACAACCTAGAGAATCCCTCAAGTGAGTCCCTAAGCACCAACAAATAATGCTTCATTTTTAAAGCCTCCTTTTCCAGCTTAAATACACTCTAAAGGACGGAATATTACGACGCAATATGTCCAACACAATTAAAAATAACTCCACAGTTAATTTAGTTGAGATGCACAACAAATTAGTATTTAGCTGCTTAATATCCTACAAGTTATTCGCACTTCTAGGAAATTTTTTTGTATGACACAGATATATTGAACTATTCACAGGTAATGCAGTTCAAACCAATAATAGTAAATCGCCTAACATCTTGGCTTTATGGGTTTGTTGTTGAGCTCTTTGTTTCTTGTAAAGTACTATAATTTCCGTTGTTAGTGAATCCGCAATTTTCCGGATTCGCGGAGAAACTCTAGCAAGAGAGAGAAAGCACTAATTTTACGAATCATTAACCTGCCATAAATTCCGAAAAAGTAACGCAGTGGTAGTAATGGATTCACTAATGAGAAGGATTATTGACACATCTGTGGCTCTCAGCAGAAACACAATGATTGAGGTTGGTAGTATTAGCGGCCACGCATGAAGGCATCTCATAAACACCGACCGACTACAATTCCTCTAGATGACTTTGCGAATTTAGATTGAAAACCTAAAATACCCCTCGGCTGAAACCTCTCTGTAACTGAAGTAATTTTTGGCTAATCGCCATAATAATCTACAAAGGTATGATTACAGTGAAAGTTGTAAATGTAGTGATCGTAAGAATTATGGCGTTTTGTAGGGGATGTCATATTCCTAGTATACAAATGTATTGTTATATTGAAACTGAAAGCTTAGGAGATGTAATTATTGGGACTATACTCCAATGAAAATAAATTTATCTTCGATTTTCTTCCATGAAAGAAGTCATTTGGAGAAAATGTATAATAATAGGAGAAAGTTATTGCCTATCTAACAAAACCTGATGCCTATTTAATATATTTTCCTACGCCTACAAACCATTATGACTCACGGTGTATTTTAGATTAAGATTAGATTTTAGTCAACCAGATGCCACTCGATGCGAGAATGCCGATGATGATAGCATTTTTAGAGTTTTCTTTCACCATTACATAAAACATTGCGTAGTTCAGATTTCCATTAAGAACAACGAATTATTAACTAGATTATTCGAGCAATTCTTTTGCCTGAACAGTGGATGTGTCATTTTAAAACTTTTTCTACTTTCTAGAGATAGGTCAGGTTTCAATAAAAATATGAGAGAATGAATGGATCAAGTTTCTAAGTTTATTGTACTATTCGACGAAATATTCATAGTTAATCGCTTCAGTGTATAATTTCCATTCTTCGTAATCATTATCATTTATTGCTATTTTACCATTATCAGCGGCCTTTTTATAACGCGTTTATAGCAGGATTAGAGTTTTGTTTCTTTGTAAGGAGCGACTTTTTCATAGCTTTGAAAAATCTTATCTTAAAAATATATCTCACGAGTGATACCGCTACCATTACACATTAGTTTTTTAGAAAGTTGGACAGTTGCTTTTTACTTTTGGAAAAAAACTTAATACACAAGTACAGAAGGGCAACGGAGGAGGATCAACATTAGGCAAAGGCAAAACTCCAAACTGTTTGGTACATTTTCATTAAGATTCTATACAACTTCTTGTCGTTTTGTCATGTCTCTAGAGGAATTAAATATCGTCCCTTAATGAGATACACTAAAAAATTTCTTTCTAATTTTAAAATGACTAAATGTTCGTGAAATACTGTAAAGTTTATTATGAATAGAGATGAGATATCCACATGTAAGGCAATTGTAAAATAATTTAAAGCAATTTATCAATCTTTGTCATGCATTTAATTATGTTACGTGAGCGTGAATGGATCTGGTTGAATAATTTTTTCGCAAAAACAGATAAATATCTCCAAATCTTATACTAGACACTAAACTAAATACCAGTAACCGCTACTGATCAACGCAGAGCAAGTGTGATTTGGAGTTTGCCTGCTAATACTTATATAAGTAAACCGATATTTTGACTGGTTAGATGTGATAGGTACCTATGCCATAGATAACTCGAACTCATACATACTTCTACATTTAGAAAAACATAATATACTTTCGTCCTTGGAAAAATTAATTAATCACTTTAGTTTGATAATATTTTGCACTTTGTATTTCACTCAATATGTATGACTGTACATCTATACTCTATACTATCACACCTCAACTTCGCACTAGTTTTTAGTTCACCCTATCATTATACTAAATGACAACATAAGACAGTAATGATGTGTGTGTAGTGTATGATACCTTAACCTTCTTTCCCCAATATCCCCAACAAACTGTCATTATTTTTGATATGCTCATACGTAAATGTATATCATTACTACAACGCATGCATAATACATTAGTTGGGTGAGTTGGGTCATTGCCTTTCCTCAGAACTGCGTTCAATCTATCTCTCAAAAACGAAGACAAGCAGGCTAACCGTGTCAAATCCAATACATTTTCATTTGTACGTTCAAAATTAAAGATCAAAATCATATCCAACTTGTACTTGTAAGTTATTTCATACATACTACGATGCTGGGATTGAAATATAAAGCAAACTGAGTCAAAATTTATTTGTAAATACTACAATTTAAATCACAAAAGTATATCAAATGATATACTTTTGTTTGTTGCATTTCCAGAAATCAAAATTTTCCTTTCAAAACGCCATTTTTCCAAGATAATTATGTGGCATTGCATTGTTGTTTTGGCTGACGCGAGCATCGACACTTTGTTGTCGTTTTCGAAAATAGTTAGGATATTTTTAAAACATTAAATTGCGACGTTTGGCATAGCATGAACCCGAACTCTGAAGACAGGAGCAATGATAATAATAATAACGGGATATGAGCTTGTTTGTTAACTTTAATGAAAACTGCGGCAAACTTTTTGATTCTGAGAACGACATTTTTATTCAGTACATTAAGCTGGAAGAAGTACATAAATTGGTTGTGACGGTGGAATTGTGTTCTCCTCGGCAAGTGTACGAATGTCGTAGGTGACATGCTTTTAAGCTTAAATTGCTTTTATTATGTCAGTTAAATCAAAAGAAGACCTACATACATAAATTGATAAGGCAATAGTTTTTAGGAAAACACATTTATAAAATAACGACTCGGCGAGAGAAGACCAATGCGTGTGAAGCCTTAGCCATTTTAGGTTTACCCAAAGCAAAACACATAACTGTTTTAACGTATATGACGAACTCTTATTATCAAAATAAACTGTTGCCGTATATCATAAAATGTTAAAATAATTGCAACATCAATGTAATATTCTCATCTCCCACTCGTCATTATCTTTGCTGGCGTGTTGGTGATTTTCCGCTACAATTTTTTGATAAAAGAGGCGCAAAAGGTTCACTGAACGTTTGCTTTTCATGATTCCAACAATCAGACGAATGTATAGATATGTACATATATATATATATGGTAAATGTGTTAAACAGCATGTTTTGTATTTTTAGCTTGCAATATTCGAAAAAGTAATAATAAAAGGTTTACAAACCTGGGGAATGGCGAGTGATATAGAAATCAGCCAGATGATAAGGATTTGCCGAACCACGCGAGAGAGTTTGTTTTGCCACTTCTGAATCATGAACGGACGACAAATGGCAAGATAGCGCTCTATTGTGAAAGCCGTGATAGTAAGTACCGTTGCATTACTGGATGTTTCCGCCGCAAGTCCTCGTCCAATACAGAAATATTCCCCGAATACATATGGATATCGTCTCCATATAGAGTACACCTCCACCGGAAGACCAGACAGGAGTAAGAGGAGGTCGGAAATTGCCAGACTGAAAAGGTAGTAATTGGTCGTGGTGTGCAAATAACGAGATCGTACAATGACAATACAAGTAACTACATTTCCCAGCAGTCCAATTAACAAAATAATCATGTAGATCACTGTAATGGGAATAGTTATGTACAGAGGGTCCCGAACTGGCCACTCCATATGAAATGACGCGTTGGATGTTTCGTTCATTGTCAGTTCACTAATCTGGTCATTGGCTACTCCAGTGGTGCTGACTAAAGTTGGGAAGATTCCAGGTGCTACGTCTGCCTCGTAATACTGCTGCGGGTTGGGAGAGGAGGAGGTTGTCACACTATCTATCACACCTGCGGCCATCGAGGCAGCTGTATTAATGAGTCTTCTAGTGGCTTTTGTCCCACCGCCGCTACCGAAAATGGAACTACTTTCACTGTCAAAATGTATGTAATGATGATGATGACGGTGGCCTTTACCACTCGCCGTCGTGCTGGTAGAAAAATCAAGTGCTGCTGCTGCAGCGTCTGCTACAATGTCCTCTAGCGCGGGTGGTGAAAGTGAAGGAGTTGCTTCAAATCTCATCCTCACACCAGAAGCCCATACTTCTGTATCATTTTCTGCTCGCTCACCATAAAACACCATTCTACCAAAATTATATTCACTTGACCCATGCTCATTACTCGCATCGTCATCTTTGTAGTAGTTCACGTAACTTTCCACGTCCTTGTTTCCGCTTCCCATTAAGTATCACGTAATAAATCCAAATCAGTCACGCTGATAGTTAATATTGGTACCACTATTTTTCCCTTTTTCTGTTAAAGTTACAACACCGCAACAACAACGCTATTTTCATTCGACGATATAATTGTTCCTACAAGTGTACATGTATCTGCTTCCAGAAAACTATTATACAATGTTGATAATGGACCAGTTGAGAGGTGTAGAAATTCGTATCATCATGCCTTTCGCAGAAAAATACATTTTCCAAGGAGCTGCTGCTGCTACTTCTTCTGCCACTTTAGATGAATAGTGAGCCACTTTTGGAGGAACGTTTGTGAAGGGAGAGAAAAAAAGAGAAAAGAAAAACAATGATATGTCTGTTAGCCAAGTTTTGCAATTTGTTTTCATATACAAAGGTACAGTGACATATAACCAAGAAATTTAGGCAGTATACGTAAAACAATAATGTTTGTTTTTCTCTATTGGCGCTAGATCCGTATGTATCTATGCGCTATTCGCTATTCTTTTCTGTAGCTGGTAATTTTTCAAATTCCGTTTTCTTTTTTCCTACGCCGCACCAGAATGATGAGATGCTCATTCATGCAGATGAAATCTTCAGATTACACTACTTATGCGTAAATAGTGAGAGATATATCACGCCAAACCCAACGTACATATATATCATAGTCATAGGTTTTTATAGCTGCTGCAATAATGATGCATGCACCGACATACACTAAACTAAAGGTATACACTACTAGTCACTAGTTATACATGTGATTTATACAAGTATTATTGTGTCTTATTGTATTAAAAATGCAGTATATTTCCTGGAAGTTGTACGATTATTATGATAAGAACAAAGAACAAAAATATTTGTTTTAACTTACAGGCTACATGTCATTCATCACGTGATAATATGAATCCGTCGTATTTATTTTGTCAGAGATAAAACCGTCTGCCTTCAAACGATACTTTCAACTAGCTTTCAATGATACCGAAATTGAAATATCCTAAACTACAAAAGCAAAAGATTGAGACGATAATGTTCCGCGATATAACTTTTTCGCAGTTGGAATAGCAATCATGGATCGCCCCAATATTTTCCTTAGTGTACGTATATCGCTAACTCTAATTCCACTTCTGGCCACCAACGAAATGTGTTTTTACTACATTCTATATACATAAGATTGTATATTTGAGTATAAACTACGTTTTTGCTAATATTTGACTTCCTATTGTTCCATACCTGGTTCCGGCTCCTACGGTCAAATACGAGCTTTTAGGTATGGCAGATATGGGAAGCTTTCGGTACAAATACAATTAAGTTTCTACAAACTGCACTTTAACCAACCCTTCTTTTGTTTATACAACTTGATCTCCAGTTTCCGACTTCCAATCATGGTTTTTTATATACGCTCATTTAAAACAAAACATTCACACGCATCGCATTCACTTTTTATTGCACTTGAAACGAACTCGAGTTTGCAATTTCATTTTTTATTTCATTCCCATCTTTCCCTGAGAAACAATAAAGGATGGATATAAAACAGCATGATGCATAAGTATAAAAAAATTACTACCTATACGATCACTGTAATTCGTTCGAATTTTCCTAATGCAAATTCAAGACACTTTCCTCAACAAAACTATTTCTCAAGAGAGCAAAAAATGAAACCGAATGCAGTTTGATATGCATTTCCCACTTGTTTAAAAAAAACTCAACTCGTCCTTCAACTCAATTTAGTACTTTTTTTGCTTCAAGGTTTTCGTAGAGTTTAAACTTTTCAAAGAACGCTCAAAGAATTTCAATTTCCTTAAAAAATTTATTGTCAATTATTATAATTGGCAGGTTGTAATTGAAATGGCGAATTCATTTCTGATTCACTTACCATCAGTGCTTCTCATTTTACACATGTTGTTAGTTGTTGAAATTGAACAAATGGGATCTTATGCAGGATAGGTTCAGCCAATCACAAAAGACGCTTAGAAAACCTACTATGTGGACTACACATTTTCCTTTATTTCAATTCAACTTGGCATTTCAGCAACAACAGAATTGAAAAATGTGAATATTGAAAGGATTACAATAGACGCAAGAGAGTTAATAGTCAAGGAAAGTATTATTAGTATTTCTCCAGCAGTCCAGACGCATTTTTAATTGGCTACGAGAAAAGCCATAGAATACGGTACATTATGTACAAACACTATGCACTTACACATGCACCAAAATTAGACAATTAGAGTAATTGAAATGCAATATTTAGAGAATTAGCAGAGGATTTTCTTGTAAGAGCTAAGAAACAGCTTTCATTATCCAGACGATAAAGCTGAATGAATTAGCTGGCCTAATACCATGAACGACAAACCTACACAGGAGAGAGAGGGGGCATGGGTCAAATCATAAAGTGAAAAACTGACAATATTATCCTTCACTTCTGTTTTTATTTTTGCGGCTTGTCTATGTGGAACCGATATCTGCTTGGGTTAGAAAAGGGGTAAAACATTCCTTCATCCTTGCAGTACACAACAACATTCAACATTTTTTCCATGCTGTCTGATTTTTTATGTACACATTCATTTATTTTTCTCTCCTCTCCATACATATTTATGGAGGAGGCAGGCAGGCAAGCAGCAATGAGTGATGATCAGAACATCGATATAAATATAGTAGTGGTAGCCGTTGTTGTTGTTGCTGAATTTACTAGTTAATCATGATTATCTTGTTGGTGGTTGTGATGATGATGATCATTTACCACTACTACTATCAAAAAATTCATGAATACAACAAAGTAAAGTGACAATCCCTGAACCTAACCAGTTCCACACCACCAGCGAGAAACAAGAAGAATAAGAATACCTTCGTTGAGCAACTTGCCATGCCTATAAAATACGCTTCAACATACACACGTGACATGACTTAGTGCTCCAGAAAAACAAGTTATTCCATAGGTTTGATAAAAACGCATATTTTATATAATATGTATTATTCTGCAAAAATCTATACATTAGTAATCAAGTGGCATCGTGTTTTACATACACAGTCGTACTTGCAGATTTTATGTATTGGTCGAGCAGAAAATGTATGCCTAGTATGTAAAAATTGCTGACAAGTCTTACATTGACCATGTATTAATTTTTTAATGTTAAACTTGAAGATTCTACAAAGTTATGTTTAAAGTTGTAGTAATGATAATCTCGCAATTTATACATGCACGGACGGATCCAATATCTAACCAGCTAAATTACCACACTTTCATGCTCATCACATCTCCTTCGTTTCGTGGTGGTATTGAAAATGAAATAACATACTTCTCGTCATGTCCACACTACTGTTTCAGCTAAACTTTATAACATAAATATGAATATTTAAATGGTTATACAACACATAACCAATCGACAAGTTATAGGTTGGCAAACATTGCTACGGCCATCATCGGTAAGTTGGTTATTTGCAAAAATTAATATCGTGGAGTCAACTATATTTTATAGCCATGATATCAAGTATAAAATTCAAAGATTATGAACATTCTTTTGACATTCATGATGATGTGATGTAATACAATAGGTTAGGGTACATGAAAGAAGTGGTGAGACAAAAAAGCACATAAATGTTGACGTTTTTCATTACAACGGATGGTGATGATACGTATACACACAAGTTATTGCCTTGATTGGTATGTGTCTGGGCAAATATCTAAAAACTTGGTGGTTCATGCCACAGACGCATGAACATTAATGCAAAATACAGACTGTACAGTACCATAAAGGAGAAAATAAAACATTTTTTTATTTATGTGCAATTACCGTGCAGAACATCTCCTTTAATGCACCCCATGTGCAAATAATGAAATTGATACTGTTAACGGTCTATTAGCTAAGTGATCTACTAACTTTTTTCCCTAGTCTATTGCACAGTTGCAAACTAATGCTCGTAACTCTTCCAGTCTTCTAACAGACATAATGCACCGCACAGAGTTACACTCTGTGCTAATTCACTTTTGTCTTTTATCACCTTTTAACTGGGAAAGTTGAGTCACTTTTTACAGGCAAGTGGGGACCGTTAAAGCGGATGGCTGGTGTGATAGTGCTGCTGGTAGTGACTGAGATACGCAGAACATTGATACGAACATCAAATTCACTTTTGCTTAAAACTAAACATTGATGCCATCATCACCGAACATGCAAATTGTCGGGCTGGTATTGGCGAAAAAATGCTGTTTCGTAAACATAATATTATGCACATAAAAACAATGCGAGGGCCATTTGGTCAATGTTTACTACTACCCATGACATTCAGATAAATAAAGTAAATCTTGTGCAGAAGGACATGTTTTGTCAGAGTTAATGAACTGAACCGTAAGGTAATCATCATCATTTTATCTCAATAACAAAAAATGTGCAAATAATATTGTAAGCTACGATAAAAACCACTTTTCTAGCTGATAAAGGATTCTAGCGAAAATGTGCATACGCGTCATGGAAAGTGTTAAAAATATCCTACATCTCACACCAATAAATAAATAAATGGAAGTTTTGTTAGAGAAAGCATAAAAATTCCCAATCGTCTTATTCACAGTAGAAAGCATGTCTCGCCTCCAATTCAAAATTATTCATTAGTCTTATAAGCTACTACACATAAAAGCGTGGAAAACATGTTATGTAAGTTCATCAGTTGATTTGACGTTGTTAACTATTGACAGTATAAAGCCGGTATATGTACGATTCACTGGGTGTTTTGATGGATGCGTTCCTCTCGAAAGGAACCTAATCACTTGTGTTTCCTCCTACGTATAACATAGCATTTTACATGACAGCCAATAATACAAAACACATGTACACAGCGCCATGCCATGCATTCACTTACGTATGTCTATGTATTTTCATGCATGCTCTACCACTTTTTTGCGGGGTTCTAGCAAAAGGTGGTAGGTAAATTAAAGTTGGCAACTGAACAAGGACACAATAACTGGCCCAGAACTAGAGAATTACAAACAAACCCTTGTAATAAGTTAGTGCACTAAGCGTCTAGATAAATAACAGGACGGAACCGTCAAAAGGCAAAGTCATTAACGTACTCACATTATCCATGATAATAATCACGTTGGATAATTTTTGAACATCAACTTGCAAACATGTTCATAGTGAAATAAATAAACATCATTACAATAAAAGTACGCATTGTTTGTCTTCAAGATCCAATTCGCACTAGCGTCATGCAACAATTTATGCAACATTTACGTATATTGTGCATTATGGATATCTGCTCGTTATTTCATAGGTATACTGAGAATACAAAACGATGATCACAAACACTAACTATCCTAACTTCATTAAATAAAATGACAAAAAATGTTGTTTTCGTTGTGCTCAGAGCGTTACAGCAAATTGACTATTTGTGTTTGGCTGTCTCGATAATGATTTCTGCTACTTCAATTTTTGTCACACCATCAGCAGTGTTACTTTTCAACTGTAAAAAGCGCGTCGCTACTTCACCTTGATACAATGTCGTTGTGCTAAAATGTTAAATTGTATTATGCTATTTTCCTGATGCTATTTTCGTGTATAAAATGAAAATAATAATATACAAAGCCAACTTCCTTCCTTCCTTATTGCTTTATTACTCCAGCCAAGATATTATATAACCCGTCATCTAAATCTGATTCCGCAAAACAACAAGTTTGTATTGAACAGTGATTTTATACCTTGATTTGATTGTATTTGTGGATGCTTTTGCTGCTACGCACGTATTGTTTAGCCTTCACATGGCGTGTTCCTGTCAGCAGGAAATAGTCGAAAATAAGATTATGATGATGATATATTTGCAGGGAAGGGTGAGGGATAGATGAGAGAGTTAGTCAAGACGAGAAGAATAGAATACCAGGATGAGAAGTGATGAGACAAGTGGATGATAAGTTGAGATTCTAGCATGTCTTGGGTTTCCTATTAAGGGGCTCCCTGCTGGAGTATAAGCATTTTTATTCTAACTGACTACATACACAGCACAGTGGTGAGCGCCAAACAGCTCATGCATCATCATCAATCGCCTATCAAACTACACACTAAATACGCAAGATTTTGCGTCGACCCTCGAGTTATAGGTATCACCGCGACCAGGATAACGCATTCATTCCCTGCCGTCAAGCAAAATTGGATTCATTCTATTCACACCATCGACTGCCTTCTGTTGATAAATGCATACACACTTTAAGATTTCATGTATTTCCTTCGGTAGACCAAAAATTGTGCCAAAGATGTATACCCTATTGTACGTGTCGGCCTATATGTATTGTTGAAATTTTTCCGCTACCAATAAACCAATTCTTGTTTATCATCCGTTCTGCAAATTGAATATGCTTCGTGATTTTGTGAATTGTACACCTAGATATATGTATACCAACTATAATCCCACGTAAATGCAAAATATATATAATGGTATAGATTTTCTTAATAACGAAACTGTCGAAACTGTCAAGAAATTCCTACATGATTAAATAACTACATGTACACACCACCGGCCAAGTATAAAGATACTAAACCAAATTGTTCATTACCTTTCTCCTCCGTCGATATATGAATGTGCTCCTGTAGGCAGTCGTTACAATTAATTTTGTCAAGCGGTTGAGTGATTACCGTCCAAGATAACTAAAATGTTACAGTTGATTGATCGGTTGATTCATGGAGGAGTGGTTCGTTCCCCCTCTTCATGTGATACTTTTATTAAGCAGTCGATAATCGCGGTCCCTGATGAATTGATCGCTTGTCTGGTAGAAATTGAAGAGAAAGTATTTTCCTTTAATGATGACTTTCTGACCAACTACTATAAATATATAAGATGACACGTGTTTCCTCATGTGCATATATTCGTCATTCACATATTTCTTGGAAGTTGGATGCTTTCTTAGAAGTTCAAGGACTTTAAGTTAGTTGCGTTAATATCTAAGAAATAGTCACTTCAAAAGCCACAAGAATAACTATAAATGTGCGTAAACGATTCTTTGCCTTCCTCAAACTTAATAATGTTATCCACTCAACTCAAATACATAAAGAACCGGTACTACTGGGAGTCAACATTTCTCTGATCTCATGTCATGAGGTTCTCAGAGCACAGGCAAAATTCTAGAGAAAGTTTAGATGCTTTGCTAGGGGCAATAACGCTTGAGCACACGCTAATCTCACACTGCCCCTTTGACATGCATCATGCATTGCATTGCCGTCCTTGACTTTGAGAAGCTCAGTCACTCACTGCTCTCCTGCTTTTACGTTGCGATGTTCAACAAGCAAGTTAATAAATGTTACAAATAAAATGTCAAAAGCTTCACTCCTGCGTGGTTGTCGTAGGTAAGGGGTTGATGGTATGTGCATATATTTGCAACTACCGGACGCTCTCTCTTTGTTCTGTAAAGCATTAATGCTCACTTCAATGACAACGAATCTGAGTAGTGATGTGCACAAACGAATCACATGAATTTACTATGTTTTTGTTTACGTAACGTAGAGTTTTCAAGGGAAGCCAACACAAGTCCGATGATAAAGCATTAGACTTCACTTTGTAGACGCATAACACAATACTGGCATAATGTCATGTTTGACGTACCAAACAAAGTTATTTGTTTTTCCATTTAAAAAAGAAGCTTCACATTTTCCAGATGAAAGATCACAGTATTCCTTCTCGTATTTCATAAATCACAATACCCATAAAATAGGGAAGTGCAGAATTTGAAACAAAGAGTCCTATTGTGTTTTCCGTTTCCGCTGAATATATATAAAAAATCAAGGAAATTCCGAAAATTGTATAACTGCTTCTGGCAGACTCGGTTAGTGAACAGATAACAAGTAATTTAAATTGCAGAAAACATAAAGAGACGATAATAGTTAACTTGTAATGAAGAGAAGGAAATAGTAGCACACAAAACTTGCATTTAGAATGTATACTTATGCATGTCTCTATATACGCGAGTATATGTACATAGGTACTAGATTATAGATTAACAAACTACACTTTCTGTGCTACTCCACAAGCGCTGGCTGAGGTACACGAAACAAGGTTCTGCTCTCAAGACTCAATTCGTTTTATTATCTGGAGGGACAAGATGTTGTTTGTGGGAGAGAAGTTGGAATCCAACTGAGGGTAAAAATGATAGGAAGCCATTCTTTTCACGAATATTGCGCCTTGTCTCGTATGCAACTCACAGCTGCCTCGCTAGTAAAGTTTTACCTTTTCCTTCCTTTCTAGCAGCAGCACACCATACCATACAACCACCACCAGCACCATAACCACCACTTCTTACTGCTTGAGTTTTGCTGGAACTCGTATACTTTGTTGGTTTTTCCTACGATCTGTCTCTTGTGTAAAATGTATCGTAATTGAAGCGCATACATCCTCGCTTATGTGCGACTCCAGTTCTCCTTTCACTCTGTAACCATCCAACTCAAAACAAGTAAGGTAGGAAAAACAACAAGCCGCATCAACATTACCCTGAATCAATGTAAAGTTCTGGTCTACCGATTGGTGTCCCTCAATTTCATGAGGGAGAGAAAGGAGAGTTACGACTAAAGTGAAAACTCCGTGTGGGATATGTGGGATTGTTCAAAAACACTCCAAATCTCAATAACTGGCAAATTCCTACAAAACTAGAAGCAGTTAAACAATAATTAGGAATGAAGTTGTTTTTGGGTTCATATGTTGGGATAACTTTATTCGTTACGATAAGTTAATAGAGTTTTTTCTGTTACAATTTCAAAAGTAGGTTCTAAATAAGAAAGGTTCTATTTCTCGGATGCATAATATGAAGTTTGTGAACTTCCAGAAATTTGATACAAGGAAGAAGCCAACCATTTTTCTTATACTGACATTACCTATTTTACTCAAAAGGAAATCTTTAGTAAAATTTGAGTAATTGCAAAGCAAGCAAGCAAAGCTTCATATCACGGAGCTGGAATGCTACTTTTTGCTAACGAGACGACAGTCCTATAATATGTGCACATACAACATATCTCACAGTCTAAAGAGAACCGTCATTTGGTCATACTGATAAAAGCCCTTCCAAATGGTGGTTTAATTTTCATAATTTTTCATTGCCTTAATTTGTAGTAACTACTCTCTGCCAATTCGTAGATGACCTAGAGCGGTCACATAAAAAAGTTTGGAATTGTTAACACATGCGGCACATCACCCCTGAAGACGCATTCTAATGGTTTTCCTAGTGTGCAATCTGGTTTCATCCGATCTTAACAACGCTGCAACATGTTAGAAGTATGTTAACATATACCTAGTATCCAGATTTCTCTTCTGGTTGCATTACCACACAATAAAATTATGTAGTATTAATAGTCTTGTGTACAAAATATAACATTCAACTTCAGTGTCAACATGCTTTTCTTATAAACGCAATTTATAGAAACGGAAGGAAAGCTAGTAGACGACCTGAAGAAATCAAATTAACCATTTGGAATTTGTATTATGGGTAGATTTTAAAGTAACTAGGACGGGTGTAAACCCGAAATAAAAAACTACCGGAAACGTGTTGTGGGTGAAATTGAGACATTTGACACTCAGTTTACCTTCCCAAACACTAATCTTGAATTAGTCGATGAATTTCCGAAAAAGTATATTTTGACCCTTTCGTGACCCTGTGACCCGTAAGGGTCAAGGAGCCACCACTCCGACAGTTGGTCAAATTGACCCATGGTGTAGGGACAAAAAATGATCAGCATAAATCTCTCTATCAGATAAGCTGATAAAAGATTTTTGCCCATAAGGATGCATGGCGCACCTTACCCCCACCGTACCCCTGGGGGTAGGCCCCGGAACCCCAAAATCAATACCGAATTTTCAGATGACCTGAGGTACCTCTATGCCAAGTTTGAACCAAATCGATCAACGTGGAGGAAAGTTATAGTGTTTACAGACAAACAGATTAACAGACACACAGACACACAGACACACGGACACACAGACAGACAAACAGAACAATCGCAATAACTACCTTTATAAGCATTTCATGCTTCCGGTAGTTAATAAAGAAGAGAATCAAGATGCAAGTCTGAGTCTTTGTTTTTTAAAGGAGATAGCATTGAAATCTTAGTAATAACTGGTGGCGAATAATAAAACATGCATTATAATATATGTAAAAGCACGCAACTAAAATAGCATTGTTACAGTCACAAGTTATGCAATGAAATCTGAGCTATACGAGACTTAAAGTACAAGGTCGCAAGGAAGGAAAATAATATGCATGTTTGCTTCATTCGGGTCTGAAATAAGTAATTTTGCTTGTGTATACTACTTACGTATGTATGATCGTCATTGTATTTGCCTGCAACCAAAAGTAACGAATAAACATGCACGGAAAGTGGACAAGATAGTAACAACGGAAAGTGTAATGGAGTAGGAGACGAAGGGGTTACAAAGTGGGCGTAGTGCAATAAAAACATTGTGGATGTAATTTTATGAATGTTACATGCATATATCCGTAAAAATTTACATCATATGCTTAATCGGAACTTCGTGTGAAATGATCTCATGGATGCCTTGTAATAGCAATGAAATGGAAGAGAAATGAGAGCATTCTACAATTATACTGTTTATAGAAAATGCACGTACACAATCGACTACTTTTAGCATATTTTATGGTTATATATTTTTCAAAGTTGGTCTAACTAAACTGAGACACATACGTGGGCCGGTTTGTAAGAGGTACCACTATGTAGTACTAAGCGATGAAACTAGAAGTGTGTAAACCGTAAGATGCAACTATCGAAAGCTGTCAATAATCCCACACCGCATATGTATGTATACCGCGCAAAAGTGATCGTCGAAATCGTTTAACCGTTGTAACTACCATTGGCCATTAGCAAAGGTGGCCATGGACAATCCATTGGAAGAATCTTTCAAAACTTCGTAACTATTTTCGAGTTATCGTGTTTACAGACAGACAGATGGATAGCTATCGCAATAGCTACCCCTTTTGTGTTTACTCGTTAATTGCAATTAACACATACAAAAGTTGTTATCAGCAAATCTGCTTATGAGCTTTCCCTAATAGTCGCAAAATAATAGAATATTTGAAAGGCCGCAATTCTTGTCTGATAGTGACATATATGGCCCAATATTGTAATAAATTTAAACTGGATTGGTTTTTGGTGGTGATCAAATTGACGACATGATTGTAGGTGTGTCAATCATTTTTGTTGGCTCGGCTGTAGTGGCTTTGTAACCGCATCATCCCATATGTCACTAATTCTTTACATCTATCAGCAATGGGACACATTACCCAATCAAATCAAACAGACGTGAGTACTAACGTGACAGAGAGATGAAATGAATGAGTACAGAAAGCAACACGTTTTGTTTTCCGTTCGGTCGATTAACAAATAGTGTGACGTTGTTTGACCTGTTGCCTCCATTAATGGATATCTATATAGGTACATAGCATTAAGTTTTCCAGTCACTCCAATCTGTTGAAACCAGGGAGCCAATGTTCAGTACCTCGTCTGAAGTGTACATAACGTGTTACTTGATCAAAGCACAAAGTAATGTCACTAACACACAATGAGTTCAGTAGTTATGAATCCGAATATAACTTTTGACGGTACAGATTAATTGCATGTTACTTGTTTTAAGCAATGAAAATAATGTATACACTATATAATCCATAAACAATTTTGTGAATCTTCGTATTTACACGATACGCAATCTTTTTGAATAGTTGACGTAATCTTTGTTAGATTCTCTCGGAGAAATTGGATTGAAAATGGGCACACTTAACTTGCGCTTGAGACGGTTAGGAACTGCAGTACACATTATATATGTGTACATAGCATATGACCTATAGTATGTATAGGTCATATGCATATGTCGTCGAAAACCGTAATATGATGTATTTACTCTGTCTGTGTTTACATGCTCGTACCCTGTTGTTTATTTTTTCTCAAATGTACTGACTATGCACACATCATTTTTGGTTCAGTGATTTTTATTCATCAGTGACATCATTTGTATTCACATTATGTACCTATTACATATTTAAGACAACCCATAACTACAACCTACTGTCGAGGAGTGCATCTAAATTGTTGTACACTACACTTGCACATTTCATGGGGTGATGATAGACAACTGCCAACACCATTGATTGGAAAGACAAGTGAAAGAAAGTCTGTTTATTAATTTACACAGATCTTAAAATATCTCGAGTTCTGTCTGATATTGAATGCTCATAAAATAACTCGTACAACTACCAATGCTACTTTTTATGACGAACTATAACGTGTGATAATAGGAAAGTTCAATTTACACAATGTCACAAAATACACGACCATGCATGTATTTACAATTAGCCAACTGACAGTAAAGAAACGACAATGAAATTAAAGCATAATGGTGTGTCACCTTCAGGTAGGTATAATTTAAGCAACCTGTTGGGGTGTAGTGGTTACTCTCAAGTCAGTGTATGATTACATGCATAGTATGATTTAAATGAAGCTGGAACGTGCAAATATTGGTAGTTGTTATTAAATATTAATATATTATTTGGAATTCTTAACAAGCCCTTTTCTATAATATATAATCTGTGCTATAAAAGCACGAAACAAAAATCATGTATCTGTGTTGAATATTGGGAACAGCTCAAGTAAATTATGTGAATATTTCAATTTCAATTAACAACTCATGCTCACGCAGATTTACATGCATAATATACACAAAGTAGTCAGCAGATCTGAGAACTTCAGGATGGTGTATGTTGCCAGCAAGAAAATCATTATATTTCACTTTTACTCCTCGTAAAAATCTTGGATGGTTTCTAGCTGTTGAGTTTGCAGGATAAAAAGTTGTGGTTCAAACTTCTTTTTGCAAAGTCATACAATGCCTATCACATTGGTTATATCAGAAGGGGTGATTCTGTTTTGAGGTGATTATCGCATGGTGATCTATCAAAATTTTCTCCTACCGAACGAGCACCAAATGAGTTTCTAGATGATAGGTGCATTCTCCCTGGTTTCTCTTGTCAAAATCCTCGTCGTATTTATGTGGATTTTGACTCTTGACATTCCAAGGTCTAGTGGATCTTCAGCTTGTACAGTGAAGCAAATGCGAAGTAATGAGAAGGCTGGAGTTTGTAGTAAACTTGCCAAGCAATGTGACGAAAATGTAAACCATGATCCTTATGAAGTAACACGCATGTGTAATAGTAACAGTAACACTTTTATCGTTTCTATTATATTACCTATAGAGCGTACAAACATGTCTTCACAGTTCCATCATCCTACTAAAATTGTTTGTGAAACTTTTCCTCAAGAAATTTAAATGTTGCTCCATAGATGTACCGTCAAAAAACACTCATACCTCCGTGCAGGGAAAAAACTAAACCTTCCAGCCAAAAGAATAGAACAGTGAGCATTGGCTTGATTTTTTATTTTGCAAAAAAAAAAATCAGTCATCAGCAGAGTAGGTATATGCTGTATATTTATATGTTTTACAACTTTGTATCAAAGCTATACATATTACTCGACGAAGACAGCAACTCAGAGTTTCCAGTTTCTCATTCATGTCATGTCTGATCGCCAAATTGAGACGAGATGACATGGCACACAAAAAACGTCCAAAGGCGCGTTATTACCATACTACATAATTATGAAAAATCAAGTAGACTTAAAGACAAACTCTTGCATAATATATCGCTAAAATATATACATTTTTGTATGGGATTATGCTAGTCCATTATAGTAATTATTTCGTCGTGCAAACAAAAGTACAAAACTTCAAACTAAACGACCTGGTCCAGTGGATTGTAGTACATAGGAAGAGTGCGGTCGAATTTTCCTTGTCATATGTATACAATGTGTAAATTGCAAAAGGACTCATATCATGTTCTGTTTTTTACGAATTGTGTAACTAATACCTATACGTCGTAGTTACTCACAGGTTCGTATAAACATGCCCACTTATGTACAAAATACAAGTAATAAAGTGAAGTTTTTTTCAGACGTAATGACTCCAATGAGGGAGAAGAGAAGAGCCTGAAGACCGTAAACAATGTTGTAAAGTACAATAGTCTGTATTCTTGAAGATTATTATTAAAGAGGACAAGATACATGCGCATAGTAGCTGACGACGAAACAACGGCGGCGTTTTGACATCATTCCACCTTAATACGAGCTCGTTAGGAAAGAAATGAATGACACGCGCTCCCAATAGCCAAATGCTACTGTGTAACAAGGAAAAAGTCATGTCCTAATGCACTTTGCTTATGGAACAACATCACCATCAAGCAAAAAAGTTAAATCTCATATTTTACATATCAGGTACTTGGGCGTATAGCAGTTTTTTAAATGTACGTTCTTATAGGTATGTACATTCTATGCGAAAATCGTGTATACACCTTGTTGTTGAGCAAACACATTCAACCGAATAAAACTTCTAGTTTTTTGAAGTAAGTATTGTTGACTTGAAACATGTAATGTATTGGATGGTTGGTCAACTACATAACTAGAAATGTCAATTCATGGTAATCTTTCCATAAATCATCAGTAAATTTTAAAGTGTTGCAATGTATTGCTAATTACATGTTTGTATGACTGACAACAAAAGGTTACATTAAAATAAAAAAGTTTATGACTTCCCATTTATGTCGGACAATACGCTGGAAACATTGGGTTTACCCTTTTACGTTGTTGCTACTCATATAATGGGTCACTTTCATATGCTAAGTGTGATGTTATTACATGGAAATTACTGCCCACTCTCGTCGTTTTCGCTCCGAAGAAATTACGCAGTATTACAATGCAGTATAAATCTCACGGGATTAATAATAAGGCTATTCATATACTGTACACTTTTTGCAGCTTCTTCTGTGACTTCATTTGCTTGACATTTATTCGTGAACATTACTATTTTTTTCGCTTCCGCACAAATAAAACAACTTCTAAAAATGCAATGGTCACACTAACTTTTAAAGACTATTTTTGTGACTGTTTAATCGTGTCCTGTTTGTAGGAAAACCGTTTTTAGGAAATGTCAAGTCGTTTATTGTTCACATACTAATTATTACAAGGTACATACTATATATTTCAGTGAATTACTACTAGTCATGCTCTGGGCATATATATTGTTTGTACTCTTAATAAGTTCTTATTAGCGAATTGAATGATAATGGAACCATTATATATACATACACAGTTCAAGTCTGTATATGAATGTTATTATGATTATAGCTTCACAAAAGGAATGTAATGACTTTTGTTCTCGTACTATTTGTTTCTTCCTCTACGAACTCATTTCCAGTCCGTCGGTAACGATATGGTTATTATTGTCGCATCTTTTTGCAAAAAGATCACATCCTATTCCAGTTCTGCATTGCTTTTTGTCGGTTATCATGTCGAGTCGAGTCCAGGTTTGCTCAACACTTTATTACATTAAATGTGGAACAAACTAATTTGTCCTTAGCTGGAATGGAAAGCATTATCGTAAACCGACAGCTCAAAGGCTTTCTAATGTTATTTTTCTCCCTTATCTCTGTAAGAGATCTGGCTGGCTGCGATCACTGTGATACATCACGAGTGGTTTTCCTAATGATAGTAAGGTGTCGTGTAATGACTTGTACATTTTCAAATAGAAATATACCTGAGATAAATGAAAGAACAACTGAAGCAATACATTAGAAACCCTCTTCAATTTAATATTATGAAGAGTATCTTCATTTGGAAAAATAAACCGGAAGTAAGAAAATCCTTTGATACAATTCTGTTTGCAATTTCAAGAAAAGTAAGAGCTTCCGAAAGAGATGGGGAAAATGAAATGAGATTGCTAACTGTAAACCATGAGAAGGAAAGTTGATCCCTATCCTCTCCCCCTGAGCGGTGGGTGCATCAATCTGTCTGAAAGTAAATGTAACGACCGTCCTTTTTTATAAGATACGCAAAATAACATGTACCTTCTGAGCTGGTGGCGAAAGCAACGGCGAATGTTGACTCTGTAGAGGTGAATACCTTTTTGTGGGAGCGTTCCATGGAAAGATGGACGGTATCATTTCTCTTCAACGTTTCCCCGCAAGTTGTAGTTATTACTTCCCACAATGTCAAAAGGAAAATGTGATATATGCTCTTTGTTTATATACCCCCTATGCATCTATCCATATATCTAGTGCTTTTCTCTGTGCGTTCGCATTAGAATAATCCATAATCAACAACATTAGAAAGTAAATCATACACATTATTTAATTCACTTTCGAGATTCGGCGACTCGCTGCCTGAATTGTGGAGATGCTTTCAATGAAATGAATTAAGGCCTGGCTCCTTTTTAATAACAATGCGCATTATATTTGTAACAAAAGCTTTTGTACGCTATGAAACACCTTCTTGATCGAACCTGTGTGTGGTGTGCTGAGATGGGTACAAATTTCGTGTAAATTATGTACATTTCGTGCTGCCTTCTTTTTCGACTACGAAAATTCAACAGAAAGTTCCCGTCGTCGGTGAAACTTTCATGCAAATATTCTACCACATACTCTTTGACAACTGATGGTCTTATCAAAGTAAGTGGTTTTACTACAATTACGTTGAGACATATGAGGCCATTATGCGTGCACGGTACCGTTGCCGATGAGAACCACCGTATAACCATTGTATAACTGGCTCTATTATAGAGACGACACACACAAGTTATTTTCCATGATACTTACGGGCTAGGAGAACTTTTCCTACGGTTTTGTTATGCGTTTTAAATCCCTAAATATATTAAACCAACAGATATGCTATATAACCCATCTGCTCCCTTATAGGCTTAAACTTGGGAAATAGTTTTGGTTTCTTGTGGCGAACCCTTTCTTCTAGGAATTGAATAATAAAAAGCTGATAATATAATTTGTCTTCAATTTAAATGTATATAGTATGGCTACTGCGAATATATTTAATTCAGTTGTACCACAAAACCTGAAGGTAAACCACAAAAAAGTGCTTTATAAATACGTTTAAACTGTTGGTCGTAAAGTTGTGAAATGTACAAACAACAGCTAGTTGTTTGTAACATAAACTATATAGTTTTCATTTTTCGCGAGGGGAGAAATAGAGTTTTTTATTCAGAAGGCATAATCATATGTAAATTTGTGTACATTTTTACCGGAATTTTTTACCCTTTCACGAGAAGAAAAAAATAACATTTTTACAACTTTACAAAATTATTTCGCACTGACACCATGCATTGATAGCTTATAAAAAAAGTCATACCAAAGTTTGTATAAATATAATAAAAATACGGATCGTTAAATCTATATAGTTCTTTTGTATAAATATAGGTTGTAAGTTGTATACAAGATAATATAAGTAGGTAAAAGCAAAATGTTTCTACAGGTTCATCATCATCAACAGCTGGAGATGAGCAAGTTTTGAAAAGAGTTTCAGATTAAAATGATAAAACGATCAAAAGTCGTATTCTTGTAACGTATTAGTGAGTTATGTGCATGCGATTTTTTTCTTCATTGCTTTTGCATAACGTGTTCGGTGCTCATGTACAGGGTAACATTACACCGATGTTGCTGACTTCTTATTGCCCTTCATCTTGGTATAGATTTTTATGTTTTCCTGAAGTAGACATCACATCTTTTATATATTTTAATATATTCCAGAAGCAGAAGCAATCAGCATACATTAGCGAAACAAATAAAAATACGCATTCCTGTATACATTCTTCGCGTGCAAGGTGAAGCAGGCCAGGTAACTTTTGAACACCTCATTTTTTCAACACTCCCACGTCTATCTATTCTAAGAGAGAGTGACAATGAAAATCAAAAAAAGCTCCTACCTACTTTGCCCTTTCCTTATTCACCTGTAACTAAACTCCCAGTTTTAATAAAATTAAAAAACATCAACCTTCGGTTTCACACCACACAGTGTAACTGGGAGTTGCCAATGTTAAATACACTGAAAACATATTAACAGTTCACCTGGGGGTATGTTTTGCAATATTTATAGTGTAAACCCAATATAAATGCCATTGTATGATATGAGATTAGTGTGCATGCTTGCATAATAAGGTTGCATTATGCATAATGTGACCAACAACAATGGCATAAGTAATGACTTTCTGCGTTTGATTCTTGTGCGCCGCAGCAGCAACAACACTAAAATCATGTAAAGTTGTAGGATTCACCAGTTACCCTTGGATGTGCAATGGCTACGCTATGAGTTCGCTTGCACTCACCTCTTCTCGTCTTTTCCTCTCTGCTAACGGCAGCCTGTTCTTTCCTCCATTCTGTCTGGTTCTGGTCACTCTCAAATAACCTTTTGCTGTTTCTGACAATTAAATTGTCGTATTGTTTCTCTGCAAATCTTTCATCCAGTTTGAATATCATGAAGGATTGCCAGAAAATCATCTACCTAGAGGCATTGGAATGTGTCGTTGTGTAAGATTATATCCCACTATCGGTTTGCCTGGCTGAGAATCATTTAGCAAGTTTTTTGAGAAGTAGGTAAATGTGGAAGGAATGCCTTTGGGCAGCTCATTCATCAAAGTCGACACATGCACACGGTTAATTGATATTGCGAAAAGTGACTTGCGTTGTTCAATGGACACTATTAAGTTGTTCTCTCTGCACAGCGAACAGCACAACTAAAGGGAAAATGGCATTGCTCACCTTTTATTTTCTACTTGTCCAGGCTGATTGGGTCATGATTTTTAATGTTCTCCAGAGTATACTCCTTCCGAATGCTGATATAACATGCCCACTAGGTATGTATTACACACTATAAAGATTAAGTGTTCTATAATATTATGGTTCTGATATACTATAACATTTGTTCTGCTATACTGACCCTTTAACACTTTTAATGATGATGATGCGGCTATATCCTTTATAATGCTCTCTTGGAATCGGGAAAAACAACTAGCGTCCTAGCAAAACATGTTTTAATTGGCATAAATCCAACTTAACTTTTTCTTCTTCCGAGAATTTTTGCATTTAATGGCTTTCTGATTTCGGCAAACAAAGAAAAACTGTGAACACAAACAACACACGACTTGTGATACATTGTATAATTTTACAATTATAATAAAATTAAAGTAGCCCTGCTTGACTTATTGCAAACAACAGTATCTCATTGTTACGGTCAGGTACGCTATTCTTTGGAGCAAATGGAGTACATTGGACTCCAAATAAAGATGAACAGTATCCGCTGTAATTACGCTTAACTGTACTTTTATCGATTTTATGGATGGTAGAGAAATTTTATTCACAAGTCAAAACCTATGTGTTTGCCGTGTGTGAAGATGTAAGCCACTGACAGTGAAGAAACTAGGGTATCTGAAACTTGGGAGCAGGCAATCCAAAGTTTCTTTAGGCATTTACTTCTACTTTCATTGAATTACGATCCAGCCAAGCGGTCGAACAAGTCTTATTATTGAAAAGGATATTATGATTATATGTGTGTATTTACTAGAAGCATAGGCAGGAAAATTGGAAAATCCCCGAAATATATGATATATTTAAAGTGAGTCTATCGATTTAATTCATTTTATGTAATATATGTGCGAAAAGTGATTCTGTGAATTCACAGTCAATTCTGCATTAGAAACCGAATATGCATGCATATATGTATAATTTCAGACCAATTTATGGCAATTGCTCGTATACCAGTCCAGATTTATAGAAGACATGTACATGCAGAAAGGAAAACAAATTACAATTTCGTACATTTATTTCGTGAAACAAATAACACGCAGTTTTTATTGTAACATTGACAGATACATACCTCAACAATAACTGTGTTCACCCTTGAATACCAATACACACGAAATATCAGCAGAAGAATTTTATCAACTATTTGATGAAATCCGCACGAATTGTGTAGCAGGGGATGTTGGGTCCATAGCTGTTTCATTTCGAAATATTCTCTCATGTTTACGTGTCTCCACGTTTATTGAACTGCTTCGTTCCCTCTTGAGCAACTTTGATTCGTAATGCTCGTATGTGCACGCAAACAGGTATTTGTTAAGCAGAATAACAGAACAATCAAGCACACTTCATTACCAAGTACTCCAAGCAAAAAACCAGAATGAAGGAACATGGTCTTCAAAACAATGAGCAGTTGTTACCAAAAAAAATTGTTATATTGGATCTACATAGCATATGTATGTAGAACTGGCGGTGGTGAAGAATAATCTCCGTAAATTGACAACTTCAGGAAACAGGAGATATATTTAAATTCACAATGGAGTGCATTTGTAATACAGGTGTTGAAAAGTTCAATTCAGAAGACAACTACGTTCTCGACTTTTTGTTATTCGTACAAAAAATCATGCAATCACTGATGAAACCACTTCTCTGCGGGCTTTATTTCGATTGGGGTACAGTTTGGTTTTCGCAACGTGTTTAGATTGCTTAACTCCCTTTGTAGTGCATAAATTGCTTCAAACGCGAGGTCCTGGCTCAGTAATATCAATAAAATGTGTCAGTGCAGATCCCAAAATCTCTGGTTTTATTGCGGCATTGTCAATTTATTCCTGGGAAATTTTAATATGCCAAACCTATAGGCACTAGTCATCCGAGGTTCTGTCAAACCCTTCTGTATTTGCTAATCTTCCATTGCGAAAACTTGGTACGCAAGAATATTGTTGGAGAACGTAACACATATTTACGTTTCAATAAACATAGATTATATTCATTTTTTAACCATGCAGAGACACAGACACATATCTGCATCTTCAAGATGAACCGCAATCATGCATTTGTTTTGTGGACATTTACAATATATTTCTCGACTTTCCACTCGAGTGGGAGGTGGGAATGAAAATTTACATACACCAGAGTAATATACAAAACTAGTTTATTCGAGTTGTTGAATTACGACACAACAAAAACGATTTAATTCTTAAACATTCCCTAGAATTCGACGTAACTGTACACTCGTTTTATCTTTGCAGGGAAAGTTTGTCACCTTGTAGCTCTGTTAAAGTAAAAGTTGTTTGTTTATTACCCAAATATACATAGACAGGTAGGTAATCACAAGAATTAAGCAGACCAACAATGTTATAAGTGCAGTATTGTGCTGTAAGCATGCATGTGTGCAATAGACTATGTGTTTATTCAAATAAGTTTCCAAAATTCCCACGCCCAAAATTCCACCATTTCAGAACAAGACAAAGAATTTGGCAATGCAATATTCGGTAACAGTCAGCAATAAAACTTGTAAACAAACCTACCAAAATAATACTCTCTATATTTAGTCCATGACGAATATATGCCTGCGTCAGCAAATGCAATCTTACATTACATTATACCTGCATAACTATAGAACTGGAATGGCAACACTGCGTTCAAAATAACAAATCTTCTACATGGATGTGAACTGTTTTTTTATCATTTTCCGTATTATTTTGAAATTTTTGTGCTTCTTGATTATGGTCTTAATTTTGTTCGGAGCTTAAGTTACGGTTGTCATGTTATCCCCTTTCCAATGCAATGCAATCCTCTGGGGATATCAGCGTAACGGAGCTGAACATTGATCCCCGTGATATTTAGTTTGCTTCCTATGAGACTCCCGTGACGGGAGTCCCGTCACATGTCATATACTAGCTCTTTTCAAATGCTTTCTCATTTCCCACGCACCTAACCTCAAGGGTTCACCGGTTTAGCTAAATATCGCTGGTTTCCATTACAGTTCTAAGTCGCATTATAGTTCTAAATCAGGTGAAACATTGGTGAGACAGCAAAAGTGCATACAAACCAACAATCACCACTCTCAAGTTGTTTGTGGCGTACATAAGTCTTACTGCTAAGTGAGCACAACAATGGATAGATGGAAAATAAAATTCCATATCAGAACAATATAATTGTCTACATCGAATTTGTACTACTCTCACCATTTTCTAATTATCTTAATGCTCATTTATTGGGAGCTGTTTCATTGCATAAAACTCGTCGGGGGCTACCTACTGTTCATTTCAGTTTTACTGACCTATAAAGTTCGCCAGCTCCATCAGTTAAATAAAATTTGTGGACTGACATATCTTACTTGTGAGCATTCGTGCTGCTAATGACATCATACTTTAATGACTAATGACGAATCGTCTTTAGACGTAGAAAATAAAATGGGTTTTACTACGCCATGTTATAAACACTCGTCCATACTGGTATTTAAACTGAATGCAAACTGTACTACGAAAGCTGTTGTGGCAGGAGAAAATGAAAATGTGTTTCTTATTGTGACAGATTTAAAGCAAATATACTGACCTTAGGATTACAAAACAGAGTTGTTCGTAACGCTGTTGGCTCATGCGAGTGTTCTGTGTGATGTAAATCCTGGTAGACAGGCGCCAAAGATGTATATCAAAAGTGGAGTGGATATACTCGTCCTTCAATTTTCTCCAAATGACGCGTACCATATATTGATGGCAAAACAGCGTGCTAAAATACACAAAGGAAATTCATGCTGTCTTCATTCGAGCGGGATGAAGTTTCCTTTTTCTGAGATCAAGTAATGCAAAAGTAGTAAAGCTTTTTATGGTTGTGGCAAAAAAGAGGTGGATCTACCTCCATACATCTGTGATGGATGCATGTTTCATATGAATAGATGGCTTTAAGGTATTTCTCTGTCTATTTCCCCGCTGTTCTCCACGGCAAAAAAATCACCTACCCTGCATTAAGTGGATTGCTCTTTCTTGACCAGAAAACGGATAGGAAAACGAAGGAGAAAGGTAGTAATAAAGGAAGAGATCTGTGACGGACTATTAAATGCAAGAAATAACTAAATCCTCTTCATTCTCTTTTGGATAAGGGCTTTGAGACTTCTTCCTTTTCCATTTACATATACATAGAGGCCCCATGCAATGCAGTGACGAAAATTGTATAAAAAATATACACCATATGCATCCAAGTATGCACACAAATAGGTAGATTCTACTGCACATTATGCGTTGAATTTTTTATACCTTTTCTACACATTTTACTTTCTCCTATTGTGTGTACCTAAAGCCCTGTGAAGTGGTGTGTTGTCTTATTGAATAAAGTATATACTGTTACTTGAAATCCTGAAGGGGTACGGCACTCACTGGCTGTATATATTAGTATTGAATAAGGTATCATCATCATTTCAGTCACCCCAAGAAAAGATCATAAATCCTTGAAACAGGAGATGCATTAAGTTCGCCTGCTCGTTTTATACGATTATTTTTCTCGTATTTTCTAACGCTCGTTTTCTCTCTTCCCAGATTCTCTTCCCTGTTTTATGCTCTTGTTCGTGGGCAGAGAAAGAATAAAGACACAAAATGACACAAACATTCCCATGGGTGACCTTTAGGCAGAGACGTCAACCTAGAAAGGAAACGTTGTTTTGTGTGCGTATAATATAAATCGTTCCCTTTCGTTCAATTTCACACAAAAACAGAAATATCCATCACTGATAAATAAATGATAGAAAATTTTACGTTCTAGCCTGCTGATATGCTATTTCCGTTTATTTGTTTTACTGCGTAGGCCATAATACTATTCTGCATTGTGTTCAGAAGTTGCCGATAACACAGGTATTAATACGAAACGATGAGTAGATCATATTAAAAGAAAGCATTTTAACCCAACAAAAAACAGATGCGAGCGCAGTTACTACAAATAATACCCCTTTTTTCGCTTGGCAGATAATCTTTTGTTGCAACTGTGTAAACCTTTTGGGAGCACTGCTTGATGTTATGCATCATTGGACTCGATGCTCCATTGCAATGGATACATATTCCTGTCTCACAGTAGGGAAGATTTGTCCTTACTGTTTTACAAGGCTAAGGCATTTATTTCATTGTTATAGTTCGTATTATACCAGAGTATTTTTGTAATCTGTTCTCTAGGAATAACTAGCAAAGATTTATCTTAATTGCATGTCTACATATGAAAAATAATTTTAAAAAGTTACAATGTTACGATCAAGGACTCAAAACTATCTCGGAGGTATAAATGTCTGAATAACTGTCTTTTCTATCTTCTCTAATTGTGCGTAATTTGAGAGAAAAAACATGTTGTTTAAAATTTCCCCAACCAAACAAAACGCTAATGATACAAAAAGTTCATTGGAATTATAGACATCCCTCCCCCCACACGAAGGACAATCCGGAGCATAATGAACGTTCGGTAGTACGTAATTCTCCACAGGGATCACTTCCTAACAAAGTTGATAGTTGAAGAAGATGCGCAAAAGGCTATAAATAAAGAATCGTATGGGCTAAGCACGTCAAGCAGAGAATAAAGTCAATTTAACTGTTTCATAACTTCTTTTATATTAAACCCAACTAGAAGATGATGCAAATATTCAAAGGAAAATCCATACGTGGTTAAAGATGTCCGAACTTATATAAATATATTATCTTGGAATCCGCAATTGGACTGGACATAAAAATTTCCCTTGTGAAGCTCTTTGGCGTAGTAGCTCCATTTTAACTACCTTTTAAAATAGTTTTATGTATCATTTTCATATAGGTAACTTCTTTTGGCTCGTGTTATGTCTACGATTTCTCGGTAACCTCAAACAAAATGATGAAAACGAGCGCATGAAAATGGGGTTACTTGGAAGTGAAAGCTCGCAGCATACAGCAGAGTAAAATAGGAGAAAGGAAAATGTTATTCTGCGGTTACAGTATGCACGGATTGGTAATAAAAACCACTGTAAGTAATGTAGAATTTAGAGATGGAAAATAATTGCCTGGTGTTGCTTACTGTTTACTATAATAATATATTATAGTTTTGTTAAAATCCACACTCAATTACGGAAAGTCTTGTTGCGTGATACATTTACACAGCACTGCTCAATGAAAGGGTTTATTACGACTTCAAAATATGCAACTTATATTTTCCGAAAACTATTTTCATGCCACTACCTTAATTTAATAACTTCCGCTCGATATCAGTACAGTCAGTAGTCAAGCATCGCTAAAAATGAAACGTTATATAACAATCTACGTATGTGTTTCTTATGGAATTCCAAGGAATAGAAATTCGGCACTAATTAGGATATATAACATTGAATTTATCAAGAATTGGTGTGGTACGCTACGTGATACTATCAGATTACCTATTAACAAGCTATTTAGTGCTTTTAATTGATGGACATACCAAACGTCGTGGGAAGTTGTTTAAGTTGGTAAAGTAAATACCTACGTGTTCTTAGTCTTTAAAGCTCCGAGAGGTTCGGTTTTCTCGTAACATATTAGTGCAGAATTTCCAATTCTAAGGAAAACAGAATACAACTTTTAACTAATAGTTAAAAAACAAAAAAAATACACAGAAAGTTTTGTCTCAAATCTCTAAAATGCGTCATCTTATATTTTCGTACAACATGCATACCTACGTGTATGTATTTCCTGTCTGTACACGTGGATGAATGATGCAACCTTGATTTCTTTTTCAATTGAAATTGTTCATACATAATTTGCCGTCATTTGTTGTAAAATAATACGTTTTTCAACAAAGAAAGCTATCGGTTTCTTTGTCTCAACTGTAAATGGATGCCAACTTCAACCAGCTAGAATTTTCCTTTGCTATTTCAATTGATTTAAACTGCATGCATAAAAACTACGACATATATGTAACATAATATCCAACACATGGATAAAATTTCCGAAAATGTATTATATATTGTATTTTAGCATCTTCAGTCTAATCTTTCACATAATCGTGAATAGGTATTTTCAATGTAATATGTATGGGATGCATAAAACAAAAGTTTGTTGTCAATATAGCAGAGGATGCATCCTGATTTCCTCTTGTTTCACAATGTATTCCCGTGTTCGTATTGTGTAATCTGTAAAAGTATAATGTGTTTAGCCTCAAATCATCGATCTCATATCAAAGAAGAAATAAACGAAACAGTTTTGAAATGAATTGTCATGCAGAGTTCACAAACGCACTACGGTCCCATTCTTCCATCTACGTGATTTATGATTGTCGTAAAATATATGCGAGACATAAATATCCCAGTTTATATACCAAAAATAGATGCTTGTATTTACATACAAAAATATTTATAAGAGGTAGAAAGTATGTGTTTACCAAGCGGTGAAAGCAAAGATTTCGGTACTATAAACTGTAATCTATAAAATGACTATCAGTTGTTCAAGGTGTGAAATCATTGTCAATACTGACTATAGTTAGTACATAGTATAGTAAGCACTGCCATTACGTGTATTTTTATATGCCAGTAACTGATTGCTTTAAACAGCATTCCATCATACCTTTCCTGAAAATATCTCACGATTTGCTCACAAGAATTACACACAATACCCGCAAATGGAATCGAGTGCTAGAATCCCATTACGATCATATCGTCGTGCTATCAATTTTCAATATCGGATATCGATATCGGATTAGATACAGTTTAGATTTAAATTCAAGGGTATCGACATCAGTACCCCTGCCATTTTTCTTTGGGTTTATGTTTATGATATCTCCTCTTCTGTTTTACTCATTCCTTCGACGTACTAAAAATGCACAACCTTGAAATGAGAAATGGCATTAGTTTCGTATAATGTGTGTATACCAGTCCGTACATTTTGGGTGGAGATGGTGAAAGTAGAAATCTTTTCTTCTGCCTACAAACTAGGTCTTTGTCCTTTCAGAATTCGGTCGTGAGGGGCTTTAAACATAGATCCAATGACATATGTACCAATTGTGGTAGAAGCGGGAACGCCAGCCTGGAATTTTATTGTTTGAGTAGGAGTAGGGTTGCTTGAATAATATATCATGGGTGTTTGTACATGTCACATCAATGACACTGACACCCTGATCGTCGACAACAATACTTTAGGTAACGGAGCCATATAAATCATGAATATCACATAGGAGTGTCGTTTCATTAAGCAAAATATATAGCACTATCATTACAAACCTATAACATGTAGGCATTCATATTTATTTAAATCAATAATGTACTTAACCAGTTGTGCTACCGAAGTAGCACATTTTTTCTTAAGCAGAATTTCTAATACTTGAGAAATATATGATATTTCAGATGATCTCAAGTACAAAGACCGTTTTGATAGTTCAAGGTTTTCTACGGTTGCCCCACATTTTGTTACGTGGCTCAGATTTCGTGATTCTAAGATTTGGATATTTGGAAATGCGCTACTTTCTCCGAGAGAGTAGAAAGTATAAGTGTGACTTGTAACTTAAAATTTCAATGGTAATATCTTATTGGCAAATGAGATCCTTTCTAAAATACTTATCACAATTTATTCTCTTGATGGAGAGAAATGAAACTGCGACCTTGCTGTCTGAATAATTCAATTCAAATCCTAACGGTTTATGACGATTGCTGTTGATTGTTAGAGTTGGAATTAGCATTGGAGGGATGCAAAAAATGTGAAACACGGACAACGGAGGGAGCAGACACAACTCGAAAATCAATAAATGCACCCTCGCAGCAGCACAATGAATGAAATATAGAGTCATCGGAAAATATGATTGAAAATTGCACGTCATGCTGATACACATGTACTCTTATATTTATTCATTCATACAAATCTGAACAGCCACAATTTTTGCTAGACCGTATAATATGCACGTACGTATACTACATATGTGGTTTGTAAATGTTTCTTCCTTTTCACTTGTCTTCAATGACTATCTTGGTATTTTGATATATACACTGATGCAGAGATAACTGGTCGCTTTCTCTGTTCGAGCGTATCAAATGGACACATGCATTATGTCATCACTACATGTGATTTCATGACAATGACAGATTACTTTATCATATAAAGTTGGCTAGCAGATAAAGTTAAGCATAAGGAATAAGGATCTGAAGCTACTTTAATGTGGGAACAAAGTATATCCTGGTAATCGTCATATTGAAAGTAAGGAAAGTGAAAGCCAAAAGTTTTTGTTTGCCTTTAAGCTATGATGGCTAACCCTGTTACTTTGTTACAATATATTAGGTACGCGTAATCTTCATGGTGGGTGCTGTTCTGATACATTTGCTGGTACAAAGTCTAGCATGCAACGCACTGTCCTCCCACCGCCAAAATAAAATTAATACACGCAACCTGAGCGCTCTGCTTCTATGTATGCAACTGCTTACAAAAAAACATTATCCGCCTTTGGCACTGGCATCATATGAAAATATGTAGCTGAAAAGACATTTATCACGTGAAAGTTGTTACCGAAATACACTCTACAGACACGTGTAGTTCTGCATCTTTGGTACCTTGTTCCTGATACTACAATATATTTGGTTTCCTCTCTTATTCCAATGATAACCCTTCAAAATATGTACATGGACGCGTACTGAGCGAGACAATATTGATACGGTTGTGCAAGGTTTTGCTCAAATTAAATCCAAACACGAGAACGAGTTTCCACCTGGTAGAGTTTCACCACATGAAACTATACGCTATAAAATGTCATAATCATTTTTGTCAACCGCCAAATCTCTGTTGTATGCTCCTTACTTCCTGATCGGATCTTATATTGAAAAGTTTGGGCATTTAAAATTTATTGTTTTGTCCATACCATAGCATATAATGATGTGAAATAGTTTAGTTGAACTACTACCTAAAATACGTTGATGCATGCGCGTAGTGGAACATTTCTTCGTAAATTCTGTTATGGAATTTCTCGATAATAGACACAGACAGGTTTTTTCAATCAGCAGTGACAGTGTACTGAACATGGGGTCGGTGAACAACAAGGGAGTTATGTATGTCACGCACTTTAACATTGATGGAATTAGAAATTGTTTGCAAGTTGAAGCTGAATCTTGATTTATTAGAAATCGATGAATTTGCTGTACTGAAGGTAAGGTCAAACACTCGGGATCATTGCAAATATACCTAAGCTTTGTTGTACAATAAGTTTTGTCGACATATATTGCGAATGGTACAGTCAAGTAGGACTTTGTGAATCCAAATTTGGCTACAGTAATACATCAGTCAGCCACTATACTATAATATGTCAAGACAAATGGGATGAAAACTTTTTCCCGAATTTCCGACAAAAGTATCATTTATCTTGAAAAATACAAAATGTCCATGCCATGCTCGTACAATGTAAATGTAAAATGCCAATCCTAACTGGTTTTAAAAATAAGAGACTTTCGATATCTAATTTAAAAATCGAAAGAACGTCAGTACACATGTTGTTGGCCTTATTTTTCGGTTCAATATTAAATAAAAAGTAAGGATATCCATTCAATACATCCATGTCATGTCATTCAAGAGAACAAAGTTTTAATAATTTATTTTTTGATTTAGTATCACAGAATCATAATAATTGTTTCAAAATAATTTTAAAAATTCTTAGCCTTTCATTGCAGCTGTCAAGGCTTGCCAAAACTGGGCAACGCTTCTGATCTTTGTTGGTTGCTTCTGCTTCGGGGACCAGTTTGGATGAGTCTTGCTTTTATTTCCACTGCCGACAACCTGAATAAACAAAACAGGGAGTATTATCGGTACTTGGAACTAGAATAAACCGCGGAAGAAAATAAAAATAGAATACTCAAAGGTATTCAATCCATGTCTTAGAGATAAATTATAGTGGCGAGAAGCCAACTAAATGGATACCAGCATTTATTCTCTACTCTCCTTCCTTCCTAAATCTCATGAACTCTTCATGTAAATTTATATATCAAATTAATACTTCGAGTTAATAAAAGTCGGAACCACGCAGCACGATCAGCTAATACTAATTATGCATTTCATGCTAATTTAATTAGAGAATTTGAGACGACGACGCATTCTGGAAGAGGCATATGGTTGGAATTTGGAATCTTTTTGTGTTTGTTTTTGACGCGTGTAGTAGACTAATCCGCATTCTTTATGTGCTGCGGCTATCATCTGAGGCTGGTGGGAATCCACGAAATGAAACGTATCAAAACCACCCTTACCACAGGCATCTAGATAATTAACATACTCCTATCTCTTAGCTAGCAACTTCACGTGAAATTCCTGCGGCTAATACTTATACTGCGAAAGCTTATACACGTGCCGCAGAAACCGTTTGTGGGTGAATAAAGATGTTGTTGTAGAAAAAATATATTTTTCCACTCTGGTGTGGGTACGGAGAAAGCTGCTTTCACTCGCTGGGCTCCAAATATCACGCACTAAACAGTCGTGTCTCAAGGCCTCGGGAACAATTTACTAATTTATACACTCCTTATAATTCCTACATCATTAATGAAATATCAACAAATAACCCAAAATTGGAATCCTTAAGTAACTTTTATATATTCAAAGTAATTGATGTGAGGATTCTAATGCAATGGGAGGGAGCATTTCTGTAAGTGGGACTCACTCACCACTCACTTTAAGTTCAATCACTAGAGACTTCCACGAAAGTGGTCCTTCAGAATTAAATGCTTTTAAGAACTTTGTCCCGGTTCGAATTTCTACTGCTTTGCGTCAACGTAATATTAATCAAACAAATAATGCTCATACAAATGTCGCAATCATCACATTATGCAATGGTCTAGTTAGCTCTAAGTGCATCATAAACGGATTAGGCTAACAACAACTGACTGAAGCAATAAATACAGAGATGTACTGAAAGGCTCTTTTGTTTACTTTAACTAGTCAATTACCTTGAAGACTGTTGTCATTCCTTGATAAGGTCTTGGGTCCGACTGGTAAGCAGGCTTGTAGTATCCAAAATGGCGAATCCTATAGAATCCTTCGGCATCCTCAGGTACTTTCCAAGTAATTTCAAGCACACTTTCTGAGCTCAAAAATCTTGGACGCATCCAACGGAACCTATTTTTTAATGATTAACAGAATACAATTATTTTTGCCAATTGATATTTTTTAATTCAGTGAATGAATATTTCTTCTTTGGTAACTGCGTCGTGTACATTTCGGATCTTTCTCTCATCCCATGTTCGTTTTTAGTATGCGTGCATGCATAATTAATGCATAAATTATTTGTACAACATTCTGCTTCGTATCAACAGCTCTGATCCTGCTAAGGAATTAATTAATTACCCAAGATGAGCATTTTTAAACTTAATGATGTATTGTTTTCAACCCTGATGCTATAAATTAATGCATGCCATCATCTAAGATTTTTGAAAAACACTATAACAGAGTACAGAAAAACTATAAGTTACTTGTTCATAAAACCTTTGTAAACCAGTTTTCTTAGTATAATTGGGATGGGTAATACAAACATACTCTCAGACAGTTTACACTCAAGTTTACTGCATAAGATAATTTGTCAATATTTAACAGTATTTGCACACTAAATAGTAAAAATGCAATAAGTGATATGAAATATACGCTTTATCTATAAAGCCACAGATAGAGTGAAAGCCATATCTAGGTACAGCGAGTGTAGTATAAAATTATGTGGAATGGTTGCAAATTAACTTTGTCAGAGTGCCCCAATCGCAAACGAGAATGCATTCATACAGTCCCATGAAACTGAAAGGAAATTTATTATGAATCGTGCCTTATTCTTCCCTATAACGCTCCTACATTTTCCGTTTAATGCGCGACAAAGTGAGCGGATTAACATACACTATACGACGACCACAAAAAGTACTTAAAGTATACATGCACTACCTATTGCATGATCTTGAATTGAACATCAGACTCAAACTTTCATAATTTTATCATCCTAAATTTTTGTTGGCTAACATTTTTTATACTTTCAAAGTTTGCAGCGACTTGAACATGTCAACATTTCATTTCACTTGAATACATTTTTGATGCATGGTGTCACTGATAGCTCCATGTACATACTGTGCCCTATTTGAATTTGTTTGCTGTCTTAACATATCAAAACATGTTTCCATTTGAAACGCATTTTATGCTTTTGCTCTAGTTTCGTATGTAATTTTGCAAAGTCAAGGTAAATGAACCGTATGAATCCATCTACGAATGCATGAGTCCTATCTGTGCAGACGAAGGCAGCAATACAAATCAAAGATAGAAGAACATTCTTACTTTGTGCTCCAATCAGCATCTGTAGCTACAGTTTGCCATCTTGTAGTGCCAGTGTCCTTTTCAACAAGAAGGAAACTTCCCTCACGCATTGGATTATTGCGTGGATGCCCTCCTGCAAACTGGGTCACCACTGTTTCTCCTGGAAGTACTTCTGGGACTGGTTCTAGCAAAACATCGCCGAAACTTTTAAGAATAGGAGCAGTGTCCATGATAATAGGGGGAATTAAAGACCACTGTTTGTCAAGTAGATTTGGTGGTTTAGGTCCTTCTCCTAAATTAGATTCCTTAAGAAATGTAAATACACACGTGGGTAGTTAATTACTTTTTCCTGTCACATACTACGTAATAAATTGTTCATCAGTCAATCTTTGGCATTGAATTGATGAAGGCTGAATCTTATGGTGAATGGAGTTATATAAAATGCACGTAAAGGGTTATAAACAAACATTACACTCTGTCCTTTACTTTCACTTCGAAATGGATTCAATAATGCCCATGTTTGTGGTCTAGTGATGACGTATGAAAGCTTTTATTGCAATGGCATTTGTTATTATTACCCCAATTAACCTTGAAAGTAACTTTTAATTGAAATCTCAACGAATATTGTCCATCACTCCAAATAAGCATTTAGTTTGAGTCATTTTTAGGTACTATCATCTCATTATTACCGGGAACCTTGCAGCAATTTCCGGTGTAGCTACCTACAACAACTTTAGTTTTCAAGAAATTCTAAATTTCGTTTATCTATTTACTGTTGTGGCTTGTTTTGTTATTCATTTCGGAATCAAAGTTCAATCGTTTACGGGCACCAACATAACCAAGTATATTATAGCTTTCACAGAGAAAACAAAGCATTTACGAGTAATGTTCCATCACCAGATATTTCTATAATTTGCCAGCCATTTTACATTCAGCCTTTCATCGAAAATGTACATCTCATAAAACGTTGTCGTTTAAAACCTAAACTAAAGTTGCCAGAACCAATCACCCAACTTAAAAAGCTCAGAGGGTGAGCGGAAGTCGGTTTGCCCACGCAAACTCAATAAAAATATAAATTTTATTATGGTTCGTGAACCTTACCGAGAGTAGATTTTCACTAAGGATGGTGTACTGCTTTATATAAGCGTCAAGTGTGTAAGGTCCATAAAGCGTTGACGCGGCCTCGTAACGCTGTCGCTGGTACTCTTCAAACGTCGTGATGTAATGAGTGTACACATTACTCAAACCCGCAATGACCACATGCGGAGCTGGACTGCCTGGTTCCTTTTGTTCTATAACTTTCTCGATTGCTCGTCTAACTCTCCGGCCAGCCATTGTTGTAAGCTCACCCGGAATTGCAACAATGTATAAATTTCCAACTCGTAAAATTTGTGTTTCCACTTCTCTCGGAACCCATTGATAAGGAAAGAAAGCTTCACCAGCAGGAAGAAGCACAGGTTTTGGCCTAGAAAACCATGTTGAAGCCGAATGTTATAATGCCTATGTTAGCAATTTTTTACAGTATGAAAAATGACTACGATGAAAATTAATCATTTTTCAAAAGATTAATAAAACAAAAATGAAGGGAAAGGTTTAAATTAATTTTGATTCGATGTAATGTTATACAACAAGCCTCTCTTTGCTCTTGTCGTAGTGCAATTTGTTGGTCTGGAATGTATTGATAGTCTTTGGCTATCCGTAATTGGAAACGATAACTATGAATACAATACGGGAAAGTTACAACATACTTTTGACATTCCAAGAGTTCGTCAGTGGGTTTCTGCAAAAAGTTTCGAATATCATCCCAAAATTTATTTCCTGTAAGTTCTCCTTGTTTAAAGTCAAACATTCCAGGCCCATCCGTAGTTCCAGCCGCAAAACTGTATCCGAGAGCTGCAGCACAAGTCTTTTTTATTTCAGTTTCATTCGTAACTGGATCAGTAATGTTTACCTGCAACCAAACATCTTATTATGCACATGGAACAAAATTCATAACTTGTTCCCCAAAAAGCAAAATTAGTTTAATTGGAACACGATGAATTTGTGATTTCTAAAAGTACAAATAGAACCGCTTCGTTCTTACGGACCTCCACTTTAGACATGTCCAAGTACTGATGGATAAAGTTGACATCTCCCTTCAACTGTTCTGCCGCATTTACGTTATCGAATAATTTACGTGCAACCTCATACTGTCGATTTCCAATGATTTCCGTGCTTTCTTGCATATCCTTTCCTGGTCCAAAGGCGATGCAGTTTTGCACGAGACCGTTACATGTACTAGCTTCACCGTCACAAGGTAAACCAGTATCAATACATATGGGACCCTTCGTGTTTGGCGACACATCACCCAAGTTGCTTGATGCAAATGCAGCAACAAATTCTCCCTTGCCAGGTCTGTCATTAGGATTCATGGAATATTCAAAGAGCATACTGGCGTATCCTTTGTTATCTCCAGACAGCAGTCGGTTCGTGTTGTTCATGGATGTTGGATGTACAGCAAACCAGTTTATTGTCCCTAATGGCTTTCCATCCTGTCCTTCTATTCGAACGACAACCATATCTTTGTCGACGTTCGAGTCATATCTTGTAACCAAACATACACCCAAACATTAATTATGAAAGTACTGATAAACGTAATATTATGCAGGTGTAAGTAGTAATATATCCGAATTGAAAGTGCCTGGAAGAAGTCTAGATATAATATTATGTCATATAAAATGTACTTCATTTTTTGGAAGCAGCCCATTCATTCAAACAAGCTATGCGAATTTTAAGGCTATCTACACGGAAATGAAATTAAAAGTTATGTCATCGTTCCAAGGTAGAACATTAATCAATTCAAGTTTCAAATATATATTGGCCACGCAAATACATCTTGGTACCATTATTACGCTATACATTGCATAATGAGAGCACCAAATAACCTATTATAAACTTATTTCCCATCTACCGTGGAAGAATAATTGTTTTACTCTCTTCTTCTTTAGTACTGTACTATTGTCATATTTTCTCTGAGAAAGGGTTAGAGAGAACTCAAGTAAAGTTGAATGTTTATAGAAGCTTAAACTTATGTGAAACAGTTATGTTAGAGATTATTAGTCGTTTCCCAAATACCTATTTCATGTTTTCTTGCTATGTCAATATTTACGCAAATGTCCAACAACACAACGGATCTACCTCAACCATATATTTTAAATGCATTTTTGCATTGAGAGAAAAGACGCTTGTGGAGTCCACAATGTGCACTACTCTCAATGGGGAAAAAGAAATAGTTATGTCCATAACTATAATATACTGTAATGTTTCAGCTTAGTTATTCCCAATCGGTCTTATTTTTACCATTATGTGAAGGTCAACATGCTTAACTCTCTTTATTGACGTCACATAAAGATGAGAGATGAACAGTTTATCGATGACAGATGACCATTGCTCATAGGTATTTTACATGAAAAATGTCATTGCATTGACAGTGTAGATAGCGGACCTTTTATCACAAATTAGGGAAAATTTGTTGTTTCTAAATAATAAAACCATGTGAAATGTAATCATTTAAATATGGATAAAGGTGCATGGATTGTCACAATGTCGTAGACAAAGTCACAACCCATAATATTTCGTATATGGATTGCACTGACAGATATAAGCTTCTGAGGAAACATCAAGGGAACCAATTCAATTGTTGACTCTCTGATCAGCCTTTCTACCTGTCTAGAAACTAAGGGATTCCTGTCAAATAAAAGCCTTCGTGGAACTATTAAATACGTCCTTGAATTTAGTTGAAATGTCCAAGTGGAATGCTTTTCTATCATAAAACCAATAATTTTAAATTCCACAGTAAGCCCCCATGAAAAGGTTATAATTCAAAAGGAGATGGAACTTACAAATCTCTCTCCTCTTGGGGGTTATACTCATAGGAAGTAGGGCTTCTGTTAATGTTGGCATCCTCCACGCGACCTTTGCTAATGAACAATTTACCCGGTTGGAGATTTTCGTAGGCTCTTTCAATACTTTGGACCATTCCATCAACGATGGCGTCAAAGCTGGCTCTATGAAAACCCATACTGGTGACTCCATACATGAGATACTGAATATAAGCTCCCGGGCCGCTGTGCGTATGGGTTCCACTGAGAAGTACATTTTTTGGCGTAAACAGTTCTCCATACTTTTCTTGTAATTTTTCAACCACCTGCAAAGCAAAAATCATACGATCATTTAATCGTAATTGCACAGAAGAGCACATATGCAATTTCGCTACATCATTTTTTCATTTGGACCGAAAAATCTCCACATTTCTAAAAAATCTAGTTCACATGATTTGAATGAATGCTTTTTTCAAGGCTTCAAGCAAAGAAAATGGGCATAATTGGCCAAAGTCTATCGATGGAATTAGGAAGATTAAATACACGTGCTAGAAAAAAATCACTTATTTTCAATGTCTAAAAAAAGATCGCGACGCCCACGTGGCATTCCGCTGCATTCTCATAATTCTGATCCAAGACTGATTCCTTCACCTTGAGTCACCAATTCCCCCCGTATTAGAACTTATTATGGGATTACGTATGTGTCAATTTGTAGCGATTCAGATTCAGACAAAGGTCAAGGTTTAATAGACCAGTAATAAGTACGTCTACGTTTGATGGAAACATTCTTTCAAATTGCTTCCATATAGCTTGCTCCATGCTGACGTTTCTAGCAAGACCATTGATTTATGTATGGAAGCCTGGGGTGTCTGAGTGGATAGACTGAGTCTGAAGTATTTCAGTTATAATGGAAAGAGGTACTGTGAGACAGATTTAATTTGCAATCATACCACCTGTCGTCCTTCAGCAGTCAACATTATTGTCAGTGCAGTAGTGCTTATTCTAATATGCTCCTATTTTGTAACCAAAATTACAATAATATAATCATTGTTGGGGCACTTAAGTGCGCTAACCCACCGTAAATTTGATGGCCTGGTCCACCATCCCAATGTCAGCAGAAACAAACACGGCTGTGTCATTATTTTCGCCAGATTGAAAGATGAAGGCTCTTGAATAGAGTCTGGTGTGAATTCCCCGTGCCGACTGAGTGAGAGAGGCATAGCCCATCTGCATGGTATACAAGAAAATTAAGAATTATAGACTATTTCGCAAGTAGCACACATGAGGACAAAGATATTTCGTTTATGAAGAATTTCAACATTATTTCATGTTCAATAACTTGAAAGATTTCTCCTAATTGGAAATCACATATACCTAGTTTCATACAAAAATATACGTAGGTATTTTACCATTCCAAGCTCAGCACATGGCCCTGTTACATCGGCGATGCCAACACCCACAGTGTAATCCCCATTTTCATCGGACAAAGCTCCTCTAATAGAAAATGTTCCTAGCAAAGCTAAGAGGATGATTTGATATAACGATCCCATTTTGAATTCGAATTTTCACTTTCACTTTTTGTAGTGTCCTCTCCGAGACCGACCCAACAAAAAATAAAACAAGCTACTTACAATTACTGTAAGGAACTTAACGTAGTGAAATGGCACACTGGTCAGGATTAAGTATTTCACGACCACTTTTTTCAAATGTCACACTATCATCCAAAAGTCCCATATATACCTAAGTGGTTTGTTGTTCATTTTTTGCTCTGATTACTGTATGTCAGAAACTGCCAATAAAATTGACAATATCTGGCATGTGCGATTTATCTTCATTGTCATTATCATGTGCATATTTTACCACATTAATAACTCCAATCCTTGTGCTTTGTAATCGACACAATTTCATTTCCAATCATTCGAGGAATTTATCTGATATCCAAGTCATGACTGCTTCATTTAATAAAGTAAGGAAGGTAAGAGCGACCTGCATAAGGCCATATTCTCACATTCACCTGAAAGATATATGCCAATAAGAGTTTTGTGTGCATCTGTATTTAAGTATATAGATATATGCACTACTATAATAAACATTTAATGTCAAGATACTGTTGCTCAAGTCTACATGTACTACTAGTATGTTCTGTCGTTTTGTTGATGATTGATTAGTTATTTAAAAAATATTGGTAATATTTAATTTTAATTCAATTGGCTGCATTAAATACGATTTATAATTTTTAAATGGCTGAAAAAAGAGGTTTGCAATGTCGGAAACATGCATATTCTGCGCTGATATATATATAATTAATTAATTATCAAAAGAACTGATTGCAACGAAGATCGTTTATCACAAAGTTAAGTGCAATAATGGGACATATCATTAGATACCATTTGCGTAATAGTGTATCAAACGTGTTTTGTACTTTGTCCATGTGTTACATTTTTGTATTCGCACCAAATGAAATGACAGAAGATTTGCTTCCTCGTTCAAATTATCAACGACTTTAATCACGATACGTACGTTTTCACACTCGTCACAGAAATGGGGCTAAGTGGTAATTTCCCGAATAGGAACATCGTTCTAGTTGGTTTCACTCTTGACTTGACTGTTGAACTGAAAGATACATACATAGGTACATACATACTGTAAATGAAGACAAAGAAGAAAGTATAAACGCAGTACCAGTAATTCCGTTAAGTTGACAAATGAAGATTTCTTTGAATTTCGGCACTTTATGTCCATTCTTCATTTCATTACTGCGATAAGAAATAATGAGAGGGACAATAATTTGACCTATTGGATGGGAACCTGAAATAAAATTATTATCAACTGCGAGGTCCACTAATAGGTCAAATGATGAATGTCGTCATTAAGATGAAATGTTGTTTGTTTACGATAGAATGTACTATTTTTACATTGCTTGCACAAATATCTTGCACAGATATGATGATGGGCAACTGCTGAAAACCATGCGTAAACTGACTTATTAATATCCTGCCATACATGAATATGAATGCGCAAATACTTAAAATAATAATAAATAATGCCAAAATGATCAATTACCAAAATTTTAATACGCAAGTTGTTAATGATCAAGATCAAAATGGTTCAATAAACTTTAGTGTTCGTTTTGTTTGTCATTGAATGATTACCAGAAACCCAGCTAGGTGCATTCTCGCTCATAAAATCACCTTGTATCCTGTTAAAAGAGTGAATGAGGAAAGAAAAACTCATAAATACCAATTACAATTAACTGTGTGTATTTGCTAGATTTTATTCAGTCTGAAATATCAAATTGGTGTATTTTATCACAAGAATAAACATTGTTATACTGTCATAAGCAATAATAATTAGCAATTAATAAATAGATAATATGCTACTACTGTGTTACTATCAATATGTTCTAAAATGACTGTACCAACAACGGAGGGATTTTTCTTTAGGTTACGGTTACATTCAGGATAGGGATGACTAAAAGTTCCCGTAAATCACTAGGAGGGAACATAATTATGATTGTTGTGACGTCCCAGCAACTTCACTGCTGCTCACGGCTGTTTCCATTCTTTTCGAACTGACTGAAGGTACGAAGACGTGTTTTCATAGACCACAAACGTGATGGCTGTTGCAGGTACAACTCGTGTTAGATTCGGAACCAGTCCTTTGTAGAATCCTTTCATCCCCTCATTTCTATTGAATATACCCAACCAATACCGAATGTATTAATTTTGTGCTCTATAATGTTTGTCAGAAATATGCACGAATATTATGCATAAAAACACTAATTTCCTTGAAAAATCGCAGTTGTAGTAGTAGTAGTTGCAAAGCAATTTTTATGAAAGAAAAATAGTGACGAAGATGGCGTTCCGCTTTATTCAAAAAGTAAAGCATGATTTGCCAGTTTAACCATAAGGATACACATTATTGTTGTATATTTAATATTTGCACATATGCTGCAATGCGTCACAGTACAAAAGGGAACAGTATAAAGATTTCCAACCACACTCGGAACGATTACGATAAAAAGTAATTAGCGTTACTTTGAACGTAAATTTTAAATATTGACAGTATGGTATGGGGAATATTCTTGTGTGAAATTATTATCTATTTTTTTATCCAGACCAGCTAGACTATTTCTCAATAATTTACTTGTCTATTGTTAACTTGTTAGTTCTGAGTTTGTTCAGATTAGTTATGTAGCAAAGAATTTCTATAAAGAACCACGCATATAATAAATAAGTTTGCTATCGCGGCGGGTAATAATAATTATCATATAGTTTGACAGATCCTTGTACGCCATGAACGAACTAGCCAAAAAAATCTTTCCTATAACCGAGCCATTAATTGAGGAATATTACAAACTACCATAAACAATTGACATGTTTTGTAGTGTTACGTGATCTCTTGAAATAAATATTTTCATGACTAATAAATAGTGAAAGTGTATATTACATAACGGTGAGAGCGGGTCTTTTACGACATTTCTAAACCTATTTTCGACTCTACAACCGTAAAAACGAGTACGAGTTAGCCTGCGTTGATTGCTAAAATCGACCTTGTATTCTGTACATTTTGTATATATATTTAAATATATGGTCACCACACATCACACTTTTCTTAAGTAACTATTGTATCCGATTCTGATATTAGATAAAAAAACGATAAGCTAAACGTTCCAGTACGATGAACTCTTCATTTAAAGCAAAAATACAATTTCACAATAGTCCAGAGTATGTAACACTATACACCAAAAAAGTTATTCCCACAATCACTTTTTTATAGAACTGTATAAATTCTATTTACATTGTATTGAATTCCACATGCGTTTGGCATTGATTTCCATTTTTACATTTGAAGGATTCTAATTTACTACTTTATCAACTTTTCGGATTGTTTGTGAATTTTTCATAAATTAAAAACACAAGACATATATTTGGCGTCACATGAAAGAGATAAGGTGTTAAGCCCTTATAAAACCCTCGCAATCCTTCATACCTCCAAGTTTGGCGCATGACATCCATGACACCTTCATAGTTGCGGTGTTGGTCTTGAAGCCGTGCTCGAACTACCTGGTAGGGATAAGTGCTTCCAGCGGCTATCAGCTTCGAAACTGCAGCGAATGTTAAGTATTCCAAAGAGTCCTAGACAAATTAAAGGATAAATATAATTTGTTATAATTTGCAAAGTGACGTGGCACTTTCTTTCGTTCCTCTGCAATATTTCATTTCATTCAGCAGGTAAATTTTAAAACTTACGAGCTTAGCGTCGATTGGCATATTTCGATATCTATTGTACACAGTCTTCATTTCCTCATACACCATAAATTGAATGGCTCCATGAGAAACGCCAAACATTCCAGGAATGAAACCTCGGTACAGTCCTCGAATGCCTTCCATCTTGTAAACTTTCACCAGAGCATCTGCCATTCCTCTGTAATAAATACTGCTGGGATTAGCAGCACCGGTTCCTAAAAAAAGAAAATATTTACCATCAATAAAATTAATGAGTAAACTTTATAAGTTATAAATACTAATGATATTTGACACGTACCAACTAGTTGAGGTGAGCCAGCTACTGGAGCAACCGGAACTGACCCGTATTGCAGACAGAGCCGGGTTTTTACCACCCACAACGGGTTTGTAACAATTAACGTCAATACTCCAGCCTCAGCAGCAATGGTCATATGGCCGATGGGCCCTAAATCTTTCTTCGTATCACCCCCTTGCCATTTTGTTTTGAGGGAGTTGTAAAACAAAAAGTACAGACCCCACGCACTTCCAGCTCCCCACACGTTTGGAGTGACACCTCTGCAAAAAATTTAATCCACATTAAAATTAAATATTGTTCCCTTAATTATTCGTAATTTACTTATAGTAATTCTTGTTACCTGTAGAGTCCTTTCACCCCCTCATCTTTCAAAATGGACTTGAATGCGTGAAACAATCCATTATACTGGGGTCTGGAGCTCAACCCGTCGCTCACAGCAAACCTAATTTTTACGAGATCAAGAGGGTGCAAAATTAGCGTGGAAGCGACCCCTCCCGACACCCCAGCAATTAAATGCTCCATTCCGACAAAGTAGAAGGAAGATTTCCTCGCTTCTCCAGCTCCTGCTCCTGGCCGAGTATGCGTAATTCTGCTGGAAGTGCTCTTACACTGCACAGAACTATCAACACTGCTACTACTGCTCCCAGTCGTGTTATCTTGATGATGGGGAAGTTGAAGGGCATGAACGGAGGACGACGAGGACAACGAGTACGGTTTAAAGATAAAGCTACTTAAACGTTTCTCACGATAATAATTTGAACTATTCAGACTAGACTGTTGAGGAGAGCGTGAGTAAGTTTCCCTTTCCTTGTCACAACACGCACAATTTTCACTGAAGCCAGTTGAGTAAAGGGTGGTTGTGGTTGGTGCAGGTCCATTTTCTGATTGATTTGCTATAGCATTAACTTCTACACGTGGCGGCTGATGATCATCAGTCCTCTCCTTCATTTCTGGCCAATGACTTCAGCAAGAAATCTAATAAAAAAGAATGGAAACCAAAGAGAACGGAATGACTCTCTCGTTTGTTCTGAGAAATTCTTTTCTGGGAAAACTTGCTTGCACGTTTTACTTGGCTCTCTTGCTGGCATTTGTGCATAGATACATTAGATAACATGTGCAACGGGCTAAAGTAGAGAGAGCTAAATCAAATCCAAATGCTCTGCATAGGTAATAATATTCACACAAAGATGTACAGTCACGCTCTTATGCTACATCGCATAATATATCGTTGTACTTTTTGGGTTTTACAATGGGACTTTACTTATGAGAAGTTTTTCACTAATAATTTACCAGCCAAGCAAATAGAAATAGAAGTAAGCTTACACGGGAGTCGTACATATGTACTTAAAACTACAGCTCGTGGTGTGGTGATGTGAACAAATATACATACATTCATTTTAAATTGTAAATGGAGAGTTGCATACATTTCATTATAATATTCAATGTACTTGTTGGTTTCCAAAATTGGAATCTCCTATACTTGCTCTTGTTGTACATGATTTTTTTCTCTTCCATTCAACTAGTATGAGCGAGAATGATCATGCGACATTCTGACATGCCTTTTTATATAAGCTGAAGAAGCAGCCCATTTTCATGAAAATCATGAAATTTCTCTATGCAATGCTGCTCTAGAGACTCTGGTCCAAACTGGACACAAACTAGCGAATATAAGCTCTTATTTAACTCTTTGTGATGATGATGCGATGTGCAAATTTCTTATGTAAAAAGTGCTATTTGAGACTAATTGACGTATAATGTGAAGTAAATTGGAAAATTGGTCAGAGACAGGCAACGTTTATCTTTATGACATCATCCCCAAATCCCCATTATTATCGGTACCTAACTAGCGCGTAAGCAGCCAGAAGAAAGAGAATATAATGAATGATATTTTTTCAATTGGACGTGTTAACTTCTGGAGAAAAACAAACGGCTTGGCGTGCCGTAACAATAAACAATGCTAATAGAGAGTTACGTCAGTATTCAACATAACAATTTATTATGTGCATTTCTATTTCTAATTTATACAGACAAAAAAATGACATGATTTTATGAAGAAACTAGATTGCGTAAAAGCAATAGGTTAAACGAGTTAAAGGTCAACATCCAAAATTCATGGTGTAACTATCTATTATAGGTAGGTAGGTATATGTTAAATAAAATATTATGCCGCAGTAGCATGTTTTGACATATACTTGACAGACTCGACTTGAAAGTCTCAATGGAAGAAAATCAATATTATAGCAAGTTGACATTTTGAATTAATGGAAGTTATAATGGAAATTATTTAAAATGGGGTTCTTTCGGTTGTATTTTCTTTTCCTATCAAAACTACTTTTTGAGAGTTAGGGTTAACTATAAAGTTGACACTAAAAGTTCAAACGTCAAACACTCCTTTGCAACCAATTAGTTCAACTTGATAAGTGTAAAAAATGTCACTGGTGTAGTGTAGTAGTAGACACTTGTGTGATGAGAAAATGTCAATGCAAATGAGAAATGTTTCTGGACTCTTGTATGAAATGAGGCACATGTATTTATAATACGTACATAAATAAATTCACAGATAAATTAGCTCAAGAAACATATCTTTGGGTAATAAAAAGTACAAGTTCTGACTGAGCTGAGATAGTAGTTAGTGAGTGATAAGAAGTACAAAGTACCACATTTGTATCCTTATCGGAATTTCTCAACTACGCAGGCAAAACGAACAAAATTAGCTACACACTGACAAACAAACTTTACAAATATGCACTAATCCATTTTGAGGAATGTTTGCAAGATTTCGTTCAATATTATCGAGATAAATAGTATGAGAAAGGAGAATTTAGGGAAACTTACCTCGTGGATTTCTAATGCGAGAAGTTATATTATTCCTTTCAAATGAGGTTCATTGTCCATCATAATATATAGACATTGATTATATACGACTGTCTATCCACCACACACGACAGAGAAAAAAACAGATTTTATCCTCAGATTTGGAGTCGCAATTAGTAAATACTTTAAATTGCACCTGCTATCTATTCAGAACCGTTTTAGACAAAGATTCGAATGCATGCTCTGCGAAATCACTGATATAACTGAAAAATCGTATATATGCCCATTTTTAAAAGTTAGGCTGTTGCCTGGTCCGTTTCGGCTGCATTTTTCCTTCTGTACTTTTCCTTTGACTTACAAATTTCATGTAGTAGTGGCACTTGTAGTAGTAAAACTGTACCATTGCACTTTTATCATCCTGTGAAACGAATGAATATATCTGTACAAAGCATTTTATTTTATTATGGGTCGATACCACATCGCATACGGTTCTACTACTTGGGGCTTTTGTACTCTGTTCTACTACTAGTTGTCTGACTGCTTGCTGATCAAAGTGTGATCACCACGATATCAAGAGTAGAATATTCAATATTGGGTCTCTCGCCGTCACCCTTTTGTTGGTGGTTATAGTTGTTTGTATGGGATATAAGCATGATGCAACCTCACTGCTTTTGTATTTTGGCACGCAGTGGCTGTGTGAAAAGTAGACAAGGAAGGGAAATTTTTAGAAACACACGCAAGATGTATGCATTCTTATTTGAGGATAGACGTCTAAAAATTAATGATTAAAATGTTGAACAGTGAACAGACTATATACTACAACTATTAATATTGCTGTCAACTTCTTTTCTTTCGCCAGCAAAGTACATAGAGACGCAGAGGCACTTTCTTGAAAGTTAACATGAGGATTTTGTGGAAAATTTTCATTCAAACGAACGACATGCGTCTTATATCAAATCCTCAACGCCTTTTCGTCATGCTTGACGCATCCGGATGAGTTTTTTAGTAACGTGTCATTAGTATCATGCCATAGCAGTACAGCTATGCAAATGTCACAAGTACACAGTACAGTCTTGGCATTAGTATTTCTAAATGTACTAACAATATAACGGATACATAAAAACTTTAAGGTACATATACATTTACCCAAGGAAAATGGACCAACATTTTACAGGCAGAGCAACAGAGACTGCGTGTCTGCAAAACAGCAATAGAAAGTTGTTTATGAATAAGCGAACATGATGCTTTTGATTGATAGGAATAAAATATCTATCGATAAAACCCTTCTTCATTTCATGTACATGACATCAAAGCAATAAGACGAATATTGACTGTTGCAAAAGTATGAATTGAATTGATGCTGTACATATTACATACATAGTGGAAGGAGTGATGACTGACCTGACCAGTAGCCTTATTCAAGCTCATTCATAGTGTAAAAACGGCATTTAAAGTAGGTAGTTTATCTAGGTATCTTGATTTCTAGACTAAAGACTACAGAAACAGCCAAAATTACAGAAATCATAATTACATGTATTTTCGACGATAATCAACTGCAGGTATAAAATTAATTAAATAGTTACTAATTACAGAGGAACATTCATTATTAGATGTACCTGTGTGTTCCGCTGTGCAAGGAATTAGCACGTTATTAGCTGATTTTTATGCAGTTAATTTAGTTCTCTTCTCTTTCCTTCTACTTCATCCTCATCCGGTGCGCCCAATCAGGAAATGTTTATGAATTTGTGTAAAGGAATTTCCAATATGATTTAGGGTACACACTTAATATGTACATCACAAGCTGCACCGTATCGCTTGACCTATAAAGTTTGAAGGTTGTCGAGTTCCATTATCCCTTTCCGTCAGTCTTTTTTGTTTGTCTGCGTGGACTTTGGTCGTCCTGTTGTGGCCAAGAAATTAAACCTATTGTCACAGTGGCCGTCTGATGATCAAAACAATATCATATAGCTTAAGATAAAGGTTATATGTCTGGTTATATCCAGTAGTAGGATTTCAGCAGAAGTACATAAATGGCAAAGCAAAACCAGTTATTTCCGGAATTGTTGTTGTTCAGCAGACATGTACGAGTTATTATCACACACAGGCATATTTGGCTCTTCATTTCGTGGTAAGGCTACTTGAGTAAGGCATCGTCGTAGGAGAACAGAGCAGGTTTAACCAATATGGCTTATGACAACCAAGCAAGCCAAAGAATAGATAGTAAGTAGCATAATGTACTCCTGGGTAGATGGTCGAATTTTGCAGTCTTACCTGGATGTACGTGAGGTGCATAGTGTATACATCTAATCCACTCGTCCGTACATTAACGCTTTTTGGTTTCCAAAATTAAAGAAAAAATGTTCAATGAGGTATTGACGACGACTTTGGCTTACGTAAATCGTAGGCATTTATATCGATATAGTATGCATTATGCACGTGTGGTCAAGTACCTACTTAATGTATCTTGTGTGTTAAAAAAAGATTCGTCCTCCACTAGGATTTGCCTTTTGCCGGCGAGGTTTATGGTTGAGCAATATATGAAAAGCCAAATTAAATGATTGGAGTTCAATGTCAATGTACGACTTTGCATAATAATTATCTACCACTCATCCTTAAAGGCTGGTGGGCTTCCATGCTTCTGAAACTGTCAAAAACTGTTATAAATTGCGATTAGAGATGCGATGAGACTGATATGGCACACAAAATTTATGAATATGAACTGGAAATAAAACGTCCAAAATGTGTGATACAACAACAATCCATTTATTTAAATCGATTAATCATATTTACGTCATCATTAAAACTTACAAGATGATGACAGATGAGAGGTTATCTACTCAAGTTTGGAAGTAAAAGGTACATTATTGTCTCTTGCTTCGTAAAGCTCCATTATTAACTTCTTGACTGTCGGATGACTGTTGACAAACTTTTCTCGCGTCGAATCGAAAAACTCTTGGAGAAAGCCGGGTTTCTTTTCGCTGCATTCATACTCATACGCTTGAAGTACCATATCGAAACGATCCAAGTCCTTTACCAGCTTCGCTTCTTTGGTTTGGCAGGTTTCATACTCCTGACAATTTAATAAAATTGAATTTACTTTTACAATTAAAACTTTGACATTAAACCTAATTCTGCTTCCGACGCATAAACAAAAAGGAAAAATACCTGAAAAAGCTCACGAATTTCATCAGCGCTTTTGTTCGGAACCAATGCGGCTATTTTTTCAATTGCAGCAGTCTCAAGTTTGTGTTTCTCGTCATCGTCGACGCCATCCTGAGGCGTGATGTCTCCAACAATAGATTCACCCAGGTCGTGAACAAGCGACATCTTAATGCATCTATTCATGTCCAGTGACGAATCCTCAACCAAGAAAGCGCTCATTATTGCCATTCGGTACATGTGACCTGAGACAGTTTCAGGTTTCGAAACATTTTTGCGTACCCATCCTGTGCGTTCCAGGTGCTGAAATACATACATAAAAGTAGAAGATGAGAAATAAAAGCAACTGATATATTCAATTTAAAAACTAGGTAATCATTCATTCTAAGCAGCATGTAGTGTGGCTCAAAAGATGCTTAGTTTTGTCTACTTTTGCGTATGTAAATTCAGTACAGTATGTAGCAATGGCATTTTGTGTTCAAGTGAAAGGTAAATCTCTAATGACATAAGTGACATGGACCTGCACCATTCTTTTCCAATGAAAATGCCATATGAGTCATTCATGAAACGCGGAGAAAGTCTCCGTAGAACGGCACCACAGAGACGAGCCGCACTCGCAGGAGTCCACGAACTACTTTTGCGTCTCAGAATGATAAAACGCGTACACATAGTACAGAAAGATGCCAAAAACTATGATAGCTTTACATTCTCTCTGCCCCAGAAGAATGAAATGATTTGGAGCGAACCCTCTTGCAATTTCTATACCTAATTGTGCAGGCAGGTGATAGAGAATCGGCAAAACTGGGAACTTGGATTTCTGTGACTTTTGCTGTATGAAACCTACCTTGAGTTTGGAAACATAATTGAGAAACTGCAGTTCAGGTGTCATCTTCTTTGATTCAGTAATCTCCTGTGCGTCCGCCATGCTCACCCAGTCTTCCTTAATTGGTAAGTTGATTACACTAGAAATATTTATTTTCACAAAGAGCACTAGCACAACAACGACTTACTTGAGAGCAAACTCTTTCACGGACTTGTTTGTCTTTTTTACACTTTGCACTCTGGCTCACACAAGCGACTGCCTTGTTCGTACCTTTTGTAGTATCATAGCGTATGGGTATTATTGTGTACATTAATATGAACGAATGCAGAGTGCAAAGTGATGCGCCTGGCGCCTGCAGATTTGGCGTTTTATGACTTGATTGATGAATATGTATTTCCGTTAGAAAATATTATAACTGCACGAGTTACTTGAAACAACATTTTTACACACCTTGCAGGAAGGACCATGTTGGCCAGATCTATTACCAGTTTTGGATATGGAAAGCATGCTTCTTGGTGTTCACGAAAGTTTTCGAGGAGAGCTGTTCTTAATATGAGTAGCAGTGTTAATACAACCGCCGGAAGCGGTGAAAGCGCGGAAAGCACTGCCAACAGCCCAAGCGCTGCCGCTCCGTCGCCAAACGTTCCAAAGGGAGGATTTGCAAAGGCTATTGCAAAAATGGAAGGTCATGAGAGTTTTCCAAAAACAATTAAATTCTCTCCCCTCATTCAGGTATTTACTAAAGTACTGTAGTGCTTATACATTATGCATTCTTCATTCAACTATACCTGCATGCCTAATTTAATTGTACTGACCAATGACTACACGTAATCATGTACATTTTCTAATGTCCGTTTCGTTATTTTATTTCCTTTTTAATAGATGGGCGATCCACAAGGAAAAATTGTAGAGGGTTCCATTGTCCATGTGGTTGATGACGACTTGTACATAGATTTTGGGGCAAAGTTCAATTGTGTGTGCCCACGACCTCAAAAGAATGGAGGGTAATTTAGGAATAACATTTGCTATATGAGAAATTCATAATATCTTCAATAATTTACCTTTTGGAAATAATTATTATGACATCATATGAAATATATTGAGCAGTTGAAAGAAGATTTACAATTTACAATTTATTGTTTGTATTCCTGCAAGAGTAAGGAAACAAGGCTATATGGCCCCAGGTTTAAACCCAATAGAGTGAAAGCTAAATTATGAATTTCTCAGTTTACATTCAACATTACATTGCATGAAAATATATAACGTGATATGATAATGGTTGTAATTGTTCGAATTTGTATTTTTTTTCGCAGTGCGTACACCCTGGGGAAAAAGGTTAGAGTCATGGTACATGATTTGGAAATGTCCACAAGATTTTTAGGAGCCAAAACTGATCTCACAATACTTGAAGCTGACTGTTCGTTAATGGGGCTCGCTAGATATGATAAATAAAAAATTGATTTTTTAATTCAAAAATAGTCATAATTATATTTGTACATATGTATGTGTGTTCTTAATAAATATCAATTTGTTTATATAAGAATTTGACTTATGACGAATACAGTAATTTCCGCAGACGATTACTGCAAAAGATTTTTTTACATTAAATTAGTCCTTTAATCATTTGATAGTGATAACTGCATACATATATTACATGCATTACACAATAGGGTGTCGTCGTAAACATTCTTTAAATAACATTATCATTGAAAAATTTATATCATGAGCTGACTGACAATGAATCCATATCAATAAAATACTATTTTGGGTTCGCATCATTGCCACTGCGCTGCCAGATTTTCTCCCTTGTAGTGATTTCTCACAACGTGATGTGGCCAATTTACATTATCTCGTCTCTTATCAATGTTTGATAAGCATAATTCCATATTATGAACCGATGTAAACTAAAGGATGTGTATAATGTACATGTTATTTTCTAAGGTCTTATTTGTAAAGTCAATGTTTGTTGTTATCTCGTGACATGAATCGCTGTAATGTTCTCTCAGGTGAAAGTTTTGCACAAACGCTAACACGCTGCATCCAGCCAGCCAGTCAACCAACCAAAATACAAAGCAAATTAATGTGTTAATTAACGTTTTCTTCAAAAGTCATATTTACAAATATTTCTGAAATCATATTCCCGATAACTATTTCACACGGCAATCCAGAGATGTAGTCCGATACATTCTTCAGCAGCAAATACTGCACAAGAAGAAGAAGTCAAACATCCGCAAAGAGGAAATAAGCTATTCATTTATCAAATTAAAACGTAATTAGTTATTTATATACAGAAATTGAGCAAAATAAATCCCACAACCATCACAATTTATGAATATTAATATCTAATACATACTATAGCGCGTTGGAAGGTATCTACCAAGATGAGTAGAGGAGAAAAGATACCGTTACTGTCAATGTCCAGCCAAAACTCTGAGACTGCGGCTGGAGGATATTTGCTTTTATCAGTACCACAAATTGAGGACAAGAGTGTAACCGTATTAAACAAACTGGGAAATTATGCCGGAGTCATTGTAGCTATTAGTGCAACCGTAATAGTATTCGTCCTCATTTTTGGCGTATCCTACCACGCCGATGTTTCAGAACTGACTTCTGGAAACAATTTAGTGAAGAAAGCTACTGGACCAGATTCGATTGGTGCTTCAAATCAGAATGAACGCATCAGCAAAGAAATAGAAACCCCGCTGGGTAGGTTAAGAGGATATATGCAACAGAGTCGTAAGGGACGAGAATATTTTGCTTTCTATCAAGTTCCTTATGCAAAACCTCCAATTGATCAATTGCGATTTAAGGTTATTTAAAACATACCAAAAAATGGACATGAACAATATAACGACACAGTCCATGAAAGTTGCACATTATGTTCTGTTTCGCAGGATCCACAACCTGCGGAGAAATGGGAAGGTGTTCGTGACTTTGATAAAGGCTCACCTTCATGTACTCAGAAATCAAAGCATGCTGAAGATAATGTAATAAGTGGAAAAGAAGACTGCCTTTACAGTGATATCTACGTAAAAGCAATTGAATTTTTTTTTTCAACAAGCAATAACAACTGTATTGATTATAGGTGAAAATTTTATTTCAAACTTGAAAATAAATAGGTTCCTCGCACAGCACAAGATAATGCTCAACATTTTGCCGTTATGGTATATATTCATGGTGGCGTAAGTTTTTCAGATAGTTAACTAACAGGATGAATTGAAAATTTAGAAAGTAGGCCGATTATTTCAATTCATCTAATCCTTTGTACATAGGGCTTCGCAGACGGTAATGGAAGCAGATATGGTGCCGAATACTTCATGGATGAAGATGTAGTTCTCGTTACTTTTCAATACAGGCTAGGACTTTTCGGTAATTTTCATTTAATCATCATGAACTATGTATCTATCCAATATTTAATGACAATTTAATAACAATAGGAGTAATAAGAGAATATGAAATTGATAAACTGTGTGATAAGCATATCTTTATGTAACAAGGTTTCTTAAATACTGGAGATAGAGAGGCTACTGGAAATATGGGTTTTAAGGTAGCACGCTACGTTCTGTGCATATTGCCAATGCATGCCATACTTTAAGTTAATCATCATATGGCGTATGATGCTATAAAAATATTTAATTATTGCTTTAATATCTAGGATCAAGTAATGCTTTTAAAGTGGACTAAAGAGAACATTCGATCCTTTAATGGCGATCCAGAGAAAGTAACAATCTTTGGGAACTCTATGGGCGGCTTCTCTATTGGCTTTCTTACACTTTCTCCAATGGCCAATGGTACAATAATTCCATAAAAATATTAATATTAAAGAGATTCCTTACTCTGGATTTTATAGAAAGCATTCGTAAAGATCATATCCAAATTTATCGCCACACCATGCCAGGTCTTTTTCATAGAGCAATATCTCAGAGTGGAACTACCCTTTGTGAATACACTTCTAATCTGGATTTGGAACCGGAAGTTACCAAAAAAGCTGTCGCAGAAGCATTTAATTGTTCGTTGGACAGTTCTACTGATCTGTTAGACTGTCTCCGTAATGTAGATGCAAAAGATTTGGCGTTATTAAAAACTTCCGATATCAAGTATGCTCTAACAGTAGAACAGGGATTTGACCCCGGCGACTTATCGGATGTATTCATGCCTGATAAACCTTACAATCTACTGAAATCAGGGAAAGTGAATCCAGTTCCATATATGATGGGTGTTGTTTCCACCGAATGGATCGGAGCATCGTTGGGTAAGCTGTAATGACTATTGTGCCTTCAATTTCATTTATAACACAGGTTAACCAACTTTAATTTCAGATCTTTTAAAGTGAAACCTTATTATTTCATTATTTGCAGTTTTTCTCAAAAGTGATGCTCTAATCAACAATTTGAATGCCAACTTCTCACTGTATGCTCCTATAATCCTGGGCACCGATTTAACCCGCGAAGAAAGCCAATCCATTAAGTCATTTTACTTCCACGACAAATTAATAAGCAATGAAACGGAGCGGAACCTCACTAATTTACTATCTGACCGGATTATGGTTCATGGGACAAAAGTGACCGCAGACTTGTACTCTGCTTCTAGCGACACTTTCTTGTATTATTTAAGTAAACGACCGTCCAAAAGCTATGCAGATAAATTCTTGCTGGATTTTCCCAATGTGGATATAACAAACGCTGTTTCACACGCAGACGAAGTGCAATTTCTGTTTCCCTATCTTGGCTACCCAGAATATCCGATATCGGACACTGAATATTTTCCGTTTTCGGAATTTATGGTCAAGTTGTGGGCAAACTTTGCTGCTACCGGGTAAACCTGCACTTCTACGCATTTGCTACATAATATTCACTTTTCCTCATGATATCATCTGACAATAATTCATATTTGTTAAAAATCCGTTACCAGAAAACCAAGTATTGCAGGCAAAGTTACAGACTGGAATGCGGTTAGCAATCAAGGATCCAGCTCGTGGTATGAACTTAATGACAATTCGGGACTGACGTCGGTCCTAGCGGAAAGAATGCGGTTCTGGGATCAATTTAGTCATAAGAAAATGATGTATGAACTATGAAAATGAAAGGAATGCATGTTAGTTAGGGTTATGATATGTACAACTACTCAACTACTCATAATTTGTAACTTCTCTAGTTTTTAAAAAGATAATTAAATTATCGACAATGTAGATTGTTAAAATGCCTTTCACCTCAATTCATTGATTAAACAATTCATGTCATTGAGGTAGACTATTTCAACTACATATGAAACTTCAGTTTAGAAAGATCAGCTAAAGAAGGTGTATATAATTATTTTAATTTAATTGATAAAAATTGAAGTCTTTTTAAACCTAGGAATCTAGGACGCTACAAATTCTAGTCTGCGCTCGTGCGATCTTTGTTGTTCATCATAACACTTTGTTGTTGAACGTGTGGTAGGTATTGAGAGTCACCCAAGCACATACTTTGCAACGTAGTAGGATTTACGTGGAAAGGAGATGATGTTGTTGAGATGAGCAGCTGGTGTCCACCATACAATGCAATGATACAATGTGGGTGTTCTGCTGTTGATACATTTTTTCCCAAAATATTTGCACAAACACAGGCTTGAATGCTCTTAGTGTACATTTTTAATTACATCTTGTTTCATTTTAATCATCTTTTTATTATTACTAACTAACACTACAATATAAACTATAATGTAAGAGTGTTAGGCCTAGAGATACCATTCATGTCATTCATTCCTTCTCCGCCAAGTAAATAAGCAGAAGAAGCACTCATTTTATTTTTTTAAACGGATAACCCAATTACTGCATAAGTTGATGTTGGTTGAATGTTACAAATTGCGTTATTGTGCGTAGTGAGTGCGTAAAGTAAATGCTCATCATTTTTAGAGGGTGCTTCCGATCACTAGTGGGAAGTAAGTTAAGTATTAATAAGGATACATAACTTATAAAAAGTTTGTATGACTCAATACCCTATTTTATTCCTTTCATTCTTTTGGCCAACAAGTTCTGGGCTCCTCCTGTTCATTCATTTTAACTTTTACATGAAATTAATTTGATTTTTTAAGCCAATTTTAATATACATGGTCACTAATGCTCTTTGGTCCCGTCCATTTGTGCTTTTTACTGTTTTCGAAATGCTTGTTTTCTATGAATATTTTGGGGGGAATATTTATAGGTGTCAGGAATCTGTCTGGTAATTTTTTTATGTATTCCATTTTTGATTGCAGGAAAGCAGTTTGAATTCCAGTTATAGTTGTAACTTAAACACATTTGGTCCAAAGAAGAAGAGTATTCAAAATGGTAAGAGATAAATGACATAGATAAATGCGTATATAGTGTGCGATTAACCAGTTTGCATTTTCATAACAATCTTGATTTTTGTATCAGTCAGGAGAAAACGGCGAGGAGATTCCAATTCCACAAAATGCGACAGGGGAAGTTAGTGAAGAAGCGGGATCGTACCCCAAAGATCTTAGCTATGGCGTTTACGACTGCGATCCCAGTTCGGTGGACCCAAATGGAACCATCATAAGCGGTATTGAACAGAAGCCGAGAATTGTACTGATGGGATTGAGGCGGTAAGTAGTACTGTCGTTAAAATTACAACAGATAGTGTTCAATCCTATTTCAAACTATTTATTTATTTATCTTTCTTAATCAATTACAGGAGCGGAAAGAGTTCAATTCAAAAAGTCGTTTTTCACAAAATGTCACCCAATGAGACCTTGTTTTTGGAATCAACAAACAAAGTTGTGAAAGAGGATATCTCAAATTCTTCGTTTGTCCAGTTTCACATATGGGACTTTCCAGGTCAAATCGACTTTTTTGATCCTACATTCGACTCTGAAAACATTTTCGGCGGATGTGGAGCATTAATCTTTGTGATAGACGCTCAGGTAAAAACGTGTAAAAATGCCGTTGTTCATTATGAGCGCGCCATTCCTTGCCAGTCTGTGATAACATCATTAATTTTTATTTATAGGATGACTACATGGAGGCTCTTGAGAGATTACGGCATACAGTAACCAGAGCATACAAGATCAATCCAAGGATAAATTTTGAGGTGTTTATTCACAAGGTAAATAGTCTTGTTCTGACTGAATCACTAATTTAAAATCTGAATGACAGAATTGAAGGTTTGTAGTACCACCAGGAGTGCGCAATTTATTGTTGTGTGTGCAGAAATTATATTATGAACAAAAATCTATTAACTTATTGTCCCGATCTTAAACTATTCCACCCAGGTCGACGGCTTATCGGAAGATTTTAAAATGGACACACAAAGGGATATTCATGCTCGAGCGACCGATGACTTATATGATGCGGGTACGTAGTAAAACAAGCTAGTAGAAGTTAACGTAAAAATGTATTGTGACAATTGTAACGCATATTTTTGTATTTCCAGGTTTCGAGCAGGTGCACCTAAGTTTTCACCTCACATCGATCTACGATCATTCAATATTTGAGGCCTTTTCCAAAGTAGTCCAAAAATTAATTCCTCAGTTGCCAACTTTAGAAAATCTCCTCAACATTTTCATTTCAAACTCCGCCATAGAAAAAGCATTTTTATTTGACGTTGTCAGTAAGTCAAACCAAAATTTTGTACGAATATTTTCTTCGGGAAGAGTAATTTCTTTTGAAAAATAGAATACCAGTTTAGGTCCGCATTTATAAATTGGCAAATTATTGTTTAGGTAAGATATACATCGCCACGGACTCATCTCCAGTGGATATGCAGAGTTATGAACTCTGTTGCGATATGATAGATGTGGTTATTGATGTCTCCTGCATTTATGGTCTTATGTCTGGTGACGAACTAGCCCCTGCCTTTGACCGACACAGTCAAGCTTCCATTAGATTAAATAACGGCACAGTTTTACACCTTCGTGAAGTTAACCGTTTCTTGGCGTTGGTATGTATCCTTCGGGACGACGCAATGGAGAAACAAGGTGGGTTGATTTGAAATTGTTTTCTCATTATGATGAAGCATTAAAATATAAACTACTAATTTCTTCTTTCGTTGCAATTCGACTTTTCAGGAATGATCGATTACAACTTTACAATGTTTAGAGCTGGAATACAAAAAGTCTTTGAGGTTCGCAAAAGCCAGAATCGCAAGATGGCAGCAGTTTCATTCAGCAATGATAATGGCGAGGCTGTTCACTGCTAAAAGAAGCGAAAATAAAATTTGTATTTGTGTATCTGACTGGATTGTACCAGTACGCATGCCGTTGTTACTACAACTTCAATTCAGTTTTTTTAAATGCAATATACATTATCCATCGCGCAATATGACTGTATCAATCATTTTAATATTACAATTATTGTAAAATAAATATATCTACTAGTTTCAGTTTTAACAAGATAATCGTCTGCACATAAGATTGACGTATGATTTATGATTCTTGATTTATCATAAATAAGTCGTACAAAAGAACCGTCATTAATTTTACTAATGTTATTATTACGATCTTGTATTCAACGCAAACATTACCACGTACACTTGCATACACTGATTTTAAGAACACTCTACAGAAATATTTTAATTTAATCGTCATCCTTATCCTCCGACTTGTCTGCAGTAGTACTTTTGCCAGCTTTGGTTTTTTGTGCCGACTTTCCTTCTAGTTTCTGCAGCATCTTTTGTTGTTTCTCCAATTTCCTGGCTTCCTTCATGGATTTCTTTTGCTCCTTTTCTTTCTTGGCTAGCAATTCCTGGAACCTTTCCTCACGTGGGTCAACAGTAAATCCAAAATGCCTTCGTACTTCCTCCACAAGTTTTTCTCGTCTTGCCTGTGTTGGAAAAACATTTCATTAAAATAAACGTAACGGTCAGCAAAGCAATAATGAATGAGGAGCAAATGGTTAAAATAACATACCCTAGCCTCATCAGCTTCACGCTCCTTTGCTTCCTGTCTATCCGCGAGATCCTTCTTAAATTTGTCCACCAATGCCATTTTTGCCTCAACTTCCTTGATTCTAAAAATACATAATATTATTTTCAAATTACAATGCTATACTAATACTATTTAAGTTATAATATTGAAATGACTGATATGATTAAACATTATCATGATTTTGTTGGTAAAAGAATGAACTCTCAAACCTTTTCTCCGTTTCCTCCTGTTCCGCCTGCCGTAAAGCTCGTTTCTTTTCCACCATTTCCTGAATTGTAAACGGATTACAAATTTGCTCATATTCAATTTTCTCCTTCAACTCCTCCTTCGTTGGCCACAGCACTCCAGGATTAACGCCACTACTTTCCCCATATCGTCCAAACATTCGCTGTTTGTAACGAACCGTGTGATGAATCCAAGCCGTCGGTTCGGTGTGAGGATGCTGTCCACGGACTAGTCGCTGATGATACCCACGCAGACGGGACACGTTTCGTTTAGCTTCTATCTCCTCGTCCGTCAACCCTTTTGGAGTGTCATCGAAAAGCGGCAAAGTTTTGGCATCGGGGATGACCTCGTCCTCATAATCATCATCAGTCTTCTTCTTTCTTCGCAGTAAATCCGTTAAAATCGACATGGTTCTTCTACTTCCGGTGAAAGGTTTTAAACCGTTATAACTGTTACGAGGATGACAATAAGTGGTACGAGGGAGGGGATGCAATGTGTGGTGCAGGCGCTCATGTTGTCGTTTTGTCGAAATAAAATTTACCCCCGCTGTTGCTGACCATGCATGAAAATACGCCTGCTCGCCTGACTTTAAATGCCACTGATGTAACCAGGAATAAGCGCCTTGCTTGCACATTAACGACTTCTCACCCCGAGAAACTGAACCCAGCCTTTTGAACACCTGCGACATTCTGCTGATGTCTTATAGTCAGGGCTGGCACACTTTTAGACAACTTGCTTGAGCGTCACGTTTGCAGGGTCCAATTTTGGGACTAGGCACACTTAGGTCAATGGAAAGCACTCCTTCTACTTACACAACTTCCCAGTAATTAAACACAGGATACAATATTATATGCACTGTTTCCGGTCTCCAACTTTTTACAGAGTGTGTGAGACCTCTCGTGCTCTTCCATCAGGTGTGATGCGAGTGTTTACATTGAGTCGGTATTCTTGGTGCACATTGCTTTTTTACAAAAAGCAGCGACAAGGGGAAATTGATACAATTGTGTGGGATTCCGGGATTCTTTCCGATCTTGTTTGTTGCTGTTTTACCCCTTCCAATAAACTCATCTGTCACAGTTTATTATGACCTACGCTACGCTGAAGTCATTTTTACTGGTTGGGGACAGTTTGAAACGGTATTGTGTAACGCCTTGTGTATGTGAATACCTACCTGTCTTATCGACTTGAGCCGCCGATAGTGATTTCCCAGGAGTGTCGATTGGCATGCGAGTAAAGTGCATGAAATCTGTTTTTAGTGGATAACGTTTAGTTACCACCGACGCTGCTGCGCTAAATATAATTAGCCTGTTACACGCTGAAAACTACTTAATTACACATAAATATGAATGACAGCGAAATACAAGGATGAACACAGACATTACTAGCATGGTCGCGAAGAAAGTTGAGCTTTAAACTCTTGAAAAGTCGACTTAATGAAACCGCATCATTGACACCGGTACAGTTTTGTGTCTCCTAGCTGGTTAAGTTATTAATGAAAGTAGACGTTGATTTGGCGTTAAAGTGCTTACTTCTCGAGTTCTATTCTCAATAAACACTGCTGCAAATCATCTCAGGCGAGGTCAAAATGGGAGTATCAGTGTAAGTAAACTTGTCAATTACGTATACATGTCATTTATCAGGAAACCGGTAAATGATGGCGAATGCACAAAGCAAAAACTGCAAATTAATCAAAGGATATAATCTAATTAGTAATGTACCCTCCTATAAAGTAGTTTCTCACGTGAATTCCGTCAACAATCTAGTATACATAATTATAACTTAATTTGTATTATGTTTATAGTTTGCAGTCGTATCCAGTGAAAGAAGGGCTTACTGGAGCCCAGACAATTGAACTACTGGTCAAAAGGGTCCAGACACTTGGTGGTCAGCAAACAGGACAATTTTTAGTGGATTGTGACACGTATGCTTCCGTGTCCATGTCACATCCAATAGGTAAGCTAATGTTGAATAAAACTTTCAAGCCTGAATTATGCCTTTTTACATTTTGCCACGCGTTCAACCCATTATAACATCCTGTCCTGAGTAAACCTTTGCACAAACTAGGGCGCAATTAAAGGTGATATAACACAATTAAGATTTTCATGACAATCCGCTACGCACGCCATTAGCTGTTAAATCAGGCACGATTCAGCACGATGCATAAAAGTCATTTCATTATTCATTAAAATTTATAAAATGTCATGAAGCTTTTGTGAGTAGGCAAATCATCAGCAGGACAGACCAACACACATTACCTACAAGTCATTTCCCTTCCCTATGATTCCTCTTGAAATCGGAAATGAATTGAAAATATTGCATCTGTGGAAATAGTCTATAATCTGCATTCATCACGGTTTTAAAAATTATGGTATGTACGAAAGTTGCTAACAACAAACTAAAGATATTAAGATTTAGGATTGAATTGATGAAATTGATTTTATTTTATTAACTCGGTGGCTGAAAACATTTATTTTATGATTTTACATGAAACATTGTGTATTTCCGTCAGGAAGATGGAATTCCTATCATGATTTTTTATTAAACGAATTATTATCGTAAATACATATTCTGAAAGGTCTATTACTGGCAGAAACTGTAGATGTACCAGAAGTATTTTCGTAGCGAGTAGATGACATGAGGAGTTCTAATCTTAGAGTAAAGATTTAGGTACCATTTTATTGATGAATATGATTATCATACAGTGCATATATTTTCCTTTTTTGGTGATTTTTCAAAAAGGCGTTAATTGAGTGATAAGTAAAAGACGAAATTGTTTATAATGTCAATCACAATTTTTCCTTTATTTTCGATTCCTTTTTTATTCTTTTGAAACAATACCAATACCAGAAGATGGTTTTGTCAGGTATTGTCTTTATTTATTGTCTTGTTAGTTTCATGGAAGCGCGCAAACATTTCATCATAATTAACTTTGCATTCTATTTAACTATTTTTTAATTTAATATACTGTAATATTGTTAACAATGGATAATAATACATATATGCTGTAGTAATATACTTAAGCTTAGACTTGGTAGATGATATTTAATATCCAATTCTTTATACTAATGTATTCGGTACTGTAAAGTTTTCGTTCTTCATTCAAACTGTGTCGGAAACGTGTTGAAAAATATTAACATTTAAATTACCATAATATTTTAGCATTTTTTATAAATTAAAAGCAAAAAAGCTGTAAAAACAATTTAATGAAAACTACGCTGTTGACTGTGGTTTAACAAAATCCCTCACATTACGAATTAGACAATTTAGTATTTACAAAATAATTCTAAGGTAAAGCACAATATGATGATATAATATAATATGATGCATCGTAGTAAAATCATAGTTTATTAAATTATACTACATACAGAAATAGCGTAACTTAACAAATCACAAGTTATATTAAAACTTTCGACAAATGCTAATAAACAATAATATTTCATTCAATTTAGAACACTACACAATAATGCTTAATAAGAGACATACATTATATGTGTGTCGCAGTAAATATTATGTATTTCCCATAATTGCAATTAACATATTTTCAGAACACATTTTTTATATCCTTGACCGTTTAGATCTTTAAAGTAAAATACATAATATTTTAATATTCCGTAAAGCTATCCACTTCACTTTCACATGGTATTGACGGAGGAGTATTATAATATTAGTCTTTGTGCTTCTTCACCTTCACATCATACCAATTTTCCATTTACCGTTCTCATCCTACCATTATCATTAAAAAAATTCACGGGTGTTTTACCTTCAAGCATCGTGTCCGCTTCCTTCATGCATAGATAATTATTATTACAAAGTATGTTTTTTACTTTTTTCCAGAACACGAGTAAATTGGGCAGGGATTAGCAAGGCTTTCAATGACACATTCATTTTTATTGTTTGCGGCTGTTCAACAGCTAGAAACTTAAATAGCATTGCAATATTCGTTTGACAAGAGAAAGCTTTCTCCTGTAAACTTTTACCCTCCAATAAAAAACATTACTCACACAACGAGCTCATAGTAGATTCAATATAACCTACATAAATGCACAAGTATTATTATTGGTTCTAAAACAAGCATATTTCGTAGTTAAGTTATATATAACTAGCCTATTTACATGATAATCTATACCTACACTATTAATATGTATGCATTTAATATGTTAACAACCAATACTCTGAGGTTGATCGGTTCGGTGGTGAAACCCATAAACTCCCAATACAAAAACATTTTGTTAGATACTGATATTTAACGCTCAAACGATACTTGCGTGCTCCTACTACTGAAATAGAAACTTATCAAATTCCTCTCTTGGTATTAGTATTATGTAAGTAACTTACAAATTTATTGTCAAAATCACTCTTCTTAAAATGCCTGTTTAAAACTCACAACATGAAGTTGTAAATAGTTAAATTTATTGTCATATTTTCGGAAACTTTTATTGTCCGTGATTTTCAGGTCTTTGCCGAGTGCGTCGTGAAATGTACATTGACTTATTATTGCGTGTATAAAATAAAAAGTTCTTACATCTTATTTTAAAATTTAATTCTTTTTTAACCCGATTATCTATAATCATCATGCATTACACCGAGGAGTACCAATTTGGTAAACGTTGTTTACAGTTGTGGTATCTATTTTAACTCCGTTTAAACACCGAAATGAGTTGAGTGAATATTTCTTCTATCAGAATGACTGCAGTTGTTTGCAAAGATTGCAGAGTAATTCGATGTTGCCTTTCTACTATGACCAATCTCCAAATACAACTCACCCACAATTTGACCCGAGCGAGATTCCTATATAACTATTTCTATGTTTAGTTTACTTGGCCTAAATTTCTCTTAAAGTTAGTTTTTCTAACTATAATGTGAGTTGAGGTTGAGAGTGCGTTTCGCTATGTATTTTACAATGAAAATTAATTATTAGAGTTCCGTTATGCAACCCGATCCCTGTCAAGGGTTGTTAGTCTACTTTTTTTATTGTCGCTGTAAAAATTCTATGTTCAACGTTTATGAACGTAATTGTTGAAGTTGTTACGATGTTATTATAATCTACCTTACATTGAGAAAGTGAGAATTTCAATGCTTTCACTTGTATTCGGAAAAGGAAATCATATAAGTAAACGCACGGATGAATCTAGCCAATTATTATTTTTTGTTAGGATTACAAATAAAAACCACCGTCATGCATTAAAATGCAAGCGCGAATTGAATGAGCGGATTTTGAAATACTCGCCAGTGTGTCTTTTTAGTTTTACGCAAACAACTGCCATACTGAAAATGAACAGTTCCTTCTTATGACATACCTGATATTAATATCCTAATCCCTAACAGATCGAGATAAACAATATAATGTTGATGTGTATGCGCAAAACCGAGGTTCTTCATATATGGTTTCAACATGATTTTATATTTATAAAGATTTCAAACGAAATTTTTACTTCGCCGTGTCCTCAAACGAGTGAATTTACGTGATGGACGCTGATGGCGTATAATGGTATGGATATATGTTAGACTTGGTACAAGTGTAATCCATATTTATCCGAAAATGGCTCATATTTCTTAAAATATCTAGCAAAGGTCAAACGACAGTTCCCCGTTTGGGTCTAAATGGACCGGTTGTTAGACGAGAGGAGTAAGGATACATTCCATACTCCATTTCCTCATCACTGTGATAAGTTTGTTCAAGATGCGGTGGCATATTAAACAAACTACTTCTTTCGCCATAACGCAAGGGAACCTCTGGTAGCAAATCTTGACGGTGGTGGTGATGGTGGTGGTACGGTGAAAGGCTCGAAGGAGGAAGTTGAGGCTGAGCATGACGGTAGTAAAACGGATCAACATACCGATGATGATGGTGTGAGTATTCAAGGCTCGGTGAAAGATGAGAAAACTCGTCCTCCATCTCATCATGTTGCATAGATTCATAGGGCATGGATTGTGTAGGTCCGAGATGCGTCATCATCATGAGCCGACCTGGGTGTCTATATTGAAGAGGCATATTTTCTGAAGGCTGAAGATGATCTGGAAGGTTGCTATGTACAAAGCTGTTAAGCTTTAGATTTAAGTGAAGCTGTGGTCTTGGAGGTAGCTTGGCCCCAGGTGGGGTTTGCAGAGGTGGTGGATAGTAGTTGTCTTTCGTCGGAGGTAAAAACGCTTTACTGTTGGTTGTGCTGACCAGATTTGAAGAAGCACTTGAGGGAGCTGGGGTGCATGAGGTTACTGTGGTGGCGTTTGGAGGAGAATTAGGATTGAGTGCCACCGTTGCACTCGTCTGAACAACTGAGTGATGTTCCATTTCCTCAAGCTCCACTCCTTTCGTTTCCGGCACCACACAGCAGACAAAAAAGAGACCAGCCACCGAAACCCCCGAATAAATCTGAAAAACATAAAAAAATTAGGGATCTAATTAGTATTTGGTAACAACTACGAACAGGTTGTCGAAAAATTGTCGCGAAGGTGCCAAAAAAATGTACACAACGAATGCGTATAACGAAGAACGTTTCTATTACTAATCAGCGTAGGTATTCAAACATCCCCTTCCCAAGTAGTGGAAGTCGTCATTATGGAGCATGTGCTGTTCGACGAGGAATCGCTCCTTGTTCATACTGAAAAACCGTAATGTTAACTAACCCAAAAGGCTCCGTAAAGTCCCACATGGGCATGAATATCTACATATGTCTTCACAGCTGCGAAAGCACAAGCGTAACTGAAGGAGGTTGAAACTGCGCCACCAAAACCCCTGAAATTAATACAATTTAATTAATGCCCTTCATTCAGAATCATACTTGTACTCCTTTACTTTACCACGCTATTTGATATTTCATTTGACCTACCGATATTCTAACGGAAACAGCTCCCCCACCTGTACAAATTAATTCACATTGTTTACGTAGCCAGTATTAAATATGTTTATATAAGGCATATCATTTCTTTAAGTTTTCTGAGATAATTTCAAACTACTTTACCATTAGCCAGGAAATGGGACCAATCCCAATGGAGAAAAAGAGCGTAAAAAATAACACACACGTCAATGGAATCCAGTCCAGTGACGGTCCAAATCCTGGGTATGATGGTGGCAGTGATTCTTCCATCCAATTGTAAAGTCCAAATCCAAAGAAACTACCAGATATGAAAAAAATTGAAAGAGTGAGCAGAGGAAGTCTGCCTGCTGTGTCGATAAGCAGACCAGATGTCATTGAGCCAAGTAGTTGAAGAAAAACAACAACAATGGCCGCTCCATGCGGGTTTAACGATCTTCCGAAAACCTAAATTTGTCAACAGAAAAAAACAGTTTAAATTGTAGTTAAATTACATTTCTCGACTAATTTCAACCATACGTCAGTACATTATGCATTAATCGCCTCATTTACCTGCCGGAAGATAGGTACGGCGTAATGGAAGAAAACAGTGACGCCTGAAAACTTCTGAAAAAACATGAGTCCGCACGTTATAAAGAGTTGTCGAAACGGAAACTGACTAGAACATTTTGGGAGGAAACTCTTTTGCTTCGTCATAATGTTGCTCCGGAGTGTTTCTATTTCTGATGCAACATCTTCACCCCTTGATCTTAACCATGCCATTGACTTGCAAGCCTCTTCTTCCCTACCATGATACAACAAGAAGCTTGGCGTTTCAGGTATCGGTAGTATTGCTAGAAAGAGTAGAATAGGAGCTCCTGCGGCTACGGTTGCTAGTTGCCTCCAATCCAGGAATGCTCCTAGGGCAAACGATGAAAGGGTCCCAAGATGGCCTAGAATTTACAGAATTTTCATTATTTGGTAATAGTGACGACACAAAATTAGGGGGTCCGTACCACCAAACTCTCGTTGGGCATTCATTGCGCAACATGCATTAGCCGTTTTGGTGTAAACTGTGGGTATGTGTTTTACTTTTTCTATATCTAATGTGCAAAAGACTCACCTGCCATTTTCAGTACTGCGCTTAGACATCCCCGGATTTCAGGATGTGAAATTTCGCTTACGTACACCTATTAAACCATCAAACCCAGTTCTAAAATTTTAGCTGTTCATAAAAAGGTTAAGCAATGTAGTTGTAATGCAACCACAAATCACTATTTGCAGCGAATGCCATTTTGAATTCACTGATATCAGCTTGGTGTTTTGGGTTATCTTTATGTGTTTGTCCAGACATGAGAATAAATAGCTGATTAGAAGTCGCGATAGAAAATTTTCACTTCGTTTGCTTTTGCCCTTCTCTGGAATCATTCCAACAGCAGCAGTATCTATTTGTTTCCAATTTCAACTTGTAACAACTTTTCTTGCATGCGCTGCAGTTGCATATCATACTCTGCTTAGCTGCCGACTGAACATATTGAAAGAGTAACGGCGAAGCAAAAAGTGACTCACTTGAGTAGCCAGAAGCGTTACGGCTGAGCAAAATCCGCCGATGAAAGAAGTGCTGTACATCATTTCCACTCGTTGGGCAAAGACGGTGAGCAGCCAAGAGAATGAAAACGGAAGAGCGACTATCAGTAAGGATTTCTTTCGTCCCAGTTGTAGCATGAGACCTCCAAAAAGGCAACCGAACAGGGCTCCCAGAAGTGACAAACTCGCCACCCATGACCCTTCCTATAGTAGAAAATAAATTGATTAATTCAATGATTACAGTATTCCTTGAGTGATTGTTGGTATACTAAGCCAAGGCTAATACTAAATGGTTGTTATTAGTTGGGGCGAAATGAACTAAGCATATTTAAAGTATCGGTTTTCACTCTTGCCCAATTCCATACATTCAGGATGATGATAATTGCAGTAGTGCATCAATTAAAGCGTAGTGTCATAAAATTAATGTACATGGAGTTCAAACTTGAAACGTGTTCTATCATCTATCGCAACGTCTTTATATTGCAAGTTTATAAATTATAACTTTATTAAGAGTCAGTGAGCTTTCGCTACAGCAGCAGTGTTTCTACTCTCAGTACTAAATTACTAAATATGAGTCACGCTTCAGAGCTTGCAAGCAGTGCGTTATTTTTCACTTTCACATGTACATAGTAGTATGTACGGCCGACAGTCTGGTTATCCAACTTTTACGGTACAGTGGTTGTCGACCTTCAATATATGTCAACATTTTTCATGCCTTCTTTCACTTGACACTATGTATTTGAGCAAAATTACATAAAACTACACTTTACTGAATGTGATGGCACGAGCATCGACTAACATGTCTGTAAAGTATTAACCATTCTACTACCCAGCGAATAAACATTAACTTTAAAACATAAATTTTTGATTTATTTCTTGATATTACCGAAACCACACAGCATGTACATACTTGCAGAGTGAATACGTGCAATAAAATGTCGTAAAGCTTGCAATATAAAAAGAAACAAAAAAGCTTACTTGTGCTGTTACGTGGAAAGTACTAGTTTTCGACTCCTGGAGTGATGCCAATGCTGGACTGCTGTAGCCTTTGCCTAGTCCAGCCGCAAATGGACCCAGGCTGACTGCAAGCGTCGCCAAGACCTGCATGAAACAAAAATATTTATATTGCATGTTATCGCATAGATAGTTGATATTTTGTGACTTTGTCACTTTGTTACCGCACTTTGTACTGTACATATTTTAAGATAAAGGATGAACTAAAGAGTACATAAAAGTCTAGCATTACGATTTTTCTAAACAAGAAATATTGGGGGGGGGGGGGGGTGTAATCATATTGGCTTGTCAGAGTCAGATAACTTTGAATTCTTTGAAATAACAGTTGGCGAAAGTCAAGAGGTCATAAGTTTTATAATAAGAAATGTTACATTCCTATTTATTATTATTGATATTGGTAAAATAATATTGTGTTAAGACATAAGATTACATATTCATGTTAACATTCCGTTGTTGAACGTGTCCATCAATGTATTTACTGCTACTTTGTTTACAATTCATTAAAATCACAATTTTTGCGTGAATCGCTTCATGACACATTTTTTGTGAAAATGAAGAAAAGTGAATGAATCCTGTAAGTATGAAACGGCGAGACTAAATAATAAAAACGGTTAAAATACAAAGGAAATCCAGTCGTCAGGATAGCATGCATGGTCGTAGTTAATTTTTTATTTTGTGCGACTTAAAACACTCGGGTTGTCTTGTCGGGTTGGGTTTCCTTTTAAGAGATTGTGATGTGAAGCGCATAGTTATCAGAATTTATGTGGTTAAGAATGGAACGAATCATACTTCTAATTGACATGATATCTGTTTCAAGTGAGAAATTGTGGCTCCATTAAAAGGAACAACTTGGCCTGTTTGGTGGTGATCCCTTAAGTAACAATATTGAGCTACGACTTTACTGATAAACTTTTAAACCTTCCTTTTGGGTGTACCGCTCCCTTAACTTGTTTATTTCCATTTTATCTGTCAAAAGTAAAGTAGAGGACGACATAACAATCACATCGTCTCCTCCGTACCGTACTCTTGCAGCAGGAGTCCTGCTTCTAATTCCTTCGTAATATTTAAGGGCTTATGGGCTATGAACTTACAAACACTATACTAGCCTTATACAGTAGTGTGACACGTAGTATGTAATGTAAGTAACCACATTATAGTATATTTATATTTATGCTGAAAAACTACAATATTTCAAATGTCGATTTGATGGGCACAATAAGTGCATAACAATGCGGCATATAATCACGATATATAATGTTGTATTCTTGTTGCATATTGTGGTATGAAACTTAAAAGACGTATATAGAGGGTGGTTGTGTAGAGTATATACTTTACTTATTTACTGAATAAGTCTATTAGTTTAATAGTAACTGAATAATATGGATGTGGTTGTTGTACATATCTTCCCAGACTCCGGACACTCCAACATGTGTATTTATATACGTATACAATATGGACAAAAAGCATTTTAAAAGATTTATTTCTAAAAAAACGTTCGCGTCTTTATCTTTTGCTTATTTTACGGTCAAATGATAAACTGTGGCATCAGTATCAACACTCTGGAACACAATCAAGGAAGCACTTATCATGGTGGAAGCACTGGCAATGATTCTGTGTGTAGAATTCAGATACCTATTCATACTTATTCTTGCCTAGCTATATACCTATATTAAAAGCGTCACACACTCATGTACTTAATGTTATGCTTATTTTCAACTTGTTCAAGGTGAAAATAAACCTTTCTTGCTGGGAAAGGAAAAATCAAAGGATTCTTTGTTTAAATCACCTTGAATGGACCCGTTGTTGTTTCTCGTTTCATTCGGAACAGATAATGTTTACTTATGTTTGTAGTATTTTTCAATGACTTTCAAACGCCTACTAGAGGATCCTCAGATCATCCTCTAGTACATACACATTGGATGTAGTCACAGTCCATTACTGAATACAAAGGTGATAGACCATTTTTGTTCAATTGAGTTGATATAAATGACAAAAATGATCACTTAACATTATGACATGAACGTTCAGAACGTAAGATAAAAAGAGCTAAATCAAAAGGTTTAACTCAACGTTTCACATGGCAAGAATTCTGACTTGAGATAGTAGAAGATTAAAAATGCATATAAATAGTTTTATTTCCCTGCGTGGTTCGAATAACATATGTACTAAGGTACCTAATAGGTACTACCTATGTAGTGTATGTGTCAACATTCAACATACAATTACAACTAGGTAATAAATGTGAGTATTTGTACAATTGAAAGGGAAAGCAGGGATTTTCCCAAACCTCTTCCGCCATATTATAGATAGATAAGCACTTCCATAAAGCAGTCAATCCATAAAAAATGCAGAAAGAGAACGGAATTCTCGAGTTAGTAGCGCTGTCTAACAATACCCCAATTTAAAATTCGACAGCTCCATAGTCCCACCATTGCTCCCAAACCGATTGGATGCCAATTCTCCCTTTCTTCTACTAACTTGGGTTCTTTCCTCAATTTGCACAACTCACAAGTTCATTAACCTAACATCCGACCACTGATATATGAATACCTATTTATATTTGAATAAGGGTCGCATTTATCTTTTTTCAAGTTCATTTCACTTCCTATTCCTATTTATTTCTCACACAGGCATATTGAGGCTACGGTAAAAGCATGATCTACGCGTATGGTCTGTTAGTGAGGAACCATTTCCATACAACGCCAAGAACACGACTGTCTCTACTGCCTACTGCGTATTGGTGGTATTCGTAATCTTTCAATCTCAATATCTGTTTTATATTATTATTGTTCGCTTTTTGGAATTTGAGTGTGGGAGTGTAATATTATCTGATGACCTAGCCTATCTTGTTCTTAAAATGTAAAAGGAAGAAAAGCGTTTGTGCATAAATTATAAATATCCCATGGATAGGAGCATGAACAACTCGTTGTAGTAAATGTGTCAGAAAAACGAAATGGTCTTATCGGCTAGGCTATTAGCCTACAAAAAAAAGGATATTAAATGTGGAGCATTTTTGTTGCTATTTGCGTTAAATGTGATGTTGTGAAACACTTTCTACTTGCTATTTGCTATACATAGAATGATGAATGGTGTGATTTGGTTGATAAAAACGAGTGGGAAGGAAAAGAATTTTTAGCTTGTCAAAGTGTTAGCTATTAAGCGTACTTTCAACTTTGAATCGAACTGAATTTACTACTGGTTTACAAATACACGTCCATTAGAATAAGTATAATATGATGCACATGATTATGGGATTTTGAATTGAAGCTTACCTGAGTAAAATGACGAGGAATTTTTCGTCTGATAACTGATAGAAAGTTTGGCATCTTTTGCATAATACGAATACGAGTCTGGTTTTAAAATGTCCCCCGCGATCTGGTCTTGATAGACTCCATGAATTGTTCCAAATGCCAAGTACACAGCCAAATTCCTTGAGGCGTCTTCACGAACCGGCAACTGGCACTTGCCGTTCTCCCCCTTCGAAGGCCTTCCTTCTTACCTCCACTTATAAAAATGTTTACTTTCACTTACACCTTGCTTGCATTGCTTGCGTTATCAAGAGATTGTCACTAATACAATTAAGGTAATTAACTATTCGGGTTTCAGTTCTTTGCACAATTAATCATACATGCTTTGAAACTTATCACTATTAGTTTGTCAGTCAGAAGAGAGGTGATATTGATGAAATGCTCAAAACATCATTGTGCACGCAAGTTTTGAAGTTTTGTGTTTTCGCTGTATGTACACCGGATGGATGCACCGTCGTAATTGAATTGAGATCCTAGTTAAGAAACCGTACATCAACTTCCCATCTTGTTTAAAAGAAGGAGGATGAGCTTCATGAATGAAGGTTTTGATTCTGAAAATGAAAAAAAAACAATCCGTTAGAAATACTTTTAACTAATGTAACCACAATTTGGCAAGAAGTTGGAAGTCTATTGTTTATTTGTAGCAAAATGTCTAAAATGCTTCACCTAGATCAACACAATATGGGAAGTCTATCTATTACCTATGCTGTCGGCTATGCGCATGAAAAAAGAAATGCTGTGTGGGTTGAAGTTGGAGGGAATGAAATCGCGCCTGGTGTGGCCCATTGTACATATTAATTAATAATTATTGCCATAATCATCAGTACTTATTTTAGTAGTGTATGCATTTAATTTGCTAATTTAATTGATGTTTGTTCGATGCTGAGTGCAGGTAATTAATGTATTCACAGAAAGCTATTTTCTTGTGCCTCGATAACTGTACTTTAACATATCAGCAGCATGGTAGCCCACGCGTCGGTAGACAAAATTTAAGTTCTAAGGTTTTTAATCGTTGTTTAAAGTCGTGCAAATTAATCAATCTGCGTATCGTTGTAACAAGTATGCGTATGTATGCCATGATCGACATCGACAGGGATCCTTATGAACAGTTTCTTTTGTTTGCGATGAAGATTGGAACGTAGTAAAAACGGTTGAAATGCTAAAGCAAATATGATTATTATATCAGGTTATTCAACTACATAATATTGCTTTGTTACTCTTCCAAACTGGACTTCTAAAAGTATGTTACTGGCAATCTTTAATAAGTAAAGATATTATGTATCAAATGTATCTTCTTTTTATTTATTATAAATGCTTTACTAACCCTTTGAGTAATTATCACGCGTCTTGGGTGGTGATTTTGCATTTAAACAATAATTGTTATATGTATCATGCTAATGCTATGTATGCGTGTACTCATTTGTATTGAGCACTTGGAATTTGTGGAATTATTATTGTTTGATTCTAAATAATATGCACTAATAATAACAATTTTAGCGTTCAAAATGGCGTTTCTTTTGATAGACTTAGAATCATTAGTTGTAATCATTTCTAATAAATCGCATTAGGCCCAAAATTAAGCATAATATTTCGTTTGATGTCAACTAAGCTGCCGTGAAGTTTTAAATAAGTAATACTACATATTGCATTGCTTTGATGGAACTTGAAGTAAGCCGAGTTCGGAGCTCCACGGTCGTTAAATTAATAAGGAACATTACGGAGTGTGTATTACACACATTTATTGCTTCATTGTACATGAGGGGATCCCAACTTTTATGATAGAGATAGAGCTATAAAACTTTTTAAAAACTTTTACTTGATACTGAGAAATATAGAGCAAAAACTTATCAAATGAAAGCATAAATGCACGAACAATGAAATGCGGAATCCTATTAATCGGTTTCCATTTATTACGTAGCTGAAACGAAGTTGAAGCGTAGTTATAATTTTAGTTTGTTTGTCCGTCTGTCTGTCCGTCCGTCCGTCCGTTCGCGCTATAACTCTGAAACGGCTTGACGGATTTCGTTGAAACTTGGCGCACAGGTTCCTTAGGTGACAAGGAAGACATGGACAGAGTTTCAGGTCAATCGGTCAACAGGGGTGGGAGTAGGGGTCAGAGAGATGTCACATGCTTTTTAAATGGCAAATTTTTTTCTTCATGTATGCTGATAGAGAATTGAACGGCGATCATTTTCTCTTCAGGAACTATGGGTCAAATCGCGTTATTTTCACCAGTAGAGGTCAAAAAGAGGTCAAATGCATTGAAAGCGCCATTTATGAACGCCATTTGAAAGCGTCGTTTTAGAGCGCCATTTGAAAGCGCCATTTATGAACGCCATTCATGAACGCCATTTATGAACGCCATTCATGAACGCCATTTATGAACGCCATTCATGAACGCCATTTATGAACGTCATTCATGAACGCCATTTATGAACGTCATTCATGAACGCCATTTATGAACGTCATTCATGAACGCCATTTATGAACGTCATTCATGAACGCCATTTATGAACGTCATTCATGAACGCCATTTATGAACGTCATTCATGAACGCCATTTATGAACGTCATTCATGAACGCCATTTATGAACGCCATTTGAAAGCGCCATTTATGAATGCCATTTGATAGCGCCGTTTTAGAACGACATTTGAAGGCGTCACTTCAAAACGAATTGTTTCAGCTACGTATTTTCCATCGCGGTTTAACGCGACTAGTTTTAAAAGAACTGAAAATATCTCGTCACGTACTGTGCAATGCACAATTACAGGAAAGAAGACGCTTATATTGTATGACGCGATACTATTGTTATCATTATCTTAAGCTTTCAAAAGACGTTAGTTTCCATTAAGTGTAAATGTTAGAGACTGTTTTTATGGCTATGACAGTTCGATAATATTTTACGTAAATTGCAGCAGAGAGGCTATAAGAAAAAAGCAACAACTTTTATCGTCCCATTTTATTTGTTTGTATGTATTTTTTTACATTATTGTATCAACTTCATTACTTGAAGTTTGTACTCGTACGATCAAGTTTTCACGCAAAAGGATAAAAAAATTTAGAACAGTTTTCATTTATCTTTATCATGTACATCTTCCGTGCAGTGGGCTTCTCTTGTTCTCCATTTGGAATTACATGGAACTACCTACAACACACAACAATTTTATATTGTCTGTTTGCTACATTCTCTCTCTTCTCGTCGGCTTACGCAAGGAAACAGAAAAATAGAGCTGCACTGGTTACTCAATTCAATATAATCGTACTTTGTTTCAGCGTAAGTTGAGCAAAGTGTGTTTGTAGCGAAAAATGTGTACACGCTCTTCCACACAAGTGAAAGTAAAAACAAGATTCTTTCTCCAGCCCAAGTAGCTCAAAAACAGGCCGGATTTTCATTAGTTTTGGAGGATCTCATTTTCTTGACAATTTTTCATTTCGCTTATTCCTCGAAGCAGTCAGAGAAGAGTGTAAGCCAACTCGTGAAAGCAAATGAGTTTTTCATGTCAAATGTTTCATATACACGCTACCCACCAACCGCCATGGAGGAGAAAAGTACATTTCGGGACGACGACAAGAGAGAGTGTATGAGATGTACGTATAGTACGTGCAAGTTTTGTCTGTTTTTGTGGAGTTTAAGTAGAACATGCTCAGAATGATTACTGTTTGTTATTCGTACTTTCCAACTGAATTGGTAATAATCTGTTTTCTTAACGTCGAACGAAAACATAAGCTCTCATCTCTTCAGGTAATTTGGTGGCTCGGCTCAGATGACAAGCCGTCTGCTGCTGCTTCCTCTTCTCCTCTCTGTTCCTAAGAGAGAACACGTATCGCATTGTTTGTGTTTATGTAAGTTGGCAACGATTATGTACAATGTACATTAAATGTATAGCTTTTTATATGGATGTGTGTGTGTCCTCTTGAATACCCTCAAGTTAAGAGGATTTAGGCAATAAGTGGAAATAGAATTAGAGTGAAAGGGTTGAATTGTGGACAGAGATGGAAAGGATGAATTGAGGCTGATGCATGTTCTACAGAGAGATCAACAGAGACAACAGCAAACGGGAGACGAGGAATAAGAAGTGCTCTGCCTCTGCTGCCTTGCTTGCCTCTCTGTCTCTAACTTTTCTCTCTCTCTCTCGCTTTCTCCCCCGATGTTCTTTTCACTACGGCAGTCACTATGCACAATGCACGGATAGTAGTAGTGGTTGGTAGTAGTATATTTTATGTATGTTTGGCATTGGCACATATAGAAAACCCAAAAGCATTACTTTTTTACTCTGACTCTCTGGTTTGGTTGCTCTGGTCTCACACGAGTCCACTCGCATATAATGCATTATACCCGACATGGTTTTTGAGTCAGAACAAGTTTGCTCTGGAGCTAGTAAGGATACCGCAGCGACGGATTTATTGATTTTGACCCATCCGTGTTATTCCTTTACAATAGGGGTAACAGAAGGGTATCCCTGTATTTCGGTTGCCACTTTTGTTACATAGGTATGATATGTATGTACCCGTTCAAAAATATGTGCCTGCTATCTTCCCGACAAGCCCGAGCCGATAAGATGGGCTGCCAAACGATTATAATATCCTACATTTCCTCCACTATATGCACATATTATCTGCTATGTGCAGATGTGATAAACAAGAGGAAAAAATGGAAAGACATACACAGATATACATTATATAGCCTTGCCATTACTACTCCCTTATGGCTGTCTCTATTACTGCACATGGCTGTACACAATTGTGACTTGAGCTTCCGTCCAGCCCTTCATTCCAAAAAATTAAAAGAAAGGGGAAAAAAGTCTGGCTGAAGGAGTAGTAAAATAACCCCGCATATTACTACTTACTACCAGTGTGCCGTGATTTTTCCTCTCTAGGTATACGCTTGTGTGAAGAACCTGTAAACCTACTTACTAGTATACCATGCGTGTACGTGCTAAGAAATGTGGGGTGTCCTGCTGCATGCATGCTCATCTATTACCATCTGCTTACCCTTCCCAGTCGCTTTTGGGATTTTTTTTACTTCTTCCTTTACGAACGAAAGCGCTTTTGAACCGTCCGGTGGAAGGTACTTCTTATTCATTTTCACCTGCTCGGTGGAGAAACGAAAGTTGCTTTCTTTTGTAGGTTTTTTTTTGCATTATGATCACACAACGTATGGCGTATTATAAATTATAAGACCCATTTGCAATTACTTATAGGTGTAAAGCAAAGTGAAAGTTGCGGAACGGGATGACTTGGTGTATGCTCCACCATTATTCTGTGATGTCACCTTTGTTCAGTACCAGCATCCTACTAGTACTTACTACACCCCTTTCATTTTCTTCATAAATTTGTACTTTTTATGTGGTTTTAATGTTATGCACACGTTTTAACGATTATTCTTACTTTCTTGGCTTTAGTTTGCAATCACGCCCGATTTGCAACTGTTGTACTAAAACCCAAATTGTATTATACCTCGTACATAGTAGCCGTGCCTTTTTATTTCAAGGCAAGGATTTTGCATTAAACATTCCGCTTTTTAGCAATCTTTCCACTCCGACGCGCCCGACTCTTGAATGTTGTTGTACCTCGTCTTCGGTAAATAAATAATTATTGGACTACTACCGTTACGAACCAAGTTAGAGATGAACCATTTTGCAATAACATTTGGCAATTCTAGCGTTAATTTTGTATGAATATTATAGAGCATATATTCATCATTTAATGCTTTTGCAATCCATATATATTGTTTGTATTTGTATTCATTTGACAAACCTTTACTTTTAGACTGGTGTCATTCTTTGTTGTTTTATTTTTTTTGCTTGAGTCAGTGGTTCTTCAAAGCTTGTCCTCGGCTCTTGTTCTTACACTTTTGTTGTTTGCTAACGGATGTGGTTGTTGTGTTGCTATCACTGACACACCGTGTAAGATACAAAGAATCATTGTCGTCGTCTTTTTTTACTTTCCTTTCTCTTTGCCTTTTCCCTTAACAAGCTTATTTCACACAAAAGGCATCTTTTTTTTCTTTCTTTATATTGACTACATACATTGAATGCGCACATATTTATTACGCTACATTTTTTTCATTATGCACCTCTGCTCCGTATACATACATTCATGCTGCTATACATATATGAAGAATCGGAGAGACACATTGCACCGCACCACAAAGAACATACATACTACCAGAGGTTATATAATATAATATTCATATGTATAGATTCGTGTACAAACTCCCACTTTACAAACATTATCAACCAACACTGCTTCTGCTAGTCTCCTTACGGGTATTTATCTTTGTGGATGGAGTGGAGTTAGATCTCTGCACCAACATCATAATACCACCGTGGTAGATCCTATGTTGACTTTCCTTCCAGCTACAGTATTGGTGGGCTTGAACATTTTATTATAAAACGTGCACACATTTATTATATGCATGTCTGTGTGCAGGTAGCGTTATATAGACGCAGAGTGAAAGTTATAATAAACGTAGTCATATGTAATGCTGCTACTTGATCGCTTCGTATAAAAATATTAGATGATCATGATGAAAAACATAACTTTAATGGTATTTTTGTTTGCTTTATCTGTGTGTTTTTAATAACCTACGTATTTAATGTTTGACAACTTTGCTGCAGTGCAATGGTTGGTGTGTGAGTAAACTTTGGCGGATAAAAAACAGTTTTACCCTCCGTATAGCACACAAAATTTCTCACAATGCCAAGCCATATTATTCATAATCCACAAATCGTTCGTATGAAGCCACACACAAAACTTTCACTTTCACTGTATGTTTATAATGGGTACAACTACAAAAACGTTATAAATTGCATTGATCATCGAGCTCTCAATTAGTAGCCAATTTATTATTGTCGGAACTGCTTATGAAATGATGATAAATATATAATAGTACATATATGGTTCGTTATAATTTAGCTTTCACAATTTCAACTTACGTTTATTTATTTATTTATCAGAGAACACTTTCTACTCAAATAAAAAAACTTGATTGACAAAAAGGTAGTATTATTGTCAATGTATTTGTGATGCCGTAGGGCATTTTGATTTATTGTCGCGGTTGCATTTTATCTAGCTTTACTATGGCTTACATACTGATATTTTCATTTTTTTTGTTCTTTCAGCCTTTAATTGAATAACTATCTCTAGTACGAAAAGGAAGAGCTCGTATTTTTTTATCAAATCAGATATCGTTTCCGATATGCAGAAAATATGATATTTGATATAGTAGGTAGTATGATAAATACTTCAGGAGCAGGATATAATATGTAAGTAGTAGACGTGTTTTTTATTCCGAGAGTGGAGTCTGAAGAATGTTTTGTTGTATGTTATTGTCGGATTCCATGATATTTGGTAGCTTAACTAGTTTATTTTTATGTTTCTTTGATACGTGATGTGAACAACAAGAAAGACAAGCCTTGCAAGTGGAAGTGGTAGATAGACACACACTAATATAATTCATTTCTCTTCTTTTTTTACGATCCAAAACTTTCTTCAAGAGGATATTGATGTATAAGTGTGTTAAAACTAAAAACATGTATCAACTCGTAGAAGAGAAGAGGAGAACACAACTAGCCAATTTTCTAAGAGGAGCAAAAGGGAAAGTTTGAAAAAAATGACCCTGTCCTCTAAAAGGAAGATTAACGAAATCGCTACTGGTAATGAACTATATAATCGTGGTTATAGAGCGTCAAATGCTTGTTCTATTACACACAAGTTGTACGGTGTCGGATACTTGATACTACCTGCTCGTAGTCGTAAGTGGAAACTCAAAACCTAACGATAAAGTTGAAAGAGCAATAAGAGGAAAGTATAAGTCCGTACAGAGTCATTGAAGGAATTAATGGTAAATTAGGAAGGAACGGAAGTGTCTGCTGCTACCTAATAGATCTGTTAATAAGTAATGGATGAGAATGGGAGAGGGAACCATGTTGTAATAAAAAGGAAGAAGGAACGACACGACGGTGAAATATTTGAGAAAAGAATATGATGAGACCATAGGGAATCCTCTGAACTTTTAATATTGTATTATGTTCATGATGATCTGACACTAGTGCTCCTCTGATTCTTGTTACTGACCGAGTCTCGTCTTCTCCCTAAAGATATTTTTTTCCTCTCTTTTCTGATGCTTTTAGTTATTGGGTTATAGGGTAAAAATGTAATGGTAGCAACTTCATGAGCTCTCAGTGTGGTTACAAATAAACGAAAAAACGAGGAGGGTTAAAAGATAAAAGTTTTTAACGGAGAAAAGATTTTATAGAGAGAGAGAGAGAGAAAGAGAGAAGAGAAGAGAGAGAGCGAAAGTGAGCAGGAAGATAGCGAAAAGCGGTGTGTGTAAGATTGTGTAGTTAGTGCTTTGATGACTGTGCTGTAACTGCTATATACGGCTGGATGCTTGTCTGTTTGAGATGGAGAGAGAGAGAGAAAGAAAGAAAAAGGAGCACCAGCAGAAATAGAAAAGCAAGAGCAGTGAAAGATAGGAAAAGATCCTTTCCCCTCGGAGCAAACGATCCCAGCCGAGCAATGCAGGGTAGTTGTGGTAGTGTGCTAGTTGTTGTAGCAGTGCCAGTTATAAAATAGCAAAGGATTGATGCAAAGAATTGAGAAAATTTTCGATTTTTACCCTAGCGCATGCACATGCATCTGCAGAGACTACAAGAGACTCTGTTACCACACAGAAAACTGATGCTCATATCTCTGGGGTTAAAAGCTTCACACACAGGGAGAGAAAAAAGACCAAAATTTTCATGGATTTTTGAGCACTCTCATCATCATCATCCTCGCGTCCTCCTCGTTCTGTAGCAGCAGCAGCAGCAAAGAAGTAGCAAACGCAGAAAGCGCTACAAAAATTATATTCAAAATGTGTGCGTTGCGATTTATTTTTCCTACGGAATTTTATGTTCTTTTCATACATTGCTATGTTGTTGCCGTTGCCGCTTTCCTGAAGAGATAGACAGCGATAGTAGGAATAATAAACTCAGCAAGCTAACATGTAGCAAAGTGGCGGAGCAGGGACACCCTTAACATGCATCTTACAAAACAGTCCACTAAGAACCACCATAAGGAATCATTGTTAAAACAGAATGCATACATTCCAATCCGTTTCCAAGTTAAACATAAATCCAGTTTCCAACATAAAACCGAAAACAGGTATTGCCGTTAAACGGTAGCCGTTACGATTAGAATGCCTTCGGATTTGCATAAAGAACACTCAGGGGAGTCGAATGATATGCCACTTGCCGTATGTGACATTTGAAAATTTCGAAATCGTAACGGTTGCCGTTGGCCGTTATCGCTGTCAAGCTTATCCCATAAAGCGATTGTGACAATATAAAAACTGCAAACCACTTAAGCAGGATAGTATAAAGTGTAAAATTATTTGAAATCGCTGTAACCGTTAAACAGTAACCGTCAACCCCGAAATGACCGCATATCTATGTGTTATGGTCATAGACGATTCGAATGATATGCCACATGCCGTATGTGACATTTGAAAATTTCGAAATCGTAACGGTTTCAAATGGTTACCGTTGGCCGTTATGACTGTCAGGCTTGCCACATGAAGCGAGTGTGATAAGAAGTCGTTTGCCGAAAACAGAAGTGGAAAATGTCAAACCGCTTAAGCAGGAGAGCATAAAGTGTAAAATTATTTGAAATCGCTGTAACCGTTAAACAGTAACCGTCAACCCCGAAATGACCTCATATCTATGGGATATGGACATAGACTAGTCGAATGATATGCTACTTGCCATATGTTACCATTTAAAAAATTTGACCTCGTAACGGTTTCTAACGGTTGCCGTTGACCTACGTATTTCAAAATCACGCTGGACCCTTCTGAGGTGGCCACCTATCGATTGGCGAAAACAGATTTCAAAAAAGTCAAACCGTTTTTGAGTTAGAGCGCGCACAGACAGACGGACAGACGGACAGACGGACGGACGGACAGACGGACGGACGGACATCTCGATCTTATAAAGTGGCTCCGCCACTTAATAATAACCAAAAAAAAGAAGAAAATGTGAACGTATCATTGACACTTCTCTCTCTCTCGTATATATTGTAAATAACATGTTTGAATGGCTGATAACAATTTTTGATGAAGCAACACTCTTGACTTTTCTCCCTGACGCACACGATATTGCACGTCCATCTTTTCTCAAAAGCTACCTGTCATGTTATAATATTCATGATTCAATATGAAGTCTACCTATATAAAATAATAATAAATAGGCTTCCGTTTCGTCAAAATTTATTCAAGACGATAAAAGACGGCATAAAGGACCACTCGAAAATAAGATGCAATATCTTTTCTGCTCTATACTGTATCTCTTTGGGTCGATTGAAGAAGATATCGAAAATAGTCATAAAAATAAAACAACACGGTTATAATGGCTATATATAGACTTTTGATGGAAACTGGAATTCTGTAAAACCACAATTTAAAAGGAATAATTTGGGAATGGAGAGGGCAAGCTGATGATGATAGTGTTACAACCGGCCAGACTAGAGCAAATGTGCTCAAAATGTTTTATCACGCTCAAATTTTCCAACGCAGGCTTGGCAATACAATCACAATCATCACCAAACCGTGAAAGTTGTAGCATTTAGTAAATAAGGAGAAAGAGAGAGCTCTTGTACTGTCGATCTGGCTTCACGTTTTTTTCCGTGATCGACGAGCGTTAAAATTTTGAGAAAGGCAATTGAAAAAAGATGCACGCTGAGAGAAGATGAAGCTGGAGACCAATCCAAACAAAAGAGGCAGTTCATATTCATCCCATATACTATACCTATCACGCTATATAGTGCACCTAATGTAGGTATGTGCTTATGCGAAATGGTATATGAAAAAGTCATAGTGAAAATAGGTAAATGATACAAGTGAAGTAAACATTCCACCGCTGTCTTTCTCAGATGCGAAGAGAAAGTTTTTTTTCTTCTACTCCTGCCTTGCTGTTCGCTGCTATCACGGCGTCGTTGCAATAAGAGACTTTTTTTCTTCTTCTTCTTCTTTCTTGTTGTTATTTTTTTGTGTACTTCGCATTCTTTTCCGGAGTATGGAATTCTTTGTGCATGCTTACATACAAGCTTTTCCCCTGGAAAAAATCAAGAACGAGAGCTATTGAAGTTGTGGACGGCCGACCAACTACCACATCACGCACAACAACTGTGTAACAAACAACAACCATTCTTCCTCAGGTCTTTGGTATTTGTTTTGTTTGCATTATGTTACATGTTGGTTGTTTCATCATTGTCAGTCAATAATATCTAGTTGTTATTGTAGGATTTAGCAGAGAGCCAGTACTCGTCTCGTCGTACTCATGTCGGTCGAATTCTTCTGATGAATGGAAATAGAAGTAAAAGTAAAAAATAATAGATGTTTAGTTTCACTTGTTCCATTGTAGTCTCTGTAGTACACGACCATTGTAGCGTTGTTCGCTCTTGTATTGTGGAATTGTGCCTGCCTGTCACTTACTTTAAGCTTGAATGTATCACAGTAAAATGGTATGGGTGTAGTGGTAAAAGCAGGAAAAGTCATCCACAATAACGAACACAAAAACAAGCTTTTACCAAAAACCAAACATGACATGCACTTACACAATTCACTGGAGATAAAGTATTATCATGGCATTTTTTGTAGGACTGTTGGACGACGTTTCCCATCACAAATCATGTAGTATTTAGATTCGGGCTAGGGGGAATTCAATAAATGGATATTTATGGACTATGTGGTACATCGATAGGTCATTAAAAACGAAAATATTAGGCACGCCACAAAGCTTTCAATGAATGTATTTTTTATGGAAGTTATGGGACATAATTATGGTACCCTATATAGTTTTATTGCCAAACAACTGTAGACAATCATTATGTTCACTCGTACCATGTCCGCCAAATTATCTTTCAATCTAAACTCCCTAAATGGAATTAAGATACAAAATTCAAGTTAAGCTTCTTATGACATGCAATATTTTACTTTGACCATCTTAGTCTGCTATTTTTACCTATTGTGAATGTCAGGTTTGTTCTTTCATGAATGACTCCTTGAGTAGAATAATTGCGTATATACCTCACTATCGTAGGTCAGCAAGCTATGATTATTATGATCACTGCCCAAGTCATCAAAAAATCATAACTCCTAGATGTAAGGACTAGCATGAAAAATATTTTAGAATTCATTAATTACCCATTACCTGTAATAACTAAAAGTGATTAATAGAGTTGAGTTAATTACGTCATATATGGTTGCTCAGTTTTTAATTGCCAAATGGTGTATTTTTATGTATTTATAACTGGTTATATTTGATTGTCAAGGATAACTAGTTACTTCAAAATAATTAAGTTGTTCTTGCCCGATTTGCTTTGACTGGTGATGTGATTGTGATGACTATATGAGTTGAGTGGTTTGAAAACACTCCGTAACAAGTAGGTATGTGCTTGAACAAAGCTTGTACAAGTTGAAATGTTTTTCCGAGAACATTTGTTGAGAAGTGATTTTGGAAGTGGTAGAGATTGTTTAGTATTTTCCAGTTATTAAATAGCGCTTTTGTGCGAAATGGAACTAGTTTTATTTGCAATGCAATAATTTAAGGAAGCTGCACGCACGTGTTCTTTAAGGTGTGTATTTCTAAATGGCGCATAATGAAAAGCAGAGGGTTAGTTCCTTTGTATACACAACTTCAATGGTTTCTTTATTAATCCACAACAAATGGATATTGTGAGGCGAGCGGTTGCAAATTAAAAGAGCTTGCCCTACCTCCTAGTCTAATGTATTGCCTACTGTATCGTAGCGGCAATAAGTTTTCTGTTTAAGGAATTCATGAAGCCAAAAGTAAGTTACAAGTCTGAGTTTGCCAATTGCATTAAGAAAGAAGCAAATAGCAGCAGTGAGCAGACCAGAGAGTCGGCCGCTGACAACAAAGAACACGAATGCCGACAGCGTAAGCATATTTTTTTGTGTGCCTTACTTACTGCATTCCGATAGCTTGTAATCGTAATGCGTGATCTTCAAAAGGACACTTTCTGAAAACGAATTTCATCTGACAGATTACATGAAATCGTGGCAAAATTCCACTAATTGATATTTCTAATCATATTATGCTCAGCAATGCGTAGGATGTAGATATTTGCTGTAGGGCCAAGTCTGTTGTGACCGGTTGGTAAGTTTTGAAATGTTCGTCTCATGAATGCTAGTGCCTTCCTATTCTCATATGCCGGAGGAGAACCTTATGAACAATTTGAAACTATGGACTAAGAAATCATCGTAAAAAGATTTTCCATTCACTCAATTCCTTGTTAGCCAGAGAATAATCATATGTACTTGTAATATGTATAAACCGGTTCATGTCATTTGCATAATTTTACTTTTCTCCTGAAACTGATGCAGGTTATTATCTGACGAGTCCAGGTTGTAAATTTTCATCTATGCACATTTTATGCGGCAACTCTCACCTTGAACTTTTTATTCTTGGTAAACCATACGACGAGCAGAAGAGATTCTGAGATGGCAACGATATGATACTTTTGTTCGCACAAGATTTCACAGACAAGAAGCGGTCACGTTTTTACGATAAGAGAACGATACGTTTGGAAAAACATTGAAATTTGGATAACACTTTAGCAAAATGTCATTTTCGAAAAATAGATAATAATTTTTACTTACTTTTACAGTGTTGCTTTGCTTCTTTCATCAATGATGCAGTTTGAGAAATCACTTCCGTGTCCAACTGCCACGTACAATGTTCACTTATATAGTAGTAGTCGAAAACAACAGTCATTCACGAGAAAAAAATGTACCCCGTGGTGTGAGATCACGTATAAAGATCACTGGTTTACTAATGTCAGAGTTTGGTATTTGAGAGCAGTTTACCCCATGCAATTTAATAGTCACACCATTCGAGATTCGAGTTGCTTACGTCACATGATACAACACTTTTAATATATTTTTTAAAAATCAAAAACTGCTTTGCAAATAAACTTTTATGGACTTCCTCCCACTCTTTGTCAAATAATTAAAAGCAATTGAGAGTAGTTCAATTTAGTACATAGAATTTATGTAGTTGCTCGTCGTAGGAGTTCTATGTGCTTTCTACTCTGTCGTAAACTTACGACTTACGTGAACGATCAATGTTCACCATCTTTGTACACAAAAGAAACCATAAAGATATTTGTCATACATAAAAAAATGTTTATAGTGTAAAGTAAAAGTTGTCTGTGCTGGACTGAATTCCTTTTATAAAAATGGAAAACTACAGCACACCTCCTGCAATCGGCTCAGAACTGAATGTCTGAGGCTTTGTCAACTGTGTGCGGCGACGGAGCCAATGAACGGATCAGTCACTTTTTTTAATGCTCGTTTCCAGGAACTGGTCCACGATGATAATATTCCTTTTTACTGTCGGATCAGTTTTGTCATCAACTAATCAGTTTTATTATGGGCTCACTTTTGTTTGTATAATTTCTTTATGATGTTTCATAACAAAATTATTTACTATCAGTAATACCCATACTTTATGATGATGACAAGAGGATATTTTTTTCAAAGGAGGATAGTTTTTTGTTGTTGTTGCTGCTGCTGCTGTCTTATGCGACTTTATAGTTTCTTTTGTAATGGAGCATGTCTAGATAAATTTTTCATACATATTTCCCGGAACTGTATCGGTTTATATGTACGTACAACAAAGTATGCACTTATTATGCTTGCTTGCATTGACACCAGTGCACGTGCTGTGCGAGTTTACCGAGAGCTATTTCAGAGAGATGTGCTTCTCTAAAGAACTTTTTGCACGTTAAAGCACTCGACGACTCAACGTACTCATCTATTAAGTACGTTCGTTCCGTTCATTCGTTGTGTATGAGTGCATAAAATGAAAATTAAACCAAAGTACATACAACATAAAAAAACTGCTCGAAACTTGAGAAACTTTTGCTACAAATATAAATGTGGCAAAACATGGAATAAAAGTACGATTAGATTACATGATAAAAAAACTGAAAAATCCAACACAAAATACTTTAGACCCTCCAATGATTTAATACCGAAGAAAGCCGTCAAAATATTGAATTTTGACTTTTATCACTGTTTTAAAAATAAAAATACTGCCACTTATTGCATTTCGGAGGAAAAAAACCGTACGGCTTACAACGTCCTTTATATTCGCTGTAGGTCTCTCTCCCTTCACGTTAATGAAGTTAAAAAAGTTTCACGCTATGAATTTTGAAGAAAAAAGCAGTACTAACAACAAGCAATGTCTCTGTATGAGTAGTGCTTCCCTGTCAGTCAGACAGATTATAAACTGTTGATGATCTCTCCTCTTCTGCTGAATGAGTGGGGGTGAAGCTGATTGAAGCAGGAAGGAAAAAGATGCGGAAGGCTTGGTTTTTTTTCTCCTTCTTCTCCTCTTCCAGTTTTAATACGTTGTAAATGAAGTTCAAAATGTAACGTAAAACGAGCAGAGAGAAACGAGCAATGTATTGGCTGTGTGTGTGCATTCTATCCCGGCGAAAGACAGACTGTCGGTACTTGCTGTTTGTTTTTGTGGTCTTTTGGGCCACGTACAAACTTTATATTATGAGTGTGATGACTGAGGAGTGTGTGTGTGCATTCAAGGGAGCCAAAACATTGAGAATGTGTTTACACGACACAATAAGTAGTTGCAGTTAAGTTGCATGTGTGTATTGTTAATAAGCCCTAAAGATGAATGATATAATGTTGGAGGTGATGTTTTTTTGTACGCACATCTGCTATGTATCCACACGTACATGCAATCCTTCATTTAGCCATTTTCACTATTAGTTTTAACTTCACCTTTCGTTTCATTCTCTAGAAAACAATAATAATATAGCTTGTTCATTGATGCAAAATACGGTGATTTTTTTTCATCATGTCTTCTCTTCATTGCACACAAGTCGAAGCCACGCTGAACGTACGCACTGCTCTGGTAATGAAATATTTTGTCTCTAATATCTCTGGATTCAGCACAGCATACTAAAGCATAAAACTCATTCTCTTTACCATTGTCATCCATCGTTTCACCACGGGTGTTGTAATATGAAACCATTACATTCATATGGGTACTTTTAAGTCGTTATTGAATAAATGGTCACATCTCCACAGATCATTCCAAAACGGCCTTTTCCCAACTGGCAAACACGGCGCGTCATCATCATCGTGCAACAGAAACATATTAGAGAGAATACAATCCTGATAATTGCTGTTTTGTGTTGTATTATTGTAGCGTGCATTCATCAGTTGAACTCTATATAGTTGTGCGGTATAGGTATATACAACGACGATCTTTTACGTACGCACTTGGGAAATATATTATGGAGGTGGGGTGATGGCAATTCATAAATGCATATTATTATTTGTACCAGAGAGTACCTTTTCTGTCGTCTTTCCATTTTTCAATGAATGAATCTTTTATTGCTGAAATACACGGTTATAGTAATGGGGTACGTACGGTACGAACAACACTGCAAAAGTTTTGGAGCAATGCGTATGAGTAATAATTTCATTCATTATTATTACAGGGTTCATTGATGCTTTCAAAAGCTTGGGCGGAGAGAGGACATTGTATTAAAAAGCTATGCATTTTTATTAATCTGCTGGAAGACCGTTTTTTTCTATCCTTTTCCCTCTACCCCAAAAAAACGATAGTGCATCACTTTACATAATATGGAAATTGGGCAGTTACCTACTTTTATGAAGATACAAAATTTGTTTTTGGTTAAACGCAGACGATATGGGGAATGGAGGGAGATTCTCTCGGTAATAGCTTACTGCACAGCATGTAGGTCGTAATGGGGTAAACAGACATAATCAGCATAAGTTATGAGGTTATAAATAGTTACAAAAGTTAAACACTGTTAGCTTTGCTCCACAAACGTAGGCATCAAAATACCAATACATGAGCATTTATTTGAGACGTGACTTGTGGCTCGTCAAAACAATTTGAACCTCTTCCATCTAGCTTAATGGGTTTAAACCCATATAATTTTTGGTTCAACCAGAACCAGGGCTCCGCCAACACTGATGCTTTTTTATGTTCGTGAGAAATGGAAGTGTCCGATGGGTATTACATTAAAAATGCAAATGAATATTACAGCATTACATGTTTTTTTTTCTTTTCTTTCAATTCTTAAATCCGGATTATGCTTAAACATCCAAACATGAGTACAGTACGAGAACCGTGTGGTGACGAGTTATAAGGAATGAAATGAAATTCACCTGTTCACTACCAGGGCAGGGCAAAGTAGGTAGATACATAACATGTAAGAAAGCTGGTGTATTGGATGGTGTTGGTTTAATAAGTGATAAGAATCAAAAAATTTCCCTCTGACCAGGCACGTTCTCCGGATTACATTTCGTGGTCATGCTATTATTTATTGCTTGAAATATTTCATGTAGTGGAAGGATTTGTGCATGCATTTCTTCTATCATCTTACATAATATCCTTTTGTATTATTGTTTTGCATGGCAAACTTTGCAACAGTGTCCACTATATCATTTGCCTAGAATGATATTATATGTTACACGGAAAACATATTTTTGCCGAACGTTTATCCTGCATTTACAGAAGAATGTTTTAATTTTTCTCAGCATAATTTGAATTATGCGATATTCTACCAGATCAATTGCTTTAATCGGTACCATTTCGATGCTTTATGGTTTCGCATGCCCCCATTTGAGAAAGCCAACCAAGACAGATTTCATGACACTTTTTGCTAATAGTCATAGATCGTAAAATCCCTATATTTCTGCGTAGGTATGTAGAGTGTATTAACTTTCAGCAGGGAAAAGTAAGCGTGTAGCTTGCACGTGAACCATTCTATTGCTACTGAACTGTAACGTATCTGAAGGAGGAAAATGTTCAACCTATCGTATTTTCACTTCATTCAAGTCGGAGTGGAAGCTGGCATACATAACCTAGAGAATGGGATTTCCACTGGCCCTCTCTTATCACCGCATCATAATAATGTAGCGAATCTATTCTCATTTGGCTGTGTATATGCTCAAACAGGGCTATTAAGTTTTAACACAAGAAAAAAATGTAGAAAGTGCCAAAAGTACGGTTTCATATCACACTTGTCTTTTTACTCATGATAGTGATATGTATAGGTTTATACATCGACAGGAAAAGTACCAGTGTGTTCAAATAACGAGACTCTTTTCCCTTCTATTTGGTTTAAAATATCCCGTAAATCTTGCAAGGATTTTTTTTTCGTGAAGGTTGAAGGACATTTTGCAAGCCTTAAATGCTTGTCATGAACTGCATAATATATCAGAAATAATAATCGTAGGAACAGTTTATGGTCATATTCATTGAATATTTTTTTATTTGCAAAAATAGGCCTTGTACCTACATTCCTTTGTGCTTTCGGATTTTAGTATATAAATTCAACATGTTTTTATTTAATTTTGGAAAATATATAAGTTATCGTTTATGAAATTTTCATATTATTATTTACTATGTACAATGTTCATAAATGTTTATGTTAACAAGAACCGTGAACTAGTTTCTGCAACCCATGAAAAATCTGGATGCTTTTGTTGCAACATTCACAGAGTGTTGCCTTGATAGAATCCACAGTATCTTTGAATTTGCAGTTGGAAAGATGAATTATTGGGCTTGTTATTGCCATAAATATGTTATATACTAATTAAATATACTATAACGGAATTATTGCCGTTATCTGTGATTGTACCCACTCCCGTTTTCTCAGTTGGTATAAAAGATCCCATGCATGAAATGAAGGGTAATGTACGTTTGTTACTGTTGTCCACTTACCCGTCCATTAGCACCAGAAAATTGAATTTCTTTAATTTGTGTCACATATATTTTGTTCATGACATTGATCATCAAAATGTTTATTGCATTAAACCATGTCATCCACTATTGTAAGGAGATCAACTTGCTGCTGTAAACACGAAATTTCCTTGACTTGTCAAATTTATGTCTGTTTTTCGCCTCCGTCACTACTTGCTGTATGCTTTCTTACTGCACACGTTTGCATTTTTTGCTCTCAAATCACCATTATCCAACACCCCTTGTATCAGTCTTCGTCATTTTCCCAAAATTTCTCTTTCAGCTAGGTATACTGATCAAAATTTGATAGTAACGTTTTATCTTATTCAATAATACAATATGAATTATAAGTGGATAACAGTCCGAAACTTAATATTATAGTTTTATGATATAATGCAAAAGTATTCCTTTCATGGATATAGCGTCATGTATTATCTTTTGATCATTTGAAAGTAAGAGAAGCTGTCCATCCATTTTAGTGACATTTAATGCAGAAAAGTGACACGAAGCTCTCGTTAACCTGTTCAGGATTACTCTTCCGTCCTTTACAACTGCGTATGGTAGTAAATAAATGAGACCCGATTTCCTGTTTTCTTTTCGTTTTATGAACGTTAGAAATCCTCCTTTTAATATAACTGTATACCGTTTGAATGTCACATTTAACAATATTTAATCCGACACTTGATATGTATTTTTACTAAACTTTTTTAAGTGTATACAGTTATTCCTTTATTTGCATATTACCTGCCCATTTTTATTATGCATGTGCAGTCTTTGCAGAAACAGAAACTCTACACGTGTGGGGGAAGGCACACCTTCGACTTTTAGTTTCAAATTGGGTCATACTGCAATATGGCATTAAATTTACTAACAAACTGCTTGACTTTGAACGACACCATCTCGAAAGATTATATTTTTATTACCTCTTTGTTTTTGAAATTGTTCGTGGGATAGTGAGTCCCCATGCTCGAACTTTAAAGAGTTGAGTAAACATTTGGTTGTGCACTTCACGCTTCACACAAATAATGAGTGCACTCGCACTGCACAAGGGCAATCGTTTAATCTCATGATAATGATAATAATCATGCTTCCTCTTTGTAACTATCGTCATAATCAAGATGTCAAATTCTATTGTATGCCAGAGCGATGAGCGAGGTCTGTTGTGGAAAAGGAAATAAGAGAAATGTTTAAACTTTTTTATATTCCTAATCATCTTACAAGCCCGATATACCGTTCGACCATTATGGAAATACTATGCATACTACTTAAATGGCTACGCACTACGCAATAACATCCTAACTGCAATAATTCTTTTGGTACGCATAAATCTCAACTGTGCAGAGTTAAACAAAAACAAATACAGAGTTGATGAGAAACGACCATTTTTGAAATTCTCGATTAAATCATACAAGAATTAATTCTCGTATATGAATTTATAATTTTTCCTTAATATATTCTTTTCTTTTTTACCTAACCACAATGTGTTAATCTTAGCGTCATCTTCTTTTCAGTGAGTTTCTTTGCTTGGAAGCATGCAAGTACTTCTTTCATCTTTTTGGGGTAAATTAAGTATAATCAACGTAAAGATTATGAAACGACTGATCGCATTGTTTGCTACGTTTCACGCAAGTTTTTTTTGTAATAATAATCATTCATTCATTTCTTCAAAGATTGCGTTGTAGATTCATGCGATCTTAAACAATACTATTACGCTCATGACATGGCATCGTTAGATGGGATCAGTCTTGTAGTAATTAAATAAGCTATATTTCAGTGCCTTGAAGGGGTCAAATGTGAAATGTTAATTCTTTTTGAAAAATGCAGTGAATGAAATTCTCTTTCTTTTGTCTTCACGCACTTCATTGGAAAACCAGTTTTGAACTGGCCCATCAGTTAGTTATTGGTTTCTTGGCTTCAGCTCAGTACTATACAAAACGCATATGTGAATTGTATATTTCCTATATTGCCAATTTGACTTTGAACAATGCGTGTAAAAATTTCATTTTCACTGCTCGTTTCCAAATGCGAGTAGAGTAGAAGGATGGATGGATGATGTGTAAAGAAAATTTCGAATTCTCAAAACTGTATCTCATTCCTTCAGTAGCATATTAGATATTGATATACAAGGCTACAAATATTCTATATTTCAGTTTCGTTTCTGTTACAAACTCTGAACGAGAGGCTGCTTGGCTACTTGGATCTTGTAATTTTTTAGATAATGCATGGGCAATGTGAGACAATCCCTGACAAATTCATATTTTTACGGATCGACGATGAATAAAATGTGATTATGACTACTTTTTATTCTTGGACTGTTCTGGAATTAACAATAGAATTCTTTAATTGCCCTTAACTGCTTAATGAACGAGGATGTTTCGACAGCACAGTAGTTAGAAACGGTGTCTTTGGTCCATTTGTCCAGCAAAATGGAATAGAATACAAATCCATCAAAATTTGAAACAGTTTATTTACATCTTCCTAATGATTGATATGCTTTTATTGAGGAGAAAGTGCTACATAATTGCACATTTCATTAACTCCTATTCTGCATAAAACCCGAAGGGTGATCAATTATCAAATTGATGATGATAATCGTTATTTTGTAATATGATAATCCAGAGATGCATTTAATTACTAATTACCCTTAAGCGCAAGTGATTGCCTTGTCGAAGATTTCCTTACATCTCCTGTAATTAGGCCTTTGCTATCGGTGTAGCTTACATTTTACCTACGATGATAATACAAGAATCCACATTCTTCCGTCGTCGGTAGAACCACACGCACGCACACAGAAATGTCCTACAAAAACATTTGTCGACAATTACGCATTACGTACCTACACACGCAATATTTAATTTAATGATGGTGCATCTGTCTGATCAAGGTCTAGCCATTATAGGCATGAAGATTGATGCAGAGGAGTGTGATTTTCATGAACACCGGCAATTTTGTTTGATTTATCGTAATAGTACGTTTGATGTGATGGACCGCAAACTTGAAAATTGCCTTGCATGATCTTTTTAAAATCATTTTTGGTTTCATATTTGGTAAGCATATTACATCATACCACGAAATAAAATGAACTATGTCATTAAAACTTATCCCTGCGCAATGGTTGTAAAATATATGAATTTGACGGAAAACTTGTTATTACAAAGGAAATTAAGCCATGTTTTGACATGACAGTAATGTGTATCTATATGTATATTTTTAAAATGTGGCTTTATTCCAATTCCAGGAACTGGAACACAAGCTGGTCCCCGGACATTACACATTCTCCACAACTCGGAATATCCAGCCTCGTCCTTTGCATTACTGGAAGTTCCCGTGAATCCAGCAGCAAATAATGCAGCTTCCAACAACGCTAATCAGTCATCCGCACAGCCTCCAACTACGAAAACAGTTTCGCTGGTGGCGGATAACTTGTTTGATCTTCTGGTGGTGAAAATGGCTCCTGTGTACACATCCAAGAAAATTAAGATTGAGGCTAAAGGACCGCGTTTTGAATTGGGAGACTTTGTTGTGAAGCTGGGCAGCGTGGTCATGTCGCAGAACTTTAAAGGCATCCTTATTGAAGTAATAAAAGCGCTGCTTTCATGCATTTACGACCTAATGGTGTAGATTTATTTATCGCCAAGTTGCTGAGTCTGATATCGATGATAAATGTGTGCTATATTATGTAAATGTTTATAAAAGGTGGAATATCGACCATGTGTGATGGCGGAAGCCTGTTGGGAGTTATTGATGGAGTTTGTGCAAGGGATATTTGGATATAATGCGGTGTCTGCCGTGCCAAAAACTTTGCAGGTCTGAACTAAACTACCTACCACACTTTGTATTTTATTTACTTAATATGGAACAACAAATCGGAAAAGTGAAAACTTTATGCATATTCTGTTTGTTTGAACAGCCGAGAGTGAAGGAAGTATACACCCCGCTTGACACTATGCATCAATATATGGAGCAATTTTCAGCGTTTCGGAAAGCTGCAGGGATTCGCTAATCCAGTTCAGCCCAACCATTGAATGCATTGCTACAACCTTTGTGTTCCAGATCCAGGGATGTTTTGTATGTCACTGATAAAAAGCGGAAGTGATGAGATTTCCTTTCATTTCTTATGCTCACGTTAATTCCGAATTGCCCGTTCTTAATGCAGTAAACTTTTAGATGAATAATAAAAGGTTAGGATGAACACCAGACTTGAAGCGACGAAAGGTCAAATGGGCTCCCAAAATCAGATTAGTGTAACAAAACTGTTGATTTATTTATGTGTAGATAGTAGGTATAAGTATATGACTACATTTTTTCATTTAAATAATTTGTAGCTATCACATATACGATACACGCATCTAAAAATGTATACATTCTTTGTGTTTTTTACTGTTTCAGTTTCAAAATAAAATAACAAATAAATATTATATACTATTCCACATTTTGCTCTGCGATGACAGAAAATTTCTGTCAAAGCTAAAAAAGTTGTTTTTTTGGAAGAAACGGAGGGGATATTTCGACATCATTAATGTAACCGAATTTACTGAGGAAAGTTGGCATCTTTCAACTTGTTCTGGACGTACTCACAAAGCACGTCAAAATTTCCCTTGGCCTCAATTAATTTTTGATACCGTAAGCTCACCACTTGAAAACCCAGGGATTGAAGCAATCTCTTCCGTAAGGATTGCGAACCAATTAAAAATTTGCCATCTGAGGAATAATATTCTGGAATATTGACTAGAATTGCGATTAGATCAAATTTTTTGGATTCTACCGGAGGATTCGTGTACAGAAAGTACGAGTTTATATGGCTTCGCAAAAATGAATTTCGATGATTTTCTGATTCTATTTTTGGTGTCGTAAGTAGCACATCGACAGTGAAAAGCGGATTCAATGGGAGACAGGGTAAAACAACAGAGACATCAATGCTTGACTCCTTGCAAATTCCCATGAGAGTTTCCTTTACTACTTGCGTCATCCTTAAGATTCGACCGTCAATAAATATTGTTCTTGATGAAAAGTCCTTGGGTAGCAAAGGCCCGGCATACTTATTTTTGCACTCTATCGTCATTGCCGTATCAAGAAGCTTTAGGTTGCTTCTGTGTTGTTGTAGGATTCTGTTGAAAAACGAATTCATGAGAAAAATGTCACTCATATGCATACATATTTGAAGTGATTTTAAATAGTAAAATCCGCGGCTTACGTAAAATCGTGTTCACTGGTATGTAGTCTGTCTAAAAAATATGGCGAAAATGTTCTGTCCACAAAGTTCAGAGGGTATTTCATAAGATATACGCAAGTCAAAAGTAGGTTCACTATATCCTTTGGAGGAAATTGAATAAACTTTTGATTCAAATAGTTTTCGATAACTTCCCAGAACCTTGGTCCTTGTGTAGGCTCAAAGTCAAGCTCCCCGAATGGTTTTAAAATACTTGTTAGCTGCGGAGGGGAAAGGTTGCTGCCATTATGTTTGACGATGAATTCTGCTGCTGCTTCCAAAATATTGGTAGAGCGTAAGCGAAATTTGCTGCTGTAGTCCATGATGTTCGCAACAAGTTGGGGATCAGAGATTTTTAGGCATTTGGCTTTCATGTACTTATCCAAGGCCTTAAATGTCAAAATAACAATGAAATATTAAGGGCTTCCTGGACAAACTCTACAGAGCTTTTAAAAATATTACACAGAATGATGTTTAATTTACTATATTCACAAACCTGTTCGATTGCTGCATCGTAGAAATTCAATGAGTGAAGTGCTTGAACGATTGTCGACAGCTCGCTTTCTGTCACCTTATGGATGTTCAAGTTGGTACATTTACACAAAGTCATCAATAAGCGGGAAGGGATTTGCCAGGAATTAATTCCATGTGCAGACTTTTCTTTTGCAGAAACGACAGGTCCATCGCTGCTTCTGATTATAGAACATATTTCTGCAACAGTAGAGGTATTCAGTTTCCACCATAGTGTGAAAAGCTTTCTTTCGGCTAAATTCAAAACTAGCCGACTGCTTTTCTTGAAATATTTGACCGTTCGTACAACCTCTACTATGTTTTCAGAATTGATGTCATCACTGTGATCCAATATTCCCACCCAGAATTTGTCGATAAAGTCCTTCCGGAAAGAGAACCCTTTGTCAATTTCCATTTTCCCCAAGATTATTACTGCCCTGCATACTTGCTCTAAATCTAGTTTTCCTTCAGTCACTCGAACCAATACTTCTTGTAGTACTTTATTTCTATAATCTAAATGGTTTTCAGGGTCATATATCCCATACGAATGGTCATTAACATGAGGGCACTCTCTCCGTAGCAAATCCAAAGTGTCTAACAACAGATTTGTATTGTCACTGGTAAGGATTGTGTCCACCAGTCTTGTTACAATTGCCAGTCTGGCAAACGTTTCAGTCGTGCTGTTATTGTCAGTAGCATTTATCCATGATTGACCTTCGTTCCTGAATCCAAAATTATTTTCTAGCTCGAAAAGCTTCTTCAGCACGCTGAAGGACACGAATGGTGTTACTTCTTGACTTGGTATGGTGTCCAGCATTGTTAAAACTTGCTGAGGAGTGTTGAACGAACCAAATCCGTCAATAAACGCCGCTTCTTCTTCAGGCTTCAATTCTATGTAATTACGTGGTGGACCTGCAAAGTGAAATATACATGAGGTTACAAGCCAGAATTACAAACCCTATTCCTGCCACACATTTATTTCAATTTAATTACCCTTCTTCGACTTTTCTGAAGAAGAATCAGATCTTATGACAGCTACCGGTACTTCATCAATATTGTGCCCTTCTTGTCTCAGAATAGACGTTTCGCCAAGCTCCTTCCCTCTCGACCTTCTCGTAGTACTCGGAAAGCTGGGAGGGTCATCTCCATCCCCTCCCGACCCCTGAATAAAAAGTATTGGTGATGACCTGAGCCACGAACTCATGGAAGCTCTCCCATGGACTCCACCATTACTGTTCGGAAACCTCTTCCTTGATTCTGGCGAAGACATTACCGCCACAGGAAATTTTCCGCAACATCCTCCTCCTCCTCCTACAGAAGACGGCGACGACAAGGAAACACTAAAAAGTCGCGAAATTACTGTCCCAGACAATCCTTCATTTCTCCTGCCAGAGCACTGCTGGAAGGATTTCACCCCGACGGCGGCAGTGGAAATGGGCACTTTCTTCACCACCACCGAAGAAAATTGCAATACTTTTGGACTACAGTAATTTGAAGCCATTTTTTACTTATTTACATATTATCTTCACTGCTTCATTCTTTAAACTTTGAGCATGCAAATTTGCTTTCACTCACTTCGTACCATGATTTACTGTCACTGTAAACTTTCCCAAAACCTTGGGAGAAAGTCGGACATGTTGTCGTTAATAAAGTGCTAATGATTACACTTTCACACATCGGCATTTAAACCTAACTTTAAGTGCAATCAAGTGACATGGTGAGCTGTTGAGAGATCATGTTTTAATTTGTAAGTAAAGTAGTGCGGAGAAAGCATGAAAAGTGAAGGTGAGAAGGAAACGCAGTTGAGCTGAAATGCATGGGATTTTGTGATTGTGTGAATGATGTAATGTGTTTGTGGAGAAACAGATGAGGATTTGAACAAAGCGCAAGTGAGTGTGATTGGTAGGCCCATCCCGAGCTCAATTGGTTGCGTCCCACTTCCTCTCTCTTCAATGAACTCATCCTGCTTACTTGATTCATCTCCTTCTTCCTATTCTGCTCCTCTTTCTTATTACCTGTTTCTCTGCATTAACATTACCGAAGTATACCATACAGCCAGACACTTCAAGGTGACAGAATTCCCACTATATAGTGCAGTGGAGGTGTTTAGGGAAAAAATAAAAATATTATTGTCCTCTGTAAAGCAAACATTTTTTAATAATCGTTTGTTTGGTTAGCAAGCGTAGATTAAATTGGTTTCAATTTGCCAACATAACAGCAGCATTGAGAAAGGCATTTGAGTTTAGTGTCATCTGTATAAAGTGTAGTTTGGATTTAGCAGTAATTGCTGAGTTTTTGGATGTTGTAAAAGTTTGGGCTGGTCTTTAAAAAAAAGACTGGTTGTAACGGTAAACGTGCTTTCACCGTTATAGGGGCGGTTAGGAGGAAATTTTTAAGACGGAGTAAATACGGTGGAACGGGAACGAGTAGACAGAGGAGAGTGCTAAAGCACTGCAGAAAGGCATCCAATTCTTGGACTCCGTAGAAATACGAGAGTGAAATTAATTTAATTTGTTGGAAAATTTGCCGATTTTTGTGGGGCAAGGTGTTGGCAAGATGTCTGATTTGACAACTTTACTAAGCACCGAAATCCCGGAGGGCTTGCAGAGCCTGACGGATTCACACGTCAATTTGGAACGCGTTGCAGAATACTGTGAATCAAACTATTTTCAGGTATGAGTGCTGCTGACTTGGAGCGTAATTTTTCTGTGATCAAAGTTTGATGTATATATTGTGAATGTAATAGTAACTTGATGAAGGACTATTTGTGACATTTTCAGGTTGACAATAAACGGGAGGCGATTGATGAGACAAAGCGGTATACAACCCAAAGTTTGGCGTCTGTCGCCTATCAAATTAACACTTTAGCGTACCATTTTTTACAGCTATTGGATTTGCAGACTGCTCAGTTAGATGAGATGGCTGCCCAAGCTTCTCACATTGCCCAAGTAAGTTGACAGAAATCGACTACAACTCTGTTGGAAAACTTTGAGCAGTGAATTTTTGTTAGATATTATCTATGTAAACTGATCTGTATGTTCTCACTTTACTTGTAGAGCATAGCCATTCACAAAGAAAAGGTTAGTCGCCGAGAAATTGGTGTACTGACGTCGTCAAAAACTCAGATTAGGCAATATAAAATTCTCGCCCCAGCAACTCCAGAAAAACCTGTAAAATACGTGAGGAAGCCAATCGATTATTCATTATTGGATGAACTGGGATGTGGTGGAACTCGAAATAGACAATTGCATATGAGTAAGTGGAAATATCAAAATTGTGAAATCATCGTGGAAGTATGCCCTAAAACACAAAACAGTGAAAATGGCTCCCCATTTTTTATTCAGGGGAAACAGATAACTTTACATTTTTTTGTTTTAAAATCAAAATTTTCTCATACACTTTGCGACCATTTGTTTTCTTAGGGAGTAGTTTGAAAGCTGCAACGCCCATGATGAACATGACAATGAATCTTCCTCCGAGTAGCAAGCCTCCAACTCCTCCGATGGGAAGTAAAATGGGCACTTTGCGCGGGGATAGGTCAATTTACCGTGCACCTCCGGCTGTTGCACCGCCACAAGTTCCAAGCCATTATGCGCCAAACTATCCACTTGGTCATCCCAAGCGACAGTCGTCACAAAGTGAACAACGAGGCTATACCACTTTACCACTTCAAACAAGCCATCCCCAACAACAAGCTTCGCAACACCAGGTGCCTTTGTCAGCGGCAGGCATTCCATTCAAGCAGCGCGATATTCAGCCCATGTCACATCAACAAATTATTTACGCTGAAAATAAATGTGAGAGCTACAAGAACGCAATGATACATGAATACTTAAAAATGATACTGCTCAATTGCTCATATTTCCTTCATTTAATCATCTTTCTTTTTCTTTTGCAATTTAGCATTGGGTATCACAACTGGCCCTGTTTCTCCGCCATTACCTCCTCCACCAAATGTTGATCCACCTATGAGTGAAGATTCTGGGAACTCTTTAGTACCAAAAAATTACATCGAGAAAGTGATTGCTGTGTACGACTACGCAGCAGAACGAGAGGATGAGCTGAGCTTCCAGGAAAATTCTCTTATTTATGTTCTAAAGAAAAATGATGATGGCTGGTGGGAAGGGGTCCTTAATGGTCAGACTGGACTCTTTCCAGGAAATTATGTCGAGCCATGTGTGTAACATTGTTATTGATAGTCTTTTAAAATCGTTCAATACATTTGGTCCAATGCCTTTCAATTTCAAATCCAGCACCGGGGTGCGTTTGCTCTAAAGTGTTGTATTTGAAATTGAAAGACATTGATTTGTGTTGTGGTCGATATAGCATTCAGTGCTCAATCCTAAGGGAATCGCATAAGTTTTCATTGCTCCCTCCGCAATTTGCTGTTGCAGGCTCTCTACTCGTAGTTTGCTAAAGCTAAAAATTTACTGTAAGCTGAGGGTGAACCAATGCTATTTAATGAGGGTGTATGAATTTGTGTGGAAACCACTTGGAGGGTGCTAGACGGTGCCAGCCAACGTTTTCAAAATCAAGCTGCACTATCCCAAAATTGGTCATGGCGTGGTATGCAATTTTGAAGTGTTTTACTGATGGCTGATGCCCCATTAAAACTCTCGCGATTCGTTTAGCAGTGAGCAATGAATTATTTATCGACAATAATTAAAAAAGTGTAAATAACTAGTTTTACGCATGTACTAAAAATTTCAAGTATAATTAATTTATCTTGCCTGTTTGTATAAACTTCAAAATAAATAGCAATCTCTGTTTTCGGCCTATTTAACCGTTTGATTGTATGAATGTGTATATTTTTGCATAAACAAAGAGGTCCAATATCCAATCCACCGGTAACACTTTTCAACCCGAACTGCCAACCGGAGATTCCAATTCATGTTATTATAAACCTTCAATTTAGATGAAGAAAGATGTAGATATTCGTACTTATGTATATCTACACTTACATCTATTCATTCTTCATTAGCAGATCATTTCCCCCGTTTAATAGCAAAAGTTAAACCTGCATTTACACATGTCGATAATATGCTCAACTCTTAGCTCACATAGCATTGATATTAGTATATACTTGTATAATTCCGGCTCATATGTAGCGACCATATTAAAAAAAATATTTTCCCTACTCTTAAGTCTACTAGGTATATACTTTAGCTATACGTACATGTACGCATGTTAGTAAAGCAAAAAGAAGAATATCACATAAAAGAAATGTTGAATGTATTTGATGAATACTACACTATACCCAACCTGCAAAGATCATAAGGTATCCATCCATTCCACAGAAACCAACACTCTTCAAATTGTATCGCATATTTTATATTTGGGTCTTCATTACAAATATTTTAAATATTTTGTAAAGACCAAAAGTTAAATAAAAATAACTGAAAATGATTGTGGCTAGACGAGCTATTCAGGTTCGTAACCTTATGACCTCCGCCGCCAGGCGTGGAGGCGACCACCATGATGTTGGAGGAGTTCCAGGAGCTGTAAGTTTACTATAAATTTGCGCAGCCATTAAAATGTTATCCATTTATCAGTATTTTCATTTTATAGCGTATAAAGAGTTTACGAATCATTTTTGTGGAAAGTAATAGCTCCATCGTGAGAGTACTACTCACTCTATCTATATAATTTAATTTTGTTATCATATAAAAGTCCAAGCAATGTGGTATAGTTTATAGTAGTTACAATTGAACTTAACGCTGAATTTTCTTAGAAAAAAGGATAATTTCTTATAATAAACCTGATAAACTGCATAGGTATATACTGCTTGTACGATACGAGTAGTCTGTGGAGAAAGTAAAAAAATAAAAGGTGTACTGAATGAGGGAATAAAGTAGGGCGTGCATAAGTACTCGCTATTATTACTTCATCGCAAATAAAACCTGTGTACTTACATAGATTAATTAATGTTTTCAGAACTTGCCCTTTGGGATCCACAACCGATGGAAGCTAGCAGTTTATATGGGACTGTGGATGGGGTCCGGCTTTGCAACTCCTTTCCTCCTCCTCCGTCATCAACTTCTCAAGAAGTAAATCCTTAATTCCTCGTAGCCGTTTACTAAGCTGTTATAGCAGAATATGTGGATGCCATTAAAGAAAGTTATTCGCAACTTCAGTCAACTAATTCTGAAAAATATATTTGTCATGTAGAAATGTTCAGTTCTTACGATTTATGTAAATAAAAATTTCTTCGTAGTAATATGGCTAACGCGTAAAGTTTTTATTCATAATTGCATTTTCATCTTCAAATTCTAGAGCAGTGAAAATTGCAAATCTGGAAGCCCATTTTCATAAGCAGTCAACCATTTCTTCGAATCACAATAAAATATCTATCACAATAAGATTAAACAATAGCCTTAGTTTGAAGCGATATGTGTGCACATTTCTCATTAACATTTCCTGAAAACCCTGTTACCTATTTTATAGTCTAAATTAAATTCGCAGCTTACTGATAAGCATGGATGGCCGTTATCCCAAAAATCATCTTATCCTCATTAATTCCAAACCGTTGTGTCAGGTCATATCAACATGCATTGAATTTCAGATAGCATTCATGGCTTTCACATAGGTACAACGGACTTGGTGATATCAATTGACATATTGTTTGTGCGCATATCTGCTTATTTGCACCTTAAACTTTTGAAATGCATACTACTGCAGTTGTTCAATACAGATGGATGTCCAATTGCAAATATTTTTATGCATTCCTTATACATTATAGGTATAGATCATTTTATTATTTGTTGAGAAATTCTCACCTGAATTCATTGTCTGAGTCTGTGTTTTAACGATTCATCTTGGTTTACTCATATCACTGCATTTCAGTTCAACGTATGCTGCTGATATTATAATGAAAATTGTATGCATGCGTATTGGAAAAAATCATCAAGTCTTGACGAGTCATTCATAATTGGTTTATGATATTTTCTCAAAAAATTCAGGTTGTATTTTATTTTTAAATATTTTTCAGATATGACTACATATTTATAGTTATGAATAATATACTCAGCTGCTTGTCCACTTGCGTCGCATAATATTATTATTTATTTTCATATATCTTTATATGTATTTTATTGGATATATATGTATATAATTGTTGTGTATTTATATAAACCCCTACAAGTTACTCGTTTATTGTACATAATTTTTGCATAGTTTACGTTGTACTAACTTATATGAAACGGAAAGTAAATAACAATAACATTATTTTGAAGATAGTTCATGCAATCTGAATAAAACAGAAAAACTGTTCAGTACTGTACACTAAATCGACAACGGTAATCAAATGATATATACACATATATATCCTTGATTTAAAACTAGGTCTAAAACTAAAAACTAATGCAATGCCAACGCTTGCTTATTTGACTTTTATATCAAGATATGAATTTCACAGTTTTTTATATACTCGTATCTTTAGGTATGTAATGTAATCATATGTAACTTAACTAATAATAATATAACAATGTACTTGATAACAGATTTACGCAAAAAAGTTGCATTCACATGATTTAAAATATTCGTATAATACGCTGGGTTGTAGGTTGACACCCCAAACACAAGATTATCTACTTGCTACATTTATAATATTTCTAGTGGTTTTTTGAGAAATAACAACGCAAAAACACAATGTCTTGTCCGTTACATCATCGTCGTCAGTCGTAGTATTATAAGATTTAATGATTTTCTTTAGATTCCGCATCTGTAGTACATATCAACATAGGTAGTAGTAATATAATATGAAGATTAACTAATGCAAATTATCAGTGAACGCAATACTTTTGCCCAAACTACTGCTCGCAGTGAACTAGCTTCTATGTAGGAACAATGATATATATTTAGAATCTCCGTGTCCGAAGATCTCTCTTCGTTTATCAAAATACAGGCTCAAATGTCAAAAAATTACATTTTACAAAATAGAGTATGTAACTGAAGATAATTCAGCTCTGTCTATATAGCTAGTCTTCATACTTCATATTAACATCAAATTAAAATTGTGCCAAATTTTGCTTTCTCCCTCTCTCTCTCGATTTCTCTCTTTGAGACATTTTATACTGCAGAATTTGTATGTGTGGACATTGAAATTGATACTACCATTGTTTAAAACTGCATTACTACATAATGTAGAGTAGAGTACAAAATAAACGCGATACAAAATGGAAATTAGTCACCCGTGTATAGTTTGTCGTTAGTAGTAGGAACAACAAATCGTTAGAAAAAGTAAGAATACCTATCTACCAGACCCGTATATTATTATGCAGAGACGCAAAAAGTCATTTCATTCTAGGAGCGGAAATCAATTTAATTGAATACAGTTTCTTAAAAACAAGTTAATAAAGAGAAAGTAGGAAATTGAGTAGACTCGGGTTTGAGACAGGTGTATATAGAATAGAGGACAAAAACCGAAAATTGAACATGTCTGTCTAGTTTTTGTATTGCATATTAACCGTTTGAAACCCTCCATAGAAAGCAACTATATAACGTTTTACGGTTGTGTGGTGGCGGTGAAAGCATTTCAATATACGTTTACAACAAATTGTGTTAACATATTTTAAACTAATTTACTACATATATTATAATATTTGAACACCATATATATGAGATATTGTGTATCTTTATAACACAAACAAAATCATTAGTACATTAATTAGTTAATTGGACTTGGAAACTTTTAAGTGACTCTTATTAAAACTGAAGAAGAGAACTTTTATAATATTATGAGGTCATGTAATGAGAAGAAGGTTCGTAAAGAAAAGGCATCTCTCTCTCTCTTCACAGAATTGAACGCTAACCTCATTCGTGTAATATATGACGCAGGTTTACTTTTTAAAAAGAAATCTGTAATAATGGGTTACTGCTACAACAATACATTAATAACAAATTATATAAAAGTGTTAAAGACGAGTTATTTGTAAAACTAGGAATGAGACGAAGAGTTTAAGTCATCACTGCTGATTTAAGGTTTTTGGCACGTATGTAATTAACTGGTATTTTAGTTAAAACTTGTCTTGCTTGCTGCTGTGTGTGTTTTTTACGATAAAGTAGTAGCGCTTTCTATTGAATTGACTCATGTGATGCGTATATAATATAGCAATGATAATTAGTAATAGTAGTAGCGGAGCAGACCCGGAAAGGATAAATTTGGAAATGTTATATAATGTATGTTCATTGAAAACAGCAAGACGTATAAGGCCGAAAATAGAGAAGACACCCAAACAATTTATCATTTTTTACTTGTCTTAACCCCATCAACCCGACAATGCGTATACTTTCTACGAAGAAGTTTGAATCAATTTCTCAATTGAACAAATTGATTATCTCTGAGACTCGAGGCGAGCAGAATAAAAACATTGAATTTTACATAGGTAATAATTTTAACAAGTCACCACAGTTTACAACAATACTTTTTTTTAAACTTTTGTATGAATGCATGTAATTATAAGGAGTTGTCCTAAGAAATATAGTAACCTTTTTTTCAAAAAGTTTTTTTAATATATCGATTATTGTAATGTCAGCTGAAATATACTTTCACCGTCTTACTTCAAATCTTAATTTCAGCCTACAAATTTATTCTGCGTCATGTCACGGAAATTTCATTTTCATGAATGCTGCTGACGATGATGATGAGCCCTTAATTGTATTAAACTTTTAATATTATGTATTTATACAAATTAAACTGACAAGCCCTGGCTGCCGTTCTTTCTCTTTTACATACCAAAGTATCCTGCAAATTTCTTAATTACTCCTACAGTTGTAATTATATAAATGTATCTCACAGGCATCACAAGAAACGGAGGTCAAATATATAAGTATATTTTATATATCCCGTGTATTACAAGACTATACATACTATAGTAATTATAATATAATATAGTCGTAGTGGTAATAGTATAGTAATTACTAATTATTACAAATGTAACTAAACAAAGTATATAGCGAGCGAGTACAAAGGTCGCGCAAGTAATTAACAGTTTTTACCAACAAATAAGTGTACCTATAGGTATGTCTGTCTGTCTGTATCCTATTTTCAATTAATTTTATAGAGGGATAATAATATTCTGTTTTTACCATTGTGTCATCGTGAAACTGGCATTTTTTTATCGAAAAGGTAGTAATATTGACGAAATAGCAATGTCAAAATCTTTCTTAGGAAATGGTCAATATTATTTTTTTATACTGATTAAAATTTAATATGTTCCAGTCAAGTCGGAGTGGTCACCTCAGTTCACAGTTCATTTTATTTTAAAAAAAGTGATGATGATGATGATGCAAAGTACATATATTTTTTTGGTTAAAGACGCCTTGTAACAAGTATAATAAACAGCATGAATGATTTCACTTTTTAGCCATTTTCTTTTCACCTCCGTAGATTTTCATTACAATTTTGCTTGCAGTATTTATATAGGAACATCACAATTAATTCAGAGTGATGTTGTTGATGATGATGTTGGTGGTAGTTTTTTTGTCATATATAAAATTGTCTAAAATTCTTTAATTGTCTTCATGCACAAGGAAATATCATATACTTAAAGTTAAACAGCTTTGTTTTTTATAATACCAAATCTACAAACGTTCGACAGAGATGACAAAAGTAGTTACAAGTGTGTACTTATATAATATAGTATCTTACCGCATCGGTAAGTGGAAATAACTCCAGTACCTAATATCCAGGTGATGTGATTCGTTTTTTTTCTATCTATTATATAATCAGGCAGGGGAAAATATAATATTTGATTGCTACATGGTTAAAGCAAATGTCATATACTGAAACATGCACACTTATAATCGTTGAGAATGTTTCTACTATATATATATAATCATACAACAATAATGATAATAAAATTGGTTGGTAAATAAATAATAAATATATTGATACGTAGTATTACAATATAGCAGTCCTTTTGTTGTGTTGTTTATTATGCGGAGACGAGTTTTTTTTTCTTCTTCTTCCGTATTTTTTTTGCGGGTTGTTTTCTACTGCACACACGAAAATTGATTATTATTATTATTATTATTTTGTAGGTAATTAATATTAATTCGTTTCGGAGGAATCTTTTCTTTGCCTCTGTAGAGAAAGTTGAATTGTAATCAAATATAAGTATTCATTCATGCGGGTGAATACATATATTGTCTCGTACAAAGTGTTTTGTTGGACAGAATCGGACAGATGTATCGGAAGGAGCTAGATGATAATGTGTAATATAATATATTGATAACGAAGATAATGTGCATGATATAAATTGTATAACACGTTGGAATAATAATAATAATAATTATCATCCTACTACGAGCTAAAATTATTATGCTTTTTAAAATAATAATTTACTGTCTATAGAAACTTTCATTGTGTTATTATGAGAAGTTGCAAGTAGTTTTGGAAAAGACGATGAAAACTAAACATTAGTAACTGTTAATGTCTCGGCGAGAGGGGAGGTGGATGAAGTGCTGGAGTGAGGAAGGGAGGATATGAGGCGACACCGACGGTTTCTGCCATGCCACCCGCGGCAGCGGCTTGCATGTAAAACTGAAGGGCACCATGATGGGCTGGTAAAAGGCGAGTTGCGGCTCTCGCGACGGTTGCAGTCTCGGGTTGGACATGAGCGGCCTGAACGTGGTGGACATGTTCTCCTGCATTTCCACCTGAAAGATGGGAGGCTCCCGCAGCACTACTCAGGGACGGCGCTGGAAACGAGTACGGCGCCGGAGGATACGGAGGATTGCGCGAAGAGATGGAACCGCTACTGTAGTACGTTGAGTAGTGCATCGACAGGTGCATTGGTGAGGGATGAGGATGAATATGAGGTGGTCCATTCTGGTTGTGGGCTTGGGCTAGTGGAAAGGACGCAGGAAAATTTGGATTATTAAACCCTGCACCACTACTACCACCGCCACCACCCGTACCTCCTCCTCCACCGCTAACGCCACCCCCAGACGACTGACCATTACTGGAAGAGTTGCTATTCTGATTGAATGGATTGTTTTGTTGAGCAGTAGACGAGGAGGAGGTTGATGAAACCGGTGGGTTGTGGTTTTGATTTGAAGACGAGATTTGATTAGAGTTACCATGTGAGGAGGGGTTGTTCCTTGACTGGCTTTGGCTTGACGCTGCTGTCGTGGATGCAGCAGCTGCTGCGGCACTTAACAGATTTTGATAAGGATTTTGGGCTGGATTCGGAGGATTCAGGAAGTGACTTTGTGCAGACCCCGAACTGCGAAAACTCGGCATTGCGTAAGCGGATTGGCTTTGGGATGAGCTTGACACATGGGGACAAAACATTGGTCCTGGTTGATTCGGAACCGACCGACGGCGGCTCTGGGAAGAGGTATTTCCAATCACACTTACTATTGTTGGAACGTGCGACACCGTCGGGGCGGTCGCGGCCGGGGTAGGAAATACTGGCTTGAAAGGCTGCTGCTGCATTTGCGATTGAAGACGTCTGAAATGAATACATGGCCCGAAATTAGCATATTTTATAACCTACACAATTGGCGACAATCCTCTACATTTGCATATGCAGGCATATGTACGCATGCTCTTTTTTAATGATTGCTTATTCCTTTCGTTGTACTTACTCTATCTTCTTGCGAAGGGATTCGTTTTGCGATTTCAGTTCGGTAACAGCTTTCTCTGATTCCTCCGTCTTACGTCTGTTCTCCCGCTCCATATCGGCCTTTTGTTTTGCGAAGCGTTTCTCGAGAGTGGTCATTGTCTTCAACATTTTACTCCTAGATTTTCTTTCCTTATCTAACATCGTCTTCCAATTTGACTGAGGAGAATCTAATAAACTAAGGTCAACCTCGTGGTCCCGTTTAAGCTGCTCAATTTCTGATAACTTTAGAGCGTAATCAAACCTGAAATTCAAGCAAAAATTCTTGTTATTAGCATCCTCTTTTGCTCATACATATACATTAATTGCCAACATCCATCAACAGATTTTAATCCGTGAGAAGGACATGTATGTATATCCACATAGGCATACATCCTTTGAGCTTTGATTCTCATCAAGAAACTTAAAAGTACCATCATCATCAAGATATATAACGCTTATAATCTCTCCCTCTCCAACCAGAATTCTATATAATGACAATTTTGCATAGAAATAAAATTTACTCCCTGTATGAAAATGAACAAAGGTTTAATAGCGCAGCTAGTATATGTATACAGGAAGGGATATATATATAGGAACCAGATATGCATGCACCCGATTACAACAGTCAACTATCAACTATATATACATAGAAAAAACGAGTTCCTGAACAATAGGCAGTGAGCCTTGAAGGTGTATATAAGGAAGAGTTCATTGTATTAATGGAAACAGGGATCCTGGAAGTACAAGTCAGGTGAGAAAAGAAGTGAGGTTGAGGTAGCCAGAAGATCCTGTAAGCAGAGAGTAGAGCAGGGAAGAGCGAAAGAAAAAAGGAAAGATTCTCTTTTTTTTCAGGTTCATTTCAGAATGTACAAAGTACATACAGCGTGCATTGCGTTGCATGATATTATTTTAATGGGGATGCGGATGGGGCTCTCTCGTAAGCAACGAAAACCTTTGTACAACAGACTCCCGTTCCTCCTTTTCGTGCCCATTTCACTACTTACATTTACATCAGCAGCCCTAAAAAGCGTACAAAATACAGTGCACACGGCTCTGCTGGTCACTGGCTAGAGTGCCAGTCATTATGATGGCAATGCCTACTAAACATCTTTAACAGAAAAGCAATCAAGGAAAAGGTTCAAGGGATAAATAAATGTACCACTACTACTGACATGGCTCGATGATGCTGTTCTGATGATCATCATCTACCTTCATCATCTCTATATACAAAGCTTTTAAACTCTGTAATGGAAAAGGATGGAAAGGTAAGACGATGAAGGACCCCTTGAATTTTATTTGAACAAAATGATTTTTTTCCTTCTTCTCATCTCTCGTTCTCTTTCTAAAACACAATCTATTCCTTGTGAATATCCTCGGAACCAAAGCTAATAATAATATTGGGTTAGTGAGTTCCCCTTGTCCATTTTCAACAATTTCCATGATTTCTTTACCGAGAGACAGACAGAAAAAAAGACGGGTCCTTGAATTTCAGTGCATAGGAAAGAAAATGGGATGAAGAAATGGAAATTATAAGATTTTCTACCTTGGATCTTTTAGATATGAGGCTTTTTTATACTTTCATTAGAAATAATGCAATAGGGTAGGGTAGAAAGTAGTTTATCTTGTTGGCATTGCGTCTTCTCTTGGCTATACATTTCTTTGATAAATGTTCAACCATTTTTAGAAAAAAAAGACTTAAGATAACTAGACATTTATTTCATCTACGTACTTCCTATTACTTTCCAACCTTAATTCAAGCTAGGTATTTGATGAGACTGAGGATATTATGTTATGTCCATATTGAACGGGAAAACATTCAAAGAACAGTCGTTTAATCGTTAAATTTGGTACATGGCTAAGTGTCCAGCCTTCATCATTAACTAGTTCCAAATAACTAGCAAAATTGTGACAAGGAGCAAATCTCACATTAAAAAATTACATGCATTTCAATAGACTACAAAAGGGCAATAACGGTGGCATGTTAGCTTATTAGCTTTCTCTGCTCTGGTAATCTACAATCTAGCTTCTTTCCTACGTGCAGCATATATATACCTATTATACATGGCCGAAAATGAGAAATTTCCTAATTTTTATTTTAATAGTGGAAAAAACTTCTAGATTCTCTGTGGACACACAACGAACAGAGAGGAGAGATGCAATGCAAATTGAGCAAACGGGGCAGAGGCTTCGGAAGTTGGAAGGGGAGACATGCGTAAGAAACAAATTTTTCTCCGTGAATTCCATATAGCCACCGCCACCACCGCACACACAACATTGTTCCTTGTTCCTACTGCTCTTCTTGTACGTAGGTTTCCCATATTGAATGCACGACGAAAGTATAAGCTAAAGGGAAGCGACCAACTATTTCTAAAAAGAGAGGAGACGAGGAAGAAGAAGCAGCAATGCAATATGAGAGAACTTGGGATTTGTCTCGGGCTCTCTGTTGGTGGAAAACATACAAGTAAAGCGAGAACAAGTAGGAGGTGAAGTAGAGAGCTAGGGGCTTTGTTACGAGCAGGACGAATGGAAGGATATTATATTTTGTGTTGTTTCTCTCGCTCGTCTTTCCAAACTATCACACACGGTGCTACCAGACTTTGTAAGTTGAGCAGACTATTTTCTCCATGTTTCCACGATACATAACATTGCATTGGATTATTCCTCGATTTTTTTTTGCTTCTGCTGCTGCTGCTGCTACTTGCTGCATGTCATGAAAATACTACTACCGTGTACACAACAGGCAGGGAAGAAGTGAGAGAGGATAAGGAAAAAACGGACTTTGTGCGAGGCTGCTGCTGCTGGTCTGATGATGGTGAGCAGTGAACTGCTAAACTACCAAGTATAAAGCGTCTCTTATACAGAGCGCACACGATGCGATGCTTTTCCTGATGGTGTTCTTCCCCTTCTGCGTACTTTTTTTAAGTAAAAAAGTATAAAAAATAGACGAGTAAGCAGTGGACATAAAGCATGATACAGAAATTTACATTGAGCAAGTTGCGAGATGAGAGAGAGAGAGAGAGGACATCATGGATGGGGAAAAGAGCAGACAAAAAAAAGATCCTCAGAACTCAATGCTCTAGACAAGGCAGTTGCGTGATGCATGCAAAACATACATATGAATTTTATAGATATATTTAATAAAAATAGGTATAAGGACAATGATATTGGATGTACATACAAAAGACCGTTTTTAGTTACTTGTAGCGTATAGTGCAATAAGTAATACGCTTGTATTTCTCTCTTTCTCTGTACGCTTCTTCCAGTTCATGGACACCGTCTCAAGATGTTTTTTTTCTTCATCGGCCCACTACTAAAATTGATCTCTATACAAGTATACTGCTTTTGGAATAGAAACTATGTACTTACTTAAGATTTTCATGTGCTAGTTGTTCCTCTTCGAATTTCGATTTACTCTCCTCCAGTCTCTCCTTCAGCTGGCAGATCTCCTTCTCGATACCATTTGCTTTAGCTTCGTTGAATTTTGCTGCCAGCTCCTCCGTCTCTTCATCCTCCGAGGGAAATATCCTGAGAACATCGTTTGGAGTGACGACCGCGTTGCAATAAGGGCATTCGTGATTAGGGCTGAAATTTAAGAAGACCAGAGCGGTTAAAGTAAATAAAAATGACATTTTCTTCCCAAGTTTCATTTTTTTTAAACAGTCTATCTATCTGTACAAGACGGGAAAACTAGATGTTTTCCCATGTACATAATACACCTAGCTCTACATATAATTATGTTACACACAAAACACAATCTTCTTGGTTGGTACTACTCTCACCACCACCACCACACTCAATCATCGTCATCAACAAGCAGTTTTTTCCTTGATATTTATGAAACACTGCGTGGTGGTGCCGCTGCTGTGGAAGCAGATGTATGTGATTGCAGTTGCTCGATTTATGTATACTTTACTTTCCCTTTTGGAAACACTTAATGTATAGTATTTCAATTACACACAGAGAGAAGACAAGATTGCATAAGGCAAGCCGACAACATGGACCCAACAATTTGTCTCAAGGAGACTATTCATATTCCATATACATCTTTCTTTTTTACTGCTGAAGCATGCGCATTTCTTCAAATGAAAATGTCTGTTCATTACATGGAACACCATCATCACATATCTGTATAACCAACTGGAAGCATTTCGTTCTTATAGCTTTGCAAGCACATTGGATACCAAATCCAAAAGAAAATTGTCTCATGGGCATTTCACTTCATTCCTGCCAAACGTTATGGCAAAGCCATTAAAATAGTAGAGTTAAAATATTATAACTGCATTACTACTACTAATAATAGTCACTATTTATAGTCGTTGATGGAAGCAAACACGTCGTTCAAGTTCCTTCTCTCTCTCGGCTGATCATTGCTTCAATATCAACGTTTTCTTTTGATGTCACCATCCATCCATCGTCATAAACATCATCATCGCCACCAACACGCATCCTGATTAAGTTTCTCCACTTGTAACGATTTCTTGTCTCCATTTTACTACATTTGCATTGAAGGTTTACTTGTTTGGCTACAAAAAAGCGCATAGGTACCCACGTATATCTATTATGCACTTATAATTAGCTATAACTGCGCAAATATAACCTTTATGAATCATGATGGTGTTTGATCATGATAATGTGATGATTTTATGTTTAGAATTTTCAATTGCAAAAATTTCTGTAAAGTTGTGTCGTTGTGAACTTTTAGCATGCATGAATACACACCAACAACCGGTAATGATATATTATGGTGATAATATGACAATGTGATGACGGTTACGGGAAGTTAGTAGAAGTATTTAGTTTTGTTGACGATAACAAGGAACTATATAATCTAATGATAAAGATAACCAGCCATAATATAACCAACAATGACGACGCTGCTGCTGTGACAGGGCTGATTCTCTCAGAAAGTAGGACGAAGTGGAAGGTGAACTTGTACCTACTTACATGAGAATGGTAATAGGAACCCAACAGCTAGTAAAAGCTGATCATAACAACAGTAAAGCATGTTAATATCAATCCTGTCATTTGCATGTGTGTTATCTAACAGAAGGAGAAAAAAGCTTCACACTAACACTCGTCATTCGTCATCATCTCCATCTCTGCCTTTTCACAAACTCATACTTAACAAAGTTAGATTAAAAAACATGCTTAAAGTTGTTACTTTGCTGCAAAGATGATCGATACACTCATCTCTTATCCAAGTCTTGATATACTCAACTAGCAAAGCAATTCCAACCAACAGATGTATAATCATCATCATTTTATTATTATAAAATATTAAACTGAGTGTGCCGCATTCACAATCTTTACTATGTAGGTATTTTAGCATATACGTTGGGTGCATAAGCTTACTTACACTACTCACATAATGTATTATGTTCTTTCGTTCGTACATTCCTATAGTCAGCAATCATAAAAAATGTCATCCGTATTACCATTGCCGTCATTAAAGTGATATTGAGATTTTTCACCATTCATTGACAATAACAGAAAATATTACATGTAAATCACCTGCAGATATTGCAATAGGATATATATTATACTCACATTTCGTTCTAATGCGAAAAAAACACGCGGATAGATTAGGTGAGCGTTTGAAAAAATAGGCACAATAACTAGTTGCTGCTACAGTGCCTAACATTATTATAAAAATAACAAGCCATGTAGGAATTTTTAAAAGCCACACACACACACGCATTAAGATAAGACCTTTTGAAATCTTGGACTCTTTAAGTTGTTGTTTCATACAATTTCTGTTCAATTCAGTTGAATACCTTCAACTCTGTTATCCTGCTATCCTCATCATCAACAACAGCGTAAAACTAACGTAAAAATCTACAAGTTTTCCTCTAAATTTATGATCCTCAAGTGCGCATATTTACAGAAACGTTTCAGCAAAGATTCTCAAAACGTAAAAATGTCTATTATAAGTAGATATACATAGTATGAATGGACATTGCACAAGCCTTTGGTTTGATATGCTTTTAGATTCTTGTGGGGACTGACAATTCAGCATTTTGCTCCCAAGAAGGAACATAACAAGTAAAAATGGGATTTATACTCTCAGCAGAATAGTTCAGGCTGTGTGATTTCAACAAAGCGAGATGCTCAACCTTACATTCCTAGTGCCATATTGCATTCTCTCTATACTTGGAAGATCATGTGTACATTTGTAAAAGTGTTCACTGCTATAACATCATACTCAAGTTGAATTTGGATGGCTGATTCAACTTTACTTTCATTCATCTCTCATACACGACCACGACTTTATATTTTTTTTTCATTTTTGTATACAATGTAGTTTGTTCATAATGCATACCTATGCAATGCACAGACGCATGCATAAATGTGCGGTGGTGGTGGTTGTGTGAATTGCATTGTGTCTTTCTTTCTGCCTTTGACTTTGATAAGGCCACAACATACTTCAGTCGTAGTTACTCATCCTTTCGTTTTTATTCAGTGTTTGCAATTCAATTCATATACGTCATACTTTTTACTAACTGCTGCTGCTGCTGTTGCCTGACTGCCATCATCACTATCAAAATATTATATCACATCATCATCATCCAAAAACTATGAGGCAAACTGCTCACTTACCATCACCAACCACCAACAACGACCAAGTGACTTCAACTACACACTTTGTAATACAAAGTTTACTTTGTTGCCATTGCCAGTAGTAGTGAGTTCTGACCGAGTACGTCTTACATAAGCTGCTATGGGTTCCTTAACAACGACTCCAAGTGCACATTAGCTATGTGCAGTGGAAGCCTAACTAACAAAACTCACGCATAAATGACTAACTTGCAAGTAAACTTGTGTGTGTGTGAGTGAGAGAGACCATTGCAGATTATTCTGTGAGTTTCGTTTGTTTGCTTATTTCGTCTGCGACTCACGTACATAACTATACTGTTGTACACAAGCTAATCACTCTACTACGCTGCGTAGTCATCATCATACACGTATGCTCATGCAATTCAACACAAAAACAACTCTGTCGATACAAAAACCAGCAGAAACGAAAAACTCTTTTTCCTCTTTGCATGTAGTATGAATGCAGAGAGGCTCTACTTCTTTCTTTGCTAAATGACAACATATTACATTTTTGTGATGATAAATAATATTATGAGTAGAGAATGGAGACTATTTCTATACTTTGCTGCTGCTGGTGGTGGTGAGTTGAGCTGAGCTATTGCTGTATTCTGGGGACTCTTCTTGTGTCAAAGAATCAAGTGTTGCAGTCTATCTGTTAATGTGTGTACACCGACCGTAGCCAGCGTGCCATGCATGAGCCATCATCGCATCGCATCGTCGTCTACATGGGCATGGTTATTCACAGCAAAATGCAATGTGAAGGCTAAAGTATGAAAGTCACTGTAAGGTTGTGCAGTACGTACGTATACGTTCCCAGCAACATCAAGAAGGTTTCTTCACTATAAAAGTAATAAAGCAGAATAATTTTCAAAGGAACTTTTTTTCAGTCTTCGTCATCGTCCGTCCTCATTCACTGACTGAATCACACAAAAATCCTTTTCCTTCGCTGCTGTAGTGTAGATATTATTATACTAGTCATCGTTATCATCATAGACAACAATGGCGTCCTGCAAATGATATAATATTTTTATTTCCAATTCCCAATTACTGTTACATTATTAGCATTTTTTGTTATTAGTACACCGACGACGGACGACGTTTCATATAAACATAGTTTATACCTGCCATAAAACATGGGAAACTAGTGTGTATGTAGTATATAGAAGTCTTGTTTAATTACATGACGGTAACACTACTGTGCGGGGTAAGAAGCACGTAGGATCTAAGAATCAATACATTTTTCAAGCGCATGAGCTTTAATGACTGGTTCACAAAGGAAGAGAATAGTGAAGTAAATATCTCATAGGAAAAGCTATGCTTCTGAACGTCGACTTGAATGATTCTCTATATGTGCTGTTAACTTAATTCATCATCCCCTCACCACATGTGAGAATAAGTACCCCCACAAATAGCAATACTGCTTGGCATGATGAGATGTAGGAATTGAACGTGTAAGGTCGATTTGGAAAGTACTAGCAGTAATAATAATTACGATGATAGCACTGAAAATCACACGAATAATGTTGGCATCATCGCCATCATCATGATTAATCATTTGTTTGCTTATATTTAATATTTACTGTGCGCACATTGTGGGCTTATCTCAGATTGAATTCACTCAGGCACACAATGCATTACGATACTCTTCAATTCCTCATCGATATAATAGATTGTCACATATAATGTATTTTTTTCTCTTTATTTATGTCGTATATGTGAAGTTAATGTGGCATATTGGTAATATTACTTTTAATCATGAGCCTTAGCCAGCCACTGACTGTCCTGCAATTTTTTTTTTTTGGCTTAGCAGAGGTATGTAATTTTTACACAGACGGTGTTATATGTTGTCGTGATTGCCTTTTTCCCTTTCCTTGAAACAGAATCTCTACGATTTTTGATACTGAATGAAGTAAAGAGCTATATTTGATCATTCCGTCACGGTCGTTCCTATGAAAGTCATTATAAAAGTGCTAAGGACTTGGGACAAACTGCAGACAAGCCATGCGGTAATACTATATAATAATAAGAGTGGCTCGTCGGTAGTTTTCCAATCATTCATTATACGAAGCTTTAAGGGCACCTTGTCATTTCAGGAAGCATAGTCGTAATCACGTTCTTAAATCAAATTGGATGAGTCAAGCTGTTTAATTCAAACACGTTAGTATAGAAGAACTCAATTGTCAATAATCTGCATATTTTAAGATGTTTTAATTTAATATTGACGATACTTTGAGATCGAGTCGAGCTTCATCGTCTCTTGATGCTGATATCAGCTTCATCACCATAACTGTCCACTTCCTTGAATGTAAATCCTTGAGAGCTTCAGATGCGATGTCCATCAACCAAATGGCTTATTTGATTTCACATTGCTACACGCCATACAGCATTACATTGAAAAATTGAAATTGTACAGTAAAAATTCGTGGTTTTAATAAACCAGTCAACTTAATCAATCATCATTCACCAATATAACGTGCATTCATCATGGCTACTTAGTATTCGTATTTGTGGAAAACCTTCACATTTTACTGTCAATTGCATTCGTATCCATTTTTTATCTGTTTCACAATGTGTTTACGCTTGTGGTGGTTCGAGGATTTTGTTTTGTCGAAAGTGAGTTCATTTCACTATTTGTTTACATAATCGAAAAATGTCCTGGCCATTCAAAATTAAGTTTAAATAAAAATTTAACATGAGACCAACTTTGCTTATAACAAAGTTACAAACTGGAAAGATCAGACTAACATCCTGTCCACCGGGTAGCAAGTAATTGCAATGTCTACATGTCCACAATAATATGCGTTCGTAATTGTGTTCAAAAAATAATGTTTTAGGGACGTGATAATTTAATCACATTACCCTAACTATTCCTCTTGAAACGTTAATCAGTCATGGTACGATTTGCATTCACAGTTTTTGCCGTATGCTTTGGAACATTTTTGGACCAATCTTTCTTCAAAGAAGACAAAGCAGTTGGCTGAGTAATGTGCAGTGTATAACTTGGAACTTTTGCTTATCTATCTTCATTGAACCTATATAACCTATTATGAATTTAATGTCAATGAGTATTCCAAAAAGCTTTCTTTTATCACGTCTTATTTAGTACGCTAGACGCAATAATCAGAACAGAATGCATTTTTTCACTTGTCCCCTGCATGCAAGTCATGTTGCAACATATTTTATACATATATGCGTTGTCCAATTTTTTGTGTGAGTACAAGTAGACTGTCAGTAATATGAAGGCTTATCATGAAATGTTTGATGAAATGAAGTCGGACTTATCCATATCACAATTTTCTAAATCGATCCACCGCATAATATACATGTGATTTTTCAGTAACTATCTCTGAACACGCATAGCAATCCTCATCTCATCCCTATTTTTGGATCAATGATGGGTGACTAGCCTTCTGAGTGCATCAAGTTAATCAACGAGAGAATTCTTTGTTCACTTTCGTTCGTCGAGTACAAGTTTGGATCGTGTGGACCACAAGAGATCCCATCGTTGGCCATCTTGCACCTGCTATGAAATAAGTAATTACTATGTCCATCACATCTGTATTTAATTTCAGGGAACTTTACAGACATTTTATTTTTCAGTCCCTGCTTGATTATGATAATGTTTCCTAATGAAATTTTATCAGCTACAAAGTATTTTTATGAAAGAAAACACTTCAGCCATGGAATTGTCTTCTCTATCGAAACAGCAACCACTCTGCCACCGCCACCACCACACATTTTCTTCTCAAACCATCCTCTTCGTGCGCAAGAGTATTTTTTTATCTTCATCCATTTCACGGAGGATGAAAACAGAAAAGACTCCTCTCTTTTGATATCATGCACATCAGCCATCAACTACAAAACACCCAACCCCATCCATCTCATGTACATATACCCAAAATGAAGGAGCAAAAGCATTATAAAAAATAGAATCAGAGATTTTCGTGCAATGTATATTCCTTCCCCACACAGCATACAAAGGCCTGAAGAATGGGCCGACAGAGATAGAGGAGAGATGGATACACATGAATCCTAATGCATGCACACAAGTTGGTTATATATATGAGGAGCACAATGGAACCGACATCGACCAAGATATACAATTCCATCACACGTTCACTCCAAAATACCCCCTATAACAGTTTAAGTATTAAACACACATGTACCTACCTAACGTCTAAATGTCCATGATATTCTCTTTCGGATATTACCAATACAGATACAAATATGCCCAGGCTTACGCTTAAATAACAGCTATAAAGCCCCATCGGTGCTTATAAAATTCAAACTTCTGATGATGTCTGTACGGTACGTACACAGTGCACACATTGCATTTACTTTTGGTATACAGACACAAAAATACATATAATAATAATGTGAAATGTTTATATTCCTATGTCGAAAAAACACTATATTTTCAGATATAAAATGATGATGCATATGTGTATGAAAGCCCAATTCCCATCTACAACGAACACTGACAGTTTTTGTGCTCCTCAAAAATTGAGCAAGAGATACATAAGTCCCCTCTCGAAAGAAAACTTTGGGCTTCTTTTGGCCTTCAGTAATTCCTTTGCCTTGTTCAATACCATTCGTCGTCGTAGGCTTCTCTTCAAGTATTGCATTGCTTCTCTGACTAAAAGCTGAAGAAGAAGCAGGGAATAGGGAAGCATCTATATGTGGCTTGTACTCGCGTTGTCGTTGAAAAACTGATGGATAATGTGTACCCTGCCTTTTTTGCTCTAGCTCTGCTGCCTACACATATATATATATAGATAGATAGTATAAGATGATGTTTATGTACCCACCACCACCTTATTCCGTATTACTCAAAGAACAATGGGCATACAGGTTGTTACCACTGTAAAAGTGTCTGTCTTTTTATAACGCATAAAATATATATAGGTATACGCGATCACTTCCACAAAAGGAAGGATACTTAAATGTCAGAAGAAACTGAAGGCTTCAATTCAATCAGAGCTGAACACAACCCTTCCTTGATCAAAGAGCTGTATTTTACACGCATTTTTAAAGTTTATGTGATGGATTTCATCTTCAAAGTAAAATGAATTCAAGACACAATGGTTTTCCTTCATCACTTTACTTGTGCTACCAGACAAAATCGTCTAAAAGGTTAAGCGCGTTACGCTGCACTCCTTCAAAAAAGGATGCTGGCTGTTGTTATAAGTGATGTCGCCGGTGAATACTACTGTGTGTGGATTTTGGATTAAAATAAAATATGCATTCAGTTTAGTCGGCATATTAATATGAAATTTTGCCATAATAAAAGTGAGCAAGAATGAAATGAAACGCGAAATGCTCTCAAGGAAAAGTTGGATTAAAGTTGATTGCATGAAAACTAGCAGTCAGACGGACACAACAACAACTACAGAAAGAAGGAAGACCCTTTGCGATTGGGAATTATCTTTGAGCATCGTTCGTTTTCTTGTCATTTTTGAACCCGTTTTACAGCCGATAAGGTGCCCTAAAGGGAATATTTATATGCGAGGGAAGAACCAGTTTCCCTTCTTCAATACAAAATAGTACAACATGTATGTATGTATATATGTACCTCTACACAAATTTCCTTCATACATCTCTTCCCTAGAAAAGTACTCTTCTTAATTTTCTCTGCAATATTGTATTATCCACCTTTAATTTTAATGGTCTATTTTATTATCATGCATACTTTGTATCCGTAACATCTGGCTGGTTAATATGCAGGTTACCTTTATATAACTATAACTTATGTAGTAATAGTCAATAGTGCAGTAATATTGCATAAAAGAAAAAAAAGTAACAATAATTTACTGTATCGACAACAAATGAAGCATTGTGTAAAAATGACCTCGGTGCCACCATAAATCCTTTAGAAAAAGTACTCCAAGTTGATGGTGGTGACGACGACGAGGCTATCCCTACTTATTACTCTGCAATGTCCGTCATATAATCATGCTCAAAAACGGTCTAGGTGAAAATGCGTGTTATAATTCACTTTAGGTTCCCTACTTAATTTCAGTATATACATTTATATAGTTCACTGCTACTAGACGGGGAGAGAAACCCGCCCAGCCGTCGGGTTTGAGACAAGACAGGGAACTAGTCCATCATCGTCATATTATTTTCTCTGCGAATACTCATGAAGTATTACTCATCATCATCCATACCCTACACTGCACTGGTGTAAGTTCTGGTCATTGCCGTTGTAAAAAAATCTTTCCCTTTTCCAGTGAATCATTCAAAGTACAGTTCTTCGAGTTGTAGGACAACAAGACAATTTATTTAACCCGTTTTCTCAAGAATCGACACCAATAAATACGTAAGGAACTACACCTTAGCCAAGCCCGAATCGAAATTAAAACTGGATAAGTGAGTAGGTATGCAGGAGGCAGTTGTGTGCAAGCAAAACGCAAAGAAAAAGGAACATGAAAAATGTTTGCAAAGAAGTGGAGAGGACGTCACGCATATGGACGAGATGTTTTTCTTTATGACGTAATGAACAAGTTTCGCCAGAGTAAGCGGTAGTACAGCAGCAGCAGTAAGTCGTCCTATTCCTTTCTGCCCAAGTGCATTTTCAACATCTGACAGGCAAAAAGGATGTAATAACTGGCATTATAACATACATACAAAGCAGTTAGTTACGAAGCCGTAGTTAATACTACCACATTCCCTCAACTCAACTTTCTTACTGATTAGTATTATGAGTGGATCAAATAGTGGATGTGTACTTAAAAACATGTACTATGATGTTGTAGCATACATTCAAGCGAGTGCAAGTTACATCGATCTGTACAATTTGTTTTTAAAAAGCAACATTAAACTAACTGAACTTAAAACTTGAACTCCCACTGAATTTTCATGTTTGTATTTTTTTCTACTTTTTGATGCAGCTGGTTCTCTCCTTCAGCTGGCTATATCATATAACTAGCACATTTTGTTGGATTAGTAGTAATTTTGAGCTTAGGAAGACGGTGTCATTATTATTCAGTATTTATACTTTTATTATTAAGCGCATGAATGATGTATATCAAAATGCATATAAAACATATAGATTAATATATATACCTACTACGGTAGTAGTTGTAGTGGCGATGGTTAAATATGCACCTAAACTACCTACATAGATCTGCCTACATAAAATATAATAATGATAAAGAACTATCTCCATTTATGATGTATTCTCTCACACCACCACCATCATCAATACCGTAGTAGATGGTGGTGGTGGTGGAGGCAGTGGAATGGAATGACATGCATACTGAATGCTGCTACTGCTGCTGCTGTTATAAACTATAATTTCTTCTGGTTATAGTAGTAGTAGCAGCAGCAGCAGTGCTTCTATTTCAGATAGAACGAAAAGGCCAAAAAAAGTGAGAGAACTATAGAGCAGCCATCCAAATAGCAGAGAAACAAGTAGAGAGAGAGAGAGAGGAAGAAGGCGAAGAAGAGCATAAATGTAGGGAGCCTGGTCGTCGACTTCTCCACTAGCACCACAACCAGTCCAGTTTTTCTAGGTTCCTTCCTTCATAATAATAAACATGTATGTATGTGTGCCTCTACTACTCTCTGCACACAAGCACATTATGAATATAGGTATTAACTTGTCTTTTTTGCCCGTCCGTGTTCGTCCATACCAATTCTAAACTCCTTTGTTCACTCTGCAATGTCGTTTCTCTAGGTTTTGGGTTGTTGCTATAATAAAATACCTTTCTTTAGGCTCGCTTATATTTGATATTCTCTACGTACAGAGTTTACAAATGCAGCGAACCAAGCCCTTTCCCATAGATTATAGATGTGTATTTGCCATTTTTTGCATTTTCAGTTTTTAAAAGTACCATTGACCATGGTAGAATGATTTGAATACTGTAAAAGTGGCAGAGTTGAATTGGCTGTTGATGATGTAAAATAAATGTAGGTATTGAGGACGGGTTTTCTTACTACTACCATGTCAAAAGGTATGCATGATGCTTTACGGCACTTTTCAATTTCACTTTGGATATTATTTTTGTCAGGAGATCATCAAAACTTCATTATTTCAGGAAAATTGCGTGTGTGTTAAATGGAATATATGAATATGAAACAAGACGCTGGGATATGATTCAAAGCAGCATCTTTCCCATTACGATAAGTTTATAGCGCAGACTTATCAGCTTGTGCGCATGATTCTAGGTATTAGTAATGACTACGATGGGATCCCTGTCAAGGCAAAGATTGATGGTGACGACTCGGAACACAGGGATTGGTGACTCATAGCCCGAATCCTAAACGTTGAGTTGCGTTGTGTATGTAATTTTTCCATGCAAACGTATACGGGAAATTCCTTGGAAGGAGTGATGCTACTTTGTATACTGTGCCGTGGTGGTATAAGTAGTCATATCGAAGAACCAACCAACCTTAAAAATTGCATCTTTTTCAAAGAGTTATCACTTTTCCTTTAAAAAAATATACTCTGACTGGGGATGACTTACTTTGCCGTGTCCACTTTTCTCCGGAACCATTCCATAAGGCAATGAAGATGATACATGTGGCCACATTTTGTGGCGATAATATCCACAATGCCGGGACCATGACCATCTGGGCGATTGGTCAACAAGTCCCGACACACAATACATATGAAACTCATATTGAGATGTAAGTATTTAGATACTTCACTTAATTGTTTCGAATGTATTATAATGTTTTCTGCTTTCTCTCGACGAAAATATTCTGTTTTTCACAACGAAACGATTTTTGCTGCCAAACCACATGAGACGCATCCAAAAGTTGTTGTTTTGCAGTAGATTGTCAGAAAGCACTCATTAAAAATACCAGCCCTACTACACTGAACTATTCAATGTAGCTAGGTATTTTTTTGGTTTTTGCAATAATGGTAGTGTAGCTTCTAGCAGACTACAACTACATGTCTTTGGTGTTTTTCAAATTTCTCACAATCCTTTTCAGTCCTCATAATATGATAAACACTTGAATGATAATGAACACTGCTGCCTTCTTCTTCGTTCATTATTATTATCATTCTCATCATTGGATGCATTCAAGAAAAGGGCTCGTCGTTTTCACTACATTTGAACACATTTACATGATTTCTTATTCCTTTTTTCTAAAAAACAAACATTCATTGACTGCTTTTGCACGAAAACACGTCACATTTTTTTGGGATGTATCCCATGCAGACACTGATACACTGCACTGCACTTAAAAGAACCAAAGTTCACTATTCACATTTTGTTCATTGCTAAAACGTATTGCGTATGTGTACTTCTAGCTCCCTGTCTTCTCTGCTGACACATTCACTTTGTCCAAATCCTAGGAACAGCTTCTAGTATAGCTTGCGTTAGGATGATGTTAGTCACAGGAAGCATAAAACAAACGGTTCTCTCACAAGGCAACTTTCTTCTTATCGCTTTACCATGTTGCAACGGAGTTGTCGTTCCACACTAAAACTGGCCCTGTGAAAATCATAAACAAATTGAATGGGACATTAAAATTACTTTTATTCATTTAGTTATTTATTTATTATGATTGTATTTATAGCTACTTCGCAATGGCTTCATTTCGAAATTACTACAACATTTATTTAAGAGAAAATGACTGCTTTTTCATGCATACACACAACAGCTTCTACGCAAATCTATAATATGTGTATGTACATTACACATTTGTATTGTTAATGTGCGTTCTTATATGGAAAACTGAAATAACTAATACAACAGCAGTAGTAGTAGTAGTAGCAGTAAGCGTCTGTATGGCACTGATTTTTTTTTTGCTAAACTTCGTTACAAGCTGGGTATGGCATATATATGGTTACTACTACACACAGAAAATGCTTATCCCCTGCGTTCTCGTTCCAAAGAACCTGTGCTGTTGTTGTGCATGCTTATGAATCCATACAGTTGTTAGTTTTGTTGAGTAAAGATGAGAATCTCATCATGAGATGTACTATTTGCCTGCTTTTTTATTATAATAATAATAAAAAATAGTATTAATGTCCACGCTAAATGTGAATGCAGTTTGTTTTCCTAAACCTGCCAACGCTGTATTTATTTTGTTTGATTATTATTATTATTATTACCCCTTGATTATTCCATATGCAGAAGAAGATATTCACAATAGTCTCATTCCCTTCATCAAAAGCATCCATAATAGCAAAATATCAGCATATTATATGAGAATGCATGTATATAGGAAAAGCTTAAACAAAAAAAGCAATCACCAAAAACATCAGTATTTAGAACGAGAACCAACACCAACCAACCAACTTCACAACAACAACATCAATTCAGACACACACCACGATAATGATGATGATCGTCACCACTACCACCATACACAAAGAACAACGGGAGCAGCAAGAGCTCTAACTATCATGATGATAATGTACCATCTCTGTTCTGGAACTGAAGGATATGAACGAAGGATACTTGAGTGAAATATCTTTTTTTTCTCTGTCTGCCTGCTACTACGACTCCGTTGTTCCCTTTCAAATAGAGAGAGCTCTGAGCTAAAGCCTGAGACAGAGAAGAAGCCACTTGCGCTTTACTTGCTATCGAAAAAAAGGTATTATGCGACTATCTCATGGTTTTGAACTACTTACTTACATTGCAAGCGTTATACTACTACCAGGGAGTATTGTGTGTTATTATATAGCATTCCAACAACTTCCAAGTAAGTGTTACGACGACGGACCAAAAACTAAAATTATATTCTACGCAATGTATTGCGCTCGCTACGTACATAAGAAACGTGTGTGTAAGGGTTTATCATTGTATGCTTGCTTCTTTTTCCTCCTTTCTCACTCGCTCTCACACTCTTTTCTTTTCCACCACCACATCACTACTACTCACAAAAAACTACCATTTCCAATTCCACACACACAGAACTCAACTCCAAAATCCTTTATGTTTCTATACACTTTTTGTCGTCTCCTCTCTCATCTCAGGAGGAGCAGCAGCAGGATGGTTGTTGAACTTACTTGTCTGCACGAGAGATCTAACTGAACTAAACCGAGGGCTGCAAGAGCAACAAGACTTATACATCACGAGAGCCAACTCAAACTCACTCTCACACAAAAATTGTATACAAAGGCAAGGCTTCTCTTCTCGTGTCGACTACCACCACCACCACCGCCACACCATTTCTACAGAAATGCACTTGGACTTGGATAGGTCTTATATGAATGTGGTGTGTGTGTGTTATATATCTTACGTGCTATAGTATTATGTATGCACACATTATATTATGCATCCTATGAAGTAACCTAAAAGTACGTAATACTAACCAACTGCCTTGACTCTTATATGACTGAGCAATTTATGAGGAATAAATATGAGAGAGAGAGAAAGGATATTACCTATATAATATACATACCTATATTATTATATGATAGTAAACGATTGTGACTTTACAATACGACGACGATATTGTTATGAAGACGGTAAGTTCTTTTTTTTTCTGGTGGTGGTGGTGGTGGCCGTATCCATCCAAGAAAGACTTACTTCTTTTTTTTTGCTTCTTAAAGGTATGATATAAAGTAGTAGCAGACAAAAGTGTTGTCGTATGCTCCTTACGTGTGTGTATACAATATTTTAAATGAACATTATGACAGAAAGAACGAAAGAGAAAAATCTCTGTGGTGGTGGTGGTTGTTGTTCGTTGTGTATGTACTCCGTGTGCAAGAAAGCACACGGACCATAGGCCAGAAAGCAATAGATGAATATTATGTAGTTTAGAGTTAGTTGGTGATGAGCATGATGCTGGTTTGATGCCACTACTACTGATGATGTTTCTCAGAGAACTTCTTCTTGGACAAGAAAAAGATAGTTCTCCTTCGTACTCTCTTTTGTACTCGTAATCGTCATGAAAATCATGAGGAGCATTGTCAGCATATATCTATCCACTCACTCCTTCTTTTTCCTAAAGCTGTGTCTCCCACTTTACTTTTAGCACACAGACATCAGCAAAAGTCCAGCTGCAAAAAAAGGAAGAAGTTGTGGTAATGAGAATAATGGTGCAATAATAAATACATAATGTCTCAAATAATATGTATGACGATGGATGGTGTTAGTTCGACTAGGAGCAGAAAAAGCATAACATTCTATGCAAAACATACAGAACGCGACGACAATGATGGCGATGATGACTTGGTGTGAGTCATTAAGGATTACTGATCTGTGTGCAGCAAAAAGATGAAAGACAAACGAACGTAGTTAAGTCGAAATCGTTTGTTAACAGTGACGATGATGGTGGTGGGATATTTTTCATAAAAAGCTGGCGATACTAAAAACTTGCAGCTTTTGTGAGTCACTTCATTTTTAGCAACAACTGGCCACACCACACCAACATACCGTTGAAAATCGAGCTTATCGTAATTCCTGCTAAAATTACAATTAAAATGCCATGCTAAGCTGCCACTTTTCATGAAGATTTTGATAATACTACCAAAGTTAAGTCAGAGTGGTTTATACAAGGGAACAGCATTCATAAAATACTAGTTTTCTTCTGAGCATTTGGTGTTCTCAGAAAAGGGTTGCTTTTGCTCAGCTATACTACTCCTCTGTCACAATAATAGCTGCATTCAAATTCCAATTTTGTGAGTAGGCGATTAAAATTACACGCTGTTCTCACACAGGCTGTTGTTTCGACGTAGTGGTGGTGGTGGTAGTGAATAGCGTAGAGTCGAGTCGAATGAGGCAACTCATGGAATCCTTTCTCTCTATGCAATATAGTAATGAACGACAACTTCTACTCCTTCAATTCTACGACTCCATATCAAGCATCGCTAAAAAAATCTACTGATTATTAGTAGTATTCGCCGTTCGGTTTTTGTGTGTTTGGTTGCACACAGTCAGAGAGAATAGACTAGGAATGGATGTCTCTCTTCTGCAATATGCAGTATATTGGATCTGTGCATAATTTAACTGCTAATTTATTTGTTTGAATATATAGCATTTTGGGTTTTCCTCCCCCTTTAGAAATAAGTGCATAAAGGAGGAAAGGACGAAAGAGGAATAATAATAAAATATATATATAAAAGCAACAAACTACACACAGAGTGTTGTATGACGACGGTGGTGGTGGAATGGAGTAGTGCCACAGCAGCAGCATAGTTTAATATTACTACTTGAGTATATATCCAGTTTCATAAAAAGTGAAGAAGAAAAGAGAGAGAAGAGATATGCACGATTGGATGGGAAAGCTTTTAGTTTGTTATATATTTCCACTAAATGGTTGCTTGCTGTTTGATGGAAAAGAGGAAGAGAAACGAGCAGAAGGCACACATTGCACTACTCCTTCTCTCCTTACTACAGAGTATTGCAAACTGCCAACATTGTAGAAGCTTCCCAGGTTTTGGGGTATATATTTTTTCTATAATATTATGAATGTACCTAAAGAGGAGCCGAGTGAGAGAGAGAGGGTCGGCCGGTCTCCAAAGAATGAAAAGGGTCTTTGAGTCCCTTTGGAGAAATGAAAATTCTCCCTTTTTCTACATCGTCTTCACCATTTCTTTTCCTCCTTTTCTATGTTCTCTCTGATACAACACCACCACCATAGTACAAAGTGTTGTGTACTGATGCTTAATGCTAGCCTCCAGCAGCAGATTTAACGTTACGTTGCCCATATCCCCGTGTGCATCGCCATCTCCTCCATCAAACATGCTATATTCTCCTTATTTGCCGTGGAAGATTGAGTTCCATCCAGAGAACAGGCACTTTTTCTATTGCTCTTTATTACGCAGCTGAAACGAAGTGACAGCGTAGTTATAATTTTAGTTTGTTTGTCCGTCTGTCTGTCCGTCCGTCCGTCCGTTCGCGCTATAACTCTGAAACGGCTTGACGGATTTCGTTGAAACTTGGCACACATGTTCCTTGGGTGACAAGGAAGACATGACCAAAGTTTCAGGTCAATCGGTCAACATGGGTCGGAGTAGGGGTCAGATTGAGGTCACATGCTTTTTATATGGCAAATTTTTTTCTTCGTGGATTCTGATAGAGAATTGGACGGTGATCATTTTCTCTTTAGGAACTATGGGTCAAATAGGGTTACTGTGACCTGTAGGCGTCAGCTGCGTAATTTCCATCGTGGTTAACACGACTAGTTTCTTTTGGTAATACCCGACATTCAATAGCCTCAACGAACAAGTCCGTTCAAAAAAAGTTTCCTATTTAAGGTCCTCTCTTCGTGTACAATTGCTTCGGCGATCATCTCATCAAATATCGTTGTAATACCAATACTTTAATACCTTTTCTGCTCATCGTCAGTCGCGAGCAAAGTAAAAATGGGAAGAAGTTTCTTTTGTAAACTGTTATTTTGACGCATGCAATAAGACTCTTTCAAAAAAAATAATATTGTTTCTTTCTTTGCACACATTATTCATTTTCATTGCGCTGTACCGAAACTTGCAGCAATTTTTTTTCACCAGTTCTCTCTGTTGTGCTCACTCCCGCAATCATACATATATTTTCATACAACTTTTATGTGATATTTTCTATATATTCTATTTCATGGCTGGTTTTACAGTGTTTAGTATCAACCATAAGCACGAAAATCATGCATTGTTGCTGCTACTAGCTTAAAATATGCTCACAGCTTCCCCTAACTAATGTACCTACATTATAATATTGTATTGATAGATTTTTAATGTCTTTCAAAATATATATTGTTACAATTTCTACTTGTTTACTTACATGCATGCACTTCCTCCACGGGAAAAAATAATGGATTCAAAAAACCTTTACTTAAACTCACGTATTACAGCACAGAGTCGTCGAGGTAGTAGCAGTAGTAGTAGTAGCAAGGAATGGCGTTTTGTTATGTTGTTGCTCCTCTATTTTGCTGTTTTTCTTCAGTTTTTGCACCACCACACACACTTCTGTACTAGAAATCCACAGAGTCGAGGGCAGCCAAGCAAATAGCAGTAGCAGGCAAAGAGTCACTTGGCATAGGTATTTAAACTATATATGAATGTAGAGGTAGGCATATGCCTAGTAACTACACACAAACAAACATAGTATTACCCTCCACATTAGCCAGACTTGTTTAATTCACCATGTCCCTTTATAAATAGTCCGAGTTTGTGTATTATATGCCAGTATTAACATTAGCAGCACAACAACAACTGCAACAATAGTAGTATGATAATAACATACAATATTCAACACACTTTAATAAGTTTTTTGTTATATTCTGCTGCTACTGGTTTGCTTTATCCATCTGCCGACCAAGTGTAATGTTACTGATAACTCTCACAAACTCACGTTGTTGCGTCCAGTAGTCCTCTACAAAAAGGACGACGTTTTCCGATTCCAATACATCAAGTCCACCTCTCAAGCTTCCTATATGGTTCCAAAAAAGAGACAACAGAGCAAAATGCATTATTGGCAGAGAAAATGTTTTCCTTGCTATTTGAATAATATGCTAGATTTACTTTTTGTAGTGACAAATATATCTTATCTAGAAAACATGAGAATATAATTTTATGCATATTGTGCTTAATATTTGCACAGAGCAAAATAGGTTCTCGGCAGAAGAAACGCCTCATGAACGTACTTCAGAAAAAAAAATGTACTTATTATTTTAAACCTATATAATGCAGTAATCCTTCACCATTTAAAAATCAAAGGAAGGGGAAAATGGCTCAATGACAGTTTAAAATAAACAACAGTTTATTCTTCAACAAGATACATTATGTAAAACCAAGTATAAAACTTTATTACACAATAGTTTAATTGCTCATTTTTGTATCAAGTGTACAGTTTGAGTTATTTTTAATTGTTTGTTTGATACGTAACTTTTTATTTCAATCATATTCATCATCAGCATCAAACATCGATTGTGCAGCCGCGAATCAACATAAAAAATGTAAAATTGATTTATGTTCCTTTGATGATGATTGTTATTACTACATAATGTTAACTTGTGTATGATCATGCTCACGGAAAATAAATCTCATTGATTCAAGAAAACAACTGAAATGAGAATTTTATATAAAAGTACATTTATTTTTTTCATTGAACATGGTTGATAAGGCCCACTATTTGCCAGAGAGTAAGTTAAACAAGTTAAAAGAATAAGAATCCCGTAGCTTTTGAGTTGAATCAAGCTTGCATAAGGATGCACACTACAGATATATCGACGCGAATAATGCTACAGTTTCGCTTTGCAAGTTGCAACTAACGTTCAACCAGAGGGGAGGTGTAGGTGTGGATTCCGAGCCGTAAGGTTTTACTCTGAAAACTTGAGGTTTTTGCTATGAATAAAATCTAATGCGCGTTTGTTTCGATATAATTGTGAAGCGCCGATTGTTAGCTTGCTATTAATAAACAAAAGTCAATTACTACAATGCGTTCACTGACATTTATGTAAGTGCATAATAATACACGTACAAAAAACGTTGTTTTTATATGCATCAATCATAGAATAGTGAACTGTTGCAACAACGATCTAATGATGATACTAGATCTATAGACTATCCTTTCTGTTTTGCTAGTTAATTCTGTTGTTGTTACGTCTGACTTGACTGACTGAGGGTGACGATGATGATAAAACCATCATAAAAAGTGTATCACGATATCAAACCGCTCTGAATAAGGCTATTATATTACGTATTATTTCAGATTTTCTATTTCTATTATTTGCTTCTCAGCAAAAAAAGGTAATACAATATGTACGTAGAAGCAAGATATGATAGTTTGAGTTTTAAAAACAACCAAGTTTGCAATGCACACAGTACTCTACTGTAGACACAATATTTCCACGGTCTTCATCAAGGCAGCAAGCACTATGATTTTTCTGAATATTATTTTCTGCACAATGAATTGTATCAAGTTTGAGTATTTCATATTTCAAACTCTGAAATACTAGTTCCTATTACGTCCGCGTTTTTTTCAAACTGTATTTTATAACATTGTATAATAGAAGATAACTTGATATGAAATTAGCATGCTGAACAGATGTAGATTTTTAATATGTAGTTAATTCCATTTCTAACGCTTTTGCGTTTAATACACCCCCATAGCCCATTGTTTTGCCTACAGCTCTTTGTCGTCATTTTCATAGATTATGATGGGGATCAACAGTAAAATGCTTTTGCTTTTTTTCTCAAAACCAGCAGCAGTAAAACGCAATAATAGCTAGTACTTTTAACAAGTACAAAATAAGTATGCAGCAAAAAGCTGATAGTTACGCTAGTAGTAAGTAGTTGTTTGTAATACAGAATATTTTCTGCAAGAAGGTGAAAAGAGAAGTCAAGCTAGATTTACTAGTCTGCGTAGTAGTAGTATTATGTATATATGTATATGTAGTTCTAATATTATTATTGACTGTTGTAATTACTAAAATGCCAAGACTAACTGAGGAAGGGAAAACACTATTGTTGCATTCCTTCTATTTCTTCTCCACACAGCTCAGTGTTCTTGGTACAACAAAGTATGCCTTTTGTACTTACTTTTTTGTCTGTATTCAGTACAGTTTGCTTTTCTCATATACACACTTCACCACTGTACTTTAAAAAGAAATGTCTTGTGTGTCTGTGAGAGAGCTTTTTCTATAAAACCAAAACTACAGCATCAGCTGCAGCAGTAGTAGAAGCTCTTGCAAACGATGATGATGGTAGGGTTACACTTGTGCTGGCTATGTAGTTTGCAGAAGAGAAGTAGTAGTAGTGATGTTAGTTTGGAGTTGTGGAATGAATAGGAGCAGTCACCACACAAGAAAGAAGAGAAGACGTAAAGTGGTTTTTGTTGGAGTTGGAGCAGAGCAGCACTCTCCTTTCTCTCTGGATGGATGAATATCAGCATCTATCTAGCTCACCACCAAATACTGTTGATTATATCCATCTCTTCTTCTGTCTGTTCTCTCTCTCACGAACGAAAACCCAACTTGCTTACACACACACACACACACACACAAACATAGGCACACACACTTTTTTGCCGTTTTCCTTCTTGTTCCTAGTCTTCATAATATTATTGCTGTTGCTGCTTCTACTGCTGCAAATGTGCGTATCGCTGTTCCTTGCCTGGCTGGTCGTAGTCTAACATTAATATGGTATGTAGGTATGTGGATATGGAACGGATGGATGCATCAGGCATGCACTTTACACTCACTGCCACTGCTTCTACTTTCATACTTTATACACACATATAGCAAGACTATGCCAAAAAAAATGCTGAACTAAATGTAGCAAAGGAAAACTCTATTTCAGCACAAGGAGCAGCAGGCAAACTAACACACAAGGCAACCAACAAACCTGTTTTTACTACTCATGGAATTGCTACAAAACACAGAGGCTGGCTGGTTATAGGGAAGAGCATACCCCACTCACTTTGCTACAACTTCGTGCATGTGAACATGCAAGCCTTATTCCATGACCGAGTAAAGGACAAAAACTGCATAATACATGTACCTATATAAAGTCTTTGTGTCCATCATGGTTTAATAGTGTGTAGTAGTAGTAGTATTAGTGTTGGTCGTAGTAGTGCTAGTCGCGTCTGAGAAGAAAGAAGAAACAAGAAATGCGTTGTGTATGTATATCTCTGGTCTTTCGTCTGTAAAAGTATGCAATGTACCTATTTTATACCTATGCGAAGTACTTACGCAGCAACGTAATATATGTATGTAACTGCAAGTGTTTTATATAAGACTGTAGTCAAAAGGGATCCCTTCTGTTTCATAACTAAATTGAAATTGTAAAGTGTGCTTTTTTGCCTTTTCTATATATATGACATGGTGTTGGTACAACTGGTGGGGAGTAAAAGTATACACTTTTATTTATATAAATTATATACCTGATATTATGGTAGCTTGACTTATTGAAGGCAAGTTCTGCGTGGAAGAGGAACACTGAAAAAGAAATTACTGCTTCCATACACTTACACATTACCCCTTCCTCTTTGTTCTTTTCAACAATATACCTACTCATTTTAGGTACGTATGTAGGTATATATATATGATATGTATGTATGCATGTTTACATGGGTATACTTAACGCATCTATCACTACAATGATTCTCATACAGGGATTTGTTGATTTGATTCTGAAAAGTGTTCATTAGATTCCGAGGGCATCTAAAGTAATATTTTCTTTAAAACCATACAGCTACCTTATTGTAGTTTAATTATACGGATAGCCAAACACTGTGTTTACAATGTTTGACACGGTAATTGCAGAAACTAACGAAGGGTTCATTTTAGTTTCTATTAAAAAACGTACAAGTACCTAGTTTTTCTAATTTTACTGTTGACTGTGTTCCTGAGACTTGTTCATTTCCTGCTGAGCAAGCAATGAATTTAGCAGTTCCCAAGTTAAGGTGAATTGAGAAAAAGATTTTAGATTTAGACTACTGCTTTCTGGATTTAATGTCGTTAATGACGGTACTTGATAACACTTATGTGTTACAATTTTGTTTGCTTTCCATTTCTGTATAGGCATTTATATTTTATTGAAAAAACTTGTTAATAATCGGTCTCATTGTAAAAATAAATGCTACATCGATACGATTGACCGGGTCTTCATTAAATAAATTGAACTGAAGTTTATAGCTCATATTTCCGAAATACGAAAGCAAAAAGTTGCTTATTGGATCTTTCTATATTGTTTCAATATGAATCTAACTCATTCATATATAAACATATATGAATGAGTATAAGCCCGTCCCTAAAGGCTGTCCATAAGCCGCATCGGAAAGTTTCATTTCGGTTTCGCATAGGGTTCACCAAATTCCTAGAACACAAATGCGCCAGGGCTGTTTGAAATATGATAAATATTTGACAAGATTTGTGTACAAGTCTTTAATTTGATATTTCCCTACGTGAACCGCAATATTCATACTGTATGCGACAACTACCTTCAAATAATGAACATTTAATGAACCAGTTCGAGATGATATTAGAATCGAAATCGAAACTCGAGTTTTTCATCTTCTCGGATAATTCTTGGCGCTTGCGCAATGCTTTTATGCTGGGTGAGATTTATATGTGCTCAAATCTCCTTAAGCACATCTTTAGCTTACTTTGAGCCACGCAAAGATGCAGATGTCTTTTCAAACAGAACATCTATATTTTTTTCAAAAATAATATTTCCTCACACTACATACAATTAGAATGGCTTCCAGATTAACAATCATGCAGTTCATCTAACATCGTTTTTAGAAAAAACTACATAATATGAAGTATAAAACTGTTTTGAACGCGCACAATGTTCAACAATCAGTCTTCTTGCAAATGGAATGGGTATACCTAAAAAGCTCATGATAAGTTTTGATATTTTTGTAATTAGGCTGGTATACATATTTTGCTACATTGCATATTATTATTGCATAGCATTCTCTCTGGAGATTATAAAAATTGCTGAGTGACACACACGATGAACACACATAAGCTAATGTGTTTGCACATATGTAGACATACAGTATATGCCTTCATAGAACGCGTACAAAAACAAGGTGTATATCTACATAAACCTCGGATTGCATATAAGAAATATAACAACATATACTCATATGAACCAGGGTATATTTTTATACTTGTCTGAATTAAAAAAGTTTCTATACGCCATATAATACGTGATATACCAAAGGATCGTTGTCATTACAAGTTCACTCTCTCTCTCTCGGTCTACCAACTTACAAAGTTTCAGAGCGTACACACACACATACAGAGAAATAGAACATAGAACGTGTGTATACCATTGTTCACGTTACCGTTCGCACACGAGATCAGAACATCAGCAGGAGTTTTGGGAAGCAAACACGGAGCTTGATAAAATATATCATAGGAGGGTTACTCACGTTTCCCATTCCCATATGTTGTATAAAGTTTATGGGGTATATAGACCACTCTCTCAGTTCCTCAGTTCTCCTCACACAGTTGACTAGTGGGGTCCTCCTCCTTTTTTGTCTCATTTTTTACTACCACGACGGACTGCTGCGAACGAACGTACTAAACCAAGTCTTCTTCGTTTTCTTCACTTTTTCTACTTCTTCGTCTCTGCTAGTAACATGAGCAGCACGCTTTTATGTAATAAGGGACGAGCGAGGAACAGAGAAGCTCGCAAGGCAAGCAGCAGCAGCGCAGTGCAATATACTTACTTTACTTGGTCTGTTCTTTTTACTTCTTGAAGGGGAATGGAATTTCATGAGTTAAGGCGAAGGCCATGTCCATGATGTGATGTGCGATGCTTTTACAACACTTTATTCTCTCTTTCTACACAGTTTGTAGGACATTAACTGTATATATTTTTATACAGCTCTAAAGTTACATCGTCGTAACTTTACTTTCATACGAGATGTTCAAATCATGTATTTTGTACGCTTTTTGTATGTAAGCATACGTAGATAAAATGTATATATATGTGTCTTATGGTGTGTATTTCAATGCACTTTTTACTGTATATATCATGATGAAATATATAATAATATACATTCCTTTGTTGTCGTCCTCATTGTTGCCGTACAGTTTATATTTGGCTAGGTCTTTACTAACTGCAATCCACTTTAAGATATTTTGTTGCTGTTGTTTTTGCAATGCATTTCATCTCTGATACTTGTTTGGTGGACTGGTTGCGCTTGACTCATTGTCGGTTGCAGTTGTCTGAGATGTGATGCGACGATGCACTTTTTGGTTATATAAGGACCAAGGACTTGACTTGACCTTTGTCACAAACGTCCTTTTTAGCATTTTTAAATTATGACTCTATAAATGTCTGCTAAAGAGAAAGATCCACTATTGTACATTGTACACTACTTTTTCCGATACAGAGCAGTATGTTCTATGGAGAAAAGGAGAATATGTATTCAAAACATAATTCACAGGGATAGCTGGTCCCAGGTTCCAGGAAATGAATTTCGGTTTTAGACAATGAGGAACCAAGCATTTTTCTATTACATTGGTTCTCTACTCTTTGTCTGTCGTTTGTAACTGAATACACACCACCTACATACATTTACCAACTTTTGAACTGCTTTTGTTCCATTTGGGTCTCTAAAAAGGTGACAAAGCAAGATCAGCCCATATATTATAGTTGTATTGTGCTATATAAGAAAATGGTGTGTAGTTTTGTCCATGTATTCATAATAGGTGAAGCCTGCATACAGAATGGGAAACCTTTTCTGAATTCTGCATTTATAACTAAGGCTTCCGTAAAAAGGCGTTTAACATGAAACGCCCAAAATCCATCATTGCAATTTCCGATTTGCGCCAGGATCTAGATGAAACGGTATATCAATGTAGATAAGGTCTTCATACAGGTTTTTGTTTTAGGACGAGATGATGGTTGAGTAAGTCAGAGTAAGGAAACCGCTGAAATACCGGCTGTAGATTCATAGCTGAAAATAAAGTATAACCATTGGAGAATGTTGTTTAAGCTTCTGAATGAGCCTATTTGTGCCATACAAAAATCCAAAATCCCCAACTGAAACTTCCTCTACATTTGATCATGTAGGATTCGTTTATTTTCATGACAAATCATTGCGTTGCTTATCTATGACATGTATAAATGTTCACCAAATCTCAATTGATCTCAACTTTGGTGAAAAGGGCGATTCTCGAAAGACGAACAAACAAACATGGAAGTATGACTCAAACTCAATATGCTTCAGACTTGCGTAATAAATGAGAAGGTTTGCTTGTGCTTTTGTGACTGAAGTGAAACGAAACTAGAATACCATTTCACAATTTGTGCAGAAATATTCCTCTGTTTCTGTTCAGTTTACAGAAACAGGGGAATCTAACAATACATACAGCCCTGGTGCCGACCACACAACCAACGATGCGAATCATATATCAGAAACCGAAGGAGTGACTATGAGTATCTATCTAGCCATATATTTTGGGCAAGCCATTGATATGTACCTACGAATTGAGTTTAAGATTCACAATTTCGTATCTATAAATTTAATGCATGTTGTGCACTTGTTTTCTTGCTCGCCAAACGGGATTTTCAGGAAAACTTCATTCTTCTATATTATATTCTCTAACGAACATATTATAGCATTACTCGTCCATTGTTTTCTATTCTGCTGCTACCTATTACTAAAGACTGTGTCACACCACGGCCAGATATGTATACATACTACCATGCTGGCAAACCAACTTTACTGGGAAACTTAACGAGTTTCCAAAGGGAAGGAAAGAAGAGAGAGGGTCACAACAACGGCCAGTAAAAGTAGTGTGCTGTTTAGAACAGAGCACCACCAAAACCATTGCTATTGCTGCTGCTGCTGGTAGTGGTGAATGTATAACCATTCGAAAGAGCCGAAGACTTTTAACAACAGAGGAGAAAGAAACAAGGAACGATAGATCTAAATACTAAAAGGCGAATATTATTCCTACATACAACATAATATTTCTGCAGCAAATTGCCGTTAGCTTTGAAGCATACATACACATTTAGTTTTATGATGAGAGGAGGTTCTGTCGTCGTTCTGAATCGCAAGTTAGGCAAAATGCCGTGCTCAGTGATGCCGTGTGTTTGTTGTGCGGGAGAGAGTGTGGAGGAAAGCATTGGAGTTGGAGTCTCCTTCCTCCAGAGTTGAGGGCAAAGCAGACAGGAGCATTGAAATGAAGGAATATTATTTTAATAGAAACTAGAGAAACACGACAGTTGTGGTGGAACTATATAGAAGCTCTCCTCTGGAGAAAGAAGAGACTTTATCCATCCATCCCTTTCCAACGTTAAAACAACTTGTTCTGTTGATGTGTATAGCATGCTGCTGAATGCTGCTGCTGCTGTTGGGCCGATTAACAAAGGAGCTATATAGTAGAGTATAGAAAAAAGAGGGTGAAGATTCATCGAATGGAAGAGAGAAGGAATAAGTAAAGAAGTGAGGAAGAAGAATGACGGGACAGAAATGCTTCCCTTAACATCAGTCTTGTCTTCTTGTTGATATCCATCGCTTTTTGCTTTATTACTCAACAAACAGCAGCGTACGGAGAGGAGAATTTTTCGATGTCTCCTTGAAATCGTATTTTGCCCTTGTCCTATGCATGAACATCATATTATAAAGCATACAAGATTCAAGACGGTTTTTTCAGGGGAAGAAAAGCTTCAACTCTAATTTTGTATTTACAGTGCATACATAGTTTATCGTAATATAATGAATGTACATATATGCCTTGCTATGTCAAATATAACGTCGACCACTATACTGATACGCTGCAAAAGCAGTTGGGTTTGCCCGTTTGCTTTCAAATTTCGAATTAATATATATGGAATAAGGAAGAAAGGGAAATTGTATTAGTCCATTAATAAGAATTGGCCAAGTTGCCACAATTTACGCTGATAACCTTTTGAAACTTGTGAGTAATAACCTTAATTTTGTTTCAAAGGTTCATAGTAGTCCATATATTCCTTTAAAAATCAAATTTTGTTTTACAAAGTAATGAATTTATTCCAGAACATACAACACATGACTTTACCATTTCGTGCTTTTGTAAAATACATATTATTTTATTTGCTTTATATTTACCGTCTAGTCTGCTAGAGCTGTCTGTGTATCTGTCTGAGAAAGGTACATATAGGTAGGTATGATGGTGTATGGTTTTCTATCTCAATCCTTTAGAATACAGACAGACATGCACAAGAGTGGATTTTTATTAAAAAACTAGAGGTTTTTGGCCAGCAATCACGGCAAAAACACTCATTTTTAGTACCTATTGTTGTTATTATTAGACTTACACGGCAAATGGATTAGGTAAAGGTATGCCATATGCATATTATGAAAATATAGAGACGCTAATAAATGATGTCTTATATAACCAACCATTAAAGTCATTTTACTCTCCTGTCCAACTAACTATCGAACAAAAAGTAATACAAGTTTTTAACTTATTTATATAAAACATAAAAAGTATAACATAAAAAGTTAATATTAATAATAATATTAATCTACCATAAATACATATGCATTCACTTCACAATCATTTGTTAGCAACACTATTTGCTTGACTGACCAAAGATCCCATACTTCTTGTAATACGGACGGATGTTCAATGTTCCTCTCCTGCGTCAACATTACATACTTTTTGCAGCGTCGCCACACAAAATAAATACCTTGCTATGGCTCAAGTAAAAATCCTTTTAGCGCACACTGCAATAATGCTATCGTTTGTAGAAAAAAAAAGATTGAGAGAGATTCTAATTCTAAACTATTCTGCACATTCTTCTTCTAGCATAATATATTATAAGCTTTTATGCCCTCATGCAAAACTTGAAGTTACGCGTTTTGTGGGTTGTTTTTACCGTCGTCGTGCAGGCAGAGAGGCAGAATATCACGCTGAACGCTTACACTACTACACACACAAGTAGGTAGCCTTTTTGTGATTAGGATTATAATAATAATATGGCCTTAGTGTGGAAGTACACATTTTTTTTACTTTTTGAATGGATGACGATGAGATGATAATATTAAAACGTTGATGATGTTACTAGTATTACGAACATGGTGTCACAAAAAGTGGTGAATGAATACCTCAAGTGCTACGAAAGTTACGAAAATGAATAAAATGGAAGGTAGCACAAGGTCTTTCTACCCTTTTCTTATAAACTGATTGAATAATAGTGATTTAAGCAGTACATCAGCAGCATCGTCATCGTACTCTACACAATAGGTAAAAAGTGGCAATGCCATTGAAAGTAGACCTAATTTTTTAAAAACATTTTTTTGAACGCCATTGGCATCAAAGTCAAAGCCAAGGAAATGTGCAATTCATATGGAGTTAAATGTACCAAGCGCAAAAAAATGGTTGCGAGTTGCGATTGCGAACCAGAATCCCTAGAAGTGAGTGATGATGATAAAGCTGCTAGGAACAAGTTTCATAGAATTACATACTCATTTCATTCCCAAGTCCCAACGCTAACAAACTAAACTCGGCATGCCATCTGTGTGAGAAACTTGCTGAAACCTTGTGCTCGTTCTCAAATCCCACTGCACTTGGTAGGATTGGACATCATATTTATGCGAATGCGGAAACGGTTTCTCTTTTCAGTCGAAGCGTCACAGGAAAGGTGTTTGCAAGTTGCAACATGAGTAGACAAACAAAGGATAATGTATTTCCATACCTAAAATGGTAAGCTAATGCAAACTAGAATTTACTCTTCCGGTAAATAAGATAAAAGATTACTTTAGTTAAAGTTAGAAATATGTAGGAATCTATGTTGAGTTTTACTTTCCTTGTTACCCTGTATTTCATCAAGGAAGCTCCATAATCCCATATGAGTATCAAATACATACTATTACTTACATGCATACAATTATATAACACTTTCAAAAAGATGAATGAAACATGCTAAATTCGGATTCAAAAAGTGTTTTAGTTTTGGGGTTCAATAATAACTAAAATGTAATTAAATGTGTTTAGTTTAGGTATGCTGAAGGATTGATAGTTTGGCAGATCGATAAGCAAGAAAGGTTTTTTATTCATTACATATTATTTATGTATCTGTATGTTATTGTTAACTCTAGAGGAGTTAGCTTTTTGCCAGACCCTACGAACCTTTTGAATTCGTTACTTTGTAGTTAATTATTTGTGCACGCCACAATACTCAGAAAACTAAATGAAAACTTACATTGTTCTTATTCTTACTAAAAATGAAAACGTTTCATTCAAGCTGAATTTTTATTGTATAACAAAAATGAGAACAGTTTTGACTTTATTAATTAATATATTAAGAAAGTAAAGTATGTATACATAAAGATTTACATAATTATGTATTTACCTATAAATCACGTCTATTAATTTAGCTTACTATACATGTGATTATAAAGTACATTTCACAACATTTAAAAGTGTCTCGAGAAAAGAAAGCATTTAAACACAAAAATTATTTAGTCAAACTGAGCTGTAAAATCGCTTGAAGATGGTGATGAACCAGTGTCTGTGCTTGGTTTAGTGGATGCCTGAGTTGATGATTCAGACAATTCAGAGTCTTTGCTCTTATCGCAAGGTCCGTCATCCCTACTTTGACTTGGCCTTTCATCATCATCTAGATAATCATAAATGGAAAATGATGCGGTAGGTATAGGAAATGTAGGTTCTTTGAAAGTATAGTCAGGTGGTATAATCTGGTTCAGTTGCTCAAATATGCTAAACAAACTGCTTCCACTGGTGACGACGTCATCAGTTCCAGTCACTCCAGGTCCTGAGGTGATTCCCGTTGCTGCGGTGACTCCAGTTGCTGCGGTGACTCCAGTTGCTGCGGTGACTCCAGTTGCTGCGGTGACTCCAGTTGCTGCGGTGACTCCAGTTGCTGCGGTGACTCCAGTTGCTGCGGTGACTCCAGTTGCTGCGGTGACTCCAGTTGCTGCGGTGACTCCAGTTTCTGAGGTGGCGGTAGAAGTTGGTGGAGAGACATTTGGATTAACGGCCCTCTGAATCTGATGCATGGTTCCTGAATTGGACCGTGCAGGTTGAATCATACTAACATTAGCAGCTGAAGTAGTATCTGTTATTATGGAACTATCAACAATTGATGGCGACTGAGGTGGTCGTGGTTGACGTGAAGTAGTTCCATCATAAACTGGTTTTCTGGTGATATCCATCACATGACTCAGATGCAAGCTCAGAAGCTGCCCGTTGGGCATATTTTTCTCAGCAAACTCCAGAAGTGGGACGACTCGCCGCTGAACTTTTGGAGGATCAACAATCCGATATCCTAGCGCAGCGTAATCAATATTTCTTGGCGCACGAGTTTCCGCTCTGTCTTCAATCGACATCCGCTTCATAGCCTTGCGACGCCTTCCACTCGCACCGTTCTCGTTATCTTGAACCTGACCACCACCTTCATTATCATCACCTATCATATCCGCCACATTCCTTCTGCCGTTTCTGCGATTGCCATTCCCGCTGGCTTGTCCCTTTGCCTTTGCCCGAGCACGGGCTCCACCATTCCAATTCATGACTTGACCGTTTGCTGTTGAAAAGCATAGAAAAATGTTCGTAAATTATTATTTCGTCGGATTATTTAGCAGTGCAGGCACAAAAACAAATCAGTTTGTTTTAACGATTACATGCATAACAATAACCTATCCGTCATTTACACAAACCACCTCTCACCAGAATTGAATCAACTTTTGCCTGATTTCTCCTCTCTCAGATGTCCGCAGCGTTCAGTTCGGGCAATAAAAGAAAAAGCCGAGCTGAAATCTTGGAAGTTCCAACTTGGAACTGGAAAAGTACATTGAACGAAAGCAAAGCAACGAAAAATGAAGCCAAATGCCACGTTCCACGCAAACGCGATGGACACAACTACAACTGCGCATGCGTTACTGTTCGCCGTGATCGTCAGTTTCAAATTCCTCAGATTTTGTATTTTCCCGCGCCTACTTTTGCTCATTCATGCTTTCTCCTCCTCTGACGAGTGCACACGAACAGGAAACCGTTCGAACAAATAGAAAATTGAAATCGAACCGTCCATTAAGCCATGTGAAAAATGATGATAATGATAAACGTTTTCGGCGGAGAATCTGATCCGACGGTTGTTGGCGTGCACACGATGAATTCAAATTACTCGTTATAGTTTTATGAATGGAACTATGAATGCGTTGTTGTCGCGTGCGCGTAAAACGTACGAAAAATAGTACACAGTCAATTCATTAAATTATTAACTCGGTTTTTTATTGTGAAGCGTCAGTTTTTACGCGAGTGTTTTTCTTTTGGCGCATGTTGTATTACATATTGAGTAGGCAATGATTTAACTGGTCATTATGTTACAAATAGTTAGTCTTAAATCGTTAAACCATTCCATTATGATGAAATCGAAATCGTGAATTTTAGTTTCAGTCACATCACATTTTTAGTACTGAAATAGTCATTTGCAAAGGAATAAGGTATATTATATTTAAATATTATCGCCTTGAGTCATCACTTCTGGCTAAACTTGTACATGGAATAGTAGCACTAATGATAAGTACAATATGGTACAAAATAAGGTATGCTGAATACCGTATGCATATATAAAATAGACTTATCCGACTAGTTTACTCATTAATTATTAATGAAAATTAAAACTAAAAAATGTGCGATTTTTCATCTTAAATATTCCATTAGAATTCCCGTCGAAAGGACGAAAGTATAAAATACAATTTAATGGCTGAAAAATAGCACAGTTAACTCATTGACGATTTATGCGTTCTAGCTTTTAATACAAGTAATCACACAGAAAAAAATATCATGCATAAGTACAATCGTAATACACAGCCCAATGATCCACACTCTCTGAAATAATAAGTTAATAATAAATCAGTGATTAATTAATTAAATCACAGTCAGATTGATTAGACTCGTCAACGTCCGAATAAGGCGCGTCTATCGGAATCGGAATGAAGTGCTGCTTCGGCTGAGAGGAAGATGGAGATGTGGAAGGACTTTCACCGTCGGAAGTTTCATCAGAACCAGAACCCTGCTTAATTATCACCATGCTTCTAATGCCCGTACTTTTATTTTGTACATTTGTATTTTCTCTTGGGCTACAAATTTAAATGTAAAAAATGAGAGATCATATACATTAAACTTTAGATCTCTATTTTTGCAACAAATGAAAGCTCTCCTGAAATCTTTTGTCAACGATTTATCTTGTTGCACTTACTGCTGAGAAACTGCAGCTCTTTGAAAAGAGGTCGGTATATTCTCCTTATCATTGACTCGGAGTGACTCCATCTCAGTAATCAACTGTTTTTCACGAGCCTCCATTGCCACTATAGTTTGCAGTGCGTCCGTTTTCTCTTTCTCCATCTTGTCGATTTCAGTTTTCATGCTATTTTCCAATGCAGCACGAACGCTCAAATGGTCGTTTAGTTGCTCTTGTAGAGCTTGCATCTTTGAAAGCGCTTGTCCATACTCCATTCTATAAAATAATTTCAATTTACAATTTTAACGTGCTCGTTGTGCCATATGTCATAAAGATACATTGGTGCAAGTACAAAATCTTACTTTAGCATGTCATGAGCAACAATTTCTTCCTCCAACTCTGATGAAATGCGTCGTAACAAACGGTTAGAATCATCCAGATCCGAAGTGAGCTTTTGGTTTTGAGCAATAACGCTTTCAAGGGCCTTTTTCTGTTGAACAACTGCGTTCGCGTCTTCATCTCCCGTGGGGAAAATTTTTGTAGCATTGGAAAGAGAAACTGCCTTCTTACAGCATGGGCAACTTCCTTCATTGACTCCTTGAACAATGCTGTACATACACATGAACAATCATTCATTAAAAGAATCATCATAGTTTGTTCAACGGTCACCAACATTTAAAGAGTAAGGTAAGTAGCCTGTTAGCTTTAATATGCGCTTACCCGATGGTTCTAGTCCGTTGAGCAGTACTCTGGAACCATGTTTGTACGCACACATGATGGAAAAGATGGCCGCACCTAATACATCGTAAATATGCATTTAAAATTAAAGATATTTACATCAATAAAATCAATTATTAGCATGTAGTTTATCTTAAAATGATAAAAAAAGAAAAAGTAAATATATACCCAAGCGCAACCATAACTAGTTCATCCGTTGGTGTCAGCGTCTGTGGACGCTCCGTCAAAAAGTCTTGGCAAATGCTGCACAAAATCGACATCTTGAAATTGTAGATGTGGACTCCCAACTTAGACTTGGTACAAAAGCCAAAATTAAAATAAACACGTTGAAGTATTTACGAGTTCAGATCAATTTAATAAGATTGAAGATAAGCAACGAACGATGCTTTTCAAAAAATGAAGTCCAAACAATTTGGTCAAAGAGGCACTTTAAACACTTACGGCACTACACCGCAAAAATCATAGACGTTCGAAACGGTAAAGAGTCTCGTCTAGTCGTCAAAGTGCATAAGCTTATTACCTAAAAGGTTCATTTAAAAACTACTAAAAGTTAGTGTTGGCTTTGATTGAGCCGAGCCTAACTTGAAAAATATCATAACGGTAAGATAGTACGCAGGCTGACAAAGCTATTGGCCTGACTGCATGGTTGTCTCAAAAGTTTCTTGTCCACTTTGCCATTCTTGCTGTTCCAACTTCCAAGTCCTGTGGATTTCTACAGAATACAGAAAGGAACGCATGCATTAATTTACTACATTTGTTGGCTATTTGGTGCTTACTGTTAGCATTAGTGAATGGTCATCTCAACAAACTCATGGACAAACGTTAGAACCCAATCTGAATACGGTTAAATAATCTCTTAACATGCTAATTAAACTTATTAGTGTACTTTGCACATCACATTCATTTCAATTATACCCTAAGAGTTAAGGGAGTACTCACATAAATGTACTTTTTCTGGCGATTGACATCATCAGTACTTTATGCAAAATGCTTAAATTGAATTCTAATTTATGAAGTTGCAAATACACTAGTTACCACTATCACACTATGCGCATCATGGTACTTTAAAAAGAAACTTTCCATTTTATTTTCCAATTTCCATATAGGATGAGTTAAGAGATTACATACATAGGATGAATAATTAGTGCGTGTGCGGGTTCAGAAATTGGACTACTTCAAAGAACGAAAGAGTTTACAACGAACATATAATATATCGAAAAACCTGTCTTTTAATACCAGTACCACTCTACTTGATATACCCTTGTCTAATACATGTATGCACCTGCATTTCTAGCCTTGTATTTTGATAATATTCACATTTTTTGTACTAACTCAACTGGCATTCGTTGTCGTCGTTAGCCATATATCCGTCGTGGTAGTACATAAGATAATCCGTTGAACCGAACCGTTGTAGACTTTAATGTTCTGGGAACAATGACATTGTATCAGATAGCCCCATATACCCCATGCGCTTATCGAGCTATCTGAAGTTGATCTATTCAAGAATACAGTTCCAGCAAGCAACTAGTGCACTGAGAACTTAATTATAACCGTATTCCACAGGTGCAGTTTACAGTTCGTATACAGAATGAACTTTCACTAAAACACTTGGCTTCGACTCCCTAGGAATTGCGATATGACGATGTGATTACCATTTCAAAGTGTTCGTAGTTCATCAGAAGAATTGCTCCTTAATTTTCAAACATGACCAGTCAGCAGATTGTTTGGACTTTCTTTAGATCACAAGACAATAAAAGAAAACGTTTCTTCACGAAGCTAAGTTTCATTATCGTTATTTCCCAAGCTGCACAATGTGTGCATTGCATTGTACATAACTTGAGTTGTTGTGTTGTCACTGTGTTGTTGTGTTGTTGAGGTTATCGCATTTCCTGATAAGTCAAAGGCACAGTGTAGATTTTCTGGGGCACCTAACAAACAAACTGATTTTTACTGCTTGGTGTCCAAGGAAAATCAACAAGGCGCCTTTGACATGATCATGAAACAGGTTCTACGAATTTTATTACATTTCAACGAATTATAGTACACTTCACTCTTACTATTAATGGAATATTAATATCACCATACCACTGGATGCATAGATATGTGTGTACATGTAATAAGCATTGAAGCAAGTTCTAACATCTTTTATCTTTAGAAATGTAAATATATTGTTATGCAGGTCAGATAATTTCTGTCGCAAGTTGCCCCACAAACTTCCAAATTAGAAAAAGCATGGTTATCAGATTCATTTATTCCCTTCATTCACCAACCAAACTAAGGTCTTTACAACCGTTTGTTGCTTGAGCTAATCTTGTACATCATTGTATCGTTTCAACACTGACGAAGTAACTAGAAAATTTAAAATGATCTCTTTTCAAACCGATTTGAGTCATCGGCCGAACGGGCGGACATGAAATGTGATATCAATAAGTTTAATACAGGACACCCAATGATCGCTATGTACATTTTGCATTTATAATAATATTTTTTCTTGTCACTTTCAGTCACATAAATAGAACGGTAACGCTAACATTGCGTGCGCAATAGTGCGCATGCACGAAGGTGACGATTCTCCTCTGCATTGCGTTTTAATGCAACACGGATTATGATGACAAGTACAAAGAAAAAAGTTACAACTAAATGCACATTTTACGAATGAATGTGAGCACATAATGGAAGTTGGAAATGGATATGATGATTATGATGATGCGTTGCTTTGATGTATTTGGAGTGAGTGAACAGATGGGATTTTTATTTAGCTTGTCAATATCTACATCAGAGGAGTACGCCATGTCGGCCATGCATATGAGTGCAACAAGTCGCATTGCCCCATGATCGGATGAGAGACAAGTGCCGTTTTGGCGGGAATTTTTTTACCTGAAAAATTCCGATAGTAAATTATAAGGAGTGTCTCATAATTACATGCTTTATTTTATTTAATACTTAATATCTAAAACATGTCCAACCCGAGTGAAAATCGGTAGTTAAACGTAATTCAACATGTAGATTACTAATACATTGCTTATTTAACTCAATGTTACACTAATTAAGTTAATTGTAATTTAATTAAATTAATAATTAATATCTAAAACATGTCCAACCCGAGTGAAAATCGGCATTTAAACGTAATTTAGCAAGTAGATTACTAATACATTGCTTATTTAACTCAATGTTACACTAATTAAGTTAATTGTAATTAAGTTAAATTAATAATTAATATCTAAAATATGTCAAAACCGAGTGTAAATCGGTATTTAAATGTAATTTAGCAGTAGATTACTAATACAGTGCTTATTTAGTTGAATGTTGCACTAATTAAGTTAATTGTAATTAAATTTATTTAATACTTAATATCTCCAACATGTCCAAATCGAGTAAAAATCGGTATTTAAACGAAATTTAACTAAATAAGCACTGTATTAATAATATACATGCTAAATTACGTTTAAATACCGATTTTCACTGGATTTAGACATGTTTTAGATATTAAGTATTAAATAAATTTAATTACAATTAACTTAATTAGTGTAACATTTAACTGAATAAGCACTGTATTAGTAATCTACATGCTAAATTACGTTTAAGTACCGATTTTTACTCGATTTAGACATGTTTTAGATATTAAGTATTAAATAAATTTAATTACAATTAACTTAATTAGTGTAACATTTAACTAAATAAGCACTGTATTAGTAATCTACTTGCTAAATTACGTTTAAATGCCGATTTTCACTCGGGTTGGACATGTTTTAGATATTAATTATTAATTTAATTAAATTACAATTAATTTAATTAAATTACAATTAACTTAATTAGTGTAACATTTAACTAAATAAGCACTGTATTAGTAATCTACATGCTAAATTACGTTTAAGTACCGATTTTTACTCGGTTTGGACATGTTTTAGATATTAAGTATTAAATAAAATAAAGCATGTGATTATGAGACGCTCCTTATAATTTACTATCGGAATTTTTCAGGTAAAAAAATTCCCGCCAAAACGGCACTTGTCTCTCATCCGATCATGGGGCAATGCGACTTGTTGCACTCATATGCATGGCCGACATGGCGTACTCCTCTGATCTACATACACATAATATTATATAGTTATCTGTATTTACGGATGTCATAAAAGTTTATCGGGCTCTATATGGATTATGTATTACTATTTTTGTCCTATTCGTAATGATGTAAATGTAGGATGATGAGTAATTTACATGAGCAATGTGTGACAGATTCGACAGAAAGACGCATGTACGTATGATATAAGGAAAATTTCATCTATAAAGCTCTGTGTGTTTTAGGAACATAAACTATAATATTCAACTGTATTTGTAAAAATTGTAAGTTATCTACTGCAGTATACAAAATGGATATATGCAGTATTGTTAATTTTTACCAATGTTCTATGTTGTGCTTCTTCAGTTAAGAACCGTATTGAGAATGAGAAGTAATAGTAATAATCTTATTATCCCTGTAAAAATTATTCCTCTTGATACATATACCAATCCTGAATGTAAAATATCTTTAGTTTTACAGCGTTACGTTATTGTACACTGCATTTATTATTTGTCACGATTATCACATTATTTTTAAGCATTATGCTCAATATTGTTTTTGTTTTGTTTTCCTAATCGTTAGTGCATTTAAAAGGTGTCCCAGATTATTACATGCCTAAAAGTTCTCTTTATAAACAACAACAACGTATTTCCATATAATCGACAATCTTGGTTCAGGTGGCTCAAGATAAGATTAAGATAAAATGGTGCTGACATGTAAACAATTATGTAGACAAGATATAAAATAGAAATTAAATCCATCCAAACATAAAACATGATGCAGCAATGACTGCGTATGGAATCCAGTAAATAATTATTCCAAGAGTTCTAAAATAAAGCAATAACGATGCTGACGATGCATTAACATGTTTATGTTTATATATACCTATGCAGAAAACTACGTAATAACCGTTGGAGCTTTTATGAGACAAAATATGAAACAGAGTATCTCAATGGAGTTGTACTTTTAACATCTCAATTTATTTAATTACACAAAAAAGCTTTCCCCGGAACGCCAGTGAATCTTGTTAAAACTCATAACATCTAGAGATTTAGATCTATTAACACGCCTTAAATAAAACCGGTACAGTAATGCATTCCAAGTATAAAGACTTCACATTAATTTGTATAAATAGTTGGACATGAACTGGCGTCACAGCAGTATTTAATCAAAGAAACGTATCTTAACCTTAATGTACATATGACAAAATGGAAAAATAAAATCCTCTGTATTTTAAAGAATTAAATGTATCACTCGTAATTACTAGTTATCGATACGACATTACGCAAATTGTAAAATCTATTTACATGTACAACAATTAATAATCTTGACACTTACACATAAACCTACTTCAATATCATTCTCCTCAGTCTGCATTGACATCAGTAATTAGTTTAAGAAACAGGTAACAAGTAAAAAAATATCTAGGAAAATAAACATTTCATTAAAACTGAATGTTCAATGTGGCACAGAAAATCATAGCGAATATATATCAATTTAAATGATCAACGGGTTTCACAGTTTATGCTTCAATGCTCCGATCCAAAATGCGTTCCAAAAACCGTAAGCAAGAAATGAATGGTTGGTCGGGTGCACTAAAGTTTACTAACTCTTCCTCCATGGAATTCTGCACTTCTCCCTTGAAAGAGAATATTTTCACAGTTTCGTCTCGCATGGACATCATTTCCGTGTAGGCCTTTTTGAGCGTCTCATGATTATTATCCGTATCAACAATTTTTCTTTTCTGGTTCTTTGTCAACGATGAAGTACCATGGCGGATGCTCTCCAATAGGCCGGATTGAAGAAAATACAAAATGTAGCCTAGATTGAATGAACAAACAAACGGACAATGAATTACAATCTGGTGCAATTTTTGCACAGAGATAAATAATCTAATATAAAAATTTAAAGCCGACCAATACCTCTGCGGCGACTTATTCCAGGCGACAACGTGTCGAAAATCGTTAGATGCTTCTTTCCAATTGTAGTCATCAAATCCACAACGTCTGGGGTCCATTGCTTAACATTCATTATGTAGTAATAACAGTTTTGCACAATCTTCCATTCCGCCTCCAGCAGTAAATAGTGGTTTGGGTGAAGATGAGACCTACTAAATTTGTCCACAAGCTTTTTAAGTCCTATGATTCCCCGCTTGGTATCTGACATTTGTTTTGTAAGTGCTCGCATAGGATCCTTATAAGGGTACGGTTCCAGCTTCAGGTTTAACGATCTGAGAATGATTTGAACTCGTTCAGGCGTTTCGACTTTGTCACAAGTTGCTGAGTCGCAGGTCCACAACGTATTTGTCTTGACTTGCTCCAAAGGGAGCAAATACCCTTCACATTTCTCAGCGGTGCACTTTATCGCAGACAGGTACGTATTTAGCTCTGTTGGATCACTGCACCTTTCGCATGTGCAAGTGAAAAAATAACGCTCATTGAGGTGCTGCTGTCGAATTTGAGTGCTTTGATGACACAGCTGCTTAAAATTGTACACTGTTGTAATTGGTTCGCCTGCATTTATTGGAGTTAACGCCCGGAAACGAATCTGGTCCTCCTGTGACGGAATTACGGCCCATTCACTGTTCCCCATACACGAATGAGAGACTTTTGACGAGATATCTCCAATATATGTCGAAATTCTTAAAATCGAATAAGAAAGTAAATTGGATTATAATTTAGAAGAACAAATTATTATTGTTGAGAGACACTGTAACACTATTTGATTGTATTCTTATTTTACATACTTAAAGATATATCCGCTATCCCCTGGATGATCCTCGTTGCAAATGGCATTCACGTAACAAATGGAAGCAACTTGGCGAATCAGGTTATCAGAGTATTGCTTTAAGCCACATTTTTCTCTGATAAACTTTACAGAGCTATTGAGGAAGAGTGATGCTGATTCATTATCCATACAAGTGTCAACGGGGGCATCCAGATTTAACAGCCTCATCCAACGCTCTGGATCATTTTCTCTGAGCTTTAAAGCTCGTAGAACCAAGATGCATTCATAATCCGGCATTTGATTAAGAACCATAGACGAAACGTGGTTTGCTGAAAGCACTTTGCATTCATAGTCGGAATGTCGTTTTGCCTAGAATTGCAGCAAACAAGATATTTAGGTAATAACTGACATTAGGGCTGTATAACAAACACTACAGGTTGATAGTACAAACACATTACTTTTGCTTTAATTAATTTCACACTTACGGTTTCACAGAAGTGATTACAAACTGGCCACCGGCATTGAGTACATCTAACTGTGCAATCCTCATCATCTTCATCATCAAAATCACAGACCCCTTTAATAATTTCGCAGCAACTGACACAAATAGGACGCCCTTTTGCAATCTCTATAGCTTCTGAATCCCACGGGCCAGGAGACATGAGAATAATTCCTTCCTTAAAGAATACTTCGCCTTGCTTTATGTCCCGAGTAGCAACTAGAACGTGGCTCTTACTTCTGCCATGTAGACGACTAGCAGGAACGCCTTGAACAGAGAGTTTGTCGACAACCTTCACGGGGAAGCAGTTTTCTTTGTGCGTTTTCCAATGCTCAATTTGGTGTTCTTTCCCACAGTAGCTTATTTGCTTGCAATTTGTACAGCGTCTTGCATTACCAACTCCACAAACAGCACAAATTCTATCGGTCACATGTTCATCGGTAAGTTGCCCTTCTTGATCGATTGGAAAAGGGGAGAGAGGACACGTTAGGTCCCCTAAAGCACCTTCCTTCTCCTTTTCAATACGCTCATCGGAGCTGGCAGGAGCGACATCTGACGCTGGAGGTTCAGGATTTTGCATGGGCTCTTCGTCAGCCATGATTAATAATGCCTTCCAAGGAAAATCTATGATAAGAACAAGACAAACCTAGTTAAATTCGAAGTGAAAGGTTTTTTGTCACCGTCGTTAGCCAGTTGGTGACTTGAATTACCAGAATTGGTGATAATATAGATTAATGGAATAGACAATGATCATAATGTTACGGTTAAGCAACACTTATACTCAATACTCACCTTCTTATACAGGCTCATTCAAATACGGCTTTTTGTTAGTGATATCGTTCTACGAAAATGGACAACCGTTTCATTCCTTTCAAACAGCAATCGGACGGACGAAACTCAAAGGTAGAGGTGACTATTCGCAAATTCTAATATAAAAATATTTCTTTATTAGAGAGTTGTAGGCAAATTAATGATGCTTCAACATAATATCTTATAATATTCCACAACCAAATATATACATAGGTAAATTGCTATGCTAAATAAAATGTCAAATGACATGTCAAATGCTAATGTAACATTGATGAACGACAACACTTTCCAATCTAATTTTATCGAAAGTTGAAAAACTAAAACCTTGCCACATCCACAACTGACAATAATAAAATTCAGATAACTTGACGAACATTAAATTGACATAATGACCAAGTTGTTTTATGCAACCGCAACAAAACAATGTAACGAATCCTGACCTTAAACTCGGATAATTCCTCTATCGTTGTTCTCATAAATGTAATGAAATGGTCGAAGGTTGTAAACTCACCCAAACTGCGAACTTTATTTTACTTCCAAGTCGTAGCCCTACACCTTTACATCCAATCGCAACAATTATGCTGGAAAATTAACTGCTCAATCATCATCACCATCAGCCAATTATTATTATGCTCTATTGGTCGACATTTCCTGGACACTTTTTTTTACTCCGCAGCTCTTTTCTCCTTCCGTTTCCCTGCTTGAGTGTGTGTTTCCTCTTTTTCCAGCCTTCGCTCACGTTTGACTACTCGTCTCGCCAAAACAGCAATCCAATCAGCTGTGTGGTCGCTGCCAGCGCTTCATGCGTTCTCCACTCTCTCTTCTTCCCTGTTTGTATGCCTAATGCCTACCGAACCAAACCACAAGCACGCACCACCACACCAATGCACTTCTTGCCACTTCTTACAACGCCAACGCATTTTACGCAGTTTTTCATAAATATGTCACACTTGATGGATGATTATGATTATGCAAAAAAATGATTAATATAAACTGACTGGACTAAATAATAATAAAGCATATTATTTGGAGATTGAACGATGTTGGAGGACATGGTTTTGATTTTTAAAAATTCAGTTATTTAATAAATAATAGTTCAGTAATAAAGCATATTGCAACAATAATGACCAAAGATTTGGAATTAATATTTAATTTCAAGCACGAATGGTATCGTTGTATAATGTCTCAGAATGGTTTGAAATACGAATGAGTTTACAATGTTTCTTTGGGAGGTATTAATTAATAAATTATTTTTTCATTCATTTTGTCTCGCCGATGCCTTTAAAAACATACACACAAAGCGATGTGAGTGGACAAGAAAGCATTCGTTCGAAAAGTCCTGATAGGAATGTTTCTCACTTTCACCTGCTGGGGATTGGGGATTGTCCAGTGACTTTACCAATTATGTATTTTTTAACAATTGCTTGCACAGGACAGGACAGGAGATTAGAGTAATTGCTTGGATTTAACCAAAGTAATATATATATATGACGACTAAGAGCAGCTAGCGCTGGAGCACATAACATTTAAGCACACATTTTATTTTCATTTCATTTTACTTTTTACTGTGTAGTTCTTGTCTTAAAGTATTAAGTAGTGCCACTGTAAGTATCAGTAATTACTTACAGGAATTTAAAAAAACATGTCTTGACTTGCTTGGGGGAGTTGTGGAATTATCATCGTAATGGGACTTTCCAAATCAATTTATTTTATTGTACTTTATTTTACTGCTCTGCTACAGTTCGAAAGTATGAAAACCAGCAATTTTAAGAGTATTCCGCTAAGCTTTTATTAATTCATGTGCAACATGAATGTGCGCAAATGCGCAAAACTAACCACTAGATAAAGTGAGTCAAACTCGCATTTTTTGCAAGTGTAGAATATACAAACTAAACAAGAGCTGCGTGACGTGATGCGTTGCACAGAACAGAAATAATATTCGAATGGTAAGTATGTAATAAGACCAACTTTCTGATTTTCACCCTTGGCCACTCAAAAACAACATATCGCATCAAACAAAATTCACATGATAATAGTAAATTTTTAAAAACATTTTTATTAGACATTTCCACTTCCATCCATTTCCGCAATACTTAGAAAAAAATCAATTCAGAATTTCTGTAATAAATACATTCACAATTAATGAAAGTCGAATTCAAATTAGACCAAAACATGCGTTTACATAGATTGATAGTATTTTACAAAGAAAGAAAAGGAAACAATCTTGGACATCCCGCACCGTCGTGCCATATCACACACCATGACCTCATTAGTGACACTCCGCCGATGTAAAGCATTGCTTTTTAATACAGAAAAAGTTAAATAAGAGAAAAATCTATCCCGAGCCTTTAGATCCGCTATGATTAGCGGAAATGTAATGATAGAGCACAATTAGTAAAAATAGTCCGGCCCCCAACAAGTTGGCGCAGACCGCTAGCTGAACATCAGTAATCATTTTTAAAGGAAGAAGTACCCTGAAGAGATACTAACTACTAATCTTGTCCAAAGAATTTGAAAGGGAGTCCGTGGCGTCGGCGTCAAGTAAACGATGAAAGGCCTTTCCTGTCCGTGTCCGTTTCACAGTCGAGTCAAGTGACTTTGCACAGCAGCTCCGATCTACAATACACAAAAAATTTAGGGGAAATTAAATTAAATATTAATCTTTGCTACTTATTATCAAACAATTTGCGCTACGTACTGATCAGAGTTAGAAAACTAATATTTCATTATTAGCGAGCATACAGTTAACTGTTTCGTTCGTCACGCACATATTTTTTTAGAAAATAATCAATCACAATCAATCAGCCAATATAACATAGCATTAATATTATTGATTTAAACACGTTTTACCTTACCAGTCAACAATATGGATCTCCAGCAAACTATTTAATCCTCTTGCTCTCCTCAAAAGCTTCCAGTTTTTTAATTTTTAATTGACCTTCTCTCAATAACCCGGCGTCTAACGAAATTGGGTGGTGACGTGGACAAGTTGTTTTTATTTTCTTCTGACAGTTTGCGTTGCACACTGCGCTACACAGATGACAAGTGGGCCGTGTTCTTGTGAGTCCAATGGAAATGCTGCACCTGATGCGATGCTATAGCTCTACTGGGACAAGAAGAGATGGAATATTATGAATGTCAGGCCATTTGGCGGAATTACAGAATTTAGCCGTTGGGGTAACGCGATACAAGTTCTTACGCAAAACTAATATGTTGCGTTTACTAACCTACTTGTGACTTGATGTCAGCACTGGCGTTTGAAGTTTGGTTGATTGGTTGGTTGGTGTTAATTTAACCGTCTATTAAATTGCCGTTGCACAATATAATAAGATGAATTAATGCCGTGATCGTGGTTCATGAAACTTTAAAAAAAAGTTATTCGTATGAAATAAAAATGCTTTAAAATTCGTCTTTCATGTTAAATATATTTCGACTTTTACTGTTGCAAACTTGCACAAAGTATTTAAGAGAAAAGAACTAAACATTACACAAGTTCACTGTAGATGAAATCCATATTATTTTAAGCATATATTTGTATATTTTGATTATTTACATGAAAATAAAGTGTATCAGTACATAACTGCCGACAGGGGGATTGATAATATTATAAACTACATATTAATTAACAGAAAAATTGCATGCACTGTGAATAATATAAATACTACAAAATCAAATAAATGACAGGAAAATATTCTTCTAGAAATCAGTAAAACTAGTAGAATTTTGAGCTATGTACAATTGCTTCCAAATTATAATGGGCCACTTTCGTTAAATTGTAAGTCTAAATTTTTCTTCGTAGACAATTAGTTATCGTATTTTAGACACCGTTGTGTGTATTGCACAATACTTTAATAGACTACCTATTATGGATCATGCATGTATTAAATTAAATATATTATGTATACATAAATATGTATTGCAAACCAAATTGCTAAAAAATTAAATCAAATACGTATCTGATATAATTAGATTAGCAGATAATGGCGGGCAACAAAAGACTAACTTAATACAACATTACAATCATACCACATAAAGCACCTAAAGGAGAAATATAGATCCCAAATATGTATTGAAAAGGTCGTTCGTTCGGCTAAAATGAAAATTTGCTATTCGTGAATTCTAGGTAGGAGCAATATTTTGCTTCAGTATCAAGGATTTCAAAATTCAAATAAATTATACACGATGTGTTTACAATAATTCGAGTTAAAATCACTCATATCTCTTATGCTTATGCGTACAGACGAAGTTCTAAGGCTCCAATTTTTTAATTTGCCATTCACATTATTAACTCTGTGAAACCGCCGGTTGCCCCATTGGATTATTTGGATCGTACATACGAACAAAGTTTTCTCCGGCCGCTGATGTTGGAGTAGAATTTGCAACTGGATTAAACAAAGCAACAGGTCTGGGATGATAGTTAGCAGTAAGTGGGGGAGGTGTTTGGAAGCCGCCTGCCCCAGGCATAGGTGGGGATTGCTGAGATTGAGGCATGTTCCACGGTGCATAATTCTGTTGCATTACTGACGATGCGTCAGCCATCGCGGGTGGCATCTGCGCGGATGTGGAAGTTGCGACAGCTGGCCCAGTCTGCAATGGAGGTGGCATTATCAACGGAGTAGAGACTGTTATGGGTGGCATTCCGGGAATACTAAGCGGAGTAGTTATGGTTTGTGTGGATGGTACCGACGTCATTGGTACTTGCTGAGGCTGGAATCCAGAGACTGGCAATGATGGAGAGGCAGGTTGCTGGATGTCTTGAACCGGAAGTTGCCCGGAATGTTCCGGCTGTGAGGCTGGGGGTGTAAATAGACTTGCTGCGGGGGGAGCTGGAGGTGGATGTTGACCATCGACGGGTGGCAAGCCCGGTTGCATCATTGGAGGAGAAGTTTCGTTTTCTGGGTTAATACCCAGAGCGGAAGAAAATGTCTTTCTCGGTTTTTCACCATCGCCCTGGGACATTCGTTCCCTGACCAAATTATGAGGTATGCGATGCAGATAACCATATCCAATGCCGCATCCCAGACTATGCAAAAAGGACAATTGCAGTTTATCAGCATCATTAATATGGTCGGAAAACAATTTATCATTTTACAGCTAAGTTCACATACCTTCCTTCTCCGCCCCAATTTGGATCAGGTATAATGACAACGTCTCTGCATCTGTCACTATCTACATTGTAGACGTAGAGTTTGAGTTGTCTCCCATGATGAGCTTCGACTAAGCTAAAGAAGTCTTCCGATTCATGGAGCACAGAGTCGGCTCCAATGACGTAGTCCTGATAGGAATTTAATCCAGCTTTCTCTGCCGGTGAATTTGGCTGAAGCTGTGAATAAAAATTTAAAAGGCTTAGTATTTCTTTTTTTATATGACGCGACAATTAAATACATACAGTAAATAGCTTGTATGCTTTTCGTACATCTAGAATCCTCCACACATTTTCAGCAGCATTTTGAAATGAGCAAAATCGAATAGAAACCCCTAATAGCCCTTGACCTCCCCATGACGCAGATGGAGTTATGCTGACTTTTCGGACAGTTTGTGTTTTACTTGAATACACCAGCATATCAATGGCCTTATCGATGTTTGTTTTTAATATTTCTTTTAGCGTGTCATTGTCCTGGTCCAGCCTAATGTTATTCAGAGCTACTATGAAGTCAAAAAATGCCTAAAATAGAAACAAACAATTCAACCATATTACAAAAAGGGCAATTCAAATAATTCAAATAATGAGCATATTATAGACATACTTTCCATTTGGAAATATTTACCTCTAACCCAGCATTACCCCCTGGACTGTTTTCTTGTACTCTGAGAACATGATACCCTTCAGTTCCTCCCCCTGGGATTTCGACACTTTGACTTCCACCCATTTTGAAGACTTATTAAAGGCTGCTAAATCTGGAAATGAAATAAAACACAGCTTTATAATACTTAGAAGTAAAATGTAGGAAGATACACCGTTTGGTTTGATACGAATTACTATTATTTGGTAAATATTCTTGAATAACATTAAAACTTTGCACAAGGCTGAGCTTGTTAATGCTACGTACTATACTATATGAAACTGTTAACTAATATGTTTGACACTCACTTGCTGCTACGTTTACTGAAGATGATGATGTGGCTAGTTTAGCTAAAAACTTCAGTAAATTGCACAATATGGAACTTTTTTATTTGATTCCTTTACCAAAGTCCTTGAATTGAAAATTACAATAGATCACAAACTTTGATGATCATTTACACAAAGCCACAAATAAGTCGTTATAAAACACGTTAGTTGGGTTAAATAAAAAGTGCAATTAACATCGGCTTGCAAGCTTTGTAAAATGCTTCATACACAATATTCCTAAACAAACTCTAATGAATCATTAACGTTCCTTACCTGACTAACAATAATTACGGTGGCTATTTTTATAAATGACACTCTGATCACATTCCACTCCAAAATTTAGCTCAAGATAAGGACTAACGACAAGAAAGTTTCAAGATAACTTTGGTAGTTCTGAGCAGCTGACAAGTTTTTAGCCCATCGGTTTGCTGTGCTGTCATATATGGCTTATTATTATGTATCCATACAAAATTCAAAATATGTACACGAGTACACGTACTCAACCCATAAACAAGACTATACACCTCTGCACCTCCATGAGCATATCCTCCGCAGAAATCTGTTTAATGTTTACTTTTTTATTTGCTTTAGCTAATGCAGATTTGCCACGCACACTTCTCGCCCAGTCTACGGACATGGACTGTTACTCACGACACAGATTATACATTGTACTTTTTAATATGGGAATGAGAACGCAAGTTATCTGACATAGACATAGCCGGTGGTTAAAACCGCAATAGAATGACAGCAGTGCAGAGTTTGTTTAAATTTTATGCTTATCAAGTCATTGCGAATATTCGTTAAATTCACATAAGGTGGATATCTAAATGGACATTGTGGGACCGGAGGTTTCAACAAAATTGTTAAGGTGAAAGGAAAATGCATCACTTGCGTTTCTTTGTCATATCATGAAAATGGGAATAGGAAATATGATTTCAATCGCTGACTAAAGAAGGAAGCAACTAAGAAGGAACAACATAAATTATAATATTGTATGGAGCTAATGGAGCATGAACGAATATGAACCGAATATGTTTAAGGATGAAAGTAGATTAATGACATTTTGGTACTTTAATAAGCAGTCAGTACACAGTAGTTCCAGCGTCGGGTCCAAATGTTAGACATTTGCATAAAAAATGTAAAGGTCAGTGTGTGATAGGTGAAGCAGTGCCTTCCGGATATAGCGAATTATTATTTTTTACTCAAAAGGTTATCAGAATGATGATTTTTATAGAAGTCATATTGAACTGGAAGCAATTTATATGAATAATTTATGATTTTATAAAAAAGGAACATGTTTCAATTGGTTTATTAGCGGGTCAAATAATCTCTTCATTTATTTTTCATTTTATTTGATTATTTTAACTTTATTGTAGACAAATTATTTTCGATTCATAACACTAAATATATGAATGCAAATACTTCACAGCACCGTTATCTTATTTCATTACTTTTACTGTACATTTTTTCCTCCGACAATCGGAGCCGACCCAACCTTTCATTCACCATTCTTCTTCCGAGATACTCTCTCACCTAAACATTATGTAAATGATTTATTAAAATATTCCCTTTAATAAGAAAAGTAAAGGATAAGTATTATCTGTATTATTCAGAGTATACATAACTTTAGCACTGAACGTTGGAGTAAAAAACATGAAACTTTATAATAGTTTAGTTTAATTTAATAAAGTACATTTTTGTTATTTAAATAGCTTACTTAATCACAAAGTAAAACATAACCGGAAAACAAAACTTTTTTGCTATAGCTAAGCTAGCACTTCATACATTATAGTGTAAAAACCGTTTTATTTTAGTAGCAACGAAATGCGCTATAGTACGCTATACAAACAATAAATTATTTTATAACATGCTGTTAAATACAATAAACAATTTGATACTGACATGCACAACTTGTATATTAGACAATGCACATCATGAATTAAAAGATTTACCTATTTATAATAATTCGACCTTTTTTGGACCACATCAGTCATCATACAACAGTAATCTCATGTCCCACATACAGCATAATTAAATTCATTCTTCATGGTCCATGGTATAAAAATGTAATCATCAAGTTTTATTAACAATGTTCGTTTAAAATATTGAATTAAAAATTGTATTTTCCAATTCATCATAATTGACACAAGATTATGGCAATCAAATGTTGTGGGGTGGAAGAATAAATATTGCTGAAGTTTTAGCAAAGAAGTTTCAAGAAAGAGATCTTTTGCTCTAAAGAATACAGAATGCCCCAAACATCTTTTTTGCATTAACCACTGTGTACGTATGTAGTATACGTATTAAGTAGACATTACCCTACGAAAATTTGACGTAAGCATGAACTTGACTTATGACCATATCTTAAAAATTTGACTGCCTGCAGTATTTATAAACAGTTAATTTTTCTGAATACAAATAATTATCAATTATATGAATTTCAACTGTAACCGTATTTTCTCCCTTATGCCGCATGTTATGTTAAGTTTTCGTCATATAGGATTTGCTATGGGATAGAGACAGTAGTAGTCTGATGGAGTAATCCGCTGCTGGACGACGCTCCGTCTCCACCTGGTAAAGGAGTCACAGCATTCGGAGATTTCCAGTTATGTTTACTAGGAAAGAAGTTGGGAAAAAAGATTACATTTTAAAGCCATATTTAGAGAAATTGGCAGTTTATTTCAGTTGCATAATTGCGTGTTATAAATAACTGTTAGCTTTATATGTTAAACATGTCTATACAGATTTTTTGGTGGACAAACAAAGCTACAATAGAATAATTAAAAAATGTTTAAACAGCACCGTTGCTGATCGGTTCGTAAATAAATTCGAGTAAACTTATCCTAGCGCGTAATAAGTAGTCAATTGTGTGTAGTTGAGGCTATAATACGTTATATTTATTTGAGTGCCGAAAATGACATACCCACTTTCCCGTCATGTCACAGTAAATGGTTTTTTAAGAAATAGGTAGTGAGTAAGTATTGTTATAAATCTACTTGACCTCAAAAATAAGCTCAAATGTTAGTGCAATTTGCAAGAAGTGTAATGTAAGTGCTATTTATGCAAGGTTATGTGCACAGAGATAAGTAGGCAATAGTAAAACTCTGATTCTTTTTCTTTTACCCATGTTAGCGTAACAAACTACAAGACATGACAATCTTAAATATAAACTTTCATTATTACTGCATAACAAAATATATATACTACTAATGCACCATTTTGCATTGTATGGTAAGGGCTCTTTCACTGTTGTACTATATTGTTTTGCAACAAAAAAGAAAAATATTGATTTGCCAGTTTAAATCTGGTATCGTCGAATATAATTTATTATTGAGCTTACAGAGACAGAGAGAGGAAAACTAAACTGGCAATGATTTCCTGTGTTAAATCTGCCTAAAAACTTACACTAAAAACTACAAAAAGTACGAAGAACGAACGAACGGGCAAACCTCCAGGAAAAGCTGAGATGAGTGAACACGAGCAGCTCACTGTACGGGGCAAGATAAGAAAAAAATATTTTGATTTATGTAATATGTTTTTTCAGGAATGTTACAGACTGATGTAATTTCTCCTTCGAATCACAATATATATATAGGGTTTATAATATTTTCCTACGTTGGCTAAATCATTTATATATAACGTTACAGTTTATTAATTACTTTATTTCTATGATTTAAGAAAAAATTTAAGCATACTTTTAATTAACATTTTCTGACACCAAATAATGAAACCGCGTGCCAGACATTTTTTGTGAGATCTGATGGGAAACCATAAAACAACAACACGGATAAATATACCTAATATGATTTTGACGTTATATATATTATGCTTTTGTATCCAATCATGTTACATGCACTTCCACGAGAATGAATGCAACTCTATATTATTTTGCTCAGCAAAAACAGTAGTACACGAAGAGCGTTCAATTAACCGTTAACCGGGGCAGGATGAATGTTGCCTAACAGTAGTAGCAGATGTAGCAGTAGCGAACTATATCTATTAAGAAATCCTCGCAGGAGTATATGAAGGTGGAGGTACTTCTACTGACTGTTCTTTGGGCCTTCGAGCAGCTTCCACATCGTTTTGATGTCCACTGCTTTGTCGGTATCGACCAGAAGGTGTAAGTGTGAGAGATTCTGCATCCCCATTCCGCTCGTCGTTCCGTGGGCCCACAATCCCAGATACGTATCTCGCCGTGAGAGATGCTGATACCGCACCAACTAATGCTCCAGCAGACACGTCACTCCAATGGTGCTAAAAAGAATGACATATGATACAAAAACAAAGTTAGTTTCTCTGTTTAGTATAACAGTGTCTTCCGGTCACTGAACAGGAAATTGTATTTATCTTTGGAGCATAACAATATGGGTAACATGATGGAAATATTCCATTTGCTTTTGGTGGAGAAAAGTGACAATGGTGCTATGTATATACTGACTAATGCACCACCTCAACTTCTGCGCTATTGTTAAATGTCAGTGGTGCCGAGCGAGAGAGTGGGACATTCATAAAGTTGAGTAATTTACCTTGTTGTCCATCACCCTGGAAAGAGCTGTGTAGTAGGCGAGCAACATGAGAGAAAGTTGAATGCCACTTTTCAGCAGTCTCAAAGCACTTGTGTTCACACGCCATTTCATTTGAATGTAAATGGCAACGTAGAGCATTGTAAATGCTGAGAAAGACGAATGTCCGGATGGAAACGAGACGCGAGACTCCTTTGCATCATCGTTTGATTTTGTGCATACATAGTTTTGAATGTAGTTGTGAGGGTACGCTGCAAAAAAATAAGAAAAAAAGTGTGGTGGTGAATTATTAGTATCCAGTGATATTATTTTCACAAACAACACTCCTATATATAGAGAACATTCAGATGTGATTTAGCATTTTGTGGCAAACAAATATTTTTAAGCTGACACAAACAAGTTTTCTGTCTTCGGTTGCCCCAATTTACACTGCCAGTGCCAACAGTAAACTATCACCACCACCAAACCTACCACTACTCCTACCACAATAATAGCAGGTAATAAATAACAGGTCGTTTCGTGGCTTTCTTTTCTTTGATTTATTAGCCTTCAAAGGGTTCATGTAATATGCATGACTTTCTCCAGCATCCGTCAACATGCTTGTGAATACTACATAACATTTTGCGTACAAATATGTACCTCAATTGATAGTCTATAAATAGGAATGTCTCTGCTCTGCACTGTAGAATAGTATAGTCTATAACCATATAGGTCATAGGTACATAATATAAAAATCGGATGAAAAATGTATGTAGACGTATTATTTTACTGACCACTGCAATTGGTGACACCAATGTCCGGCCCACAGACATCAATAAAGTTGGGTCTCAGTCTCCCGATGGAATATTTTCCAATGTCAGTTACCAACTGTGACGCAGCACATCCGAAGAGAAAGTCGATTAAGCTTCGATACATTGCTATAAACCATAGTGGAACTGGGCGTGTGAGGAAAGTTCCCGATCCCCGACCCTTTTGGAGTTTGAACTCTGTTAGTGTTATCTGGAATTTAAACGAACGCTCATAATAATGAAATAGCACTCGGATGATTTATATCAAAAATACTTTCGGTATGGAAATCGGCTTCAGTTAAAACATTATTACTATCATAACAGAAGTTGAGAATGTAATAAAAGTATTATTATTATTATCTGTGAAAACAATACAACTATCAACTAGAGGGGCAGCAAATTAGCAATCTAACTTTTCAGTTCAACAAACTCTAACCCAGCTACTTTTACTATCAATCATCATCATACAGAAAAGTACATAAGGTACTTATAGAATACTATATATTCAGCTCAAAAGTCATAACATTCTTTGAAACACGGTAATATACGTAATATATTTTGTAAGTCTAAAGGAAAATGTTCTCGTAAAGGAGAAACTTTTAAAAGTGTAGTGAAATCACTGATTTCTACAAAATGCTGCATTCAGTAAGTTTTGAGCTTTTATAATCATCTTTTTACCACACGATATATAGGGAGGTACGATTAAACGACAGAACATTGCATTGACAATTTGTCAACATGCACATTCAACATGCACAAAAAGAGGGGCAGCTAGAACAGGCATTCATTGCATTTTATTTAATAATTTTAGTAATTTTCTAAAGCATGCAAAAAATGCAGTATTATTGCTTTCACTTCTTTCTCAACTATTAAGCTTTCTGTTATATTACACATGTTCACATGCTTGGTAATAATGAAAAGAGTAATGTGATGTGGGTTTAATACAGATATTTTTTATGTAATCATTCTACTGACCACGAGAAAAGGGATGGTGAAACTATAAATGTACAAGGCCCAGTTGGGAATAGTAGATGTTTTGAAGGGGTAACGGATTGATTCGTCCTCGCAGAAGAAACCTCTTCTTGATGGAGTTACGCCGACCAAAAATATCAGTAGAATGATGCCACCTTGAAGTTATCAATTAATTTCATAAATTCATTGACTCAATTTTAGTACAGTTTTTTAGATGTTTCATCTGCCAATTTTGTGTCTGGAGTTCGATGGTAAGTTGTGTTAATTGGTTTTATCGATATTTGGGAATTGGGACTCCATTAAATACGATGTGGTTGCTCATGTATTTAACGATTCATGTGTAAGTCACATATATACATTGCGTTGTAGGTTATAGAAACTCAACTACTGTAGTTGAAAGGTGAAAGTGCTCTTCGTATATGTATGTATACCTATCCAAAATATTAATGAAAGTTATCAAGTAAACAATGAGGACGAATCCAATCCCGATTTGTTATAAGAACAAAATAAAAATTAAACGATAAAAGTTTTTGCTAGTTGTACTTGAAACACTGGATGTTACGAAATGCGAAAGGACGATTGTTTATAGCAAAATGTTATAAATTGCAACAGCAAGCCACATAAAATATAAAGAACTTGTTACAACTTACATATTATTGGTAACAGGATTGAGTAAGGGCATACTGAATTGGGTATGGATTGCCATTATATATATCACAAAAATGTATACATTAACAACCTTACACTTTTCATTGTTAAAAAATTATCACCAAAAATTGACCATTCTCATATATATTTTAATCAAGCCACACAGTCACATTTGCGTTAATGTAAAAAGTTAGTTTTTAATAAGAGTGCAGTACATATCACGTGAGAAAATGTTAGCTGCTGCGTTAAAATAGGAGTACGGAAAAAACAAACCACATTTTCTTAAAAATATATTCAATATATTTAAGGGTAGTATTAGTGTGTTTGTGACAAAGACAACAACGACAACAAAGAGCAAATAAATTGACCGTGATAAATGAGATGAGGAGACAAGTCGCAGCAAGTGATTTGGAGTTGAATCTGGTATGGGTAACCCGAGGATATCGTATCGTCTCATCCGCACAGAAAAATCCTCGGCGAAATGGTATGGTTGTCTTTTCAATGAGTACCATAATACATCCCACTGTAGTGTGCATCATCGGCATGGATTGTGCGTGCAATACCGTTTTCAAGTGACATACAGAGGGAAGACAGGGACCAAAGATCCAATTTTCCAAAAAAATGCAGAGAAAACACAAAAACACGAGTTTTGACAGAACACATCACATGACAGCATAATCATCAGTAGTATTTAGTTCAAATACTACTGGCACTTTAACACACGTTAAGTTATTATAACAAAAAACGAATCTCCCTTCACCAAAGTAGATTAGATATAGCTTATATCTATTTCCTCTATGTACATACATAAGACACTTATTTGTTTACCAAAGTATGGCTGATAATTTCTAGTATATCGTTTAGTACATACTTCCTTATTAGCTGTGAATTTGCCTACTGAATTATAAGTGAAAGTTCTCTTGGTTGTTCCGTTTTGCCCTTTGGTAATTTTATTATCTTTCACATGCACAAATACGAGTACCTTAGCAGCTCACAGGAAATGTGTATTGAATTATTTGGAAGAAATGGGTACCTATTCAACGTTGTGTTTTACTTGAGCACACAACTCCCCATTTCCATGTAGGTATGTACTTTCTCTAAAACATGACTATCTTATAATATACATAGTGAAGAGCAGAGATTACAGAGATTACTTCAAAACTATGCTATACAATTTAAGCACAACGAGTAGAAAAGAGACTGACATGCATGCAAAACATTCCAGAAATAATAAAAAATTAAAAAGGAACCAACTCCGAGCTCATAAATCATACGGGTTTCATTCCGCTGTTCTGTTATAATATTCTTTCACCATTACCAAATATTTTATCTTGTTCGCAAGTACGCGAAAAATGTTGGAACCAGAGTGAAGAGTACAATCCCTGTACTACTGCTTGTTATTTTTAAATTATACCTTAATTCAGTGAGCATCTATTCAAGGAAATGACGCACACAACAGCATTCCCGGAAGACCTCATTTGTAAAAGATTTGTGAAACCCTGCGAATTGAGGACTACTTTTTTAAAAAAAATTGTAATATCCAGTGGATTCTATAGTTGTAACCACCATAATATCAACTGACTACTACATTGAGCCCTCATAACTCATACTATCACAATCCTGTGGGCTTGACTGACCTATGGTTAGTTTTTTAAAGATTAATTGGATGCTCCCTTTAATACCCATATACCCATGATACACGTTGGAAATTCCGTCCTTATACCGTCAACTGTTCAAAGCATCCTAGAACTACCTCACCCTGATTTGAATGAAGGGTACATATAGGTAGATGAGATAAATAATGTATTATGAAAACCAATACTTAAACTTCAGTCATCATGAAAGATTCATGCCTTTGTCCCGTAATAAGTATCATGTACAACATACGTAAGCGAGTGAATTCTAAATTGAGATGTGTCTTCAGGTTTTTAAAAAGTTTCCTTCTTCATTCCTAACTAAGAGTGTATGCTTTTGGACGTTTGGATCAATAGGATTCCATTTCGTTCTTGTGCTGCATCCATCTCTCAAGAATAAGTATAGCCCATTTTTTATTAAAATTAACATATTCAAATAGGAAGATTCCAGTGTGTGGTAAATTTCTGTGGACCGATAAAAGTTGTACACATCGGTGCACACATTTTCAATCTTTAAAAGCTCGACTCTAGTTTTATAGTAAATGTTTACTCATTTTTATTACTATTGCTTTCGAATCACACCGCACTACTGCTCTTGGAACGGAATCCATTCATATTCTGGAGCACAATGCAAACTTCAGGATGGAGTGTATTGAAAAACTAAAATTCATCAAAACCTCTGCTTTTACTAAGCTGCAAGCTACTATTTTAGTATCACTAAAACTGCCATATTGTATGGCAGTATTGCATAATGCAACAGCTTTGTTGATCTTTCAATCCCAGACGTTCTGAGAGTTCTAGAGACAGTCCTTTTTAATGTGGGACGCCATCAAATCATTCAACACTGAAAGTCTCTCGCACGTCTTCCTTTCTAGCTAGTTTATAGTTAGGTGCGTCCGCATTACGGCATATATTATGCATGCAACGTTACTGCTAACCGTCAACTGTACAAGGTGTATAGTGCAAGTCATAATAATATCTTGGAAGAAGAGTGAACTTTGAGTGAGCTTTCTCCATCAATATTGAAATATAACATATTACTATATACTATATGCCTTCATTCTTCTCACTGTTTGGAGTGAATACATAATTTGAGTTTATGGGCACCCTACCCTCCTGTCGATTTTGAGGGGCGTCTTAAGAAGATGACAGCATATCGTCCGACCTGACAGTGAAATTCTTAAAAACTTGTCAAAATGCCAGAAAGGTTCTTAAACTGAATTCTATGTCGAACGAACGTCTCAGTTTTTTGTTGCTTCCAGTTCTGAATATTACGCTCTGTATTTTCCAAGCGTATCATGGTCAACGAGGGAGCACTTTCGCTTTTATGGCTCATATTCACATTACATGTAAAATGCATATGAACGTATTAATACTCGGAGCACCAAAGAGCGTACGTAGAAATCCCGGAGCAATTTACAGGGACATACAATTTACCTACTCTAAATTACCAAATGTGCAACTTGATGGTAATGATAAGCGTACACCAAATCTTAATGTACACATTTAATTAAAATAATCAGGGATAAAAATTAAACAGCAACAGTTGAAAAACTGAAGAAATTAAAAATTTTTGATCAAACTCCAGACACTTATTAGCATAAATTTAGGTATATGTTACACAAAACATCTTGAAAAGTTTTTAAACAACTTACCGGTACTCAGAGTGACCAGGTCAATCACCACTGTCGTCCACTTGACTGTAATTTCACCCATCTTTCTATCGAAAATTTTACAATTATTTAGTGGAGTGTTATCTATTGAATTATAATTTCTCACTGAACTAAAACTCCCTAGTCTTGCCATATAGATGCTTTAAACTATAGGAAGGAAAAATGACAAGGGGGCCGGATCTATGTACCTTCTGCGTACATTACGTTAATATTTTTGTGAGACTTCTTTTAATAGAAATTAGGGTACGGTTGATTGCAGGTCGATAATGAAACTGTTCCTATAATTGTAAATCGATTAACCTATTTATAAAAGTAGAAATATCAGAAATATCCCCTAGCCACACTATGATTTTAACTGATATTTATGAATGATCGCATGTTACTTGGCCACTAATTACAGGGAGATCATGTGCCTTGTTAACCTGCTGAGTAAAACATAATTTTTTACACCTGTAATGAGTCTGACTCATGGTAAGACCTGGACTCGATGCAATGCTTAGTCAGATAACAAAGTAACAAATGGAAAAATGATAAGATAAAGCTAATTTACAACCTTATAGAAAGGTATGGAGTATACAGGTATGTATAATTTTCTTGGATGACGTCTGATGCGGTGCTTAAAAGCGTATCTCATAGTCAAGTTGTCATTGACCAATGATAAATCTAGTTACTAATATAGAGGCTTGAATTGAGCGATGACAAATGATCCCGCCTGACTTCACCTTTTAAATTCATTACCTATAAACTTTACATTTACCTCAGCTAATAATTTACTTTACCCTATAATACTTTAACAAGGTGTTTTTCTTATCTTATCTTAAGTACTCAAAAGAAACAAACATGAAAAATCACAAAGAACACCGATATTAAATATGAACTGACTGATGTGTTTACTGAACAGACCATTTGTAACAACCTAACATACTTGTAGAACCTCATTTTATCTTGCTTTATATGAAATTATACCTAGAGATTAAGATGTTGGTACTTACATTGGATGTATCTTGCAGTCGTTGGTTATTAAAATATATTATTGCCAACCAACGCCTTGCCTTCTTCCGATGATGGAGTTATACTTGTCTGGGCGCACCAAAGATTTCTCTGCTCCACAATGCTAACTGTACTTTCTATTTTAGGGAGCACGTGTTCTCACCAATAGTATCAAGTTCAACGGTCCTTAGTTTGTCATCAGTTTGCAGGGAAATCCGAATGTATTTCTGCGGTAGAATTGGAACTAATCTTGTTGTGAGAACTTTTGCTGAGAGATCGTTGAGAGATTGAAGTGTGTTTGTTTCAGTGAATCCTCCGGAGCACTTGTTTATCGCGTCATTCTGTCAGTTACAATTACACAACAATCCGTTGACTCTGCATCCACATACACGAACGGGAGGAAAATGGAAACGGTGGATGCAATATACTGCTAGGACGACGACTGCAGAGGAGAATGACTTGGCTCCAGCAACTCACAGCAGCAGCCTGTAACAAGAAACACAAAGCAATTTCGTGGTAAAAAAAGTAAAGAAGCCACAGCCACATACCTATGTAATAAGGAGATAATATAGGTAACGTACAATGATAATAGTACAATAACTAGGGAAATATGGCTTGAACGCAGCCTTAAAACGAGGATGCGAAGGTATGTAGTAGGTGATATTACTGGGAAAGATAACACATAATAGTAATGCATAAATATCGGCTTGTCTACAGAATCTCTTGAGATGCGGTTGCCAGTAAAATGTATTGCCCGTTGATAGACATTTTCTGATGAGTTTCCAACATTTCCTTAACCAACCAACCAAGGGAAAAGGATTCCGTTTCCTACGGGTCTTCTTCACAGTCATAGCGTCTATTTGGGAGCACTATAGGTGTTTACCCTGAAAATGGCTTGCTTGCTTACTATAATGTACTCGCTCGCACACACACACCTTTTCCTAATGTTAATGGACTAAGCTCGGGATGCTCATGAATTTTTATATTTATATATTAAGTATAAATGCATCCAAGATAATATGGACTAAATCCATATTATTAGGAACGAAAATAGCTGTATCTCTGTTTTCCTGTACACACTTTGTCAAGTGCGCACACATTTTAATCTTTCGTTCTGGAACTTTTATGTGAAGAGAGACGGAATGAATGCGCAATATAAAACCCCATTAGGCAAGCTTGTTAATTTTGAAAAGCCAGTAAGAGGGTTTTCATAACATTACAATCGTAAAAGATATTATCCCGTTGTGCACACTAGGTACATAATAGGAATAGATAAATGTTACAGAGATTTGTTGAAAAAAAGTCGAGAAGAATGTGAAGAAAGGAAGGGTAAATGTATATATGTAATCTGTGTAGAATTATTTTACCACGATGAAGACCTACAACTGAACTGAACACGAGATTACATAGATATTATAAACTTCTTGGTAGTCACTTATCCTTGTGGACGAAGTTGCGTGAAATGCACCAAGAGTCATCATCATGATCCCTTTTCTAATTCACATTTTCACATAATCTTGAAGAAGGGAGAGAATTGGGATTTGAGAAGCCTGAACGGAACAAGAAGACTGACTCAATCAAGTGTGTTTTATGATGCTAGAAAAAAGGTCTTTAGCTAGGGAAATTAAGTGGAACAAGTAATTCACCAAACTTCCGTAATTTGACTTGCTATGCTTCTTGTTTAGAATAATGCCAGTGGGAGAGAGAGAGAGAGGCAGAAGGAAAAAAGAATTCTTCTTACTTTCTATTTTCGTTTTCTTTTTCCAACGAACAACAACAAGAAAACCAACCATCCGATTCAAACTTTTCCTTCACTTTTTACTTGGTTCACTAGAAAAGAAAATGAACAGAAGTCTCATTTGCGGAATTTCGTAACTGTAATCATATACTTTAAATTGAACCGTTCAACTAAATTAGGCTCTCTGTTCGTCTGTTACACAGCAATGGAATGCAACAATCACAACACGTATTCATTTGATTTCACTACTACAGAGACACTCTACTCACGTAACAGACATACACGTACCAACTTTAGAAACAACATTATCCTCAAATTGGACCCAAATACATACATATTTCTACAATGACTAACTTTTGCTCTAGGTTAATGAAAGTCAAACGTCTGCTGAGCTCTTTGTTCACACACAAAAATCATACCCGGAATTGCTGAATACACAGATGCTTAATTCTTGTCCCAACCCAGATTTAGTTTCTTAAAAAGCTTATTCTACTCATTTCAAACAGTTGTGTAAAATATTCAAAAAATTAAAAGCACCCGTGGCGAGTAGTAGCAGCAGTAGAAATATCCCATTTAGAGAATGGAGTAGACTATAGAAATGTAGTGCAGAATAACCTACCGACCGACGAGAGCAAGAGGGTAACAGCAAGTCAAAGAAAGAATGCAGACCCTTTTCAACTTCATTCGTCTTCTCATGCGGAAAAATCTTTGAAATATTTCCTCTGTAGTCGGGAACTGGAACCCTTTTAACAAAAACTCCCGAAGTACTTACTGTTATGAAATGGACATGGCTTTCACACGGTACGTGAGTAAATATCAGTAAATAATACGCGACTAGGAAAATGAAGAGCTCTATTGCTAACAATCAATTTACTATATGACATGACATGAGTCAGTAGTAAAGTAGTATGCTTGTGCAATGCATGCACAGTGTGAAAAAAAACAACCTTACCTCTGAGTATTTTCAGAGTTATCTTTTAATTCCCATTCCAATTGTATATACAACTTACTTTGTATCCAGACACTCAAAGAAATTGCTGCAAAGAAATGTTGCAGCATTTACGCTCTCTGAGTTACTGCGAGTAGTGACGCGTGATTGCGTTTGACTTGAGTCAAAGATTCAGTTTTGACTTTGTGTGAGTCAGTTCGGTTGTGCTGAAGAAGAGCGCACACGAAGCCCAGGAGGACGTCATTTCCAACAAGTTTATACCCAAGGTATTTTTGTTGACTTATATGCAGCAGGTGTAAATTGACATCGCTAAAGAATTCATCTATGAGAATGTATGCCTTTCATATTATTATTGCGTTCTTGTACATTACTTTTTTGTTATGCAAAGAACACAAGAAACGTGGTAAAACTTTATGACTTTTACAGGGAACATGAGTGTAATATCAGTGCACAAAAACTAAATGAAATAATATACCAAATGTCAAAATGGTACGTATTTTTGAGCATGACACACTACTACCGAACAAGACTACAAAATTTTAAAATTATGATGAATAATCCAACCAAATGCTTGAATAAATCTTGCGTCATCATCATAGCCTTATATGAGGTAATTATTCCTGCTTTAATACACAACTTAAAAGTGAGGTGCACTGTCTGTCTGCCACTACGAATTTCATCTTCCTACATTCTTTTCATCTTTACAGCGTAACACTTTCAAACCGTATTCATCAATGTAAAATTGTCTGCCTGACGATCAACCAACCAGAAAGTCTTATTGTCCCTCACAGCAATCACAGATCACAAAGACAGCACACACACATTTACATGAACATAAGTAGTAGGAGCTAAATATAGTATAGTTGGATTGGAGTAGCTATGCTTCATATTGGGTTTGTTTGTATGACAGTTTTATCAGTTTCGGGCACAGGTTTCTTATTTCCTGGATATGAAGAGGAGAGGTAAGAAGAATATCTGATTGTCCGTTAAGCTCTTCGTGTCATATCTCAAGTTTTCAGTTGAAGGATCCAAATTGCTGGCTTGTACATACTTAAGTCTCAATGTTATCACATCAGATTTGTAAGTACAAGATGGAACTTCATTAAGTCGACAAAAGATGGATCATGGAATTATTATTGCATTTCACATTACCTGTGCATGCGTTAAGCACTTACTGCGATTATATTACATTTACATTACAAGCGAGCATGGCAAAAAGTCTTTTGTCGAGTTGTACTATGGATTTCCTCGAACGTAAACTATCAACTTTACAAAAGCTCAACTTTATGTTGAGCACAGACGAGACGACTATGACAAAAATCTATTGAGCCAGAGCTCAGATGGCCTTTATGTTTGTCCTTCTTTCTGCACAAGTAGTCGTGCTATAATGTTAAATTCCATTAAGTTGAAGAGGACGTTGATGACTTTGACAACATGAGATGAGACCATTTGTTGTGCAATGTAGATTTGTGTTTCCTTTTATAATTAAAACAAAACACTAACATGCATCCCTGAAGACAAATTCTCACGTTATGCATGCATGCATACATAAGTCACAGGATTGTAGCAAGTAATAAATTTTATGTTACCCCAACACAACCATTTGCAAATGTACTTAATATGTAATTGCAAGGAGCTTTATACTAATTGTACATAAAAAGTCAAGAGTAACAAGAACATCGATATTACCTGATTATGTCAGTGGGTGTGTTGGTTTGAGTGCATTGATTTGTCTGTCCTTTTCAAGGATTTTATAAGAACTAGTTTTCCTATGACGTTCAAAAAATAAGCATGCATATTTTATGAACACAATAGTTGTTTGCGTGGTCGTAATTGACTATCTGACTCACTGGATTTTCACAAGAACCATAAGTGTTGTTCAAGAGAACCTTTACTTTTAAAACGGATTTTTCCAACTCTTATTAGAACCTGTTAGCTTGATGATCGCCTACATCACTAAGCACTAACATTGACAACAACGAACTTTCGGCTATTTTCAAAACAATATTGAGAAGTATAATGTTACACTGGATCGTATAGAGAATGAATATAGTCGATAAAGCAGCTTATATGCGTATCTTAATGGTTCACTTTTCCAGATAGATGTTGACTTTATATCTATTGAGGTGACAACATAAAAATGTCCCTTTTCTCCTATCTGTTGCTTCTGCTTTGATCATCTCCTCTTGATCAAATACTCGGAAAGTATCAGAAGAGTGTATAATGGAAGCGATTAGCAGTGTATGTATGGATAAATGGCAGCTGTGATTTATGAGCCATTTTCAATTTCATACTTTTAATCTGCCAATAATACACCATAAAAAAGTAAAGTGTTGGTGGTGTGTCCCATTTGTTGAGGTGAATAGTATGGAGAGCGATGATACCAAGATGATGATGTGACTCGATTTATCATCGTTTGCCAAATCAAATTGTTTGTAGTAAAAACGAAATGCTCAATAATTTTATTCAGAGTGCTGACACGGTGTACGGTGCAGTCTGTATAGTTATAAATATTCATTAATAACAAACAAATTGTACTGTCACGAACCTATCCACGAAAGAAACAAATTATGAAGAATCTAGCGTGATACATAAATTGACCTTCAAAGTTCATTTATTTGTCGTTTTACGTGCAGAAAGAGATACTATTACAACATGCAAAAATAATAATAGTCACAAGCGAAGCGGCAGAAAGAACTATTTATGTATATTATGCGGCTATATTGCTTATTTTCATATGCCATCTAATTCAGAGATTTTTTAATACGTTGGCCTGTCCATTTTAGGTTGACATGAGACTGTTTTTATGCCTATTTAAATAGTTATAGTTATGTATGCGGTGGATTTTTTTGTTGCAAAACTAGAGCAGGTTGATACACATGCACTCGTAATACCAACTAGTATGATATCGTGATACTTTTTGTATCTACTTCTGCAATAAATGTAAATGTACGGAGAAACGTAATGGATATAATATAAAACTTCTTGTATTTTGCCAATTCAAAATAGTATAACCATCGTAGACATGGGTAGGTATGTTATTTACCACAAGAAAACATTTATCAAAACAAAATGTTGTCAATTTGATTTGATCCATTTATGCTTAAACGACTGACATAAAAACCAGTAGCCATTAACCATACAATTTAAATATAATGGATGGTTGGGAAGCCATATTTATTAATGTTTTCAATTAAATGGTTTGCCGATAAGTTCTACAAATAGTTCGATTCATTTCAAATGTATCAAAGATACACTCTAAACAGGCCTTAAAAATGTACTTATAGGTTATTTATGTAACATAAAATAATGAATGTGAAAATGAGACTTATCGAATGGCATTTATTACAATTTATTTGCACGGCAAGATCTGCCATGATATGATATGCTTGAGGAAATGCTGGAAGCGTCTCTTTAGCAAGTATAACCAAAACAAGGGAGGATACAAAGTCTTTTCTGAGCAAATCGAATGCTCTTTTCTTCTTACCAGATCATGTAAAACCCACCGCTGGATGAAGGATATTACTAGGTATGTTGTTTGTATGGGATGTCTGATGTTTGGAAGCGATATCACTTTTTCTATGCACAAATGTGACGAGCTGGTCTCCGTCCGCAATACATATTTTAACTTATTGACAGACTTTCAAAGAAAAGTTTGTGGTTGGGCAAACTGATTCACTATTCATTCATCACTTGTGTGGTTCTCTCAACAAAATAGCGTTACATAAAACAGGAAGTACTTCTCATTGTTAGTACGTCTGGTGGCAAATGTTCCTGTACTACAACATTTTATGTGTAATAATGTTATATACAAGCGATAATATGCAATAAAATATTAATAATAATACCAATGAAAAGGGTCTTTCGAGTCGCCCCTATCAATCCCACATTCCATCCTCAATGAACCACACAATCGGTAAAGCAACTTTAACCATTTGTCATTCAACTGCAGAAACGATAAAACTCAGAGAAACAATGCTACCTACTATATACTTTATTACAGTACAATAACAAGCCTATTAGGTACGATATTAGGGTTATGTGGTGGGATGGAAGATGTGAAAGGGAAAAGTCCGTCAATTTGCTCTCCTGGAGAACGAAACTCCCTTCTGTCAGAACACATATTACTCACTCACTTCTCTCTCTAGTTAGGACAGACCGTTACAAAACCCTTGTAAGAAAAAAAAATCCCTCATTTTATTCTATAAGCTTGGCATTTTCAATCCCACAGTATTTATCATAAGCTGTCTTAAATATTTAAATCGCTACCACTACTCCTGCCGCTCACACTTTCTAAGATCTGTCTTTCTGAGATACCTACGGGCTTGCTGCAGAAGTGCCACTGCTCCTGTTCTGCTGGTAAACCAGAGAGAGCAGAAAGATAAGAGGAAGAGAAGAATGAAAAGGATGAGAAAAGAATGAAAGTCAGTTTGTCCGTGAAAGGCTGAAGTTAAAAGGAAACTGTTTGCTTCCTTCCCTCTCCCGACCTAACTTGTACTAGAGTTGTATCTGCAGAACTGTTCGTCTCTTTCCTTTCTCTCTGCTCCGCCATCCTCCTACGCATATTTATGCTGTAATAATACGTACGTGTACGGCATACTTGCCACTACTACTTTAGTTTTTACCCTTGTCTTGTCTATCCAGCAACCGATACAAAAAGTGGCCGAGTGAATGAATATATACATATAATGGCAAGGAAAACAATATACACGTAGAATGCCGTCGTCCGCCCGGATATGAACTTATGGCAGCAACAGCAGCGTGCAACTTTTAGTTTTTCCACTACCATAAATGCATTTGATATATACATGATATACATAAATATGTAATATTATAGAAAGCAGAGAGAGAGAGAGAGAGAGAAATGTCTTTTCACTCTGCTTTTACACACATCCACACTCGCACAACACAAATAGCCCAAACGGTGGAAATATCAGTGTATCTCATAAAGAGAAAGTGGAAACATCAGTGCAGAGTGCAGGCAGGGAAGGAATAAGAGCGCGGGCCATAACAGAATCCGTGATGCGTTGAGTATGCTCCTATGTAGCACAATGTGCCACTGGAAACAAGTGTGGATGGTGGCGGAAGGTTGGATGGAAGTTGGTATGGATGGCGAAAAACAGGCAGGCGGATAGAAAAAGAGTTTGATCAATACGTACTGACTAACTGAAGTTGACTCCAGTAAAAAAGAATGATGAAGCGTTTCATACTTTTCCTTCATATCCGCGTCGTCGATGCATGGAAATGGATAAGAATTATCCAATATATGGGTAGTGACGAATAGAAGCTCAAGCAGAAGAAACGAAACCAGGTAGTTTTTATTGTGTATATATCGCATCGTTTTCTTTCATTCTTTCTTTCTTTCTCTCTTTCTCTTGTTACCGTTTTTCATACATTCTTTTTTTTCTCTTGCTGCTGCGTTTTTGTTGTATAGGTACCCCTACTGTGTGCATAACTATAATATTATGGCGTTTTTTTTCTTCCTCTAGATCACTACTTATAACTATACTTTTTTGTCTTGTGTACGTTTTTTCTACTACATACACTTGAATGAAGTGCACACTTGAAATAGAACGTTTTCAACTTACATTTTTTCGCTCGCTCTTTTCCAAAGTATGTATGAATCCAATCCAGGAGAAGTAGGTACTCCCGCTGCTGCTCCTATTACTTTACTGACTCGAGTAAAAATGTAGTCCAGTTAGAGTGGATGGGTGAAATTCCCATGAATTCAAGGGGAGTTGAGAGGTTGTGCGCGAGGAGATAGCCATACATTTATAGGGAAAGTGGAAAAACGGAAAATAGGGAATATGCACACGTCACATATATTCACACAAGATGAAGTGAAAGGCAGCACACTAGCACCCGAGTAGCAACAGCAGCAGCTGTTTTCATTAAAACTAATGGGTTTTCCTTTTTTAGTAAAGAAAATGTACCTTTTTCACAGAATGTGTTGTACAAACTATTAATAAAATTACGAAACAAATTTTGGACATCTAAATGGTAGCACGAGTATAATAGAGTAACTTGAGTTATACGTGGTGGGTTCGCTCTTCTCGTAGTAAGTAGATGTAGTGGTATTAGCAGTGGCGTGGCAGTCACGGTCGTCGGTGCTTTTTGCAGTACAAAAGTAAAAGCTTCCACTGACTATTATTTTCACTGCACAGATTTTTTTCCCTACGCTGCTGTGTACTTGAAAGCACACTAACATAAAATATAATTCACTCTCTCGTCGGCCCTTTTTCCTCCCTTACATGCACTGCACAAGAAGTCTCAAACAATTTTCTTGAAGAGGAGTTATAGATGTCTAACGTCTAGCAATGGCGTGTGCACTTTTTCTTTTGCAAAAAGCCATTGCCATTTTTTCCTCTCCAACAACCAAGAAATAATGTAGTAAGCGGAAAACCATGAGCTTAATTCAAAATAAATTGTAGCAAAAATTAAAAAGAAGGAAGGTGCTACTTGCTTTTGTATAGGAGTAACAAAATTGCTTCTAACACGAAAACAATGACACTCAAAACTGTTATAAGACTTGTGTTGAGGAATTTAGGTAGCTCGTTTAGATTATGTACAAAACGCACACGAGGAAATAGAGTGAAATCGGCATTGAGTCACTATGCTAGTAGTAGATAATTTGTTGTCCTACTTTTTGTTTCGAGTGCTGAATATCTATATATATTTTTTGCACAAAAATGTGCATCATCTGTGCCGGTTTTGGATTCAAAAAAGATTCAACGGTTAAAGCTCATGATTTAGAAAGTTGTGGTGATGTACCCTGTGTCTAATGTCCTTTTACTTTCTTCCCTACATAAATCCACCATTATGAACATTTCTTTCCGTTCCTGCTCACGAAAAGAATTTATGGCAATTGGCTATGTATCACCACCAGCACAGCAGGCTAAATTACACATGATGATATTTGTTTCAACTACCTGTCCATTATTGCAGGAGCAGTAATGTGGCAGTATTGGCAATTGGTCTAAAAACCAAGCAAATCTCCAAACCAAACATACAACATATTAACGCTCTTTCCTGTTGTGTGTGCTGCCTGTGCTCCTGCATGCATTACTGATATTTACTGAATGAATGAAAATACATGTGTAGCAAATGTAATGGGAAGTGAATGTAAAAACCAAGGAGGCAACTCAACCCGATGGGATAAAAAATACATAGAATTGACTACATGAAAGGAACACACAAACAAACATGCACATAAAAGCACATGATGATTGCCATAAGCAGAAGGAGAAACCACATATCCTTCGTTTTCGTTGGCGATGGCATAAAATAAAACTCTATGTTAGTTGGTTTTGTGGAATAGGGCTCGTTTCGTCGGTATCGGTAATATGTGTCTTGGTCATGTCTATGCAAAATATCACTTCTTTAACCACAGTGGGGTTAGCTGAGAGCTGACTGAGCTGATATGCTAGAAAAGTCACTCGGGAATGAGATATACTACGGCACTGACTTACGTATGTAGAATGTATCGTTGTCTTAAAGAAAGTTGCATGAATTTTGGGAGATCGCATATGTAATTTCTAGATCGGGTAAGTCACAACGCGTTATAAAGGAAAAGAGTAGTCATTCGTTTCCGCTCTGCTTCTGCCGCTGCTGCTGTTTTTACCATTAAAAGCGAAAACCTTGTGCATGCAGACTTGCGACAGTTTCCTTGTGCTTGTGTGCTTACGGCAAAATAAATAGATGAAACTAATAATAAGAAAATTGTACTAAAGAAACTCCTTCAATGCAGTACACGCGGTGTGGTGTCGTCGTCGGCGAGTCTTGTAGAAAAAAATAATCTCCCGGCGTTTCTTTCATGATCTTAATACGATTTTCTCTTGTTATCATTTGATTGGAAAGGCGCTATCTCATTGCACAAGTTTTACTTTCACATGCATGTGTGCTTGACTGATGACCCGCTAAGCGTTTGCATAAAATAGTGCCCTTTTTAAAGCATTATTATTACGTGCTATTATTTGCATAGTTTTTTCAGGTCTTCTATTCCATCCCCAAAATCAAGTTCCAGATAGGATCTCCGTGGAAAGGTCGCGTGTATGCAGCGAACTTTGCATAACATGCTTGCATGTACAGCATTTCCCGAGGATTCCGAATAATGATCCGAGAACGGCATTTTTAGCATTGCATTCCATTTTTTTGCTGATGATGTGAATATATTGCTGGAATCTAGAAGCCGTAGTATGAAATGTAAATCATTGTATATTGGACTGGAATCAAATTGCACCAAAGTTTTATGTGGCATAAGTGAAAACGAAGAGGAGAAAGAATAATAGAAATAAGAATTGCTTAGAGCAGCTACTTTTTCCATGGAAGAACGAACGAAACTGTCTATACTATGTTTCTACATAATAGGCATTTGCCATTTGCCCGATGATAAAAGTGATATTCTGCCCATTCTTTGCGAACGGAAAGCAGCAGCATTGTCTTGCAGGGAAGACAGCGTCTTGGACACACATTTTCTTCAACATCTCCACAATGTTGAGTCTGAGTCTATTTTTCTGATTTCTCATTTCTAGTAGTACGCCTTCGTTACGCAACCATTCCTAAAAGCGAAATGCAGATAGGGCTCGTAATAAAAGTAATGAGCTGTATTGTGAGCCATGTAAATGATGTAACACATTTACACAACCGGACAAGATCCAAACTTACTATAATATAGCTAGTTATTCGACTCTAGCAACAACTCACAGCCTATTAATTATATCCCAAGCAAACAAGCGATTGTTGTTCTTGCACGAAAGTGAAGGCCGTACTCTCACAGAAGCCTCTACTCAAACAGTAAGAGTATTTTATGCTCAAATGCAACAAAACTGGTAGGGATGATGATGGTGATGGTGGTGATGATCATAATGCTTAATGTTACGTTGTGAGAATTGCGCTTTTGAAGGTTCTATAAAAAAGGTACCAAGAAAAACCAGCTCTTTATGACCATCCGACTTATTATATGTATGTACCTAAGTTTCAAAGTAAGAGGAAGCGAATGGGGCTTGATTTTACATCTCTGTGCTGTTTAATCATCAGTCGTCGACGTAGCATACAAAGATTAAAGATAGATACGTACATACATATACATGATACATTCACTGAAAAAATCATATAATAATGCATTATGCATCACATCTCACATCAACAAAGATGTACTACTGGACTCTGGTTGCGGTGGTGGTGGTGGGTAAATGAAGATGGATCTTCTTGGGGAACACACAATACACAAAAGTTCACACAGAGGCAGCATGTTTTGTAGAACAGCAGCAATATCATATAGCGCTCTAGCAAAATAATGGCATGATCATACGTCTCACGTTTACCGTGTTCAATGTGAATTTTGTCCGTGATGATCACTAATAAAAGCTCATTATCCTCATTATCATTATAAAAGTTGGAGCTGTTTCGAAAAGCCTAGAAGTACAATGTTTTACGAGCAAGCCTCTTTCTTTGATATCCCTTAATTCCTCAGCAGAAAGTAGTAAGTAAATTTTCGTGTTTCTTCATCTTAAATAATATTATATTATTGAGTTATTTATGCACAAAAGTTTATATGTTGTGAGCTGCTCTTTTTTGCAAGTAATGTAGTGAGTGGATATAATATATAATGTTTGTTTTCAAAGAAATAAAAATGTAAAGATTAGTACAGAATATACCATCATCAATGAAGAAACTTTTTTTGTTAGTTCTTGAGTAATGAATGTAAATCAGTTGCTGCGATGTATAATAAAATGCATTGCATTGCAAAGAAGATAACGCTACAATTACTCATCAAATTCATCTCTCTGGCTGCACAAAGAAGTGTTTTGTAGTAAGTAACGTGTGTCATGTAACGTGTAGTCGTAAGTATTATTATTGTCTTTAGTCAAGTCAGAGAGTCAGACTTTTGTTGGAAAGCCAACCTCGTAGTTGAGAGAAAATGCATGATGATATGTGCTGCATACTAGTCACTTTCCTGAGTTAAGGACAAGCATCATTGATGCTGCCTGGCTAAAATAAATAAAATTTATATCAAGATACTATTTTTTTCTTCTACTCCGGAACAGATATAGCAGAGATAGCACTCGTTAATATGTAGTGGTTTCTTGCATTATTCAACAAGATAAAAAAATATAGACTTTCAGCACTCCTATAAATCCTTAGAAAACACTGAATACTCAAAATGGTTTATATCAAGTGATGGTATAGCATAAAGGCCCCATTTAGTAGTCACCGCATTCCCATTCCCATTTTAGCATATAGCCAAACTAAAACATTGTTCCTTTCCTCTCAAGTTTCGATTTCAGCAGCAGATGTAGAAGAGAAGTAAGTAGTAAGCACAATTGTGCGATAACTGATAGAGCAGTACACAGATCAAATATCTAGGTTTTATTTAGATGGAGTATTTTTTTATATCTTAGGCAGACCTCTCGTTGTTGTATAGTAGGTAAAATAGGTATTCCTGCAAACTGCGTTAGAGGAAAATAAATTTAGAAACCTGGGAATGGACTACAGACAACAGAACAAAATAATATCATGTATCCCGTATCAGTGATGTGATGGTCGTCGTCGCGCAATATAGCTTTGCCCACAAAAAAATGAGTGCAGTGAACAAATAAAATACGCATATTTATGAAATGAATTAGTAGGCGGATGCTTTTGTCCTTAAATAATCTTAAATCTGTGTCGTACGTACAGTTACTAGTTACTGGCTATAAGCACATGACAGCATTCCAAAGTGACCTGTTTTTTAAAACTAATTCGCTCACAGTAATCATCAGAGTCAAGTAGTACATTATTATTACGTCAAGCATCTAAATTCTAGTGGAAAAATAGAGCAAATTTTTTGTGAATTTGTGCAAAAAAAATCGTTTACCTGTTTGGAGAGGTAGGTTGAGCCGAGAGCTTTCGGTATAATTTGAAAAGCTATACTTATACCTGTCTGCTTGTAGTATGTACATTAAAGTTATTGCATTACATACATACACACAGGTAATTGTCGACAGTGGCACCATTAAAATAATAGCGTTCGTGTATTCACGGCGAAGGCCATTTCATAGTTTGTAGTTAGGCAGAGATGGAGAAGGAGCTGCAAAAAAGTGAATCCGCTTTTATTGCAAGCAATTTGAAGTAGGTATACAATAATATGGCGTAATGAAGATGTATAAGGTCACTGTCATAAAATGAAACAGACTCATTACTCCCATCAATTCAAACCAGTTACATGCAGCAGTTTATTTTTAATTCTGCCAACTTTTGTCGTAAAAATTAAAGTTTGAAATATAAAACTGGACTACAGTAGCCATTCCTCTAGTCCAGTCAGTCACAAGACGGACATACATTTGCATCGGTCGATATTTCTATAAGTTTGTAGAAAAGGTGTAACTGATAAAGTGTTTTATTGTTTTGTTGAAATTTTCAGATCCCACACGTTTGATTTGATCCCGTTTCTTTCTGCAAGTTTCAAGAATCTCAGTTCACAGCGTCACATCAGAATCTCATCATGTCGAATCTGATATCATGAAAAAGCCAAAATTGGTTTCCTATCGGCACGCGTAGGACAACGCTTATTATTCCGCAATCTCTTCAATGATAGACAGTTTGTGCAGCACACTTGCTAGTTTCAACCCAATGACTGACGCTTATCATGTATGACGAACGAAGAGAGGGGAGTCCTGGAAAAACTAAAAAGAATGTACATTCGGGTTAATACACTCTCAGTGATTAGAGCTGGGAGAAAGTTTTCTCGACTACCAACCCTAGTCGGTGCCATCATTGCATTTGTCGTCTTCCTATTCATTGTTGCACTGATTTCACCTGAATCTGGATCGACTGGTGGGAGTTATTACGATCGTCTTAGTAAGTGGCTGTAGCACTTCTTATGATAAACTGTAAACATTATTTACTTTGGTGTACTAAATTTTTATATGTATGTATATCATGACCTATTTTATTTGATGTACTTATAGGCGAGCTTTCCACATGGACTGTGAACCAGTCAGTGATTATAACAGATTATTTGGACCTGTCTAGTCCAACTACATTTCTTTTACAACCAAATCAACATTTACAGAGTTATAATGCCAATAGTCCTGTTAATACTACATCGCCGTTTTGCGGACCAGCAGTCCAGATTTTGATTATGGTCACTTCAGCACCTAAAAACGCACATTCGCGAAGTGCCATAAGGGAGACATGGGGGTCAAGAAATTACATTTGGCCTAAGGGAGTGAGAATAGCTTTCGTTTTAGGGCGCAGTGGAAATGAAACTATTCAGGTAATTTTTATCAATATGTCCATTGGAAAATGTACTTGTGTATAAGTTGAATCTTAATATGCATGAAAATATAGAGATGAAATGGCACAACAATCTTCAAATGATCTTTAAAGCTAATTTCTTTATTTTCCCAGAATTCGGTGCACAAAGAGGCTGAACAATACGACGACATCATTCAAGAAGACTTTTTAGATACTTATCACAACTTAACTTTGAAGTCGATGGCTATGCTGAAATGGATAAACTTAACGTGTGGCATCAACAACGATATCTCCTCGTCTCCAGTGTGGGTTCTAAAAACTGACGATGACATGTTTGTTAACATTGACCGGTTGCTTAAAGTAGCCCACGACATGCCAAAATCAAAATTGATTGGTCGTTTGACATGTGGTGCTGCACCGATCAAGGTAAGATTTATTGGTTCGTAACTTGGTGGATTGGTGGATAGAGATAAGACATTTTAAAACTTTTAATTTTACATTATAAATAATTTGTTGTTCTGTTATTAGGAACACACATCAAAATTATACATGCCAAAGTACCTGTACCCCTCTTCCGTATATCCCGGATATCTGTCTGGAACTGCGTACTTATTACGAGGGGACATTGTGCCAACTCTGCTGGACAACTCTCTAACCATACCTTTAATTCATTTGGAAGATATATACGTAACGGCAATTCTTGCCAGACAGAGTCACTTTTTCCCTGATGACTCACCATTCTTTACGTACAACCGTTTAGATCCCAAGGATCCTTGTGCATTTAGGATAATGGTAAGAATGCTGTTTAATTTTCCATTAAATATTTATAGCAGTCAATTTCATATGGATAATATTGTATCATCTCGAAAATCATCTTGTCGCAGGTTACCTCTCATCAAATGACGCCAGACGACTTGAAGCTAATCTGGTCAAATTTGACTAAGCGCCTGCCTGTTCCATGTTCTCCAAAAAAGCAAAAATGGATTAGAAGAATCCCAAAAATGACGAAAAGGTATAGGAAAATGTGTTTGTTTCCAACCGGAAAATAGTCTATATTCGCAAGCCCAGTTTGCATTAGTTTTAAGAATGTTCACAGTGAGAAGTTTTTACTTTCAAATAGTCATGTGAGTACGTGTGTACTATGTACGGTGTATATGTAAGCGTTAGTCACTATTACCATTGTAGTCCTTCCAAGTAATTAAGCTCAAAAAGACTAATAATTAGCCAACGAAATAATTAGGAACCATAAAGTACTACGCCATACTAAAACTGTCTGTATTAAAAAGTATATAAATTCGGTCAATTTACTTGTGATTTTGTTTTCAAAGATCAGGCAATATTTCCAAAAACAGTTTTCAACATTGTTGGAGTATTAATGCGAATGCATATTGGCTATTTGTTTCTAAATCTAAAACTTACAAGTAAAACTTGCTTTGTCTGATCTGATCTGATTACTCATTAACATGACGGAAATAATATCTATATTAAATTAGTATGACACGACATCTCAACTTTGACGCAAAAGTGAGTAAAACTATTAAAAAGTTGAAAAGCTTTAAGTACAGTACAATCTTGAGCCTATAATACTAACATAGATGAAGGAAAGCTTGAACTGCACAAGTGTTTAGTCCATTTTATTAAAAAATGTTTGGGGAAGGCGAATCAATAATCTCATGCATCAAGATGAAATATATAGAAAAATAAGTTGAAAGAACAAAGAAAGAAATCTGCATTTATGCGAACTGATATCATGAATCTAGTCCAAAGTATTTATAAATACACGTAGTTAATAAGGTAGATTGTAGTATTAATGATGACTTAATTACTTGTAAACACATACCGAGTATATGTAGCATTAAAGAACAAAAGTGATGGTAAAATATTTATAATTCAGGCGAGAGTAAATAATATCACAAAAACGCTGGATGTAGTAATAAGAGTAAGAACGTATATTTCTCGTTTTATATGCATTTGTTGTTAAATGTACCTGGTGAATGAAGGTTCGTAGAAATGACATTAAAAAACTAAACGAAGTGCATTGTTGAATTAACAGTTGTTAGTAGGCCTACATGTAAAACTGTTCGTTTGACTCATCATATCAATATTCATTGTTATCGTATGCAATGTCTAATATGACTAGTGTAAACTATCCGGTATTGTATATTTTCTTAGAAGTAACCCAACTAGGTTTAGCGTATTCATTTTATGTCAAGCTGCAAGCAAGATTTAACAAGCAAAAACAGTAGGGTTAAGCTTAATTTGCCTTGTTTGCGGGATAATCCTAAACTCTTGCATAATTTTACAAAGAAACTTGAACACATTTCTCCTGAATTTTTGAGTGTGTAAACTAATCTGACAATAATCTGAATTATGTATGTTAAATGCTATCATTTCAATCAATAATATTATACGAACTGATTGAGAATACTGACAAATGCGATTAATCATTAATCCTTCGCTGTAATTTCTAATAATATGGTAATTTGTTGATAAATTGATTTGTGCAAAGAATGTGATTTTGAGACGAGGGGCAGTCAGAACCACAAGGGAAAAAAATATTTTAAGCGTCAACAATAATAAAGTGTACTCCTGTCATTGGTTAAAACTGAAAAAAAATCACATTTTAAGCGTGCACTTAACCCAGAGAATTTCCTAATATTTTTTACATATAATATGCAGACGATAAATTAAAGTAATCCGACACAGTTATAGCTTTGTAAAACAGTAACAGGGAACGATGGCAGAATACAGCCAGAGGGTATATAGCTTGTTTTTGAAGTTGGTATTTTGAATTCAACGATTTACAAAAAATGTTGCATTATCTTACAAGCACTTACTGCCGTCCGGTCGGTCAGAATAAAATAATAACAATACTAATAACTAAAATAAAATTATCATTAAAATTATAAAAATTAAAGTAAAGCTCAAATGAAAGGTAGAAAGATTGCTTATATAATATGCAATTTGTAGCTTTACAGTTTATGGTTAACAGTGGAGGTGTGTAGATCATTTACAATCAGGCTGTAGAATTGGGTTGAGTTTGAAGTTTTGTTGCAAGAAATATTTTAATTACATTCGAGATGATTAACGCTCCATTCAAGATGAATCTTCGCTGGGAATCTCAAGGTATCATTTCACATTTGAAACGTATTGTTATTAATCAATGTTATTTAATTTCAGTTGTATCAACCATATTATCATAACATAACGAATGCAAAGTGGATTCTAAAATTAAAGTGTATTTGACCCAATTCAGAATGTTATTATGTACTTAATGATTGTTGTGATTTTTCTAGTAATGATACCCGTTATTCAGTTCTTGTCAAGCAAATATGTTATTTGAATTATCAGTAGACATAAATATATAAACTTTGACACGAAATTCAGTATATGGTAGAAATTACTTGCCTATTCTTAAGAAGTACCTAAATACCTTGCTAGGTAATTTTTCTTACCCTTCGCCTTTATATTGTATTTATGATTATTCTTTATCTGTAAGCTAAAATTAGATTTAGATTTTACGTTCTTGTTTTCATCCATAGACCTTAAACTCTAAAAAGTAAAGAAATAATGTTTATATGAGGTATTATGTTATAAGAACCTGAAAACTTGTGTACGATTTGCGCTCGAATGATTTGTCAATTTCTCGATTCGTCTAAATCGAGATATCGAAATAAGCACAAAGACAGAATGTAGCTAACGTCAGTTTGATCGAAGTTTCGGTAACGCAGAAAAATAACAGCCTATATAGTATAAAGTTTTGTTCCGTTTTTGCTACCCATTGACGAGGGAGCGGATGAAAAACCACATATTATGTCTGTACGTACAACAATATATTGTAAGTACCTTTTCAAAGTTTAAATAAATAAAAAGATCGGAAACATGTTAGGATACTTGTATTTTACATACAATTTATTGACAAGATTATCATCCAAAGATGTTTGGGTTTATAATGACGAACTTAATAATAAAGTTTATTAAAGTATGAGGGCAATAAAAGGGGCACATTTTTTTTGTGGCCAAAGTGCCAAAACATTCGATACTCCATACATGAGTAAATACTCAAACTACACATTAAAAAACTACAGGAAAGAGTTTATCTTTGCGTAATTTGTTGATAAATACGTACTTGCGTGTCATTTCAGGACTTCATTTGTACAAATATAATTATTTACATTTTACACGCTTGCATTGCATTTGATTTGAAATAGCATTCACATAGATAATCATAAATTAACTAATTAAAATACAGACTAAAAAAATAATCGGTTAAAAGTTACATTAGTAATACTGCTGACTCGACTTTCATCACTCTCCTGTAAATGTGCTAAGGGTAAGTATTAAATGCATTTAGACAATTACTGCAGGCAAGGGTAGGGCACAATTCGTTAACCAATTAATCCTTCAATTTAACATTCAAACTTTTCATTTGCTCGCCCGTTCAATCACATCATTGTCACTGTTGTAGTCACACCATCACTCTAAAGTCCAGAGATTCTTGATTTTTCTATTAGGTAAATACGTTCAGGTTGCTGTGTGTAAAGTATAAAGTATATCACTTGTTCATTAGATGGTATCACGCATTAATTATACGTACTGTTATTTCTAAAACGTACGTCAAAACTATTGTATTATCCATACTCTCACACAAACCTAATTAATTGTTTTTTAAATCGGCACATATAAACACATTCAGCTACCACCATAACGGTTATAGGATTTTGTTAGTACTCGCTGCACAATTATAGCGAAATCTAAGTTAATTAGTGAGAAATAGCGTGACTGGGGCTGAATATTATCTGAAGATGCCATTGTCCACCGTTCTGGAGTACCAGCTTGTTAAGAGTGCAAAACTGCACCAAAGGGGCAAAGTGTACACGCCAACCACCCTATCGCCTGAACTTTTTCCAGGCTTTCTTCCGGCTCCGGGCGACTTTCCTGGTTTTGGGGATTTAGATGTTTGCTGTCCATGTACATTATATTGAGGATGATGTGGATTCGTGCCATTCTTCAATGGGACGATAGATTGGGGCTTTTCATAAATTCGAATAGGTGGGTTTGCAACTGGAGGAATATAGTTGCCGCATGTTGGGAAACCTTCTGGTGGAGTGAGCATATCAGAAACGTTTCCAACCTGTGTATCGGATAAAGAAAGTACATGATCATCCATAATGATAATACACACCGTATGCAACCATCATGCATTTATTTATTGCATTATCATACTTGGAAAATTAGACCCATTCCAACTTCAACATGATAGGTAATATGGCAGTGGAAGAACCAGAAACCCGGATTGTCTGCTCGGAACCTGACAATAGTGTAGCCTCCATCTGGAACAGTAACTGTGTCTTTTATCGGAGCATTAATCCTTCGTCTGGGAATGCGACCCTGCGACATGTAAAATTAAACTTATTATTTGATTGAAAGAATCGACGGTGCTTATATAGAGTTGTTACGTGATGTAAGAAAAAGTTTAATTACCAATTTGTCCAATTCTTTGATGGCATGAGGTTCCGTAGTTGCATTGAGCCTTTCCATTCCCACAATCCTAAATGCATGGCCGTGAAGATGGAAAGGATGATTGGCATCAAATGTGTAGCCTCTGCAACAATGGAACAGTACGTGGTCATTAAACAGATAATACTTTTCAGTTAGCAAAGGTAGAGTTTCTCAATGGAAATATGGCATTCTTTTTCATTACACTAAAGTGAAAGTCTGTAATTCTACATACCTATCAACGAGTATTAGCTCCACAATGGAGTTTAATTCCACGGTAAGCATGTGCGTACACTCGCAATATTCAGCGCTACAATTCATTCCTACGGATGACTCATTGCAAACGTGCGCTTCTTCTATCGTCTCCGGTTGGGTAAGGAACGGTGATACAGGCATTACATGAGAAATGAAGTTTAGCTGTGGAGTAAATAACTTGAATCCTTTCCGAACTATATGACGCAAGAAAGAAAACATGACGCATAATTAGTTAATTGTATGCCCCAATATCATATACCAAACATAACATGTTTTCAAAATGAAATATGCATACCTGTACGAATTGGAACATGGGGACCATGAAATCGAATGTTATCAATGGGATTGAAGTCATATGAAATGTAAAACTGATGGTCTGCAAATTCCTGAGTGATTATTTCAGGGTCATCGTCTTCAACACTAGATAGCTCAGCGGCCGTCATGTACTTGCCCTCCACACCGGGTGCCGTATTGAGCGGATTTAGTTGCTGTAGGTTGAAATAAATAATAAAATAATGTATCGCAAGAATTCACTGTACAACACTAATGCATATTCATGCATGTTGTACGCTTCTGCTGTAAATTTAAAACATACCAATTTGTCTGTAGGTGCGGCTGCCTCGTACCAATTTCTAACGGAATGCTGCGGCATTTTCCCAAGTGGAATTCCATCATAATTTAAAACGGCCACCTGGAATGCGCTTGTGAATCTATCATCACAATCCATAAGACCTCGGAACTTGATCCAGTAGGATCCAACGCCTTGGTTTGCCTTCAGCACCACATCCCAACGTTCTCCGGCATAAATAACTGATAATTTCATAATTTAATCAAGTTCGATTTGATTAATTACTGGCAGCAAATTAGTATTCAGTAGAATTTTGATCTGTGTAGGAATTGTGCAGGTATTTATACCTAGTGAGCTAACGTCGACCGGATCCGCATTAAAGCTGTCAGCAGCAATCACTGTCATGGTGTGATTCTCGATTGACATTTCCAAAGGACAGTTGAGCACTCCATTGCTAATTAAACGGAGTCTGTAAGAGTGTCCTTGCTTGACACGTACTTCATGCAGCGGAACAAACGGTTTCCCTTTTGTTTGAATTGTCTGCGTAACGAACATCAGCACGAAATTATGAGCATGTTGTGGCAATTTATTTAATACGCTTCATAATAATCATTACTTCCACCATTATTACCATCAAACTAACCAGCATCATACCAAGCAATTTTTGAAACCAGCATGCAATTGTGATTTACTTGCCCATAATATTTGTCAGAGTCAGAATTACCTCGTTGTCTGCAAAGTCATCAAAGAAGCCTGGTGGAAGACCCTTGCCATTGATTAAAACACCGCGTGGCTTATTATCCCCGTCCGCATGATGATGATTAAGAAAATTTGAAAGGGAAAGATCTGCTAGCCAGTCCCAAATAATAATTTCATGTTCTGGCAAGTCATGGTTATAAATCATCATCGTTTTATCCTTCGGTTCACGGACAACGAGAGATCCAAATATTCCGTCTCCTCTTTGAAAACCTGCATGGCTGTGCCAGTAGTAGGTTCCGGCAAGAGGAACGTCAAACTCGTATCTGTCAACAGATTAAAAAAAATCCATATAGAATACTATGAATACTATACAGCGACAGTGAATGTCAAACATTCCATTTTTTACTGACTGAGATTTGTAATGGAATTTCTTAATATTCCCCCATGCATCGTTCGTTCTCATTGTCTGAACAAAAAAAATGTTGATTTGTAATTTACAAATTGTAAACCGTGTATGAGAGTGTATTGCACCTCACAAAAATATCAATCTCATTCAAATCTAATTTGTCTAATTTCAACATTTACTTGAAATTATGATAAATCCATACAGCATTCCTGAGTAACAATATCGTTTACTCAGGTATATATTGTATGTATTGTCATTCGTTTACTTCTTAAGAAATGACAGAATTGTATTTATTGATGTGCGAAGGTGAGCGAGTAATTTTATGATTGTTTACCTGAAAGTACTACCGGGAGGAATTGGACATTGGGTCACGCCAGGAACCCCTGGAAGTATAAAACAAATTTATTAATTTCATGAATTACGTTATACGGCATGTTGTATTATGTGGTTCTTGTAATATGTCAGGAGTTAATTTCTGTTGTTAACTTGTGACGCAATGCTACTAATATTAATAAACTGAGACCGCAAAAAATATTAATACCATGCTCATTTGTATACATGATCATTAAATTAATGAATAAACTAGATGCTTACAATGGAGCGCATCTCTTTTGTTAACGATGAAATGACTTGAAAATTCTAGTACAACTCTTACATATGAATTGGTGTGTTATTCCTTTACATCAATACACGGTTATGAAGCATAAAATCACTACATTCTAAACAATAGAATATGATCTATGAAACAAGCATGAAACTCATTGAGATGTACATTATGGATTTTCCATTATCTTCAGTTAGCATTTTTGCTGATCACAAACTGACGAATTCCTATGATATGATTATAATGGCTACTCACTACCTGCCAAGCTTCTTACAAATTGAGTTTTTTTGTTTCGCTGTAAAAGTTTAAAGTTTTCCACACTGTCATACCTCTTTAATAGCAGCAGTCATAAATATTTAAGATGCACGATGAAGTTTCAGATATACGAAGTAAAATAATACATCTCCACATATATAACGCTTTACGTGCTCGTTATATACCTACCTACTACCTATATAGCATTCAACAATGCAATGTACTTTTGTTAAAACTTTTTTTTACTTTCTCATAGCTCTTCTGGAATGAAATTCTACATAAACAAATGAAGTAATTGTATATAGGTATACATACATCATGGCTAAATTTTATTCCTGCTGTAATACGTCATGATATGTATATAATTTTGGATAATGATGATTATGAGTGTTGTGGCGAGTGGAAATAGTACATTAGCATTATATGCGAATTTAATTCGTAATGGCAAAACGAGAAGAAAAAAATTATAATTTAGCAAACTTACCGTCCATCCATGGAGTAGTCTTCATGTGAATCCCGTGCCAGTGAATTGCAGTCCCTTCTCCAAAAAGACCATTTTTTACATCAACGACGACAGTGTCACCTTTACAGACCTTGAATTGTGGTAAAAAAATAATGTTTTATCATGGTTTAGCGTCAACGATTCGATCGTTGATCTTTGTTCCAGAAGAAAAAAAATAATTATAGATGTCGGTTATTCTTGCTTTTCCTATAATCTAAAGAGGTTAGAACTGGAAAATAACATTTCTGCAATATGATCTACCCCAGGGCAATTAGAATGCAAACTTTGTAATTATGAAAACCATAAACCACATACAACGGTATGCTTTCATTTGGATGATATAATGTTTGTTTTCACTTTTTAAAATTATGGATATTATAAAGCAAAGCAACAAGATTGACGAAAGAAAAATATTCAAGTTTTAAAGTTGATGCATGATTTATACAATCAGATCATGAGACAAATATGTCAAGTCAAAATGGCAATGATGATTGTGTCGGTACTTTCATGTTTTATATTATGACATTATGATTTACTAAACAAATGTAAGTCGGACTTACTAAGTCCTAATCCGATTTAAGAAAATTGGATCAATTATGCCATTTGGCCAGAATTACATACATTTGGCATCACATCCGTTTCAATGGAAAGGCACATTTTTGAACTGCTTGCACAGATGACCTGACTGGAAGTTAGTGGCTTAAGATAATCGGTTTAGCTTACACATTATGTCATTTTGTAGTTATCATGTATGTTAACCTCTTTCAGCTAGTGCAAAGAATGATAATCTGTTTCACGTGCATCTGAATCTGGAGATCAATGAAAAACGCCAGTGTAGTACGATGTAGGATTTCCCAGTGCGGTCCGATTCTTTTAAAACTATTTAGGACATTTTTAGGTACTGGGGTCAGGAGTGTATATGTGTTTCCCGCGTAGTGAGAGCAATATTCAAGTAATCCTTTGTCATAAAATTTGATAAAATGACACAGTGAAAGCTTTTTTAATGTATTTTCCAGAAAAATGTTTTTCCCCTTAATGGTAAATACACGGTACATGTTTTGGGGTTAATACCATATTATTGCATTTTTCCATGTAAGTGTAATCATTGGTAAGTCCTCCGACAAAACTAGTTTAAAAATTTGGTAGAAGAGGCTAATTATAACTGTGTAGCAAGGTATGCAGAAGAATAAATCTTGAAGATGTATGTTTATGTACATAGAAAGCCATACACTAGTTTTATACCTAGCATGTGTACATGTATGTTCGCAACTATTGTCTAGTCTAATGACTTTCTTGCTTGCGTCAACCGAGTATTTTTTATCACAAGCGAACCACCGTTTCTTTTCTTGGAAGGAGCCCATTCACGAATCCACTTCACGGTAAGTGTGCAATACAAGATTGGGATTTTAGGGTTTTCACAAAAAAACTAGCTACTCATCACATCATTTCAATTTCATACTCAAAGAACAATGTTGAACGTTCCTGACAACCTGTCTTGTTCTTTAATCTGTATATTCAATTTAGATATGAGATTATGAGATCAGAGCACATTATGCACGCGGCCGCCTCTACTTCTTCGTATTTACAGCTAAGCGTCTTTGAATAGGGAATTCCGTGTTATCCATTTTTAAAGTATCATTTTACATGGACCATGTTTTCTTCGTGAACAAATTAATGAATGGACTGTCAAAGTACCTGAACCAGAACTACTTTCTAACACGCTACGTGAAAAAAATCATTTTTACTGGACCCTACCGTTAATTACTGTACTGAAATACGAAAACTTGCTATTATTATTACTCACCCTTATCGCTGGCCCAGGCATGATCCTATTGACGACAGCAATAGCTCGCTTCACCCCATCCGCAGCAATGCAGTCATATCTCGAACAATCTGAACTTACGTTGGGGCAATCATAACAAGCTTTGGATAAGATCCAGAAGTACTCAAGTGTAAAGTTGTAGCCACAAGTCATCCGTGTCGATGGATCAGAAGAGCATTCGCGAAAACAAGGATGAGATTCCACTATGTCTAGAATGAATGAAATGCAAAAAATGTAGAGGTAATAATAATTTTTGATTATATACTTACAAGCGCGATGAATGACTAATATTCGTCAATAATAATAATGTCCAAAAAATTGATTACTACTCTACGTATCAATCAGCATGGACCGTAAAGTAAAAAAATATATTGCAGCTCTCTGATCGACTTTAGAATAAACTTTGCTTGACATCGAGACATTATTTTGGTTACACAAAAAAAAGAAAGCAATAAAAAACCAAGACGTCAGAGGACGACTCGTGCTCCGCTAGACTAAAGATAAACATTAGCGATACGGTAATTGCATGTTAACAGTCTTCATACAATATTAACCGTTATTTTTTACGCTGATGTGATAACTCATGTGTGCGGTGAACCCATATTACGTATGCCACACCTGCTTTTATATTACTAGTTTTTTTGTTGGATCTATGAAAGTTGAAAGTGCAATCGCATGTGTGTGACTTGTGTCAAAAATTAATTGTTGCAAAAAGCTTTCGTACGAAATATTATATCATTTGTGCGAAAATCAGTTCAGTAGTTTGACCTTGAGCATGTATGTAATATTTATCGCTCTCGATGCATTACGGAATCCACATAAGGAACTTTTTTCTACTGACTACCAATGTAATATGTAATTATCACTAATCAAACGACATATTTACCCTTTTGCATTCATTCCGTTCTTTCATATTCGACACGGAATAGCTACTTTACGCTTGCTAGACATTTGTCATTTTTTTTCAAGTCAAATGAGTCTTCCTATCAGAAACCGTAGCTGTGTTCTTCTTGTTTACTCAATTATTCACTTTCTTTTCACCATAAATGACGTATATGTGGCGTGTGCATTGCATATTGAAATTTGCAACCGATATCATAATAAATGTGATATGAAGAAATGCGCACACATTTTGCCTGGTCAAATTATTGGGGAAATTATACAAAATTTAATTCCTAATACGATCTTTGGTCATGTGGGGAACATTTCGAATTTATAAATGGTGATTTTGTGCTGTACAAATGTCTAAAATGGCTTTGTTTTGATTTTTTACGCTGCTTTATAGCTACCGTGCTGTTAAATCCTCATCACATTTTTTCTCATGAAATCCAAACAAATGGCCCTATCAAATATATAATAATAAATGCTTTTTACGCACAAGTGCAAGTTTAAAATTTGCAGCTTCGCTACGCTGTCGTTTCGCAAGCTCTTTTATTGAAGAACTGTGCTGGTTTTTCGCATTTTTTGTGCATTCTTCTCTGATATAGAATTTCACACCAAGGTTGCCCAAGGCTTCCTCTCATTCATATTTTTTTCTCGTCTTTTTTTGGTCAGCTCAGCGCGTTCAACGCGATTCAATTATGTCATAATAAAAATAATCATAGTGCTTTACGGCCAATGCTTATTTAACGTTACATATAACAAAGCAATCTTGTTAATAAAAAACGAAAATAAAGACGCTAATTTGCGACTTGTACTACCAATAATAGCTACCGTGATAGGGCCATGGTTATGCTATTGTAGTAATTACAACAATGCATGGATGG